>OY987263.1:16333745-16933745 GCA_963920665.1 Straminergon stramineum
AGCTACTCCTCAAATATGTGATGTGTGAAAATTTCAAAGAAGAAAAATAAAATTCCATTTGTAGTGAGTTTCTCATAATCGCTATGTTGTCAAAAAAAATGTAGTTTAGGACTTTAGTGGGGTAATAGAGGGATTTGAAAAGTTTATTTTTATTAGGGTCGTGGGAATGGCTTAGGGCACATTATATTACCAATAGTTATACTTGTGTATTTTCTTATGCCGTATATATATATTTATTCATTGTTTTTTATATTTTTATTACTGATTATTATTGATTGAATTTTGCCATATAATGGGGCTCTTTCTCTATTTTCATAGATACAAGTGGGGCTACTAGTTGCTATCACGACGTTGCATCAGGTGCGTGGGTGCGTCTTGAAGGGGAGACCTATCTTCTCTACAACTTTGAATTTTCATTTCAAATTGCTAGTAGAACTTGTTTCTAATGGAAAATCTAGGGATGGTCAAAGGTATTATCACTAGAAGAAAATGAGGGATTTTGCGATTGCAAAAAGCAATTGGTTTTGAGTTGTATAGGACATTTTGCAACAGGTGCTAATTTGGAGCCCCTAGTTGCAATGGACAAGTTGCATGTAGGATTGTAGTTGCAAGTTGTAGCATCCTATTTGGAACTTCATTGATGAACTTTTTTGACGTGGTTGCTTAAGTGGTATTTGCTACAACATAAGGTTGGTCACTTAATTGAAGAGTTGTGCAACTTGTTGGCACTCATTTGCAACTAATGTATGACTTGTTTGCGACTCATCTGTGACTTCATTGAAATTTATCTATAACTTCATTGCAACTCATTGCAACTTCAATGCGACTTATAGATTTGTAGATTTTGAAATTTTAATCTCAATGGTTCATAGATTTGTAGATTTTAGATTGAGTTTTTTTTAATTTCAGAAATTATAATATTAGTATTTAATAGATTTCACTGGTTTTGAAAATTTTATAATTTCATAGGTTATAAAAAAAATTGGATTTTTAATATTTTTAGATTTCTATAGAATGTAGAAATCTACAAATTGTACAAAATGTAGAAGTTTAAGAAATGTAGAAATCTTTGAATTCTATTGATAGAATTCATTATATAAGAATACAACAACTTACATGTCTTATATATCCAACCTAATGGTATTCTTCAAAATTGATATGATAGAATTGATATATGACAATTTGGAAATGACTTCGGAAACGACTAAAAAATGACTAAAAATGACTCTGATACAACTAGGAAATGACTAGGAATTGACTGAAAACAACCAACAATTGACGAAAAAACAACTAGTCTCATTTTATAATTGCACTTGTTTTCTAGTCATTTCCTAGTTGTTTTTTGCTATTGTAGATTGACATGGTGGATTCCACATAGCATAGACTTGTCCACATCAAAAACTATGATGAACATTCGATGGAGAATAATTCACATTCATTCTAAATTTGAACTTTGTTACAATTCTTGTAATCCTACACTTCATTCTATGACTACTATGCAACTAAAAGATTGTACTATTGATATATAACAATGACGTAAGAATTCGGTGCAAATAGAAAGGGCTACAGTCGCAGGATAGTTGTATAGGACACCTAGGGCCTCTTCACACTATGGCTATCCAAGTCGAGAGGTCATGGGATTGAGTGGCCAACCTTTGGTGAGAATTCAAGAAAATGAGCAATAAATAGGCCAAAACCCCCAGGAATTGGAGCCTTCGGCCACCCATAGTGTGAAGCCTCCAAAGGCCAAAGTTCAAAGTTCAAGCCCAAAGTCCAAGCCCAAAGTCCAAACCTATTCCATTTTTTCGACTTCTATCCTTTCTCTCCATATTAATCCATCAAATTTCTGAAATTTTCAAGTGAAAGGTTAAAAAAACATGAGAAAGGAGTCAAAAATGGCCTTGGAAAAATAATTACAACACATGCTCTCATCATCGAACTAGGAATATGAAGGATATAAATGAAATAAAAAAGTGGCATTAAACATTGAAGGGAAGTAGGTTCATTGAATGCTAAGACTCACCAATTTAGTAGTGGAGACTAGGTATCAAACCCCAATGCCGACACAGTAAACAAATTGAACAAATTGAACAAAGTTGAACAAAGTTGAATAAATTTATCAAAATGAAAAAAAATGAAAAAAATGAAACTAATTAAACAAGGGAGGAGAAAAAACAATAAGGGAGGAAATAAATGAATTACTACAAAAATAGTCCGATCAAATGGTTGTGATCTTGTCAGTCTTTGGAAAAAACTTGACGGACTGTCGATTAGAGTTTGGGTTGGTTATGGTGGACATGTTTTTCTTCTAGTGTATGCGATGGATCTTTTCGCAACATCAATGTATTTTGGTTGTTGAGGACCTCACAGTTGTTGGTGCAAACCATGGTCCGAATCGAGACAACTTTTGTTTTGTCACTATGGAGGTAAGGAAGCTCTTAACACTTTGATAGGGTACCGGTTAGAAGAATCTTTTTTGGAGGGCCACTTATAGTGTTTATGTTTGCATTTCTTGACTTACCATAGGGATTGGTTGAAGATTGTTGACACATACTATAGTTAGGGTTTCATTCCCTGTAGAATAACTCATTCATCCTTGATTAGATTAGGGTTTCCTTGATGTATAAATATTACTATTAAGCTTCTACTTAACTCTCTCAATATATCATTAGCAACTTGTTGCAAGATCGCGACTTGTTGCTTTCTACAATGTATCAGAGCTAGTTAGATTCCTGAAGTTGTTATAGTATAGTTTCAAGGACCTTTGATTATTAGTATCGATAGAATCGAAGTCAACACTTCCCTGTATTTGAAGTCGTGAAGATCGAAGTCGTAGTACTTCCTTGTGTCGGAAGTCGTAGCACTCCATTGTAAAGATTGAAGTCGTAGTACTTTCCTTGATCGAAGTCGTAGCAACCCTCTGTCATTCCGTAAACACTCAGCTGCCACTACGACGGCACTGTAGGAAGTCATCGAATTGACAACAACATTGATTTTTTTTTATTTCCCCTATAAGCATGGATCCAAGTGTGAAAGATATACCAGAGACAATGAAACTAGCAGGCCCCTCGAAGTACATCATATGGAGCTACAAGGTGAAGATGATTCTCATGCAGAAAAGATTGTGGCAATTTGTTGAGACCAGCGCAGACCAGACTATTGTCAACGCCATCTCATCGAGCTCCGCCGTGAATACCATCAACTCAACTTCATCAGGCAAAGATGTTGCGACAACAACACCAATACCGGCTCACTCCAACCAAGTCAGTGATCCAACAAGGGATAATGAGCTACGCTATTGTGCAGGACGGATCATCATATCCATGGTAAGAGACTCAATCTTGCTCAGCGTGATTCATCTCCCAAAACCGTAGGCCATTTGGCAAAGACTTAGAAACTTATGTGACATTAGAAGCTCGTCTAGACGTCTTTCACTCTAGGAGAAATTCTATTCGTTGAAACTAGGAGAAGGCAAACCTCTGACAAACCACTTACAAGAGATTAACTTGATAGTTACACAGCTAGCGAACCTTGGTATCTAAATCTCTAATGAGGACCTTGTTGACCTCACCCTCAATAGCTTACCAAAGAGCTGGTCTACATTTAAACAAATCCAGAAAGGGAGGGACCACACACCTTCCTTTGCTGAGTTAGAAGGATTGCTCCTACAGGAAGAATTAGGTAGAACCCTAGATCAACAACGAGAAGATATAGAACAGATAAACCTCGTTCACATAGGTAGGGGTCCACCTCGAGGAGCATACTGCACACTCCCTTCCAGTAGACGACGCTCGGGGCGCGGTTGTAGCTACCCCCGATCGACAGAAGTGCCCCAATTCATGACTGATTCTCAAACACACCACAGTTATATACACAACCCATATTTTGTCATAGTTGTGGTAAACCAGGCCACTACGCTCGAGATTGTCATCGTATAACTCTGGAGGAGCGTATCAAAGCCCTCCAATTACAACTTGGCAATATGACCACTCAACGGCAACATCAACCCAATTTTTTGTCATCACAAGTTCACCTCGCAGAAATCAACGACCTCGAAGACTTGGAGTACGCTGACAATCCAATGTACCCGGACGACCCTTCATCTAACGTCCAAGACTGCCTTGCTACATTCCAAGAAGACACCGCAATACCAGAAGAAGTCATCAATGCCTGCGTTGTCATCGCACCAGTCGAGGAAGATTGGTTTCTCGACAGCGGTGCTTCATCACATGTCACAGGAGACTTCAACATCCTTCATCACATCTCTCCAAGCAAAATTCCACAGATTAGGACCGCCGGTAGCCAGACAATGGAAGTAGTTGGACAGGGATATATAAATGTCATTGACACTTCAAGTTCAATAAAGTCCATCAATAACGTTCTCTACGTTCCTGGAGTAAAAACAAACCTATTGTCCGTTGGCAAACTCACTAACGTGGGTTACCGAGTTCTCTTTGAGTCACACACCTGCATCATCTATGACAAGGATAACCCAAGTGACATCCTTCTCAAAGGCATTCAAGACCCTTGCAACAATCTCTATCGGGTGATAAACCGATTTTCAAAACCCATACCCATCACCGGCACTGAAGACCAGCATTCAACTTCCAGTTCCTTCAACACTTCTACAATTGTCTACAACACTCTCGGAACTCCAACAGCGACCAGCACCACACCTACTCAGTCCCAACACCAAGCATCCGCAAGACTCTCCTTGGACAACATACACCTTTGGCACAAACGCCTTGGACATGTTCACTACCAGGGGCTCTATCACATGACGGCACGCAACCTGGTGGCCAGCATCCCCTATATACTACTCATCAAACACGTCTGTGACTCCTACATGCTAGGGAAACTCCCACGAGATTGTGCCCCGAAGAAGCGCACCTCTACTACAACTCGCAAACTTCAACTGGTACACACCGACCTTTGTGGACCACTCCCAATCACCTCCAAGTCAGGAAACAAATATATTCTTACCTTCATTGATGATTTTTCACGTTAGACTTGGCTTTATTTTCTTTTAGACAAATCCCAAACCTTAGAACGCTTCAAGCAGTTTAGAGCCCTTGTAGAAACCCCCAATCAAAGGATCGGCACTCTTAGAAGTGACCGTAGAGGAGAATATCTCTCACATGATTTTCGGGAATATTGCGTTATCCATGGTATCACCAAACAACTCACAGCAAGGTATTCCCCTCACCAGAATGGGGTCGCAGAGAGGAAGAACCTTACTCTCCTGGAAGGCATTCAAAGTGTAGTTACTGGCACAAAAATTCCTAAGGCACTCTAATAGGAGGTAGCTCGCACTGTCAACTATATTCAGAACCGTTGTCCTACCAAAGCCTTAAAACTCCAAACCCCAGAGGAAGCATTCATAGGGATCAAGCCTCACCTTGGTCACCTCTGAGTCATTTGTAGCTTGGCTTACTATTACATCCCTGATGCAAAGCGACAGAAATTTGATCCCAAAGCCCTCTACACCATACTATTAGAATATGACGAAAATAGCAAAGCCTACTGTTGTTATCACCCCCCTACCAAACGGATAATTATTAGCAGAGATGTTCGATTTGACAAACGCCAATTCGACATTCCTACCCCCGAGACCACCGAACCACTTCAAGACCCTAGTCCTCTCAATGACCTATTCCAACCTCAACCCCCACACCCTGCAAACCCACAACCAAATCCACCAGCAAATCCCTCCCCTCATACCTCTCCATCTCCTCGCATCCTCCTTCCTAAACCTCTCGCTACCCTAGATTCTCCGTCTTCCTCCCTGGAATCCCCCTGTCCCACTTTCCCAACTACCAATTCATCCACTCCCACTCCGACCCCTCTTCCCTGCCACTCCCAATAGCCCAAATGACAAAACATCTGCTTAGAAGGCTATGAGCTTTGCCTCTCCACCGAAGATTTCGATGTCTGCACCTCTATCCGCAAAACTCCCACAGTGAACCCCATTGAACTTGACCACGCCAACATCACTTTCAAACAAGCCAAAGATGACCCAAGCTGGCACTGTGCGATGGAAGAGGAAATGGAGTCAATCTGGAAAAATCACACCTGGGATCTTGAATCTCTACCTCCTGGCAAAACTGCCATAACTTGCAAATGGGTTTTTAAACTCAAACCTGGCATTAATGGTCAGCCTCCTGTCAAGAAGGCCCGTCTCGTTGCCCGCAAATTCGAACAATGCTATGGGATTGACTTAAACGACACCTTCGCTCCTGTTATCAAATGGGCCACCCTCCGTATAGCAATAGCCCTTGCCTTTGCCAAATGATGGGACATACACCACATGGATGTCTGCACAACATTTCTTCACGGTCTGTTGAAGGAACATGTTTTCATGACCTAGCCCCCTAGCTTTCGAGCTCGAGGTTGTGAACACTATGTCTGCAATTTACACAAATCCCTCTATGGTTTGAAACAGAGCCCACAAACATGGTACGATCACATTGATACCTCACTGCGCAGCATTGGTCTTCACCGCAGCACCTCAGATAGCAACCTATATTACATGCATCGTGATGGAGAAACCGTCATCCTTTTCCTGTACGTAGATGATCTATTCATCACCGATAGCTTTGACTTCCATATCACCTGGCTCAAACAATTTCTTCATATTAAATTCGACATGACCGATCTAGACTGAATCAAAAGGTATCTCGGCATATCATTTGAGCAAGTTATCCTCGGGCTGTTCCTGCACCAACGAGAATACATTGAGTCCATTCTCAAAGAATTCGGTATGGTAGATTCGAAATCAGCTCCTGCTCCATTCCCAGAAGGCCTGGTCCTCACTACCGATATGACCTCTGTACCAGTCGACACATCTGACAATTGTCGACTAGTTGGGAAACTCATCTTCCTGACTGTTACACGTCATGACCTCGCATATGCTGTTAGTAGGCTCAGCATCTACATGGCTGCCCCCCAGTGCGTCCATCTCGATGCTGCTAAACACGTCTTGTGCTACTTGTAGGGAACTCTCGACTATGGCATTTTATACAAACATAATTAGCCCATTGCTATCTCAGGATATACAGATGCAAACTGGGGGTCCTACCAAGACACATGACGCTCTATGGGTGCCTACATCTTTACTCTTACAGGAGGACTGATCATCTAGCAAAGCAAGCGACAGCCCACAATCTCCCGCTCTTCTACCAAATGTGAATACAAGGCCCTTAGCGATGGAGCTCAGGAGGCCGTATGGCTTCACCAACTCATCCTCGAACTACACCCTCCCTCTGCGCTGTCTGCACTGTCCATGCCACAACCAACAATCACTTCTCCAATCTCCACCGCAAGCATCACAATCCATTGTGACAATCAAGGTGCTATAAAATTATCCCACAACCCTGTTTTTCATGCTCGTTCTAAATACATTGAGATTCATTACCATTTCATCCATGAGAGAGTCTTAGGAGGGGAAATCAAAATTCAATATATTAACACCAACGCACAGCGAGTCGACGCCCTTACAAAGCCACTAGGTCGAGTGAAATTTCACCAACACCGTTCCTTCCTGGGCCTACACAGCTTACTAAGCTTACAACACAACCCACCAAATCCCACTTCTGTCTATACACCAATAGATCCTGCTCTCTCTGAGATCCCTCAGTTTGGAATAAGTATTCCTCCGCTTCCTCAAGCGCGCCAAAACTCTTGTACAAAGCCCCCTTGTACCCTAGCACCTCTTTGGAACAGTCCAGCCACGAAAAATAGAGCCCTGGCCTACGCCCCCTTCGCACATCGTAGAATCTCTGTTTTTCCCCATTCCTCCTCCGCCCGTTCCTGTGGGTCTGGTGCCCCTGCACCTCGCTCTGTACCAATGTCTCCACAACTACCCAAACACACTCCTAGGCGCCCGATAGGTCGAACTCCTCCGTCACCTCCTCCAAATCGGCCTACTTCCGCACCATTGCATCGACCACACCGAAACACTAGTTGGCCAACAGTGCGACGAATGCGCACACACTCCACGCCAACAAACCAGCAAGCTTCAGCACCACAGAGAACTCCACATTCTCCCGCAACACTCGTCCCCACTGCATCCTCACCCGCGTCATCACGTTACAACAAAATTCCTGCATTACGATCTGCCTCTCCTTGTGTCCATTACAATTGGCAAAACAATCCTCCTTCCCAATTGAGGGGAGGTGTTGACACATACTACAGTTAGGGTTTCATTCCCTATAGAATAACTCATTCATCCTTGATTAGATTAGGGTTTCCTTAATGTATAAATATTACTGTTAAGCTTCTGCTTAACTCTCTCAATATATCATTAGCAACTTGTTGCAAGATCGTGACTTGCTGCTTTCTACAAAGATGCTATCCATTTGCGTTGGTATCACATTAGTATTTGTTGCCACCAACCAATACATGATGGAGAAGCAAATGAAAGGTGTGGAGGGGAAAATTGTAGGGGGGTGGGAGGGGAGAATTGCGGGGGTGGAGAGTACTCTCAACACCCACGAGATGCTTTTTGTAGATATAAGGCGTGAAATTCGGGAGACCAAAGCATCATTAAAGAAATAAGAGTTGTGTTTTAGCAACTGTATTTTAGTTAGAATCCTTAACCATCACAGGGTTCATTCATGATTGTTATCTACCTAGCTACCTAGTTACCTAGCATTCATGTTACCTAACACTTTCCTACCTAGTTACCTAGTATTCCTTCATGTATAAAAGATATTAAATTTCAAATCTTTTCAAAATTAAAAAACTAACAAAATAATTTTACTATTATTTGGATTGTAGCAACAACATAGGGCACATTGTATTAGTTATATTTGTATATTTCTTGCACCATATAAATATTTATTCATTCCTCTTTATATTTTTATTATTTGTTATTGTTGATTGAGTATTGCCATTCTATAGGTTGTATTTTGAGTTTTCCTTGAGACAAGTTCCTAGGGACACCAATTTGTAATGAACTGCTATATCCTATTCTAGAATGATTTCTTCCTCAGAGGGCCACTATAGGTTGTAGCCAAGGTTGTCATTGTCACATCATATCTAGACGGACAATCGACAAACAACACGTTAGGATTAAACCCAACGTCCGTCTAAATCCAGAAAAAAAATTATGGAAAGTCTATCCGTCAACCAAGACGGCTTGCCATCAATAGGGATGAGCTATTGTTAACAGGAATGGATAGATTGTCCAGATCCACGATAAGTCATCCCAAAAAAATTTAGCCATCAGCTTTGTGTTACAATCCTAATATATCAAGATGCATCTTGACAGACAACAACGAACATCCCGACATGAAAAGCTAATGTCACATTGGGATGGAAAACTATGGTTGTGGTGTGTATTTGCCTCCCTCGAAGCGCTTAGGATTAAGGAGACTAAGGGTTCAAGAGACTCGAAGTGCTTTGGATTAAGGAGACTAAGGGTTCAAGAGACTCGAAGTGCTTTGGATTAAGGAGACTAAGGGTTCAAGAGACTCGAAGTGCTTTGGATTAAGGAGACTAAGGGTTCAAGAGACTCGAAGTGCTTTGGATTAAGGAGACTAAGGGTTCAAGAGACTTGGGATGTACAAAACTTCATACTAATTGTGTTTGTGTGTTTGTAGACTTACCATCGCGATTGGTTGAAGTTGCTCTCTATTTGCATTGGTGCAGCATTCATTTCTATGGCCACCAACCAATACATGACCATGAAACATATTGAAGGGGTGGAGGGGAAAATTATAAGGATGGAGAGGAAAGTTGCGGGGGTGGATTGTGGAATCACAAGGGTGGAAAGTACTCTCAATGCACACAGAATGCTACTTACCAATATATGGTGTAAAATCTAATTATCCAAGAGACCAAGGGCAATTGGAAGAGCCAATTTGCTGAGCTTAAGGCATTGTTAAAGATACAGTAGTTGTGGTGATGCAAAATCCGGTTTGCACAATTGTATTTTAGTTGTAATTCAATTGTATTTTAGTTGGCATTATTCTGTTAGAGGTGATGTTATATGTAGAGAATCATTAACCATGATAGGGTTCATTAATAATTGTTGTCTACTCGGCTAGAGTTATAAATTTATAAGTGCTTTTTGTTGACAATACTTGCAGCTCCTCCTCCTATTTTTGTGTTGTATTTGGAATGTGTTTAAACCTTATCCTTCCTTCATCTGATTTCTGCAATTTTTTTGTGAATTGAAAAATATGTAAGCAAGTGTTCCTATGACCTACAACAACAAATGGCATTATTGACATAATAAGCAAGGGTTGTTTTTTTCATTTTTTGTAAAGCAAGAAAGTGGTGATATTAGATGTTATAATGGTGCTCCAAATTTCAACATTCATCCACATATTGGATAAAAAAAATCACATTAGCACATATTACATATCTTTAATTCTATTTTTGTCCACAATCTAGTGATTTCATCCAAGATTTTTTTGGAATTTGAATTTTTTAGGCAATTTCATCCAAAATCTTACTATTTATGTTCTACGGGCTTGGTGCAAGGCCTAATATTTTGGTGCAAATTGACGACAAATCACCCAAAAAAATCCATTGATAACAAGTACTAAATCTCTAAATGCATCTACCTCTTCCAATTTGGTTTTAGCCATGATAGTTGTTGGGATTCTTGATCCAAGAATTTGATGAGTGCAATAAAATTATAACCTTTAGTTTCCTTTATGAATAAGTTCTCAACTCTTACTTAAATATTCCTTTGTTCTATAATTTTCTTAACTCCTAAAGGACCATTGTCTCCATGAGGGACAATTTGGAGTTTGGATAGGTTCCTATGAGCTAAATTTTTTATTGGTTTTATTGAGACTTTTTAAGGACATGTAAGGTAAATCAGCCCATGACATGCAAATTGCCCAATGTGAACACCTAGAAAACCACCCATTTCAGTCTTACATCAATCCATGACAAAGTTTTGCTAATAAATGGGATTAAGACTTCATTAGGCTCGTTAATGGCAAAAATCAATGCCTTGGGTGATGTTGATGGAGTTATTAGTGATTGTTTTAGGACCTTCTACCTTTCTAGTGCAAATTCATTTCAAGAGCTAACTTTTTTATTCCTTTATGTCATGGCCATGTTAAAAAATATTGTGACTATGCTAGCAAATTTTGAGACTACTTTAGGTGATTAGATGACCATTACGGGTACACTTGGTGGTGATTTTGGGGCAGTCCACTGATTGTTTTGGGGCTAATTGGACAACACACTTCAAATATTCATAACAAATTGATAATTTGTCAAAAAAATTAAATTTCAATTGCTCTTTGCATTTTTCATGTTTATCTTTATATGCAAAAAAATTTAATTCTTTTCAAAAATTTGAAGATGGCAAACCAGCCATTTTGCCTGTCATAGGATGATTTACCTTAGTTTTGCAAGAGCTTCATGAATATATAGTTTTTGTTCAAATTTGATGTTGGATGAGGAAGTTACAGGTTGTTTCTAGCAAATTGCAACTCAAGGGGTAGTTTGGGAAGCCAATATTTCACTAACTGAGGCTAAAGGCAAATGTGCAAGATGCTTAGTTCATTAGGACAAAAGATGGGGAGGGGGGCAATGGGTGAAGAACTGGGAACAACACCTTAAAATGTCAGAGCCCATTTGAAGTCTATAACATGCCCAAGAGCCTCCACACAAAGGGATGCCAAGTTTTCATTACTTAAACATTCAACCTAAATATTGAACATTCAATGCATAGATAACTAACCCACATTGCTTCGCATGCATTTCCAACTTAATGTAGATTGCATGGTCAGAAGAGAAGCTCTTTGTATACATATGGGGATAGTAATAGGTAGGACAACCCATGTGGGATATATAAATTAGAATTAGTAAGAGCTCAACCACTCATAGTTAAGTCAAAAGTGAAAATTGGATTTGAAGTACAATTTTAGATTGCATTTAGGCATAGTAAAATGACTTTTACCAAAAAAATTCAAACTAAGAAAAGTTGGAAAATCAAAATATCTTTCATCTCCAAAAATCCATTTGAGGTTTCTATACACCACTAAAAAATTATGGACAAATTTTAGAGAGAATGTTTCAAAATAACAAAAAAAACCCTTCTAACCCCTCTCTAAAATTTGAAGCAAGAGACTCCAAATTATGCCGATCCATAGAATTTGTATACTAAGCTTAAATTTAAGAATTCATCTACAGAAGCTATAGTAGAGGCTAGATAATATCCTACTTTGCTTTTTTAAGTATTCCATTTTAATTTTTAATTTTTACAATTTCTTTCAGGATGTCAACATTTGGTAGTACATTACATTCATCAAACAAAATCAATTTTAGAATTGAAAACCATTAAAATTGAAATTATAATTTTAAGCACATATGAAATATTATATGTGTTTAAATGCCATCAAACATCAAAAAATTTGTGAAGCTTTATAAATTAGTTCTTTTGAGTGGGGCCCTTCATATTCCATTCAATATCTTGTTTTCAATATTCCAAAGTAGTGTAACTTCCAATTTTGACAAGAATGATGAAATGATTTTCAAGTCCATAAATATGTAGAAAATAGACATAATACCATTATTCATTCTATTGTACACACATCCAACCGAATGTGGTAATGTCATCCTACTTTAAATAACTCTTTCGTGTATTTTGACAAATATTCCAAACTTTTTCTTTTCATCTAAAATCACCTTTGTAATAGATTGTCAAAATTTAATTGTTAAACAACATTTTGGACTCTAACAAGATTTTGGAATTTTCAACTACACATGAGCATCTATGGGCAAGTTGGATTGAAAAAAACGAAATTAGTGTATGGTTTGTGAAGCATTCTTTGACCCTCCAAAGGCAATGAGCAACAAAAAACATTGCAAAACAACACCAACAATTTCTTTGTATAATATGGGGAAGGTTTCCAAATTCTTCATTTGTAATCGAGGATCACAAAAGTCCATTTATCCAATACCAAAGAATGTTGAATTACTTCCCATTAGGAGAAACCCATATTTAGGTGATGGATTTTAGATGACATCCAATGTAACAACCCATGTTTTTATGCTAGCAATAACATCCAACGTAACATCTTGATGGGTTTCTTCTAAAAATCCCTTAGCCTAATTATTAGGTACCAGGTTGTTGTTTAACTCTTGAAGGACAAAGAGGATCTAAAATGTCCTATAGATGACTTCATTGTTCACTATAGAAATAAAGAATGTACCTATTGGTCTAATATCACAGCATATTGGTGACTACCTTGGTCATAAGGTCCATGTCCTTCAAGAGTGAACAAATGAAGGGTCAATAGTCAATACCTTGACATGAATTTTTACTAGAATCTCGAATTGCCTTAAAGGACACTGAGAGCCTTTAGATGAATGTAGTCAAGTTTCAAACTCATGAAATATAAGCGTTCTTCATCCATATTTTTATGAAGTTTTTTGAATGGTACTTCATATTGACTTTGATTGATGTCAATTGGTTGAAGTTGTGCTTGCTAATCTCTTATGTTTGTAAGATGAAAAGTTGTTGTGAAGGCTTCAATTAATAGGAAATCCATATACTAGTTAAGAAAGGTCCACAATATCATTTTTTCCAACAATTACTTGAGCAACAACACAAGCATGGAGCTTGTGAGCCTAAAGCCCCCAAAACATTATTTTAAAAATCTTCTTTCCAAAAAATTTTGTCTCCAAAAACATCCAAATCCAAAAGAAAACTTTTATTTATAGTAAATTTTGTGACCTATGAGGCTATGATTGTGTCTTTTATAACTATGGTTTGTGCTAATTTTTTTTGTCCTAAAATGGTTATTTACTATGGGAACAAACCTTCAAATTTTGGTGCAAAGTTTCACCATTTCATTCATTGACTACAACAGAAAACATGTCAAATATTGCAAGTATGCTAGTCATATGTGATTTTGGCAAAACTCTTTTGTATTGTTTTGACTAAGTAAATTGAATACGTAGAACAAAGAGTTTTGAATATCCCATAATGATTGGTAATTCCAAAATACACTATTATAAGAAGGCATGTGTAGGATGAATAGACAACCTAAAGGTTAGTGTGAAATGACAACCACAAGCCCTTGAGGGAGACATTTCACTCTAATCTTTAGGTGTTTTAAGAGTTATTCAAAGTAGGATGACATCATTACATTTGTTTTTATGTGTGTACACTAGAATGAATAATGGTGTTATGTTTGTTTTCTACATATTTATGGACTTGAAAATCATTTCATCATTCTCGTCAAAATTGGAAGTTACACTACTTTGGAATATTGAAAACAAGATATTGGATGGAATGTAAAGGGCCCCACTCAAAAGAATTAATTTAAGAAGCTTCACAAATTTTTTTTATGTTTGATGTTTGTTGGCATTCAAACATTCATAATATTTCATATGTGCTTAAAAGTATAATTTCAATTTTAATGGTTTACAATTCTAAAATCTTAGTCTAGTTTCTATCTAATAAGACTCTAGTGTTTCTACAACAAGAAGGAATTTGTAATTACATTAATACAATCCAAATCTATACCTTAAATGGGGGTGCTTGTTTTGTTGTTATGATGAGATCTTGTGAATTGTATGTCCTCCAAACGCATTCTTCACACAATTGGATAGCCCTTAGTAAGAAGGGGTGCACGAATATTGTTTCGTGGTGTTTGGACATATGGTGTGAAAGATAGTGAATTTCAAAGTTTTTTATGAATCAAAAAATTAAAAAATATTTTATTTTTACTATGGCAACAACACATGACACACTAGTCCATACCTTAAGTTAAGCTATTTTTTTGGTTTTTTTGTTACATTGAGATCTCCTAGATCATGTGCATTCTTCTTACTGTCGGAAAGCTCTTTGCAAGGAATGGTGCATAGGCTTTGTTTTGTGAAGTTTGCACCTATAGTGTGAATGCTATTGAATTTCAAAGCTTTTATGAATTTTCAAATATTAGAAAATTTCTTTTACTTTTATTTTGGTTGTGGCAACACTACATGGCACACTAGTATTGCTGAAAATTAGTGATACACATTAAAATAAATAACTCAAAACTATAGTTCACATAGACCAATAGATTCTAAACTCCCAATGCTTGGTCATATCTACATCAACATCTCCGACAACAAATGTAGAACAAACAAATCGCACTGGCCAATCACATTGTCCGAGTGTCGGAGTGAACAGGAAGAAAACCAAGTTGCAAACGGAGCGCGTATGTGTGTGAACAGGAAGAAAACCAAGCAGCAAATGGAGTGTCCGTATGAAATGGAATAAAACGAAGCTGCAAAAGGGGAGAGAGAAAGAGAAAGCCATGACACCGAAAACCAAGCTCCGTTTGTGAAACGGTGAATCCACCCAAGTTTCGTTGGAGGGCTTTTGTTAGGGTTTGGGAATAGGATCGATGGAAGCTCTCAAGGAGCAGGGCAACGACGCAGTGGGGCGCAAGGACTTCGCGGCAGCCGCGGAGCTTTACGTGCGCGCCATCGAAGCTGCGGGCTCGCAGCATTTGCCCCAGCACGATCTGGCTGCTCTGCATTCCAACTGTTCTTTCGCCTATCTGAAGCTGTCGCAGCTTCCCGAGGCTGTGTCCCAAGCGCACAGTGCTGTGACCGCGAACCCTAATTGGAGCAAGGGCCACTTCCGGTTAGGGGAAGCCCTGTTTGCATCCGCGGACTTTGCTGGCGCGGAGAAGGCGTATGCGCGCGCGTCGGAGCTTGCTGTCGACGACGCCACTTTGAAGAAGAAGGTAACTAGTCTTGATTTTTCTCCAAGTATCTCAACTAATTTTCTTGACATGCCACAGAAAGATTTCGGGTGCACATGCCATTGAACACACTCCTCCCTTTCTCTGTGCTCTATCCACACACTATTTGCAAAGAATGATTGCAAGGAAGGAAGTTGTGTTCTGATTCTAAGAAAGAAGAAAGTTGGTTTCCTATTTGTACACTTTGTCGGCATTAATCGCATCCACCAATTGCAGAATTATAAAAACAATTTTTTTGTGTATTGAACTTGAACAAGTATGAATGTGCTGTAGCTATGTGGTTTGAAGGTGAAATATTTCTTCTTATTGAAAGTCGGAACGTTTGCGACTAAGCGTTTTGTGAATCACAATGTATATATGGTTCTTAAACCATTTTGCTTCTGGAAGGTTCAAGACTCAATTATTGACAGTAGTAAGGTCTGAATATTGAGCACAATTTTGAATTTGATAAGCCGTTTGAAACTATTGAGTGTGGTCAATGGCATATCTTCTATACATGTTGGGTAAGTTATTTCTTTTAATAAGACAGGTTTTCAAAAATACTGATTTTTTGGATGGATTCTAATTTCTTGCCCTTTAACCCCTGAAGGCCCAAAGAGCCTGTTTTGGGTCTCTCACCTGTTCAACAGGTTAAAGTTATAGCTTCATTTTCCTACATTCTCCTTAGTATATCTAAGGGAATTTTATTTTATGATGTTCACATTGAACGGGGAAGTTCAAAAGTACAATTGAAATCATGTAATTAGCTTGATGTACAATGCATACTGTCAATCAAAGTTTAAACTTGTAAAAAAGTAGAGAAATTGCTTGGGCCTTGAGGGGTTAATTTCAGAATTTTGAAGTGTGACGTGCAAATTTTTTTTTGAAAATCTCTCCTAAAGGTAACCCTAGCGCGGGAGGCCATGTCGGGTTTTTACTTCCGGCAGCTGCTCGCCGGGCGGGACTTCGCCGTGAACGCGGGGAACATTATCGAGCGGCAGATTTTTAGCAGTGCCAAGCAGATGCAGAACTTTGTGTATTTGATTGGGGATGCGAGGACACGAGAGGCAGTCGTGGTGGATGCGGCGTGGGATGTGAAAGGGATCCGGAACTTCGTTGCCGCTGAGAATATGCGGTTGGTTGGAGCTGTAGTGACGCACTACCATTTTGATCATACGGGTGGGACACCGCCACCGCCGTTCGACCAGCTCGGAATCAAGGTGCCTGGCGTCAGAGAGCTTGCAGTTGAAGATAAGCTTCCTGTTTACGTAAACAGAAATGACGCAACCACGGTGATGAAATCGAATGGCGTTCCTTCGGAAAATCTGACTCTGCTTGACGATGGTGCCGAAATTTCTGTCGGTAATGTAAAGTTGAAGTTTATTCACACGCCAGGGCATACGCCTGGCAGTCAATGTATTCACATTGAACGACCAGAACAGGACATGTTGATTTCAGGTGACACGCTCTTCATTGGGAGCTGCGGGCGGTTGGACTTGCCTGACTGCAATGCCAAAGCTATGTACAGTAGCTTACAGAAGAAGCTTGCTGTATTGCCAGCCACTACTAGGGTTTACCCTGGTCATGATTACGGAGGCTCTTACACGACGATCTCTCGGGAAAGGGAGCAGGGGTTTCTGAGGCCTATGAACGAGGGAGAGTGGTTGCGCATGCACGTCCGTTGATCTTATTTTTTTTGTATATGCGACACAATTAGCCCGGGTTGAGAGGGGTCCCCGTTGCTACTACATGCGATTCGATCCACCGCAGCTGGTTTTGTATTCTCTTAATTTGGGGTTTTACGTTTCATTACAGGTAAAGAGGTTTTCAGTTTTTTACGAGTAAATATTGAAAGTATATATGGCAAGAAATGGTTAGGTGTACTCATTTCCTTATGGTATTGTCTTCTGGTTCTGATCAGTTCTGAATCAATTGATAAAGTGCTTGACGCATGTCAAGCTTGTTTGTTTCGGAAAACTCTGGTTTGCAGGACCATGTCGGTTTAAGTACAGCTTTCTTTCTTTTCTGGTCGATTTCTATTCACTTGCGGTTCTGTGCTGGGATTTTGAATCTGCAGCCTTAGAGCAAAGCCAGCCGTACATTACGGTGCCCCTTTCGCGGCTCTAAGGGCATGACCACCGGGCTTGCAAAAGAAGGCCAGTTTGGGGCTTGATGAAGGAGTGGGGCATCCACTTTCCAGGCTGCGGAAAAGTGGACAGCCCCACTCATGGCCTTTTAGTAAGAGGCCACCTGCAAGGTCAAAATGCTCTTAAGAATTCAAAAAACAAGGTCAAGATCCTGCTATGTCTATCCCTATAACCAAATGAAAATAAAGTTGCATGCAGATTTCTTTGATTTGATCCCAGCTTTCAAAATGTGGTCACTCGACTCCCTGTGATGAAGCTCCCCCATTCAGTGAAGTTTAATCTACTATTCCTGATTTACATCACTCGATCAGTGTACATTTTTGCCTACTCCAAACCTCAGGGTCTGAATTCTATTGATTTATGAATTGGACCCAGCTCAAATCTAGCATGCGACTTAACATTAGCACAAAATTCTTTGAGGATGGCTAACGGATAATTGTCATTGAAGCGCAGCACAACATTGACGTTTTTACAGGGAATGCGAACTGAGGATGAATGGCTAATTCAATACCACAGTTTTGTGTGTTCCACCTTTAAAAGATAAGAATATTGTGCCCGGTTTGACTGTTCTTCTTGTCACAAAAGACTCAATTGAGTAGGTTTGCTAGGCAGCTGTACGTTAAGTCTTGTATTAATGCAATCTTAAATATTACGGAGCACTATACATTAGTGAAATAAAATTTAAAGCACTTTTCCATGGACACTATGGGAGATGGCTTGAAAACAGTTCGGGCATTAAGAACCGCCCCTACAAAAGTCCCATAAATAGTGCACAGCAGCGATCCCAGAACTGCTTTTCTGAAATTAGCGTGGAGGCTATAACCGTGTGTGTAGGGAGAGCTATTTCTGCGATATGCTGTTTCAGTGGTAGACACGGTGTGATAAATTTGGAAAAAAAATGTAGAATAAAGGATAAATTTTCTTTTCTTGGTAAAGTAAAAGTTGTGACACGCATGGGAGTTCAATAGATCACAGCTGGCTATATTTTATCATTTACAATGGCTCCAATTGCTAAGTTGAAAAGTAATGTATGAAATAATGGTGATTTTTTTTTGGGGGGTGGTGAGTCATGTAAATATGGACACTTAAAAATTTGCTGAAATGCTCCATTTTTCCATAGCAATAAGCATCAGTACTTTACACATTGAGACAACTAAACCATTAAAAGAATTGCCACTAATAAGGGGATTGAACCCTACTTGCAAAATGCAAGACTGCCCAAGTGCAGTATTAGTGTTCTGCACACAAAACAGACAAACCACATTAGGAATACAAGTTAGAGCTAAAAGTAATAAATGACTCATAGAAGGCTTCCACAAGTTGATGATGGCTACAATCTTCAACTCCATCTCGTACAAGTCTGCACTCCACAGTAGAGTACAAGCCACCAACTATGAATGTTAAGGAAACTCTTTGAAGTTGAGCCCAAAGCTAGCATAATCTCCTAAAAACTAAGGAACATGGAAAGGGGAGGTTACTATTGAATTGGTTGAAGATTAAACATCCCCTTGTCGGGTGGTCTTGACAGCATTCTTCTACGAATCTATGGCCTCCTTGTATGGAAAAGTCTCCAAAGAATTGTAATTCTACCCAAACATCCGCACTACAAGAGGCAAATACTTGCCAAGCCTATTACGTTGGCAAGACTTGAGAAATTTTAAAGTTGAGAAACACCTCTCATCTTCTACAAAGCCCAGCACTAAACAACAACCTATCTCAGCTACTTTGAAGTACTCCAAAATCAAGTTTTGTAAGTGCCGTGATTGTGAGAAGTTGCACCAAAGTTTGATAATTGGATTCACATGGTAGGGCGGGGCACAGGTAGATTTAGCATTCGCCTTTGTGGTAACTTTGAACAACCCTTGCTAGTTGTCTAACTTAGACGAAGACAACATCTCAGGGATGTTGTAAGGCTTTCCGCCATCTTGCACATGCTGCCTTCCATTCAAAAGCTTTGCATGACAATAAAAAATTTTAAGCACTGATAAGTGTTGCGGAAAGCTCTCATCAACCCCTTCTTGCTTCCAGTACTATGGGTAAATGATGCCAAAAGCATCAAGTAATTCTTGTTGTAGAAATCTCTTGTCCAAC
Organism: Straminergon stramineum; assembly: GCA_963920665.1. NCBI lineage: Eukaryota > Viridiplantae > Streptophyta > Bryopsida > Hypnales > Calliergonaceae > Straminergon > Straminergon stramineum. The sequence continues at coordinate 16,353,691 of OY987263.1, forward strand.
TCATCACAAAGTGCTTGAGCAATCTCTACAAAATAAGGTAAAACACAGAATTGTTTAGGACTTGCTTAACAGTAAATGACCAAGTAGAAATAAAATTTGAAAGTGCACTTCTATCCTTGACATTCACAAGCATTGTACAACAAGTGAGCAAATCAATCCAAAATGTTTCAGGGGAAAGGAAAAGACATTGAAAAAAATATAACAATGGAGTTTGACCAGGTGCTTCTGTACTTGCATTCCGAGGCCACAGCTGCCGAAATCAATGGCAACAGCTACTTAGAAACAAAATGTAGTAACCCAAAAATACAGCAACGGTGAAGGTAAACCTCTACCCCAAACCTAACAAAAAACCTGCATTTGCAACCCAAAACAAACCTACCAAAACTGATGGGTAGAATCCAAAACAAAAAGAGCAAGAGCACTAAAGTAAACGTAAAGGAAGAAGATCCACGGCTAAGGCGGTAACCCAAATGCAAACCTGCCTTGCAATGTGTCGTCCCAACCTGCCAAAACCCTACAACAACCACAATTTGCCCAACCTAAAACGCAAAGCCAAAAAAAACACGAAATTGAATCAAAAACCTCCACCGCAAAGTAAACCTAAGCCTCTGCCCCTAAACCAAACCTGCCAAGACCAACAACAAACACAATCACAGAGTAAAGAAAACCCACAAGTTAAACCCAAATCCTCCACTGCTAACTCATTTCCTGCCTAATTGCTTGCACGCACACCTAAACCAAATTTGAAAAACTGATTGAAACTAGAATCCAACAAATACAAATGGTGAGCCAAAAAAATTCAAAGAAATTGAACGAAAATCCTCTATGGTGTTGCAGCGTACCACCCTACATATTGATTTCGAACCTAACCGTAATCTAGAAAATACAAAGCGCTAGCCAAAGACAATACAGATGGATATAAAACTGACTGAAAATGCAAATACTCACCTACAAATTGACGCTCCACATTGTCTTGCATGTGGTTGTACTCCTCTTGAGTTACAAATATGTGATTCCCTATCTGATTGTCTCTACAGTGAGCAAAAGTTGTAGTAATGCCGAAGTTGAACACTAGGTGGCAAATGCCGCTATCACCTGGCAAGTCCTTCCATTCCAGAGGAATATCAGCACTCTTCAATTGAATTAGTTCATTGTAGCGAGTGAACTCCACCGTGTTGTAGGTTGTGGATGTATCAATGAATATCTTTGCAAGCTCATTTTGGCAAACCTTGATGGATTGCATAAAATCACAAATAAAAATATCACAGGCTTGGGTCAACTTCATCAAGCAATGAACATCATTCAACAAAGGTATGAAGCATGCCAGTGAAAGTAGGACCTCAATGTCAACCAAGTAGTCAAAATTACTAACAACCCCAGCGTTGCCTTTCTGCCCAGCAGATGCACCCATGTCCAATACCATCTTCATCAGTAGAGTTTTGTATTCACTCATGACTCTTTGCACTCGACTCCTCATGGAAATCCAGTGTGTCTCAACATTCCTCAACATTTTTTTGGCCTTAGTTTCCATGAGATCAACTAGCTTTTGCAACTCAATGTGTCGTTTGTGTGTGTGGCAGAAATATGCGTAGATAGACTGAAAGAGCCCTTCCAAACATGAAACCATGGGGTAGTTGGACAACGTCTCCACCACAAGGTTTATACGGTGACTGGCATAGCTAGCACCGAGAATGAAAGGGGCCCATTTCTCTCGAATTTGGGTAGTGATACCCTTTTTTGGTCCCTAAAATGTAGACACCCCATCGGCCCCAAAGCAAACACACTTGGACGCTATGTCCTCTCGACTCAACCCTCCCTCACCCAACAAAGAGTACATAATCACATTTGTCAAGTCGTCCACGGTGCCACCATTGGTAACATCGGAAATACAGGACAGATGTAGTAAGTGCGGGATCCTCTTCCAGGAGTCCATCGCGTAAACATGCACACCAAGCCAAGATATATTGTCAATAGTTGTCACTTCATTCACACTAATAGAAATGATGCACATAGACTGAACCATGACCTTCAAAGTAGATAGAACACTTGCATGCAAATGCTCACTCATCTCCCAACCACTACTCTCAGACCAGTGTTTTTTAGGCAAATTCTTCACCTTAAGGTGCCTCAACAAATATTGCTCACGTTCGTAATCACACATTGGACAACCATGACTTAGAACTTGAAATAAGGTAGAGAACTGTACTCCCTCTCATTTCAGTTCGCCCTCCAAGTCAGCGATGAGTTGATCTACCACAGTTCCAACATGTTTGCGGCCAACCCAAAGTTTGCAGTACTTCAAGTGTTTGCAATCTAGCTTGGTGAAGGTGTCACCCTTCTTGAGATAAGGGAAGGGTACACCATCCTCCTTGCACGTCCTCTTCCCCTCATGCTTCTCCAAGTTGTCACCCTTCAGCACCATCACCTTCCGTCTTCCACTTATCGTGCTACAACTTTGACAGATAACTCCAGTCAAGTCACCGTTGGCATCAAACTCACCTTCCGCCCAAGTATACTTGTATGCCCGCATCGCCTGCCACCTCCTCGTGATCGTGCTCGAGACAACCTTCTTTCGTTTTGGAGTGCAAGAAGCGACAGTCAGTGCACCCTTCCTCTTCCCCTTTTGTATAGAAAGCCCCTCACCATCGTTGCATCCCTCAAGCAACACCACGGTGGCTTCCAATGGACACTAGAGTTCCGCAAGTACAGATGCAGACTCGGTGAGCCGGGTCTCAGAGATATGTGTCACCTCCTCCTCCACGCCGAAAGAAATTTCGATCACAAGGGGCGGCGCAGACACCACCACACCACTTCCCTATATCAACGGCAAAAATTTCCCCACACCTTGGCTGTTGCGGTTGGACCAGAAGGTCTTCACTCGGAAGTTGTCGGGTAGCTTCAAACGAGGCGCCATTGTAGCAAAACCTGCACCCCATTCCCTAAGATGCACACCCCACAAGATTGCAAGAGAAAAACGATTCCAAAAGCGAGATCAATGAAGCAAAAAGAAAATCTGCAAATGCAAATGATTGTGAGATCGAAACCATGGTTTTTGATTGTGAAGAACATTGTTGTTTCGCCAACCGCTCCAAAGTCCAAACCCTCATTGAATTAGAGCCTCCATTTCTACAATGTAGTGAATGCAAGAGACAAGAATCTCCAAAATTTCACAGCACGCAGCAATTGGCGCTCGCAATTTCAAGTGACGGCGCTCCAACATTCAAAGCAACTTAGGACGACAACTCTATAAGTCTACAGCAATGAATTTTTTTGGAAATAACAAAAATCAATCTTTACTACGCGAGTAATGTGACAAAGTCAAATTTGACAATCCCAAACTCCCTCCAAGCTTGAAGGCATTGATCTCGAGAGTGGAGATGCAGCAATGGAGCAAATCGCCCCACAACAACGAAAAAAATATGCAGAAGAAAATGCCCAATTGCGCAGTCACCAAGAAAATTTAACTTATTACACATGCTAAAAAACTATAGCACCGGAGAGACAAAGTTGCTAAACTAGAGGCTCAGTGTTATCCCCTAAACCCTAATTACTCTACGAAATGGGCAATTGGGATGGAGCCGCCTCTGCTAAAGATCAACAACTCAGGATGGATTTCAACGAACACGTCACACCAGCTATAGCGGATAACTGGAACTACAGACGTGGATGAATAAACCAATTTGCGACGTTTCTATTAATAAGCTTTGCAAAACTACTCAAATTTTATTTTTTTGAAGATTTGCTTACAAGTACATTTAGCATAGGAAAAAATTAGGTAGAATCCAAGCCAATTTTAGCCAATTTTACGAATGTTGGAGCACAGGGTTGTTTATATGGAAGAAACTCCGTGTGGTAATAAATTGCAATGGTATGTGCACCATTTTTGGGTACCCATAAAGTGAAAGGGGTGACTAGAATGTGCAATCTTCACTCATGAATGAGTCCTTAACTAAGATACTTAGAGCAAAATCTGAAATGGAATTAATGGAGCATAGTAAATTATTTTTGACAGTGGTGAGTAAATTGTGAAGTAATGACTTGTCAGACTTTTTAGTGGGGAGTGTAGACATGCCCATGGCATCATTTTTGATATCAAGTGGACACATTAAGGACTCACAAGAACAACCTAAGCATTGTATTTCTCACTTTCTGGACTCACTTACTCTGTTTCAAGCCATGTTTTCATTGATAATTGGTGGAGCATGTGAGCATAAAGAGCGACCAACGTCCCTTCCACTTTGAAAAATTGTTTCTAATTCATGCACAATTAAAAAATTTTGATAAAAATTGCCACTACCGTGTTCTTCATTTTTCTTCCTACCAAAAAAATGTAATAAATATTTTCAATTATAGAATTATTCATAGAGGGTTGTTTTCCCTTAGATTAATGCTTTCTAAGCCTTCTACCTTATTTGAGCTCTCCACTAATTTTGTGTTCTCTTTAACCCCTAAACATCCAGATTCATCTCCAAAAATGATGATTTGAGAAAAAATCATTATAAAGTGCTATTTGGAAGCATATTTTGGAATTCATATGAAAAGGAAACTTGTAGATTTTGATTTGTAGATTCCACCTATATGGTTAGATTCACCAATGCTATCACCAATATTTTTTTATAAATTTTGAAAGAAAAATTCCAAAATTCCTTCAAAATTTGATTGCAAGTAAAATATTATCATTTTTTGAGTAAAATTTGTTGGAATGGATTTGAAATGAGGTTCTCTTCACATGGTGATTTTTTGAAATTTTTATGTTCATTCTATCTATGACCTCATTTCGGCAAATCCAATTTTGAACTAAAGTCAATGCAATTTGTCCACTTGACATACTTGCACATTTGTAATTTTAGAAAAATATGAACTCTAGTAACCCCAAATCCAACCCTTAGATAGGACAACAACTTGATAACGTATCTTCACAAATTAAAATAACTTTCATCCAAGTAGTTAGAACGATGAAACTGTAGTTGCAATCTATTCATCATCTAGAAAATGGACATCAACGCGTTTAGGGTTAATATGGTGAATCAATATAGCGATTCTCACTTGACTGTGAGTGCTAGTGCTTGACTAATCTTGGAGCTTAGCATTGTGAGAGTATGATACATTCCTTTGAAATCCACTCACTTACTATGATACATTTTGTGCTTCATAAGCTTAAATTTCAATTTGCAACTTCACATTCCCATGCTTCTTGGCCATGATGCTGGCCATGAGATGATTAGTGAAGTAAGTGAACATTTCCTTTCAAGGTTCCAAAATACAAGATTCCACTTTGAACACAACAGAGGCACATATTTGTGTACCTTTGGACTGTGTAAAATCTCTATTGCATTATTGGAGCCAACTGATCAAGAGTTTGTGGTTTTAGCAACTTTGGAGTTGGAAAGGTGCAATTTATTGTATTTAAATTTCATCATTGAATTGCAGAGGAACAAATTTTTCAGCTCTGTATTATTTTGCCTACGTTGTTTAGATGCTCATTTTCAATCCTATACAAATTAAACAATCACAACCTCATATTAGCAAAGTGATGCATAAGGCTTGTCATCACAATGTCAAAAGAACTTAGACTTGAATGATACATCTCCAAGGATTGCAAGCTTAAAAACGATTGACTTACGATGAATAGAGGAAGATCTTTGCAAATTGAGTTAATACAATCAATTGTTGAAACTTTACAAAAATCAGCACGTGAGACAAAACATAAGCAATTGAGTGATGGACTCATACCAAAAGAAATTCTATGGCCATTATAGCCTCCATAGAAAATAGATCAACTGCTCATTTATAATAGCCATGGAACTTACATTCTCAGTTTTTCTCTTTGGAATCACTACAACAAAATGGATGTTTTATGACTGCAAAAAATGACTGTAGTGAATCAAAAAATTTGAAAATATGACTCTCAAGTAGGAATTACTGTAGATGACGCGCAACATGACTGGGTCTAGTCATTACCGACTAGTCACTTCGGACATGAGTCATATTTGTAGTCATCGTATTTGGGGGGTATAATTAGCCATATTTTGCCAATGTGGCGTATACATTGACTATTCTTGGAGACTTGACTTTCTCTTGACCTGCCCGAGCAAGGAAAAAAAGTCTACGTGGCATGTGACTGCTTGTAGTCATATTTTAAGCTGACGTGGACTATGACTATAGTGAGTCATATTTTGGCAAACGTGGAGTATGACTATGGTGAGTCATATTTTGGCAGATTTGGAGTATGACTATGGTGAGTCATATTTTGGCAGATGAGGCATATGACTTTTTGTAGTCATATTTTGGGATGATGTGGAATATGATTTTTGTGAGTCATATTTTTTGTCGATGTGAAAAATAACTCTCATGGGTCATATTCTTTGCATGTTGATGTAGAAAATGACTCTAGTGGATCATATTTTTCATTAATGTGTAATATGACCTTCATAAGTCGGTTTTTTTATTGATGTGAAATATGACTGATGTAAGTCATATTTTTGGCTATGTAGTAGTTCACATGGAATGTTACTAGTAATTTTATGATTGAATGTAGTTATATTTTTAAAAGTATAGAGTCACATTATTGGCATGATTGTGAGCATTATATAACTACAATAAGTCATATTTTGATTAAGATATATTATAAAACATGACTCAAGCAAGTGATATTTGTAACTAGGTGACTTGAGGTTTATAGTAACTTTTGTCATAAATTGTAATAACATTTTCCATACATTCTAAATTGACATGAGGCGTTGCAATCATGCATCAATATAGTTTAGTAGTTGTATAAATGACTACATACAATAAAAAATGAGTAAATTTGATTTTTGAGATGCACAAAGATAATCATATTGAAGAGAGAAAATGCAAGAAAAAAATGTGACTCTTTTCAATGACATTTATTAGTTACTAACAAAAAACATATCACAATGACAATCTATAAATATATATTCCTACACACTCTAGGACTTGTAATTCCTTACAAAAATGCGAAGAAGTTGTCTCTCTAGTGTTGTAAATAGCCTCCAATAACTTCAATCCAACTTTAAGTGCCTACACATAAAATGAAAGAGGTTAATTTTTAGTAAATGAACAATATAGCTCAATCTTCAAAGATTTAAAGCAACATAAAATGTGAAGTACAAGTTTAAAGTAAGAAGAATCCATAATCACTATATCTCTAGAAAACACAAGAAAATAAGAGGAAAGAACAACAATAGTGATAAAAGGAACAAAAACTAGAAGGCGACAAGTGCTAAGAGGTAATAATAAGCAAGAAGTAAGATGTAACAAAAAGAAACAAGAAGTAAGAATAAAGATGCAATAAGAAGCAACAAGAAACACAATTTAAGATGCTATAAATAACAAGAAACAATAAGAGAGACAAGTTAAGATGCAATAAAATGCAACAAATAACAAGAAAAACAAGAATTGAAAGGCAATGAGAAACACAAGTTAAAATGCATCAAGAAGAGATTAAAAGCAAGAATTAAGAAGCAATAAGAGACAAGAATTAGGAAACAAGAATTAAAACATAACAAGAAGAAACTAGAAGCAAGGAACAAAATCTAAGAAGCAATAAGAGGAAAGAATTAGGAACCAAGAATTAAGAGGTAGAAAGAAAAGTCTAGAAGCAAGAAATAAGACGTAACAAGCAAAAACTACAAGCAAGAATTAAGAATTAGAAAGTAAGAGTTAAAAGGTAACAAGAAGAAACTAGAAGCAAGAATCAAAAACTAAGAACTAATAAGAAAGAAGAAGCCAAAGCTACAAAACAACAAGAAGCAAAAGCTAAGAGGCAACCAAAAACAAAGAAGAAGAAGAAGAAGAGACTAGGACTGAAACACCCCTAAAACAGGGCTTCACCTTTGTCAGAACCAAACATTATGCTTCATTGTGAATCACATCACATTACATCATCATAGAGTGTCATTTTATCAAAACTAAGTATTACCAAATAATATATTGGGTAACTATAAGCCCTGAGATTATAAAAAGTGCCATAGCCCATCCATGTCTATTCACAAGTTTCAAACAGAGGCAAAAGAACCCAAGAAGGATGAGTCCATGTGCTTGACAATAAAATCTTGCACCAATTCCATGCTGGAGAAATCGGATTTGAAGGCTGAGCCTCACCTGTGCCCATCCCAAATCACACAACAAGCCAATGTTATGTCAGTGAGGTTGCACGAGGTGTCTTCAGCTACAGCCAATTGTTATCTATGTCACAAATCCATCAAACCAAGAACAAGAATTAGTGAAACAGGTCATAAGGTGGAAAAGCATCAATGTCACAGCAAAATCCTCAATCAAATCACAAAACTACAAGTGCAAGGAGACCTTTGCCATTCTCGTGTCACAGTAGCACTCCAATAATCAGTACACACAAACTCCACACAAAATCAGCCCACCACAACCAAACTCCAAAGATGAGAGACAAGGGGGAAATGGGAAGCTATTTCATGTGTATAGAATTGGAGGGAACAAATTCAAACCCAGTCATAATTAGGTAGTTGGAAGTAACTACCTACCGTAGTGGTACATGACTAATAATAAAAGCCATACCCATGTGGGTTGGGTGGGTGGTTTTTTTATACACCTTAGGCCAGGTCCACTCCATTTGACCATCCCATAGAAAGATTTAATGTAGCATTGGGTCATGGGAAAAATCAAATCACAGAATAGGCTTAGAAAAACCTTAAAATATTAAAAATTTTCCATAAAGCCATTTTATTTTGGTAAATTAAAGTTAATCCATAATGTGATGGACAACAACCAAATAAAAGAGTTTATGTGTTTTTGTAAATGACAAATTGGGCCATTTGACAGGACTTAGAATTGATGAAGAAAACATAGTGTTAACCATGTTACTAAGGCATAAGGTACAAGCATGAGTTTATTTGGCAAGTATTTGTATCCAAAATATAGAGTAATCCTAAATTTTGGAAAAATAAGACAATTGCCAAAGAAGAAGAAGAAGAAGAAGAAAACGGGGGCTAGGGTTTCAAAATCCTAAATCAATGGCGGCTACATAGAAGTGGCGGCTAGGGTTTTCAAACTCTAGTTATGTGACTTACCCTAGTTATGCACATGACTTGCTTTAGTCATGTGACTTGACGTAGTTATGCGACTTACTAAATCTGACTATACTAAGCAACTAAGCTATTTTAACAACAAAATTTGCTTCAAAGTGGATGTATGTTGCAATACAATTCTACAAAATGTCTAAAGGAAAATTGCAAGGCCTTCAACACCTATAGTTAGAGCAAAAAAAGACAACTTAGCAAATGCCTTGCATCAATCAAAGTATCTATGTCTATGCACTAAGTATATAAGAGTAAAAATATTTGATAGAAACACTATTTAAAAGTATCTTTGAAGTAGAAAAAAGGATTATATTTTTATAGTCTATATCCTTCAAAGAACATTTAAGCAACCATCTTTTAATTGCAATACAAGCATGTGTATCATAGTGAGCCTCAATCTTCATATGAATAATTTTGTGACTTCTAAACAACCCTTTAAAGTCCCTCTATAAATATGACTTACATGACATTGCAGAGAACCTTTTTAAGAAAGAGACAAACTTCAATACATGATATGTGTGAGTATTTTATTTATATCCTTGATATTTGGAGGTCTAAAATTTTAACCTAGATTGGCCAAAATCAATTCAAACTTCTAATTTTTATAATTTGTGTTTGTTTTAGTTTAGATGTGAACCACTTATAGTTTATCATTAGAAAAAAAAATTGTTCACTGCTTAGAACGCCCATTGAACAATACTTACATATCTAACTTAGGAAATTTGAAGCCCAATAACAAAAGAATATAAATAGATGATGGTTTGTCTCTAATTCATCCTTCAAGATTTCATCCAACATTTTATTTTAGCCTATAAGTCTAAATTCATTTTTAATTTCAAAATTGGATTCTAAATGTCACTACATTTTAAGTTCCCTTTTTGACTTGAATTGGATGAACTTTCATATTTTTTTTATCTAAAACTAATACTATAGAACATTCAATTTCATTGTTCTCTATCTTTCATAATTTTTATCTATTTTTTAAAGTGTGATATGTTACTAGAATTTTCTACAAATTAACTAAGTGATCTTGAATTCAAATTTGGATTTAATAAATTCTTAGAGGTTTGACCTAAACCTCTAATTTGTAGCGCAAATATAGTTTCTACAAGAAGAGAAAAAACTAAATACCAAATTTAAGGACATGCCTTAGAATCTATTTCCATCACATCTCCATTTTCCAACAATTCAACAGGTATATTGTAAATTTGTAATTGTATCATGAGGTCTACTTTAATCCATTTTTATTGCATTTATTGTGTTTTTGTATATAACTTAAATAAAAACTTTTACAACAAGAGGTATAAATTAGATATATGATCTAATTCTTTTCTTTCAACCTATTTCTTTCTACTTTTCCCTCTTTACTTTCTCTATATTATTTTCAATATTTTTTTTTCCTTTATTTTTGGGGATAGTTTAGAATTGCAATCTTTAACTTCTATTACTACTAACTCATTTCTAATTACTCTAGGAATCAAACAATTGTAATGACATCAACTTCATAATTGCTAACTAAATATCTACTTAAGACTTTGAAACTTCGTTTGATCAACTATGTGTATTGTAATCAACAATCTCTGTATAATACAAAGTCAAATCCCTATAAGGGGGTCATATTAATCTTCTAACCATGTCCAAAGTTTCCAGTAGTAACTTGGAACCTACACTTCTTCTTCCTACACTTCTTCTTGAAACACTTAGAGACTCTCAACACAAATCGCACTCCTCACTTACTCTTGCTTCATGGCCACTTGGGTATGAATTTTGCTCACATTCTTCTTTCTTTTCCTTGAATTAGATCTTTCCTAAGCTTCAAGTATTTTTTCTAAACTCCACAACCTTCAATCTATATTACGAATTTAAATGCATTAGGTTTTGTTTTGTATTAACCATCACAATCAATTAGCATAATTAGTCAAACCTATGACAAGTTCCAATATTGGGTCAAAGGAGGCTTGGTTTTCATCTTGGGTTCTCAGGCTTAGTCCCACCTTGGTACTTTGGTCTGTCTATAGGCTTTTATTCCTCTCTAATTTTCCCTTAAATACTCAAAAAATAATTCATTATCTCCTATTATTAATTATTTTATTCTTCTCTATTCCTTTTCTAATTCCTATAAATTTTTTAAATATATTAATAAAAATATAAACATATGCCACCCTAAATTATTTGGACATTAATTCTTTAATAAACACATTATACAAAAGAAAAGAATTTATTTTAATAGGTATTAAACAAAGTCATGCCTTAATTCCAAGGAATGGCCTCTAGGGGAAAAATATAAAAGAATCATCTTAGATTGCCCACCTTTTCCTTAGGCTTCCTTCAAAGGAAAAAAATAAAGGAAAAAAAATAACTACCAAAGAAATATATCTACAAAATATTACTGCAAAATATGAATAAAGTGAAAATATGACTAACAAATATGACTAAAGTGAAAGTATGACTTAGCACTCTCCAAATATATTCCCCATCCAAATTTCTTCAGGCTGCCCTAAAGGAAAAAAATGTGACTATCATAGAAATATGACTGCAAAATATGACTATTAAATATGATTGTGCGTTCCCCAAACATGTTCCCCATGAAGCCCTATAAAATATTTTGGTGTTCCAAACAAATATATACTATAAGCCCACGATGTACAAGGCCAAAATATAAGTAGTAGTCATATTTCTCTCCAAAGTATTGGCCTCCAAAAATATTACTACAAGTAGTTACCAATCATCCTCAATCATATTTTCAGAGTCATAAAACATCCATTTTATTTTAGTGTTGGATAAGACAACTAATTTTCATGGACTAGAAGCCATGACCTTACATGAAGACCTCATACCAAAGACACCCATCATATACGATGCAGTGGAAGTAAAGCCCAATGTGGTTGCAACTGCATTGCAACGTCTGATTAATGATGACATAGAAGCAAATGACATACACTACTTTGATGCAGATTATTATTGATTCCCCAATCATGGTTACAAGTATTGTAAATGAAGTTGTCTTTCATGTTTTAATTTGAATTTTGTATATAAAATTCTCTTCAACACATCACATAGAAACACACCATGTAACCGTGTTGGTCTTTGTAGGAAAATGTCAATGAAATGAATAGCATTTATCATATGATACATCAAGCACCAACGCTACCATTGCACTCTCTTGCAAGATTGACCATCTTTTCTTGACCTAATGTGTATATGAAAGAATAAACCCTCTATGTAATGATAACGAAGTCTACATTTGGAATACTACTTCTGAGGACTACCGTTGTCACCAAAAGTGTATGTAAACCTTAAAATCAAAATACGTTTCACATGCATTTGGAGACCCTTCCCCAATCCCTTCCTACAAGATGATCTGAATATGAACCCATCTATAGTCTCCTACCATTAATTGATTTATTTTTTTGTAATTCACTTGTAAAATCTATGAATAATATAAATTAATGAATTGAAATATGAACATGTGGCACCTAAATTTATTGGACTCCAATTTTGTTATAGACAAAATACACAACAAAAAATAATCTTTTTTTTAATAGAAATAAAAAAAAGTGATGTGTACACCCCAAGGGATGTCCCTATGGCCAAAATATGAGAAGGCCATTTTAGATTGCCCACCTTTTCCTTGGGTTGCCCACACACAAAACAAAACAAAAAATATGACCATGAAATATGACTAAAGCAAAAATATGACTAGGATCTCTCCAAGCATGTTTCCCACCCAAATTTACCTTGGGGCTGCCCTAAAAGAGAAAAAATTCACAACCTTAAAGATATGACTGCCAAATATGATTGTTGTAGAAATATGACTACCAAATATGACTGGACGTTCTCCAAACATGTTCCCTATCGTTCCCTATGAAGTATTTTGGTGTTCCTAATGGGCGTATACTATACGTCCTCAAAATACCACGCTAGAATATGACTAACTGTCATATTTGTAGTCATATTCTTTTCCAAGGTCTTAGGCTCCAAAAATATGACTGTGAGTAGTTGCCAGTCATCTCTAGTCATATTTTCATAGTCATAAAACACTGGTTTTCTTGTAGTGAATGGGTCTCAAGAGTTGTGTACTCAAACCAATTAACTTTGTTCATGTGTTTAAAAACATTAAATTTTTTTTAAAAATTAGCTTTGGTTGGTTGTTGGATTCCATTGAGCACTTGTTATTGTTTCTACAATAATTGCTGGGAATACAAGCAAATGCAACCAAGTTTACCAAAGAGTTCTTGTTGTAGTAGTCTTGGTTTAGTTTGTCTATTTTTTAATGCTCACAACAATTATAACAAGTTGTCAATGGACCGAAGACACCTTGCACACTATAGCTAATCTCATAACTTGATGTTGGATGTCATGGATGTTGATGAGGTTCCCTGCCTCTTGGAGTGTCTTGATAAATTTCAAAAACTTTCAACACTATATTCTTGTACTTTATTTTGCAAATTCAAGTCCTTCAACACTTAGAGTGCAAAGATGGTCATACGCTTTTACAAACTTTGGATAACTGTATTTGTATCTTGGATATATATTAGACATGTCTCTAGTATTTTTTTTGCAAGCAATGACTCATGCAAAACTCAATTGTTTGAGGAAAAAACTTGTTTATGTTTTGTTGAGACCAAATCTCACATTCTTAAAGCTCAAAACTCGTATGGATACAATTTAGGCCTAGATCTATTATGATTTAAATTTTATACTCAATATACATAGACTAGAACAAATTGGTGCTTTTATTATTAAAATTCATTTTACATATTGTTTTTGTATGCCAAACAAAACTTTTAAATGGACATAATGGGAAAACTGATATCACATTTGATATTCAATATTACTAATAGAAATAATTTAAAGAATTAAAATATGGGTATGAAAGGAAATTTTTGAAAGGATTGGCCATCACATTTTGGGCAATTGCAATGGCATGCTAATGGTGGTGACAATAGCATAGGGCATATTAGTCTTGCTTGAAGATCTAAGGGATTAGTCTTTAGCAATTTAGAAGAGAAAAATAATATTATTGAAAGGAAAAACAAAGACTTGAAGAGAATGTTTGTAGAGTTAACCCCTAAAATTCTCTTGGCCTTTTAAGCTCCCGGAATGTTGAAAATGGTCACTTTTGTGTCAATATTTTTTAATGGGATTTTTTTAACTATGACACTTGTGAACATGAAATTTTAATCTCAATTTCATGAAGAACACATTCAAGAAAAATTTAACTCAAATCCTAACCATTTGTGAGATCTACTAGCTCAAAGTAGAAAGTATTTTTTTCACTATATGTCCATAGGGATATTTCAACTTCAAAATTCAATGAGAATTAGACAATGTTGAATTTAGTTTACATCTTTTCGTATGACATAAATTTTAGAGTTGGAAACTATCATAATAAAAATCAGAATTTGAATCCACTATGTCAAAAACTTACAAACCTAGCATTACGATGATCCCTCTACCAAGAAAAAAAACTCCCCCAAATTCAAGAAATTTAGCTAAAAAATTCAAAAATGAATTTTCTACAATAAGGACAATAGAATGTAGCATTGTAACAACCAAAAGTTTTAAAATACAATTTTTATGCACTAAAACATGATTTTATATGCCATTGCCTTCAAGGAAGAAGATCCTCATGTGTCAAAAGAATCACTGAGTGGTAATTCCTCACAAGTCATTCGATAATTGCAAAAACTGAATTTTTGAGGTCAAACGCTCACATAATCATAGAATATGCATCCCAATTTGTATGTGCATGCAAATCATATTTTCAAATTAGTATTGCATGAAAATGTGGAACTACATATTGACACATATTGTATATATTGTATATACAAACTACATATTGTATTGTGCACACAAACAAATAAAAAATCCAATTGCAACAATTGACCAAAAACTCAAAACCCACAATGAGGGTGGAAGGAATTTTAGGGGTTAAGCTTACTATGTTGTTGGTACAAAGGAATCTTCAAGGAAAATTTATAGACCCTAAGCCACAATAGTTTGCATTCATGTCACTAGAAGAAACCAACTAACGCAAAAACTGCGTCTTTTGGCAGAACGTAGACGTTGGTTTTTGTTGAAACTAGTGTTGGTTTCTTCTAGTGTGTGTTGTTTTTATTTTGTCAAAAGGAACAAAGAAGAAACGCTTATAATTGTAAGGCCTTATCCCTAGTAAGGTGAACCAATTGCAATTCCGTCCTTATGTAGCCATAGGGTACATTTCAAAACAAAGTTGTACAACACAAGTACATGACGGCAGAATTGTAATTTGGGTGGTAATAGACCAATAGGTTGGTTCACCTTATGCTTAGGTTGTTGAATGGCATGTACCAATGCACTAGTCTAGAATAAACCTATGATGTGTATGTTATTGAAGAGAGCTATAGTGATATTGCCACCCCAACAATTTTGCCTACTTTAACCCCTAAATGTATTTGACTATGTTTTCACCAAAAACGCTCCAAAACTGCCATTTTGAGTACAAGTACCAATTTTTAGAAAAATTACATTTTTGGACACATGTAACTGTAGGATCTTGTAGTAAGCTATGTTGAGAAGATGTAGAAAAAATTTCAGAAATTTTCACCGTGTCTTTGGATTCATTCTTCAAGGCAGGTTGACTACATGCTTGAAAAGTTTTAGATTATTTGGAATTGTACAACATATAGGAAAAAATTAGTAAGTAGAAAGAAGTAAAGAATGATTCAAAATACTACATTGTTAACAATTTATTTATAGAATTGAAAAATGCCAATCCCAATGGTTGTAATGTTGTAATAAACAATCTACACCAAATTTTTTATTTTTTTCTCAAAATAATTAAAATTGAGCTAAGTAAAGGTCTTCAAATTATATTTTAGAGTGGAGATTCCATAACTACCCTCAAACTACCCATAACTAAAACTCTTCGTAACTTTCATCTCATAAATCAAAATTGAATGATTCAAAGCTTTCCATGTATATAGAAATCTATAAAACCAATTTCAAATTTTTATTTAAAAAAAAGTGATTTTTAAAGAAGTTTTTTTTGCTGCTCGGGTTGCCCGCAAAGCAATGAAAACTACATATCATACAATAACTTTTTAACCATATATTCAAATGTTATGAAAATTGTTGGGCCTTAAAGTTACTCCTCGGACACATAGTGTGTGAAAATTTCAAAAAAATAAAAATAAAAATTCCATCTGTAGTGAGCTGATCCAAATCGCTATGTTGCCAAAAAATGGTGTTTGGTCCTTTAGGGGTTAATTTTTTGTTTATAAGATTGGATAGCCATACAAAATTTAACCTTAGAAGGAATACTATAGACACTAAGTGTCCAATGGATGACAAAGAATCCTTCTATATAAGACACAAGTGTACATGTTCATCCTTAGAATTTTGTGTGAAAAGGGAACTTGGTCTTGGATAGTAGTTTGACCTCCCATGAATGTTCTTGGCTTTTTCTAAAGCAAATGATTCTCACAGTAAGAGCTAAAAGATGATTTCTATGGTGACTAGCCCGTCCGTCTTCCTAGTATTAAAATTTTTCATTTCATAAATTCATTATGGTATGTACATACTCTCTATAAGTTATTGATATGCAAGGCTCTACTAACATTTTGTAATGGGTACAACAAATACTAGTACAACATCATAATAAAATAAGTGAATCCAAATGAGACATTTTTTGTTCTCCACCACCTGAAAAATATATTGAAATGAACATCACAATACCGGATTCAAAATTGTCACAAGTTTTCAAGAATAACCAATGAGAAGTGAAGATTGAGGGTTTGAAGCAACCACTAAGAGTTGAGACATTTTGTGCTTCACAATGGTCACTAGAGGCAAGTCTTGTATTATATGTAAAGTCTCCTAGGTTCTTACCTTTGAAAATTTGTAAAATATTACTTGGGTGTCCAAAAATGACAACTTGGGTTGGATTTTTCATGAGTTTGCACAAAAACATGGTCAATTTTTGACCCCAAGTGCCTAAGTGCCCAAACTATTTTTTTTTTCAAATCCTTTTGAATTCTTCACATTGCACTAACTTTGAATTTTTGTCAACTAGCTCAACTTCAAAGGGATAGAAATCCAAGTTTTAGGAAGATAACTCCATCTAAATTCACACAAAGAAGCTATTTTGCATGGTTTCTATTATTATCTTAAAAAAAATTGTGGATCTTATTGGTAGTCAAAAGGGATTGTAGATTCTCTTAGAAGGCATTTCCTAAGACACGTATGAATAAATTACTAATGTTCAAAGTGTTGAAAATAAGTGTTTTTGAAGTGAACATAGTCACTCATAAATAGCAAGAACATTTTAGCTAGGCAGAAATTTGTAGTGTTTAAGTTTTAGAAAGTGGTTGGAATTGAGTGTAGTTACCTTAATAATCAAACAAGTTTTTCAATTTCCACTAGTTTGTAAATATGCAGAAATTCCCTAGTTAACCCTTAAAGGATGAATTGGTGACCGTGGAAATCATCCCTTTTGGAACCATGTGACATCATCTACTTAGAAAAAAAAATACTCATTGGAGTTCAAACTACTATGCAAGACCTCTCCTTCTTGCACAAAATTCCAAGGATGAATAATTGCACTTTTGTCCTATGGGGTGATTGCAAGAAACATTTGTCCTATTTTTTGTCCCCTTGCCCTTGAGTGTGTGATCTTTTGCTCATAATTTTTTCTTTCTTTGTCTGTTTGGCATAAATTTTGGACTACATGTGTATGCATTAGTGGAAGACATTGATGATATTTTTCCAAATTTTCCAAATTATTTTACTAATTTTAACTCCTAAAGGACCAAAGTGTGTTTTTTGGCAACATAGAAATTTTGAGTAGGATATGTGTGACTAGAGATTTCTATGTTTTTGGCCCAAATTTTAATAGAAGATATGGACAAAGAATATCTTTCATGTGCACTAAATTTCAAGACATTTGGAAATATGAGTCAAAAGTTATGGCCTAATATTTAGTTTGTTTCTCAACTTTGGCAGTCCAAGTAGAATCTAAAAAAATCACTTTTTTCAAAAAGTGAAAATTTTGAAATTGGTTTTCTAGATTTATACATGTGTAGAGAGCTTTGAATCATTCCATTTTTGATCAATGAGTCAAAAGTTATCAGATGTTTTAGTTTGCAAGCAAGTATGGATTCTCTACTCTAAAATAAACTATGAAGTTCTATATTTAATTCAATTTTCAATATTTTTGGAAAAAAATAAAAACATTAGGTGTAGATTGTTTATTAAAACATTACAACCATTGGATTGGGATTTTTCTATTCCATTAATAAATTGTTAATACTTTCGTATTTTGAATCATTCTCTACGTCTTTCTACTTACTATTTTTTTCCTATATGTTGCCCAATTCCAAATGATCTGAAAATTTTCAAGCATGTAGCCAACTTGACTTGAAGAATGAATCTAAAGAAGCACCACCATTTTGGACATTGTTTCGTAAAATTTGACCTTGTGAAGTACAACTGCCCAATTTTTCACATGTCCCCCAAAAGATTTTTGTCACTTCAAATGCTAATATCTTGCAATCTACACAGTGGAATTTTCTGAAATTTTTTCCACGTTTTTTCAATCTAGAATACTACAAGATCCTATAGTTATGTGATTCCAAAAATGATATTTTTCAAAAAAACTCTACTTGTATTAGAAATGACAATTTTTGAGAGTTTTTGGTGATAACAGAGTGAAGGAACTTTAGGGGTTAACCTACTTCCAATTGGATGTCTACCTTGACCATTTGAGGGGGGGGGGGGGGTAGTCTTATTTTTGATCCAAAAACACAAATTTGAAACCACCAATTGGTTGTGTTGGAGGTCTACTAACATTACAAGGATTGACATGATTTTTTCTAAAAATATCAACATGTCCATTGTGTGCATAGGATCAAAAGTGACCTTCCTTTTCATGAAGGCTATGAAGAGGGAAAAAAAATTCTACATGAAATCTTTGGTGCAATGCGAGTGTAGTCTTCTTTAGCAAAATGATTTTTTTATGGATTTCTTTTTTAATTCTTTTTTGAATTACTAAAAATAAAAAGTTTCACAAAACCCTTTTTTTGCTCCTAGTGACTTCTACAATACTCGTAGTAGTCAATAATAGTGCATAGTACTAAATCGATGGTTCAAATCCGAAAGTGCCCCTAAATCGACGGTTTAGATCTATAAGGGCGCTACTGACACATAATATTGGTAGTACTACATAATACTATGAGCCAATAAACATGAAGTGTTTCTTACAATCATCCTACCTATGAAGATTCTTTGTCATCCGTCAGAAAACATCCCTGTCAATGTTTAAGGGTTGATGAAAATAACACCCCAAACAAGCCAACTTTGGTTGACTTTCATATGGCAACTGATGGTTGTACAGTAGCTTTGACGGAAGCCATGGCATTGATTTACGCACATGAAACATCCTTGTGAATTGCAACTGGTTTTCCATAACAATTTCCATAACAATCAAATGGCAATTTCATGATGTACTGGCACTTAGTGTAAGTACAAAATTCAGATGCCTTTAGTTAGCTGTCAACACTCCTCAACAGCCAGCCCTTTGGGGGGTGGGGGCACCATGGGGGCCAGATTTGCACCATTTCAAAATCAATCTTTACTACTTTCCGCCAAATAGAAGTCGTCTGGCTTATGCCAGGAATTTTCCAAGTCTACTTGAAATGTGGGTGCCACATTTGAATGAAAAAGTGCATGAATAGAAATAAAAAGTGCTTTGGGGATCCCAAAGATGGATGAATGTAGAAATACAAGGCTTCACCAAATTTCCAAGTGATTGCCATCCCGCTGGCACATTCTCAAAAAATAAAAAAAGAGTCCTCTCAACAGTTGATACTCATAATCTCCCAACAACAGTTCACTCGGAGCTTCTACCAAAAAGTCTGTTTCCATGGACAATACTATACAATCGAAGAATGAGAAAATGAAGATGTTAACCCCTAAAGGACCATTGTCCCTTCGGGGGACAAATGAGATTTCGGGCAGGTACCTATGGTCTCAATTTTTGTCCTGATTTTTTGAAACTTTTTATGAAGATAGAAAAACTGGTTATCTTTGTGGGAATATAAATTTTTTTTTCATTTGGTGCCCGGGAACAAAAGTTATGCCCATATAACCTCAAAATAGGGGAGAGGGGGCAGCAAAAAAAAGTTTCAAAAATTTGAATTTTTTTATTTTTTATTTTTTTTCCTTATATATTGTATTTTTTTCTACATGGAAAGCTTTGATTCATTCCATTTGGATTTGTTATGAAAAAGTTATAGACAATCTTGTTTTTCGGGCACTTAGAGCATCTTCCTGAAAAAATAACTTGTAGGATTCATTTCTGAATGCAATTTTTACAATATTTCCAAAAAAAAAGGTCCTTATCGTTTCATTTGCCTTCTAGAAAAATCTCACCATTGGGATTAGTGCATTTTAATTCCATCCTAGAGATATTCATAATTTGGATTTTCCTTCTATC
Source organism: Straminergon stramineum (assembly GCA_963920665.1). NCBI lineage: Eukaryota > Viridiplantae > Streptophyta > Bryopsida > Hypnales > Calliergonaceae > Straminergon > Straminergon stramineum. The sequence continues at coordinate 16,374,241 of OY987263.1, forward strand.
TTGTACCTACTTCTACTTAACAATTTTTTAAAGAATCAAAATTAATTCTTTTTGTATTTTCTTTTTTTTCCTAGACTCTCAACTCAATTCTCCACCATAAAGATTTAAAGCTCAAAACTCTGTAGTGCAAAAAATTAAAGTTAAGAAGGGTTAAAGTCAAATAACCTAGTCCCGCAATGTGTGGAAAAACTTGTTTTCTTCACTTTAAACGCAGATATCTTGCAATCTATGCGGTCAAAATTTCTGAAATTTTTTCCCCACATTTTCATACTAGTTAGGTGTAAGATCCTACGGTTAGATATGAAAAAAAAAAATTTCAAATCTTTTTACTCTTTGCTCTAAAAATGGCAGTTTTGAGTGTTTTTTTGCAGAAAAAAGGCCTTGGTCCTTCAGGGGTTAAGAATTTTACCTTTCCACTAGAAGAATCCAAGGACTTAAGGTAGCCAACCCATTTCTAATCACCCCCCATTTCCATTTCCATTATGTAGGCTACTTTCTTTCCATGAAGTTGTGGCGCAGTTCCTGGAATAGTTGTGTCATATTGTGATTGGTTCCAAGGCTCTCAATATTGCAACCAACCCTTGGTCGATTTTGCAATTGGCCTGTGGTCACAAATAGAAAGCTTTCTATCATCATTACAGGTCGAAGAGAATCTTCCACTAAAAAGTTCATAGTAATTATATTTTGTGTAATAAAATTCTGGAAAAATAGGCAATCCTTCTAAACTCTATTTTTGCACATGGGAAAAATTATGTGTTCAAAAAAATTCTATTCCAAATATGCATAATTGCTTAAGTGGTTGGAAATGGGTTGGCTACCTTAGAAGAAGGCAATGAAATCTATGAGGAGGCCGTTGGAAGGTTGGAGCCAAACTGAGCCACCTCAGAGCCATTGCACCCTAACTTGGCTAAAATAAACACACCCATTCCCGTCCCTTTCAGAACTCCTCCCTCATGTACCAACGGTGCACATTTTTTCTTTCTAGAATGTACTCCATTGGGACATAATGATGGAATTGGGTGAAAGGGTGGAAATGGGTGCATCTACCTTTGGGGGGCAGGGGAACATTGCCAGAGAAGGTGGACATGGGATGGGGATGTGGGATGCAGCGCAGGAGATGGGCATGTGGGATGGGGCCATGGGGGATGCACATGGGATGGGGATGTTGGGGGGCTTCTGGTGGGATGGGGTTCCTGCTGGGGTGGGCTTGAAGGGCTCTGGCTGGGACTTGGGGAGGGCAAACTTTGGCCAATGCACGATATAATTTCCCGGATTTTTATTGAGGAAGACAAGTATTTGGATGGCATTTCACCAGATAGTGCCCTCAACGGTTTGTAGGTTGCTAGAGAGAGCGCAAATGGCCATCCCCATGTGGGACAATGGGAAAGATAGTTCGGTAGGGGAGTAAAAAAGTAAGGTAAACTAGCCTATGACAATGGAGAATGATTAGTTTGCCTTGTTGACATTATTGACATTATTGACATTATTTTGTCTATAAAGAGGAAAATGTGAGACATGGCGAGAGCAATTGAAATTTTATTTTTTTGACAAAGAATGAATTTGTTATGGACTTTTGAAGTGTGTTGACTAATTGGCCCCAAAGAATCTTTAGACTACCCCTGAATCACCAAAAAGTGCACCTATAATTGTTATCTTACCACCTAAAACAATCACAATTGTTTTCCTAACATGGTCATCCAGGGCTCAAGGCTTTCTTCGTAGTTCTTCTATATATGGGCTTGAAGCATCTACCAAATCAAAAGTCCTATTAGCACAAAAGGGTTTGTCTTCAATTGTTCTTTTATTTCAAAAATTATGAGTTGGATGCGATTTGAGGCATTGGTAAGATGTTTGCATCTTATCGATCTAGTTAACTATGTGCACCAACAAAATTTACTTGAGTATGATTAAATAGGGCATCTTCATTGGTTGCTCAATGGCATTAGAGACTCTTGTCAAAAAACTTGGCATTTGGAGAAATAAGCCATTGTGGATGAGATGATGATAAGGTACAAGGATTCCTATTGCCCATCATAGCGGTGTATGCCCCCCAAAACACAAAAAAGGGGAAAAAGGTGGGGTGCCTTGCAAACTTTGAGTCCAAATTTATTTTGAAACTAGAGATTTATTGTGTAAAACAATAGTTCAAGAAGGAGGTGCTTCCAATGCATGTAGGGAATCAACTTTTAATTAGCTCATGATATGGTTCTGAATTTATTACAAGGCTATGAAGGACAAGGACATGTAATTGTAATGGACAACTATTTCACTACTATTGGTCTTTTTAAGGCATTATTAGAGAGAGGCATTTATGCTACGGAACTCTAGGCACAAATCGGGTGGGCATTTGTTTGGCATTAAAAAACAAAAAATCTTACAATAGAAGTGTCCAAGGGATCTTAGAATGGCACATGCATGAAAAGAGGGCAATGACTATCCATCTTCTATCCAAAGGATAAAAGACAAGTGCTTCTACTTTTACATCATGCTCGACCTATTCAATTTCCATGTGAATACCTAGTGGGGAGTGTACCATGAAGAAATGGGGCCATACAAAAAAATATTCAAACTACACCGGTTCATCATAAATATATCATTATACATATGCATGGAATTGGTGTAGTGGACCAATTGTGTGCTTGACATTGTTCTCAAAATAGGTCACATAAATGGTGATACTGGGTGTTTTTATTTCTACTTGACATGTCTATTGTCAATGTGTACATCATGTATCTTGATGAATGCCAAAAGGGCAAAAATCCAGAGAGGTTGATGACACAACTCCAGTTCTAAATGAAGTTATGTTGGCATCTCTTGTATGATTGAAGAAGAAATGTATGCACAATTGAGTGGATCACTTTTTAAGTCACAATGTTGTTTTAAGCATGACCTTTTCATTGCAATCCACATTGTAAATAATCCATTGTATTGTTGTAGCTATGAATTTGAACATACATTCTCAACTAGAATGCAAAGACAACTATGTAATTATTTAAAAGGTCTCTTCTTCAAATAAAGACATATGGGCTTTTAAAGTTGCAATATGGATTTAGAAAATTTTGTATAGCATTGTATAAGGGTCTTTTTAATGAAGAGAACATTCTTGTTATTGTATAGTGACTCATCATGTCTTGTAGTGTAGATTGAGGCGCTTAAAACTTATATTGCTTTACTTGATATTGATCTTAAAATATTAGTTATGGACTTTTGAAGGACCTAAATTGAGTTACATTTTCAAGTATAGAAGTATTCCAAGTGGTTGACGAAACCAAAATTGCATTGACTCTAGTTCAAAATGGGATTTGCAAAAATGAGGTCATAGATTTGAAAAACACAATTTTTTTATATCACCATGTCAAGAGAACCTCATTTCAAATCCATCCCAACAAATTTTACTCAAAAAATGATAATATTTTGCTTGTAATCAAATTTTGAAGAAATTTTGAAGTTTTCCTTTCAAAATTTATCAAAAAAAATATTGGTGATAGTATTGGTGAGTCTAACTATATGGATGGAATCTACAACTCAAAATCTATACCTTTTCTTTGTATATCAATTCCAAAACATTCTTCCAAATAGCACTTTCTAATGATTATTTTTTCTCTAATTGTCAATTCTAGGGAAGACTTTGTACACTTAGAGTTTAAATGTGGATGAAGTTGCCAAATTTGAATGAAAAAAGTGCATGAATCTAATTGAAAAGCACTACTTTGGGGTCCCAAAGACAGATGAACGTAGAAATACAGGGCTTCACCAAATTTTTAAGTGATCGCCCATCCTGCCACATTCCCAAAAAGTAAAAGAAGAGTCCTGTCAACAACTGAAGTTGATGATTTCCCAACAACGGTTCACTTGGAGCTCTCCCAAAAGTCCACTTCCATGGCCAATATTGTACATGGCTGCGTGCGACTTTGTTAACTTATTAAGCTTTATTATGAATGCCATGTAACAACCCCCCAGGGACTAAAGTGACAGCCCCATGGACAAATTGTTCAAAGCCTGCAAGAGCAGCAAAAGTCAATACCAAACTTAAAACAAAAGTCTTGGGAATCCTACCAGGGGCAAGCTCAACAACTTGTCAAAATGCCGTAAGCCCAATACAAGCATTTTCGTACCCATCTAAGCAACCACAATGTGACAATGTGAACAAAAAATTCAGAAAATGGAGATGAAACAAAATTAAAAAAAGATTGTAGTGAAGTGGGAATAAAATGTCATTTTGTATGGTCTTCTATACTATTTAAAAAAAATGTATTGAAAAGGATTTCCGGCACCGACAAATTGATCCCTACCTTTTACAAACACGAGGTTAACCCTGAAATGTCCATACTCATCTCTAAAACCGACGATTAGAGAAAAATCATTATAAAGTGCTATTTAGAAGCATATTTTGGAATTGACGTACAAACAAAAGTTGTAGATTGTAAGTTTTAGATTCCATTTGTATGGTTAGATTCACCAATGCTATCATCAATATTTTTTTAGAAATTTTGAAGGGAAATTTCAAGAATCCTTCTTAATTCGATCACAAGCAAAATATTATGATTTTTTGAGTAAAATTTGTTGGAATGGATTTGAAATGAGGTTCTCTTCACATGGTTTTTGAATTTTTGAATTTTTTTGCTCTTAAAATCTATGACCTCATTTTGGCAAATTCAGTTTTGAACTAAAGTCAATGCAGTTTGACCACTTGACATACTTGCACATTTGTAATTTTAGAAAAATATGTACTCTAGTAGCACCAAATCCAACCCTTGGATAGGACAACAACTTGATAAAGTATTTTCACAAATTAGGATGACTTCCATCCAAATAGTAATGAAAAGATACAATAGTTTCAATCTATTCGTTGTCCACTTTTTAGATGTCAGAGCGCTCCAGGGTTAACCAACACCTTCATTTTGATGCAATTGACCCCTAAAATACAATGGGAGGACCATTGGGCATTATGGGATTAAGATTGTACATATACAATTCAATAAAAATTGTTAACTTATCAAAAACTTTGGCTTTTGGTCTAGTTAAAATTGAAGTTTGAGGCATTTAAACATGTTACTATTGTAATTCAAAAATCTATATGTAGTTTTAGAGTTGATCAACATAGCATGTATATTCTAACTATTGTTGAATACAACCTACACAATCCACACATATACAAACATATACATGCATCATATATCAAACAATTCCTACTAACGAATCATACATGTACAATAGGAAAAAAACCGGAAATTGAAAATCACACAAGTAGAATTATATTGGCTAAGCTTGACTTATGGATTTACAAATGCAATGGTTTAGGGTCCCAAAATCTTACAAAGTGTGCTAGCTAGTAGACTAGTTTCAAAGTTTTGGGCTTAGGCTATGATACAATGATCATTCCTACCTAAAACAATTCCTAACTATTCGCATAGATAACTGAAAATGAGACGTTCATTATTTTGTCTATTTGCTGATGGAAAATGGAGGTTCCTCATGCATGTTCCTCCCCTCTCTTATAGACTACCAACCTTCTATAGATTTACAAATTATGTTCTATGAATCATTACAATGTACTATATAGTAGTTGTAATATAGTACACTTCAAAGAAATAATGCAACAATAACTTAAATATTTTTTTTAACTTATTACCTCCAACATTAAAATGTACCTTACAGTAGGTCTTAAGGTAGTCTGCTCTTAAAGCAACCATTTAAGAGCTAATTACCATTTCGGGAAAGTGAAATTCCTTGTAACAATTTTTAGTCAATTTTAGTAGGAAGAAAAATGGAATTGGCATCTAACCCAAGTTGTTTCATATTTTTTGGACCTATGTGGAATTAGTTACAAATTTTAGAAGTTGGAATGCAACTGTCATTGAAAGCGACCACCTCCTGAAATGTGCACTTCTGGTACATTGAAGAAAGCAAAACGTACCTCTATCAGGATTGCTTTAAGAGCATGGGTGCTTATTAGAGCAGACTACCTTATGTTGTTTCTAAAGTAACAGCTAGTGAGGTACTTGAGTATTGAAGAAAGACTATTTTATTTGGGGGTCTTCATGCATCAAATGATAACCATTTTAAAATTCTTGATTGATGAGAATGTTCAATTTATTTTTTTTGGTTTTCTTGACTTGATGTCTTGATCCCAAATGTACTCAGTGAGTACAATGCCCCTTCTTCATGCCCTTACAAAGTCACTTATCTTACAGGAACTCGACAAATAGGAGCTCCCTCAAAGATTCTGAACCCTGCTTGCAAACGAAGGTGCAAGTGGGCAGTTGCCAGTTGGGCCAGGGAGAAACCTGCCCGGCACACTCATGAAACAACAATATGGTAATATGGTAATATGGTAGTAACTTAAGGTAGGAGGCTCATAAATGGTGCACCTAAAGGGGAAAAAACAAACGTCTGGGGACAAATCACTGCAACCGATAAGGTTGGGAATTTTTTGGCAGATGAAGAATTTAGAAAGCAGTGACTTGTCTTTTTCTATTCTTTTTCATAAATTTCTGGGTGGAATTGAAATAAAAACAGAATTTTAACCCTTAAATGCCGGACTCGGGACCATGGAAATCATGCTTTTTGAAATCACGTGACATCATTCACTTTAAAAAAAAACAAGAATATTCATTGGGAATCAAACTATTGTAGAAGATCTCCTCTTTCCACCCTAAATTCCAAGGATGAATAGTTGCAAATATGTTTCACACAAGAGAATTCCTTGTCATTCATCAGATAAAAAATGTTGGCCGATTTCTTTATGGGTTAAAGTAACATAGCCATAGGATGTTGTTCTTGTTCATAGTGTACAATAGTGATCAATCCAAACACGCCTTGAATAGAAGAACTGAGTCCAAAAAAGTAATTGAAATAGTACTTTGGATGGTTCACAAAAGTCATAAAAGCAAGCACTTAACCCTTAAACGTCAACACGGACATTTTGTGTCTGATGGATGACAAAGAATCTCTCTATGTAGGACAAAATTGCCACTATTCATCCTCATAATTTTATGAGAAAAGCATAGGTCTTCTATAGTAGTGTGACTTCCAATGAATATTTTTGGATTTTATAAAGTAGATGATGTCACACGGTTGCAATAGGGAGTATTTCCATGGTCACCAGTTTGTCCTTTAACCCCTGAAGGACTAAGGCCTTTTTTCTGCAAAAAACACACTCAAAACTGTCATTTTTAGAGAAAAGAGTAAAAAAATTGAAAATTATATTTTATGCACATCTAACCATAGGATCTTACACCTAACTAGTATGAAAATGTGTGGAAAAAATTTCATAAATTTGGATTGCATAGATTGCAAGATATTTGCGTTTAAAGTGAAGAAAACAAGTTTTTCCACACATTGCGGGACTAGGTTATTTGACTTTGAACCTTCTTAACTTTAATTTTTTGCACTATAGAGTTTTGAGCTTTAAATCTTTATGGTGAAGAATTGAGTTGAGAGTCTAGGAAAAAAAAGAAAATACAGAAAATAATAATTTTTATTCTTTAAGAAATTATTAAGTAGAAGTAGGTACAAGATAGAAGGAAAATCTAAATTATTAATATCTCTAAGATGGAATTAAAATGCACTAATCCCAATGGTGAGATTGTTCTTGAAAGCAAATGAAACCATATGGACCTTTTTTTTTTTAAATTGTAAAAATTGCATTCAAAAATGAATCCTATAAGTTATTTTTTCAGGAAGATGCTCTAATTGCCCGAAAAATAAGATTGTCTACAACTTTCTCATAACAAATCCAAATGGAATGAATCAAAGCTTTCCGTGTAGACAAAAATATAATCTATCAGGGAAAAAAATAAAAAATAAAAAATTCAAATTTTTGAAACTTTTTTTTGTTGTCCCCTCTCCCTTGTTTTGAGCTTATTTGGGGCATAACTTTTGTTCCCAGGCATCAAATGACAAAAAAAAGTTATATTCCAATGAAGCTAATCAATTTTTCTATCTTCATAAAAAGTTTCAAAAAATCAGGACAAAAATTGAGATCATAGGTACCTACCCAAAATCTCATTTGTCCTCTGAAAGGACAATGGTCCTTTAGGGGTTAAGGGTTAATATAAGAAAAGGATGCGAGGCACTTTCATTTAATGTAGACTTCATTATAATTCAAAATTCAATGTACTTTCAAGAAGAACACTTATTTTTTATGCTATGTCAAATCAAATTGACTATGGTTCAAGCAAACTATGCTCATTAGGGTAAGAATTGGAAACTCATGATTGTTCTAAAGTCAAGCACATGCACTGCTATTTTCTAGCTACCAAAAGGATCAACCATTTCTACCTTTGTATACACGTTTTTTGCCTCTTTTATAGGTTCCATTCATAATGACCCTCCAAAATTTGAACCTCCTACCTTAAGTAAAGTTCAAGAAAGCAAGAATGGTGTGACCATGAAGCTTTGTCCACTCCAACCAAACTATAATTGAATTGTGTAGTGTGAATGTGGTTGTAGATAAGATTTGGAAACTCAGATTCATAAATCAAAGAGTCGATGTTGTCGTCTGTGTTTAAAGAATAGAGCCAAGAAAATGAACACCAAAACAAATAACGGATTGGGGAAGATGATAGGATTAAGAGATGTAATTAATTCAAGGGAGGATAAAAAACAAGATGGTATTATTGCCAAAGGGTAGATCTTGTGCAATAAAGAACTCCATGGAAACATTCATTTCATACAAATCTCAAACTCTTTGGGCCATAATGTAAGGTAAGGTTGGTACCCCCAAACTGCCATTTTTTGTTCCTGTGCATAGTTACTATTATTATACTAGTCAAATTTTCATATTTTCTTGTTGGCAAGTGAAAAGAGGTTCTAATGTACCAAAGAATGTAGTATTTGGATATGGTATGCAAAAGTTATGAAGGGTCAAAGTTTTGTACTAGTAGATGTTCTAAAATTGCATTGTCTAGTAGAAACTAGTGTTCTACACAACAAAAACCAACTGAAATTTGTAAAAATTGCATTGCATAAAACGTAGATTTTTGGAAACTGCCTTGCAATCAATGCAAATTTTTTATTTTTTGGCAGAAAACACAAAAATATGTTAGCTGATTTTTGTTGACTGAAACATTGTTTTCTACTAGTGCCATTTCTTCCACATCCATTTGGTGTTGATAACATTAGCAACATTGTTTCCCTCTTTAGTATTAGAGTTTGTAAATAGTGTTGCAAACACTAATTTTTTTATGGCACATATAGCATTTTGGCGGCATTGAAGAAATAACATACCGACAAAGCCTTGGCATTTACTCCAAAGGTCCCTCTAGTGGCAAAGATTTTTGTTTCCCCCATCAAACCATATCACTATGCTTGAGCTATGAATACCAATAGGAATCAAACCATCAAACCGAGTCTTGGTCTGAGATGACCCTAAATTACCAAGTGATGGTTGTGACGTATCCAAATCAAATGGCGTGGTTGTAGGTTCAATACCTAATAGCGATGAAATTTTTTTTTCTTGTGTCAAATCAACCTCTCTTCTTCAAGCAAACCCTCTCAATGTGTTTTCTGAACACACTTGTTTAAAAAGAAACCAACCCACCCCCACCATACTCTTGCCCCAAAGAAGTCCAATAAGTACAACCATTTCTAGCGATCCCTTGGGGGTAACTTTATTGAAGGATATTTTTGCCCTCCTAAGTCCTAAGCAGCGATTTCGAAACTGGCTAAATTTTGCTAGGTTGCTACTTAATTTCTTCATGCCCTCAGTGTTAAAATTTAAATAATCTTCCAAAAATGAACATTTGGCTAATTTCTCTGAACATGTTCTGGGATCGCTGGTCCTAAGTCCCAAGTCCCAGCCCTAAATTTCATTATATTTTCATTATTACTGTAGTAAGTTCGTGTTCCCGCCCAACACTTGTCGTGTCCCCCGGTCCCCCCTCGCGGGTAGGTCGCCGGTCCAGTCCAATCCCCGGCAGCTTCGTGGTCGTTGCCTGCTGACGCCTGACCCTCCTGCCGAGGCGCTGACCATCTCCCCGCCCGCACCTCCAGCTGCATTCATCATTCATCACGCAGCTCCTGACCGGACCGGCAGGCCGGCACCCGCCTGTCTGTCGCCCCCGAAAAGCGACATCCAAATCACATCCTCGTGCAGCCATCGAATTACCCAAACCCAAATCACATTTTACGAAATTACGGCGAAGCGACGGAGATCGCTGTCGGTAATGTCCACCTCATAGGTCTCATCCCCAAAGGAGCCCCACACACCGTAACTTAGCATCTCTGGATGAGGAGCTACACTACCGAGCTAATTTAAGTTAAGATAGTGTACTGTAGCTCTTTTGGAATTTCGCGGGAGGGAGGCAGGGAAGGAGGGCCCCTGCGGAATCGCCTCGAAGCTCCGTCGGGATGTTTGCCACCCTTGCTTGCCGCCTGCCAACCATGTGATCATCAGTCAGTTATCAGGCACCACTCCAGGCTCGTGTTTGCGAAGGAAGCTCAAGCCCTCATCGAAGGAACTGACTACAGTAGTGGAAAAATCGATCGTCGCAGCGCTCGCTGCGTTTCTCGCGCTTTCGAGTTGGCAGTCCGCGCTCTGTGCGCGTCCCGGCTTGCTGACCCGGGGACTGGTGGTTGCGGATTGTGTTTGGTAGCGAAGTCTTGGAGTCGATTTTTTTTCTTTATTAGTAGCTGGGTTTTTTGAGAACGGGGAAGTGACACAAGGGTTCTGTCAGTGCATGTGTGGAGGATCGAGTGGGTGTGTCGAAGTGGGGATTTGAAGGGATTGATTGATTGTTGGAGCTGGGATTTGTGACGGGGAGGTGATAGGGTTGTGCTAGTGTAGTTGTGGACGTGGTGGCTTGGGCGAAGTGAGGATGTGAAGCGGTTGCTTTTTCGGAGGTTGGGATTGTCGTTAAGGATGGTGCAGTCGAAGCTTCCACGTCCGGGTTTGCTGCTGCTGCTCTTGTGCGTGTTGGGGCACGTGGACAGAAACAGGGCAACGCCTCAAGAAGGTTTGCAATTTTGACGTTCTCTGGGCTGGATTCGGGATACCGGACCGGATTGGAATTTGTGTCGGGTCGTGTGGGTCTGTTAGTGAACGTTTCGCAACAATTTGGAAAGATGATCTGATTAGAGTTGGCTACGGTTTGTGCTTCGAGCTGGTTTGGATGCTTGGGTAGCAATTTGAAGGCTGGAAAGGCCATTTTTTCGGAAGTTGGGGAGAGGAAGTGGTGGCTGAGGAATTGGTCAACCAATCTGTAGAGCTTTACTAGGATTTGGTTTGGACGGACAGAATTATTGACTTCGGCAACTCGGGCTGTCAGAAAATGTTGGCTGAAATCCGGTAAAAAAAGGTCTGGGTTATCGAATGGAGTGAAAGTTCTCTTTTAGGTCAAACTAGTAGATGATTTTGCTGCTGTTCGTAGGGTGTCTTTGTTTAGTGCTAGCTGTTCTTGGAGGTTGAATTTTCTCCGATGAGTTGAATTAGGTTCAGGAGTCTCAGTGGTTACGCTGGTAGTGGTTGAGGAGAGGGATCCGAAGAGCGTGTGTGAAGGTTTTGAACGCTTGGAATGAGCCTCTGTTGGTGATTGGAAGCTTAGTGCTATGCAATTACTCTGGTTATTTGCGTCTGTGTGTTCCGCTTTCACAAGGGTTGGCATTGCACGTGGATGGTTTAACATTTTGGAATGGAATTGCAGGAATTATTCTGATAGCTTGGAAAAATGGATTGAGCTCAAGTAGCAGTTTGACAAATTGGGCGGACGGGACTGATCCCTGTGGGAGTAACCCTTGGTTTCATGTCTTATGCGATTCCAACGGAAATGTCATACGATTGTAAGGCTCTGTCAGCGTACATCTTTCATTTCTGAATTTTTATTTTTTGCATGCTCTTCCTCGTAAACTTGCCTTGCGCGGTTACTGACTTTTGATGGTTTGAATGCAGAGATCTTGGAAATTCTGGTCTCGCGGGGCCACTGTCGCCAGGTCTTGGGTTGCTTTCAAAGCTTGCAACGATGTGAGTAATCATGCTCAACGCTTAATTGCTCGGCATTATTGGAACTGTGGATTTAGGGTTTACGCGCTCTGTAGTTTTGTAACCTAACTCTATCATATGAAAACTTGTAAACATATTGAATGGTTACTCTAACAAAAGGTCGTTCAGACTAGGCAACTTGACTTTCAAAGTAGTATACTTGAAGAATATATGTGAAGTTCAATAGAACTGAGAATGTTTTTACTTTGCTTGATGGAATCGCTCTGGCCTATTGCTGCAGAACTCTTTATGGCAACAGCATGAATGGAAGTATACCTGAGTCGCTGGGGAATCTTACAAGTTTGAATTTTTTGGATTTGTCCCAAAATCAACTTACTGGGCCCATCCCAGGCACTTTGGGCCAGCTTAGCCAGTTGACTTATCTGTATGTTCAACTTCTTCCCAGAACTCCCTAAGTTTGACTTTTGGCACCTCGGGAACCTTTTACTGTTGCTTGGTTTGATACTTTTTGACGAAATACCACTGTTGTCTCTCATGTGTCACCCACCCATGGCATTAATTTGACGATGAAGAGCTTCTTCTGATGAGTGAACGCGTGTGACTGTACCCTCTTGCTATGTGCAGCAAACTCAACAACAATGGCCTTTCAGGGTCTATCCCTGTACAACTCACCAGCCTCATCAACTTAAGTCAATTGTGAGTACTTTTCGACATGCAGTATTTTCCAAAAATAAAGGAAAGACGCTAATATCTTTCAACCTCTAGTAGACAAAATCTGATTCTTACAAGGGACCTAAGATGCAAAGCTCTCAAGCAATAACCCTCATCTTGCTTTCAATTGATTCTTCCCAGCTTCTATAAGTTGACCCTACCATCAGAGCACTGCTCAACGACCTAGTAGAGGTTGAATGTTTCTTATTCTATTTCATTCTAGTTTTCTAATTATCGAGGATAACCGAAGTTTAATTCGGAAGCAACATAATCAGGGCAGGGTGCTAAGCTGTTATCTTTGAATTTTTGCAGGCAACTAGGGAATAACAATCTTTCTGGCAAGGTCTACAACAATGGTTCATTTACCAGATTTTCAGAGGGCTCGTAAGGATCACCACCATATTTGTCTACTAACCACTGACTTAAACGTCAATGGCAGAAATTGCACTTTCTGTAGATTTATATTCCATGGCAGATCTTCGACGAACATTTGACAGTTCCAGCTTTGTTGAAACCACCAAATTTGCAACACCCAATACCATCCACTTGATTCTGGAACAGAAAAAATTACTAGATCTATTTCAGGTTCTCTGCTTTGCCCTACTCACTCTTTGTGGTTTCACTTGTGTGCAGCTTTGCAGGGAATACAGGCTTATGTGGAATCCCAGTCAATATACAGTGCCCTGGAGACCCACCAATTCCGAGTCCTTCGTCATCTTCAAGTGGTAAATTGTTTTACACACTCTAAAGCCCTGAGAAAATCAGATCTGCAATTTTTTTTGTTGGCGGAAATCTACGGCTCTTTGAGAGCACAATAGGAGTGGGTTCTAAAGTCTTGTTGCTTAGAAATATTCAACGGTAAAGATTTTCACAGCAGATAATAACGTCTGTTTTTTTAATTATTATACTTGGTTTTGAAATGAATGTTCAACCGCATGGGGCTTTTAACATTCTTGAACCTGCTACAATGGTAATTTAGTCTGTTTACAGAGGCATCGTAGAGCATTGAATTCAAGATTTCTTGCTGAAGTGGTGGGTTTTAGGGTTTTAGGGTACCTTGCATGGCCAGACAATTTTTTGTTTTTGTTTTTGTTTTTGCGAAATTCGTGTCTGCTTTGGTCTGGTTGGATTAATGGGTGTTGTTCTCATTGGGCACCCTGCCCTCCATTTAGAATCATGGATCACTTGGAAATGACATGGTATGAAAATGCACATGACTGCAGCTTCTGGAGCAGCAATTGGAGGAGGAATAGCTGCAGCTGTTGTTGTTTTGCTCTGTATTATTGGCTTCTACTTCTACTGGCGTCGGCGCCATCCTAAGGAGACTTTCTTTGATGTGCCTGGTAAGCAAGCTTCGAATTGGGGAGTATTTTACATGACCAAGGTGCAATGAAAATGTAATGATGAATTCTTTCACATTTTAACATGAAATTTACCGGCACTATTATGTTACTATCTGCTTAGTGGCTTTGGTGGTGGAGCTTTCTGTATCATGACCTCTCCGCTCAAGATTTTACGGAGAATCCAGTTTGTATGGAATTCAATTTAACTGCGCTTTTTTTTAGTGTTGTACATAGGAACCACGTACAGTAAATGTACACCACCCTATTGATGTTACCCAAACTAATTGCTCAATAGATACTTTGATTGATTCCTTGATTCATTGCCTATGACGAGTGTCACATGTAGATTGGCCAATTTGTATAATATGTACCACTATTATGAGACACACACAAATAACATAGTGTTGTGAACTCATATTTTTTTTGTTTATTGGATGACTTTGTGCTTCATCTGATCCACTTGGGACTTGCAGCACTACACTGATTGCGTTATTGACTGAGGCTCACCCAGTAGTGTTAGTTGGGTAGAAATATGGGTAATTCTAATTGTGAAAGTGCTGACGATTTATTATGGTATGAGATGTCTACTGGAGATGGTGCAAACAATTCCTTTTGACACGTATTGATTTAATCAATAGTCAATAAAAATAGTGGTTTTTTGGTGGTGATTGCAGCGCAGGAAGATTCAGAAGTAAATCTAGGACAATTGAAGCGCTTTTCTATCAACCAGCTGCGAATTGCAACGGAAAATTTCAGTAACAGAAACGAGATAGGACGCGGCGGTTTTAGCAAAGTTTACAGGGGTGTGCTTTCTGATGGAACAGTATTGGCTGTCAAGCGCCTGAAAGAAGACCGTAGCATAGGAAATGAGCAGCAGTTTCAAACAGAGGTAAGTTTTCATCCACCAGATATTCATAAAAATGAATATATAAATTAGATCTCTTTGGGTATTTGCTATAGGCATGAGGGTCACTCAAAATTGCACCGGTCGGAGCATCACGCTTAAAATTTGAACCAACATCATGTGCAACTAGAGACAACAGAGACAACTTGAAACCTTTGTGTCTCAAATGTCTTTATCATGCCTCAATAGGAGTCATGTAAGTGCTAACTCTTCATGCTCATTCTTGTTACTTGGACTAGTGTAAAGTTGACATTGAACAAAAACAAGACAAAACGAGTAATCCAATCAAGGTGTAGGATTTCTTGTTATCTCAAGCTCTTGTATTCGACCTGTGCAATCTAAAGTATCCCTGTGACGAAGCAGCTAATTATATTTCTTTATCAAACTAGAGTGAAGAAAATGAGGCAAGAGGGAAAAACCTGTACTTGACTTCCTAATCCATGTTTGCTGTGATACTTTGTTAGTTTATCAATGAAATTGAAGGCTATGTTTGAACTTTAGACTTACCTGTTGGGTACTCTTTGTGTGGTGTATTAGGTTGAAATAATCAGCATGGCAGCACACAGGAACTTGTTACGGTTATATGGCTTCTGTTCAACTCCCACGGAGCGTTTGCTCGTCTATCCTTTCATGTCAAATGGGAGTGTTTCTACTCAACTGAAAAGTATGTAGTTTTTTATAATTTTTTCTTCAATTTTTCAACTTTGATCGGCACACCACCTATGAACGCTAAACGGGAAAATGTTCGGCAGAACGCAGCTAGAATAGACACAGCTTTGCAAAGAATGATCATGTCCAACTGGATAACATGATAGTAAGCATCAACGAAAACTAATTTTCGCATTATTTTGATGTTCATAAGTTCAACATTCCCCATGATTGTAAGACAGTCTTATGGGCCTTGTCAAGATCTGGTTATAGTCAGTATACCTATCCATGTACAACTGATTCCCATCCTCTTTATCGAGGATGGTGTGAATGAAAGCCATGGCTTTCTGGCATCACTTGATATTAAAAACTAGACCGTCCTTTTTTAAGGAGAATATATTTTTGTGTTTTGATCTCACACGTGGTTTGTTTACAGAGCCTGAACACGGAGAGCCTGCTCTAAGTAGCGCTATGCGGAAACACATTGCTCTCGGAGCAGCCAAGGGGTTGGCATACTTGCATGAGCAATGCAGCCCGAAGATCATTCACAGAGATGTCAAAGCTGACAACATTCTTCTGGATGATGACTTCGAGGCCGTGGTGGGCGATTTTGGGTTGGCCAAGCCGGTAGACTTCAAGAATACGCATATCACGACCGCAGTTCGAGGCACGCTGGGCCACATTGCGCCGGAGTACATGTCCACAGGGAAGTCATCCGAGAAGACAGATGTGTATGGCTATGGGATCACGTTGCTGCAGCTGATTACTGGGCAGGGTGCTGTGGACTTATCTCGCCTTTCGGATAATGAGGATGTGATGCTTTTGGATTGGGTGAGTTCGCACTTCCTCCTCTCACAAGAGTAGTTTAGTTTAAGAAATTGAGAAAGTCAAATCAATTAAAATATGAGGATTAATGTTCTATTTAGTAGTTTGGAAGTAGACTAGGTAACATGAAAGTGGAGCTTTGTTATGGGAAATTACGTACTGGAGCCACTGGAATTGCAATGACGCTTTGCTTTTATGTCACTCCACGTAACCTTAATAGTTGAATCTTGTTGCATCATGCTCCGCCAAGAAATCTAAAATTGACACCATAATGCCAAAGGACACGATTGTGATATAACCGTCCTCCATATTCAATGCCTGGTTGCCACCGCTATGGAATTGGGCTGCATTGAGGTTATGGTGCGACCTCTGGTTACAATAATGTAATGTTGTTAATTAGCTGTGTTTGTGAAAGAATTTGACATTAACCAACCCACAGATGTGAATTGGTGCAGAATTGTATTTTCAATCAAATACATAGTTCTAGACTCTTTATGGAATCTAGTGAAAAACAATACCCATCATTACTCTACACATCAAATATGAATTCATTGAACATGATTTGATGGTTTTCCACATGCTGTCTCGACTTCTCACTCTCTCTCTGGAAGCTCATTCAGATTTTTTTCCCTCCG
This sequence comes from Straminergon stramineum, assembly GCA_963920665.1. Taxonomy (NCBI): domain Eukaryota; kingdom Viridiplantae; phylum Streptophyta; class Bryopsida; order Hypnales; family Calliergonaceae; genus Straminergon; species Straminergon stramineum. Next base: position 16,391,248 of record OY987263.1, read on the forward strand.
TATTTCAGGTGAAAAAATTGAACAGAGAGGACAGGGTGAACGAGATGGTAGACCCAAATCTCAAGGAGTATAATATGGTGGATATTAAGGAGTTACTTCGGGTGCGTTTACTTCTTTCCTTATGTATTTCCTTACGCTAATTGTTTCAAAGCCTTGTGAATGGTAGTAATAGAATTGGTGTGTTCGAACTCCCTGCTCGTTGCTGCATTCGGAACTCGAGGTTGACCACGACTTGATTGATCGTATTGTGAAGCATATATCATGCCGACATGGCCCAGTTTGAAATCTCACCACAATCAATGAAGATTATTGCATGTGTGTTGGTTGCAAAATAATTGAAATTGTACAAAAGAAAGTTAGTCCTTCAATGACCTCGAAATGCCAAATTTGAGACCTAATTTGGATCTTTGGGTCCTTTCGAAAGTTCACTCGTTTGTTTGTCTCCCGTTTTGCGACATGGTTCGATTTGTGAAACTGTGTTTTCATGGTGACACTCATAAACAAGTGATTTGGTATATGGACAGGTGGCCTTATTATGCACACAAAACTCTCCGTCCCACAGGCCGAAAATGAGCGAAGTGGTGAGTATGCTGGAAGGCAATGGTTTGGAAGAACGGTGGGACGAATGGGAGAAGCTGGAGGTGAAGCGCGGCCAAGATGCTCAGTATATGCCTCAGCTTCCGCGGGATTGGGAACTCGACTCCAATTCCTCCTTTGCGCACGCTCTGGAGCTTTCTGGGCCAAGATAGTAATGAAGGAAGGGAAACCATTCGTGGGACTTCGAGTGGTTCCCATTGTTAGAACGAATTTTTTTAGTCCTTTCCCCATTTCTGAGAGGATTCCAACACACGAAAAAGTTGTATTATTTGGATAAAAGTTGTATGAATAAAGTTATTGAAGTTTGCAGTAGTAGGAGCAGGGTCCCAATTTTGGGGCCTAGACTATACTGAACCATGAATAAGACATGTGCAATGTATTTCATGAAAGTATGGACACTAAAATTCACGTTCAAGGTATTATTCCTTTGCAAGGAGGCTCGTTCTTGTTTCTTGAAGGTGATATTTCATTTGTTGATCCGATCAATGAGGCACAAAATTAGTGTCACTAAGAAAAATTTGTTCGTTTAGCTCAATGCGATATTAGTGTAACCTTGCAAATAAAGTATATATTACAAAAAGGGTGACTTTGGCAATTAGTTTTACCGACACTACTATACAATTAAGTGCAGTGCGGACTATGGGTAGAAGTCGCTTCGCCGGTAATGGTTGCTTCCTGTATTAGGGTCCTTGTCAAGAAAGGATGCCGAAATCATCCAACCGAAAGCACTGTTTCCCTTTATTATGGACTGTTTTTTAAATTGTTACCATGAACTACGCAATTGCAAGAATTGTATGATTGTATTGAGGTGTGTGCATTAACGATTTTGTTGGATTGGCTCAAACTATTTTTCAATGCTTTTGCTGTAACTTAACTATTCTTGAAATCTGAAGCCTTGTAAAGCGAAGGAAGGGTCCACCCAAATTGTTCGGACGGACACCGTCATGAGTGTAGGTGTCCGCTTTAAGATCGGGATATGATTGTCACTGCAATACAATATTGCTTTCAAGAGTAGTGAGGAATGGGGATTTGATCATGTCGATCACGGCAGCAGATCGGAAATTTTCAAACTTCCAGGCTTAGAAATTAGGCTATGGAAGTCTTGTTCACGTGCTTTCCGTAAGTAACTTATAAATATATGTGGTCAGAATAGATTCCGTTCACACAAGTTGAACATGGACCTGTTGTTTCTTCGATGATTCACCACCAAAAAAAAGAAAAAACATTGAAAATTTTCAGTTGCAGGAATTGTTCATGTTTCTATGAATAACAACAACAATTCTTCTTCTTGCTGTTACGTAGTACGGAGTACTCCAGTATTATTTTTATAATTATTATTACTCTTATTATTGAATGAGGATTTATAGGACCTGGATTCTGGAAGTGAATAGTAGATACAGTACCATCTATGATTTGGTTTCATACAAGTATTCCTCGCACTGAATTTGGAAGTACGGAGTACGCAACTGAGGAAGTGCAATTATCCAAACCTTGGTTCTAGATACGGACTCCCGACGTCAAAATTCGGCTTGACATTAATTGCCGTTACTGCAATTAGAAAGTGAATGCAGCTGACTGTGGACTTGTTGTGAAGACTGTGTGCGCAACTGGGACCCAACAAAAGATTCTTTGATAACTTAACTTACAGGAGTAGACACCGAATACTTTAAGTACTCCTAGAGTGACGACCCTGTTACTCGAGCTACTGTGTACTGTACAGTACTGTAGTTGGAGATGAAAGAGAGAGAGAGAGAGAGTGAGAGAGAGAGAGTGTTTTACTAATAAGTTATGTACAGTATATGGAGAGCCGACATTCCTTCATTTATGAGCTCCTCATCATGCAACAAAATGTTGCAATGTGGTTTGGAAGTGGGGTCCTCGGTCTGTCGTAGCTTGAGCCCCCATTGGCTTTATGTAAAAGGTAACCCTAAAGTTCCTTGGCTCAAATATAAGAAAATGAATTTGAAAATTGAATAAATACAGCACTTTTGGACAAAAGAGTTGTAAAATGGGTTTTTATGCATTTTGAAGAACTTGTAACGGTAGGGTCTCATTCTTGACTTGTGCTACGATGACATGTAAAAAATTTAGGGCTTTAAGGCGTTGCGTTGCTTATTAACCCCTAAAGTTTCTTGACTATAGTATCACCAAAAACCCTTAGAAACTGCCATTTCTAATACAAGTACCAAATTTTTGAAAAATATTCCCTCCATTTGGAAATAGTGTATCCATTCTCAGTGCAATCACCACTGTGAATGGATACACTATTTCCAAACGGAGGGAGTATCATTTTTGGACACATGTAACCGTAGGATCTTGTAGTACACTAGATTGAGAATATGTGAAAAAAATTTCAGAAAATTTCAGTGTGTAGATTGCAAGATATAAGCATTTGAAGTGACAAAAATCCTTTTGGGGGCCCTATGAAAAAATGGGTAGTTGTACTTCACAAGGTCACATTTGTATGAAAAAATGTCCAAAGTGGTGGTCCTTCTTTAGATTCATTCTTCACTGCAAGTTGGCTACATGCTTGAAAATTTTTAGATCATTTGAAATTGTGCAACATATAGGAAAAAAAATAGTAAGTAGAAAGATGTAGAGAATGATTCAAAATATTAAATTGTTAACAATTTATTAATGAAATAGAAAAATCCCAATCCAATGGTTGTAATGTTTTAATAAACAATCTACATCTAATGTTTTTATTTTTTTTCAAAAAATATTGAAAATTGATTTAAATAAAGGACTTCAAAGTTTATTTTAGAGTAGAGAATCCATACTTGCCCACAAACTAAAAGATCTCATAACTTTTTACTCGTTGATCAAAATGGAATGATTCAAAGCTTTCTATATGTATATAAATCTAGAAAAACAATTTCAAATTTTTATTTTGGAAAAAAATGATTTTTTCAGATCTGCCCAGACTGCCTGAATTGAGACACAAATTGTATATTAGGCCATAACTTTTGACTCATATTTCCAAATGCCCTGAAATTTTGTGCACATGAAAGATATTCCTCGTCCACACCTTCTATTAAATTTTGGGCCCAAAAACATGGAAAGTTGTAGTCACACATACCTGCCCAAAAAAGTTATGTTGCCAAAAAACACACCTTTGTCTTGCAGGGGGTAGTTAATTAACATGTAGGCAACACTATGCATAAAAAAAATCAAATTTTGGCACTATACTTGAGGTCACCAAAACAATCTAAAAATTTTTTGGATTTAAAAAAATGTTTTAGAGTTAATGCCTTGCTTTATGTTGTTTTTCACACAATGTGAAACTATTGATTTCAAAGACCAAAAAAAAAATAATAGAATATAAGGTAAAGCTTTCAAACCAACAATTGAAGGAGACCCACCCTAACTTAAATAGGAGGTCTATAAAGCGTCCACTTAAGAGCTAGAAATTAATTTGGGCAAATTAAACTTCTTGAAACATTTTCCGTAAGTTTCCTTTGAAAGACAAATGGAATTCACTTGTAATCCAAGTCATTTTGTATTTTTGGGGGTGGGATTTGTGGAATTAGTTATGAATTTTTGAAATTGAAATGCAATGGTCACTAAAAGCATCCACCTTCTAAAATATAAATTTGTTTGCACATTGTGGAAGCAATGAGAAAGAAAAATTTACAAATAGTGAACATTTGAGGAGGTAAATGCATTTAGGGTATTAGAGCCCAAGTCCTTTTATGGACCTTTTACATTACAAATCCAAAATATTTCCCCCACTACAAACCCTACTTTGGGCTCAATGTAGATTTGGGGCTAAAAGGATTGGAATTGGATTGAAAGTCATGCTTTTAATGTTAAGAAACACCATCATGATGCTTCTACACATGAAAAAAGTTTCTTTAGTTATTCCACAATCTTGAAGGACACTTTTGGATTACCATTGCAACCTTGTAGGGAGTTAAAAGAACCACATTAGAATCCAAATGAACAAAAATAATCCCCCACCCTTCTTGGAACAACAATGGAAAGCTATAAGTTTTCACTTTGACCACCTATACGGTATCTTCTTTCACTAAAAAATGAGTTGACCAAATACATTGGAATGATTCTTTAATTTGATGTTCTATTGCCAAAAAAAGTTGGAAATCTAATTAGTCAATATATGCAACAACCAAAGGATGTCAATGGGTCATCCTACCTTAGCGTAAAGGTACATAACAAGGGCTTCCTATTAAATTGAATTGAAGATAGAGTAGGTAACTAGAAAAGTAATTTTTTCCCAAAAGAGGAGGTGGCCTAACTTCCTTGAATTGCACAAAGGGATATCTTCATGTATTCTTGAACATTTGTTCAACAATGTTTTCGAGACCCATGATAAGGTAGGCACACCCATAATAGACCCTCTCCCAATCACAATCCCTTTCTCTTTATGTCTAAAATTTGTGGGTTGAAACATTGGATTGATGTAGACAAGAGGATACAATTTGGATAGGGTCAATTTTCCAATTGGGGGGATGATTCAAGGATTGCAATCTTGAGATTGGTGTACAAGTGGAATTGGGTTCCTTGAAGCTCTTACTTCTTTGTGCATGGATAGATTTGAAATAAGTGGCAAGCATGGTTTTAGGCCCGTTGTCATCAAGCATAAATTTTCTTCCAAGAAACTACCTATAGTCTCTTTTATTGTCAACTTGCAAAAGAGCCTTGGTAAACAAATAATAATAATAATAATAATAATAATAATAATAATAATAATAATAATAATAATAATAATAATAATAATAATAATAATAATAATATCCAATGGTCTATTGTCACTAGGTCGCACATGAATTGAAAAATACACAATAACTAGACCATTTTTCTATAGCTAATTTTAATGAATGAAGAAATTATTACTAGAAAGGAAGATTATTGGTGTTTATGAAGGACATTCTTTGAAACTAGATAATGTCCCCAAATCCATCAGGATTTAAATTTGATTGTGTATTTTTGGAATCTTATACTTCGGTCAATCTCAAACAAAACAAGAAAAAATCAACTTGATCAAAAGATTATATCTTTTGAAGTTGCAAATTCATTCGGCATCCATTGTTTCATACGGGCATTTTTGGTTTATTCAATTTAACTTCAAAATCTTACACTAAAGATACCAAAAAAATGCACCATTGGAAAAGTAAATTATACATGATACAATATGCTCAAATAAAAAATCATATTGAAATTCCAAATATTTCTATTAGAACAAGTCTTTGCAAATCAATAAGGTTAGGAGAGTATATACATTGTTTGAAAGTCAAGTCTTCAATAAGTTAGTTGTTCACCATATAGATTGACTTTACCATTTAATTATCCCACAAAAATTCTTATAAAGTCTCCTTGAAGGAGTGCCATCTCATATTGGTTGCATGGGATTTCCAAACTTTGGATTATGAGAATATTTTTTCATTTTTAAATGCAATTATGCTTCTAAAGGGGCTTGAATTTGGTGTATTCGGAATTGACATGATTGCCCTCAATATTTAAAAAAATTCTAGAAATTTTGTTCAACTTATAAGATTATGGCAAGATCAACTAAAAACTAAAAATTACAACTATGCTAAAAGTAAGTTCATTGCAAGAGAAAGAAAAACAACTATAATAAAATTGAATTGAATTTATAAAAAAATAATTAATAAAATTTTTAATCAAGTTGTAAATTAGCTTAAGTTGCACTTTTTTATCACATGAAAAAATTATTTTCCCTAATAAGGAATTAATTACTTAAAAGAAGTTATTTTTTAGTAGTTACTTTTATTGATTGTTTCAACCATAGAAGATGCCTCAATAATGCCTTTGGGTTGTTCTTGATTTAGCCCATTATGTCCTAGAATGTCTAAGAGGTACATATTGCTCTCTTCAATGTATTGTTTGTCAATTCACCAAATTAAAGAAGTCAAAAGACTTCCCAAAATTGTGAATTGGCTAATAAATGGTCACTCATCATCCCAAGGGGCAAGGTAGCCATTATTCTTGCAAGAGACTCATCTACATAAGATGTTCATTAATGCAAATTCAAGTCATCTAACCTCAAGGGAGGAACTTCCAAATGCACCTCTAACCCCAAAGTGCCATCTTGACTAGATGTACATCCAATTAAACAATATCTACCTCCACTAAAGAACTAAACAATTTTAGAACCTCTACTCCCAAAACCTTTAACCACTAAACATCCAAAGTCATCTCCATAATTGACAATTTGAAAAGAATCATTATAAAGTGCAATTTGAAAGCATATTTTGGAATTGATATACAAACAAATGTTGTAAATTTTGAGTTTTAGATTCCATTTGTATGGTTAGATTCACCATTGCTCTCACCATTTTTTTTCTATCAATTTTGAAAGGGAAATTTCAAAATTCCTTCAAAATTCGATCACAAGCAAAATATTATTATTTTTTGAGTAAAATTTTTTGTAATGGATTTGAAATGAGTTTCTTTTCACATGGTGATTTTTGAAACTTTTGTGTTCTTAAAATCTATTTCATTTTGGCAAATCCTATTTTGAACTAAAGTCAATGCAATTTTTGCTTGGTCAACCACTTGGCATACTTCCACATTGATAATTTTAGAAAAATATGTACTCTAATAACCCCAAATCCAACCTTTAGATAGAACAACAACTTGATAAAGTATCTCCACAAATTAAAATAACTTTCATCCAAGTAGTTAGGAGGATGAAACTTGAGTATGAAACTTGAGTTTCAATTTATTCATTGTTCAAAAAATAGACGTTGAATCACTTAGGGGTTAACCCATTATAACTTTTGCATGCAATATCCGATTGAAACATTTTATGGTGCATTGAAAACCTCTTTCAGTTGCCAACAAGAAAATAGAAAAATTTGGCTAGTCTAACAATAGTAACTGTGATCTGACAAATTAAGTAACACCTTTTGGAGTGCCTACCTTAGAGGCGATAAGTTTAGTTTGATATGCCATGGTATGAAGTCTAACCATAGTAGATATGCCCAACCATAGTTGACAACCATAGTAGATAAGTTTAAGATACAGTAAACTTACTGTATGTATTTCAGTTGAATGGACTGATTGCAAACAACAGTGCTGGAGCAGGGCACTGTAAGCATCCCCACTCAGTCTGCAGCTTATTAGTTACCTTAAGAGCATCTCCACCCTTTCACAGAAAAACTGTGTACCCAAATTACTGGCTTTTTATGGGATCAGTTGTCCTTCCTCGTTCTGCCAACAAAACGAAGTAAGGTAAAGTACCCCATTCCAGACCAAATGGGAGCAAGCCCATTGTGGGTTAAATTATGTTCGTGGTGTACATTTTAGAACTTAAAATGTATACCACGAACATAATTTAACCCACAATGGGCTTGCTCCCATTTGGTCTAGAATGGGGGACTTTACCTTAGTTCCCCACTCTTTGTCTCCATATCTTGTGCATGAACACTACATCTTTGCACTTTCATTGGTGGGAGTTGCTATAATTGTCAGACTTTTCAAAAAGTATTACAAAAACATTGTCAAACAAGAAGAATCCAAGCTTGGTGAAAAGATGGGCATGCCCGTCACGAGGATGCAAAGAGGTGCTTTTATTTGGGCAAGGCTAGGCTGATTTTTTGAGCTTTTATGTCTGCGATGGGGGAGGTTTCAAAAGGTGGGCTTTGCATTGGCTTGGCCAAAGATTCCTCCTAGTAAAAGAGTAGAGATGCTTTAAAGTGAGTACATCCAAAATCACACCTTGCCTAAAACCACCATCATTGCTTTGTGTACATCTCCAAAATTAATATGTACATATGTGGAAGAAACGATTTTAGAACCTCTACCAAAAAAAAATATGACCCTTCCTAATTTTGGTATCTAGTATCCAAATGCTATGTTTTGTGGTGTATTGGAACATCCTTTCACTTGTCACCCAATAAAGCATAAAAATTTGACTAGTCTAATAATAGTAATTAGACGCAATAGCAACAAGTAGCAGTTTGGGGGTACCCACTTTTAGTTTTATAATCCATTATTATCCAAGCTACTAATCAACTATAATTCTAGTTACAAGAGGAGGTTCTTCAAGCACTCAAGCTCTAAAATCTCCCACCTCCTCAAATGTACAATGTTTGCACATGTTTCTTTTTCATTGTACCAGCAATGTATAAATAGTGGACATTTGAGGAGGTGGGTGATTTTCAAAGCCCTATGCCATTTCAACTTCAAAAATTCATAACTAATTCCACAGAGCTCCAAAAACTATGAGACGACTTCGGTTCGATGCCAATTCCATTTGTAGTTTTCATGGAAAATTTACTGAAAAACATGTCAAACAGTTTCAACACCCCAAATTCAATTTCAGCTCTTAATGTGCTCATGGATGTGCCCTGCCTCCCTCCTCCTCAATGACTGCTGTTGAGTGAGTGCCAAGATCATGGCCACCCGTGCACCTCCTGCGCCACTCTTCTTAATGTATTACCTTACGACAGTTCTCCCTCCACCTTATTCTTTTCTCTCGATCTTTCTCGATCGAGCCACCGTATCCCTCTGGTTTGGACATCCCAACATCCCCGCCTCATCTTCTTCACCTTGTTTCCACGGGCAAAACTTGCGGTATAACTTTCCGACCTTGAAAGTTCTCATTCAAGGCCTTTTTTTTATCAATCAAAAAACACTTAAAATTGTTATCTATTTTCTATTGTCAAGAGCAAAAGAATGTATTTCTTGAAGGACTCTAAGTCTGAAAAGTGATAAATGAATAACTTTTCAATTTTTTTTTCAATTTTTTTCTTACTTGGCAAACTACTTTTTGGTTTTAAATGTATCACTTTTCTCTACGGACATCAATGTAAAGTGAAAAGTGAAAATTATATTCCCCAAAATCTATTTTTTTTTCTATCTTCAAATTAAAAAAAAAAATTATGTCCAAAATTGAAGTCCCATAAGCCTATGCAAAATTCCAAGTCCTTAAGGGGACTGTGGGACTTTAAGAATTAACTTTTTTTAATCTATTATTGATGTAGTTTAATTACACTAATAGGTAGATTAGGCATTTATCCAATAGTATCATTTGTCAAATTAAATACCTAAGTATTGTTTGACTACAATACTCATGATTATGTGATCAAGCTAACAATTATTTGACAAATAGTGATGGTAACATTGGTATTAATATGGTGTTATTTCCTAAAGATCCAAAGTTAGAAATTGACAAATACTCACAAAGTTATCAAAAATCAACACTATATGGAAAAGGGCTATTACTCAAATTTTGTTTATAAAAAACATTTAGAGAATTCATATTTGAATAGAGACTCATATTAGGAAGAAATAAACAAAATTTTAAAGCAAAATGATGTTGCACTCTACTTGTCCAAGTTGGGGCCAAACAAAACAAAAGTATCACTTTTTTCAACCATTGGATCCTCATAAAAGTTAGATTCTCTAAAATTTTGTTTGTTTTCCTTATCTCCCAAAAATCATTTGGAAAAAAATCAATACTTGATTTTTTGATTTAGGTGCTTGTATTTTCTTAAAACCCATTTTGGCTTGCAAGGAACTTTAATTAGGGGTTAACATTGCATACATCAAGTGGTTTGGTTTAATATCATCACCACTTATATTAAATGCAAATTTTGCCATTATTTCATCTATTATGCTCTTGACTATACACTTTTTCATTCATTTGGTTTTGGTAAATACTAATGACATTCAAACATCTTCTTGATGAAACTTTATTGGTGTTGTTGTACTGTAGTAGGTCATATTCTAATTAATACTAAATTCCTTAATTAGTACAGTACAAAATAGTAAAATCTAATGGCATGAGTGGGATTTTGCAGGTACTCCAAGTAGGCACCAACTATTCTCCCCAACTATTGCTACGAACATTGAATCAAACAATTCCATTACTTACATAATTCAAGATTTTAACCTATAAACCTTTGTGGAATCCAAAATGGGCTAAATTCACATTTTCTAGTCTTTTGGAACTTTTTGAAATACAAATATTTGTTCTAAGTTAAATTAAATCCAAGTTTAGTTTTCTTTGGTTTGAACAACTTCAAACAAGATCATTATCAATCTAACCATTTGTTATTGAAAAAAATTGTTAGTAATTCATAGTATCACTAGTCTAGAAAGAAGGTCTTAGAGTGTAGCTACATTATAAGAGCATGGTTCTAAAGCGGCCCATTGGAGTCTTTCACATATGAAAGATGTCAAAGAAGTATGATACAATTTAGAATTTAGAATTTGCCTCATAATCCAATGAACTAAAATGAATTGATGGAAAAAACAGGTAATAAGGTTGAAACACCCAAACTCACACCTTGCCTAAAACTACTATCATCACTCTATGCATCAAAATCAATATGTACATATGTTGAGAAACGATTTTAGAACATGTACCCTAAAAAAACTTTGACCCTCCATAACTTTTGCATACATGATGCAAATGCCACATTCTTTGGTGCGTTGGAACCTCCTTTTACTTGCCAATAAGAAAAATATGAAAATTTGATCAATCTAATAATATAGGAGGAGGTCCTTAAATGGAGTAGGCATTTTGAAGCAACCATAGGAGTGGCCCACATACACAACACGTGGTTGTTGAAATGGACACCATTTTTTGAGGTAGGAAAATGTGACTACAAGTGTGTGATTTTAGGGCAGTGAGCAATGCTTTTGGACTACTAATATATGTGATTCACTAATCATAAATGCATCATTTAATTGTGAACACAGAATTCAAGATGACAATAAGAAAGAAATGATAAATATAAAGCTAAGGGTATATATTTCTCTTGCTCGATTTAGGACACTCTATTCTCACATTATGGAACTTTCTTGAACATAGTGAGCACCCACTTCATCTATTTTTGGATTGATCTACTCTTTTCAAAGGCACATGATAATTCATTTATGCTAATGTCTATGATCACTATTAGCAACCAACAGACTTTTCACTTTGAATAATTGTATCTAATTCAGAAAATTACAATTTAAATTGAAGTTTGTTTATTTTTCATTTCTCTGTCTACCAAAAAAATTGGAAATCATTGGACAAACAGTTTCTTCCACACATCTGTTTTTCCCCTTAGATGTGCCACTCTTGAGCCTTCTACACTGAATAGGGGTATTAAGGGGACCAAAAAATTAAAGGGACTTACTGTGGAAAACTGTAGATGTTTGAAGCATGATGTACACCTCCTGGACCCTTCAATAACTACTGATGTACAATAAAGGTAGATATTTATATAGTGTGGAGTGTCGATTAATTAGTATGGGTCCCCTTAATACCCCTATTCAGTGTACCTTAGTAACCAGTCACAGTACCAAAAAGTAGCAGTTTTGGGGTACTGTCCTTAATACTAAGAATCTGCATGAACTTCAATGCATTGCCAATAATGTGAAGACTTTCAAACATTACAGCACACACATTCATAAGACATTATTGAAGTGGTGGGTCTCAATGTCTCAATCTCAATTTGTTCAGCAGAACAGCAACATTGTTGAGATTAAATTTCAATTGTGCTACAATATTTGCTGCCACTAAAGTTTGTTGTCACTCAATCATCAGAAGCAAACAAATGACTGCTTGAACTACTGGTGTGCAGGAACTAAGTTGAAACACACAAAACACACAAAACGTCAAAAATAAGTATTTCAGCATAGTTGGAGACACTTTTTTCAAGAAAAATAGATTTACGTGGTATTAGCAATTGAAAATACCAAATTTCTGGGGGAAGAAAATATATAATATTTGGATAAGACATGTAATTACTACTCCATATGAATTTTCAAAGTAGAAGCTCCTTAGGCCATTTGAAACAGTCACATAGCTTAGTCATGAAATAAAAATCTAGAGAATGAACAATCAATGAATTGCAAGGGAAAAATTTAATGGCACTTTGGAGGACACTTTCAATGAAAGTCTACTTGTAAGGAATTGGTGCATGGATGGTTTGGGGAGCTTTCACCTCAAAGTTTGAGAACAAATTAACATGAAAGGAGAGAGAGTCTATGACCATGTGTTTGAACTTAAAATTCCTTGCCTTGCTCTATTTTTCCATTAAATAGGAGACTAAATAGTTTTATTTTAGCTTTTAGCATTAAGGTCAAGGGCATTTTCAAGCTACGTGTATTCTAATAGCTTGCATTTTTGGACTGCATTTTTAGTGTAGAATGACCAATAATGAGCACATAAAGCATTTTTAATTTAATTGATCATTTTCAAATCAATTTTGTATTGAACTCTTATGAAATTAAAAATGCATATATTGATTTTTAGAAAATTTTATGTATAAGAATCTATAATTTTTTTTAATGAAAAGAAAACAATATTGCAATGATTTAGGGATTTTAAAAAATCCTTTCAAAATTGTTTCAAAATAGATTTTGGCAAGAACTAGATTGTGTATTAAATCACAAATAAATCCCAAAAATATATGTGAAATTAACTTTTGGGACTTGGCCCTTATATATCTATTATCTATATGAGTTCTAGATCCAATCATTTTAAAATCTAAATACATATTAAAACATCATAAATGATGTTTGAAAAATATGGATTTCAATTGCATTTGAAATGATAAAAAAAACATTTTTGAAAATTTGGGTTGAAAAACAAGTCTTTCTTGGTTAAATTTTAGATGTGTGTATTTTTGGTACTAGATTATAAATAAGTAAATTTTCTTAGCACGTGTACACTTTTAGAATAGTGCAACAAGCCATGAAAGGACCCTCATTGCTAGATTTTTGAATTAAAAAAATTACAAGGATTTCATAATCAATAGAATTCAAAACCTAAATATAGAATCTCCAAAAATGAGTATTTCATAAAGTCAATAATTCGCAACAAAGTCTCAAATTTTCAAAATAGTAAAATTGTTAGCTTGTGACTACATTTTTAGAGTATATGTAGCTTGAAAACACCCTATTGTAGTTTCTATTGGTCATCAAATTTCGAATTTTCTTAAGATTTGAAATTGTTATGTTTATTTGTGTTTCTTCAATAATGTATGATAATCCAACTAATTTCATGGTTACATGATATCATGAAACCAAATTATTGTTCCATTGAGAAATCAATAGGATACTTCTGTTAAAATTGTAACACATGAAGTTCACAAGAATATTGAAGTAGAAGTATTACACAAGGAAGTTTTAATTTTTGGCACCCTATTATTAATTGGTTTTCTAAGTTCATTCAATTACCTATACAATTTTGTTAATTTTAATCAAAAAATAGATATATTTTTAATATTTTATATTATTTAGAGGTGTAAATATTAGCTAAAAGCTACAAAATTGAGTAGAAATTTTTTAAGCCTCGCATCTTTTCTATTCTAATTCAAAAATAGATATATTTCTAATACTCTGCATTTCTTAGAAGAATTAGTACTATTTGAAAGCCACAAAATTTAATAGAAAGATTTTCAACCTTTACTCTTTTTGCATTAAACAAGTCTTTTGTAGCGGATTAAAACCTACAAAACTAAGGATGCACAATACCAACTTAGTGATGCAAAAAAGACCTATGAGAAAAAACAAACTACATACTTAATTTTCATGATGCCCTAAATGCCCCATGAACAAACAAGTGATTGTCCCATGAACATTCCCAAATAGATAGTGCACCACTATTATTGTAACATGCAGTGACATAAAATAGTTATAAAGCAAAAAACACATGGGTTACATGATTTAGGATTTAAAGCTTCACTTACAACATCTAGAATAAATACAAGATAAACATGAAGCAAAAGTGAAGGATTTAAAAAAATGCAAAGTCAATTTGAATTTTCCATTCACAAATACAATACGCAATGAATGCACTTAAAACCTTGGAACCCCAAAAACAAAGATATCACCACTCCTAAGGTAGATTTGATACATATTAACACCTTGCACAACCAACAAAACTTAGACAATTCCATGTATACCCCAAACTTAACCATAAATCCAGCAAGGTAGCATAATTTATATCTTTCAAACCAACAATGGAATAACCACGTGGAAAAATAATAGTATAGCCACCTAATAAAGGGTTTTTGAAGTTGTGGTATACAAATTCTTTTGTTAGAGTTCACAATGACGTGATTTTTAATAAATTTGAATTTTTTTTGTAGACAATGCACATTGAACTTGGAATGGAGGATTTTTTTTTAAAAGACCAAAACCATCCAAGTTACATGACCACCCGTTTTGATTTTTATGAAAATTTCTAAGTGTTTAAAATCAAGAAATTTATATCCAAAAGAATGTTCATCACAATATACCATGCATGCTTCATTTTATAGGTCTAATTGATAGCAATTAAGATAATTTTTAGTAAATATAATAAATTAGTGGTGTCAAATAAGGGTGGATATTTCTAGTGCAAATTTTGGAGCAAATATCTTAATTTGATGCCAAACAAATGCAATTTGAGCATTTTTTTACACCTTGAGTACAAAACGGGACTATATGTAATATATTCCCTATATTCTCTAACATTCATACTTTTCAATGATGAACAAATTCAAAGATGTTAATTATTTGCAAGACTTATTAATTTCATTCTACCAATTCTTCTTAGAATCTTAGATTAGTTTCCTACCATCTTTGTGGTATAGATTTAAAACTTATTTTAGCATTTAATACATAATTCAAAGTATGCAAGTGCATTTTACATCCAATTTTGAATTTTCCATATTTTTCAATTCCTTAAAAAATGACCAATAAATAGGTAATTAAAATAATAACAATAACAATATTTATTTATTTATATTTTTTAATTTTTACATTTAAATTCCCGAAAGATAAAGTTTTGAAAAATCTCTAATATTTAATTTATAATCTATTTTATAAATAATTTATTATGATGATAATTATTGAATATTATTAAAAAATGTTAGTTAGTACAACAATCAAATCCAACCTTGTAGATAAGGCCTAGGTGAAATCCAACCTACAATTTCTTTTGGAAATTCATTACTAAATTATCATTCCAAGTCGCACTTTATAAATTATCTTTGTATTGTTGGAAACCTAGACTCCCTCAGGGTTCCTTAAACCTCTTTCTCGGGATTAAACAAATCTTTAGAGTATATCCGATAACATTCTACATTTCCCCAATTTGAGCAACAAATTCAATTACGTGTTTGACAGAACATTAACGTGTTCACTCAACCAACAAACACCGACATGCCGTATTTTTTTTAATAAAATTTCAACAATGCCTTTGCTTCGTCCAGCTCATTTATTTAAGGTAATAAATGGACGCCCAACTGGGCCAGTTGTGTGAAATGGTCGCCTCCATTTTTCGATCACATCATATGCATTCCTTTCCTTTCCTTCAGGTGTATCAAAAGCCCTTCTTTTCCAAGGACTGTACTTGAAAGCTTTCATATATAACTTATCTTGCATTTCAAGTGACCGAAACTTGTGGAAGATGTTGGTTTCGAGGGGCCTTTTGGATCCCGACAAACAGATACGTGTGCACCATCCCTTCCATTAAAAGAAAAAGAATGACCAAGTCATAGTGCCTTGAAAAAATGAAAGTGTAAAAAAAATATCAACGACGAAGCGGGCATTGTGTGACATGATTACCATATTGTGTGTTACTTTTAATTACCCAGAGTTGTAGGTATCAATCATTCTATGGATAGAATTGAAGATTACAACACAGTACGGTTCTAAGCGAATATGACCCAATAATGTAGATTACTAGGAAACAAGTAGTTATCAGTTCAGCTCCAATGCAAAATTGGAATTTGATCCACTGAAAAATAAGCAAGAATTTCTTAGTATTGTGAGCAAATTTGAATGGCATTCTGATCATGGAAATGTGTAGGGCAATGCCATTTGGAGGAGGGAATTGTGCTAAAAAAAAGTGTTTACAAGGAGGGGGGAGTCCGATGGGAGACACAATTATTCTTCACAATTCTCGATGACAAGGGGGATTGCCCAGTATAAACCGCCCATCCAAAAATGTGGGAAATGGAGAGATGATAAGGATTTCTCGGAGGATGAATAAGAAACTTTCCAGATGAAGAGTTTCTAATGCTTGATTATGCAGGTGGACTTTGCATGGTGCGATGATTATGCAAAATAACTTGCCCAATAAATGAACGAGGAATTTTTTTGGTGGGGGTTTACAAAATACATAAATTCACGACCTTCCGGTACTAGGTTATGAAACCTTTATCCTTGACAAGAACCATCTAAGTTTGTAGAGTACAAGGGTGTGTTTGCATTGTGTCTATAAAGTCATTGTATGATCCAAATTCGTATACAAGTATACTCCCTTCATCCTCCAATACTAGTCTTTTTGTAGTAATGAAGGTATTGAAGATTTGACAATGATTTTTTAAAGCATATTGCAATCAAAGTAACGATTTTGTAGTGAATGTGCTATGTGTTCTCTCAAGGGCAAAACAAGTAGATGTGGCTATTCATTGCAATCGAGGAAAGATCATAAAATAAGAGGTTGGAATAGATACAAAGTACCACATATGAATTAAGATAGGCTTTATAGAGAAGTAAGACTTTCTATGCAACTACCTTCTTTTCTATGTGTTTAGATTTGCACAAGAACAAGGCTTGGAATTCAATAGATTCAATGAAAGTTCAATGTTTGTAGGTCGTTGATGCAATGAACTTCAAATTGCTATTTAAAAAAAATCAATTTTTTAATTATTTAGATTTGTAAAGTAGATAATAAACTAGATTTTTTGTGCTTTATTTCATCAATTAATGTCAAAAACAAAAACAATCATCTTCAACCTAAAGAATGAAGTACATTGCTTAATGGAACAAAGTAAATTGGGACAAATGAAAAAATCCCAAAGGGATTAGTATTATGAGATGGAAAAAGTACTCAATAAATTGGAAATCATATGTACTCACTACCTATAGAATCTTCACATCTTTGGACTTACTAGTTCAATTTTAATATCATGTTTTTTTTAAACCTCAAGGTCTGTGGGGATTTTTATACATGGGTTCATATTTCACTCCTAGAATACAATTTATGTCCTAAAATATGGCAAGATATATCAATGAGATTCATAATTCAACAATTATTATCTTTCATTTGGATATCATTTGAGTATCTACACCTGATCATATTCAAATATAACACCATATACACAAATTAGGTGTCCATTTTGAACTCTCTAAGACAAGAAGGAGGTGCAATATTGATCCAAATTGGAAGTGCCATGAACCATCAAATCCAACTCAATATGAATACAATCTTTTGTCACTACCACACATTTCAATCCATGCCCCTTCTATTCCAAATATACACAAAAAAATCAGAAAAATCATGTTACATCCAAAATTGGGCTTCCCCACCTTTAAAGGTAAATCAAGGTTGTATCACAAGAGAAAAAGTCACGTGTCACGTAAGCATATGTCATATCTTTAAATTCCAAGATTGCGGAGCAATTTGCACACAATTTTGGTAATAATACAAGAAATCAATGTGGAATAATACATGCTTAAGGTTATATTTCTTGTTTTGGGACCCCTTGCACTTCATCAAATATTCATGGTGAAAATCTTTCTACTCAATCAAAAATGAGGGGCAAAAAAAGAGTGAATTTGGGATCAAATTGTAAGATCTTGCATAAATATCTTCACTAATAGGAGGATGTGTGGTAAATTTTTCAATAACATTGACGAGGTCAAATTTCAATGGTGACAACTTTGTTGCAAGTAATCTTATTTTAGGTCTCTTTTTTAGTTTTCAAAAAATATAAAATTGAATTAAATAATGGACAATAATGTAAGCACTATTCAAGAGGTGGTCTTAGATTACTAAACTTTGAAATTGTAGTTTGATGCCCAAAGATCACCTTTCTACTACATTAGTGGAAACACATTTATCATAGACTACAAAAATAACCACATAACAAATTAGCCCAATTGTAGGTCTTCTTGTGGTCATTTCCTTAATCTTTGTACCTCCCATTAACACTCTAGAGAAAAAGAAGATGAGTTGGTTTATCTAAACTATTGGTACTGATTCAAATTCAAAACTTTAGCAATGTTCCTAAAAAGTATTTCAAGATAATCACTATTTTAAATTTAAAAAAATACACAAAATAACCAAGATCATACATAAGTCAAGAAAAAAATGTGAAAAATAATAGTGAACTTACGGATGGAATTTCATTAAGGTATACAACTTGTTTCCCACCATGGCCCCATTTGCGTAAGATAGGATGATTGATTTTCATGAATCAGGTGAATGCGATGTCAACCAAGGCCTTCATTATTGTGTGACGAATAGCACATTGACACCTAATGAAGTTGCTAAAACCAATTTTCAGATTTGCACTCCTTGAAAATAGGTTTGCCTATAGATCAAGAAGTAACAAGTTGGATTGTAATCTACACTTTTGAATTTATAGCAATTCCAAATTTGATGGAATATTAGCAAAAAATAATGCAATCTTCATTATTTCTATTCACTAATTGGAGAAAATGACCTCCCCACCATCCCTCAATAGGACATATGCTAAGGGCACACTTATATGCAAGCTTGGTGGGCAACTTTTTGCCCAATCAAAGAAATAGGACAAAACAAGCTCATCTAATTGTCTTGCGGGGGTGGGCAAGCGGAAAAGGAGGAGTAGAAGTTTCATTGATATCGGTTGAGAACCTCATTGGTGGAAACTAGACAACCTTGAGGGAATCCAATACGTGTGGATTTCTTAGTGTATTCCTTCCCATCCACCGGGGTCACATGAAAGTGCAATTGCTATTTTCACCTGTAGCACTCCATGTGAAGTTTCCCCAATGACCAATACATGTAAGGAGGTCCTAATATGCTTAACATTGTTGGAAACATGTAATATAAACTAATACCTTCAGGCCTCCTTACATGTATCGGTGGGTGAGGAAGCTTCACAGGGAGTGCTACAGGTAAATATTGCAATTGCACTTTCATGTGGACTTTGTGGGTAGAGAGGGAATACAATAAGAAATTGACAGTTAGTAGATTCTTTCAAAAGTGACTAGTCTCCACCAATGGAGTTGTCCACCAATATCAGTGAAACTTCAACTCCTCCTTTCCTGCTTGCCCACCCCCGCAAGACAATCGATTGAGCCTATTTCGGCTTGTTTCGATTTACTACTTGAATTAGTACAAAGCTCACCCACCGGGCCAGCATGTAAGTGCACCCATAGTTTGGCTCAAATTTCTCTGCGGACACCGGGCAGAATGACTCTCTAGAAAAGGCGTTGGAGTCCCCTTTGGGCAGGTCATACAAAGTGGTTGAGATTCATCGGTACTCATGATGACGACAACGGCGGCTTCCGTCCCCTGGGACTGCCAGCCCAGCCCATCAACTTATTCAGAACAAAAGGTCTGTCGTAAGGTTATTGACACAATTAGATACTTCAGAGTTGTCGGTCCTTGTTCAGGAAGTACCTTACCACCACCCAACTTTCCTTCAATCACTTCATGAACTTGGAAGGCCTCGCTAACTAAGTTAAAGGTGGTTTGCTCTTAAAGTGATTTTTTTAAAGAGCTGATTGCATTTGGGGGGGAAGCTACATTCCTTGGAAACAATTTTCAGAAATTTTTTGAAGGAAGGAAAATCGAATTTGGCATCTAATTCAAGTTGTTTTGTATTTTTTGGAGTTTCTTGGAATTAGTTACAAATTTTGGAAGTTCAAACATAGGGTCATTGTAAGTGTTCACCTCTTGAAATGTACATTGTTGATACATTGAAGAAAGAGAAATGTACCTCTATATTAGTGGTTGCTTTTAGAGTAGGGGTGTTTTCAAAGCACCCTAACTTAATCTTAGTCATTGCCAACCCTTTTTTTTCTTGGCACCATGGGGTTAGGGCTAGATTGCACCATTACCATTTCAAAATTAAATCTCTACTTTTTGCCATAATTTTTTTCATTTGTATTTTAAATGTGGATGAAGTTGTCAAAATTGGATGAAAAAGTGCATAAATATAATTGAAAAGTGTATATTGGTCCAAAAGATTTCACCAAATTTCCATCTTGACACTTTCTCAGAACGTAAAATAATAAAATTGGCTAATGCACTATTTTATTAGTTTATTGTATTAGTGAAGGTACAAACTGCAAAGTTTGTATCCCTACAATTTTTTTTGGAAATCAGTACTATATTGTGATATTTCAGTTTGCACTAAATACAATATGTTACAAATAGTGACATATGCACTAATTAGATAAAACAATGCATAACATTGATAACTTAGTGTGGGGTTATTTTGTTTTCCCAACATGCGGACTCCCACCAATTAAATGTTGCTTTGTAATTCTAATTTATTATTGGATGAACCTTTGCCCTGACTAGGTAAAAATGAAGTCTCCTCGTGTATCTTGGAAAGGGTATATAGAGATTTTTTTGCAAAGTAAGTATTATATTCTACAACTTACCTAAAATGAAGTTCTCTTGTTTAGATTTTATTATACATTGTGTACGGAATGGATGATGTAGTGGCTTGTGTGTTTAAAACATGCTTTGTAAGATCATCATATGTTGTCTTAAACACAAAAAAATCTTGAGTTTTTCATTCATCCAAATGTTTGTAGATTCTTGTGTGAGTTCTATAACAAACTCATAGTATGGATTTTCAAATCTTTCTTTGGAAATGATTTTATAGTTCACAAATTGCAAATATTTTTGTCTTCAAAAAATGACTTTCCAATATTCAAATGGTGCTTTCCAAAAAATGAAATAAATAAATTAGGACAAAGGGAGTATTTCATAATTCATTAGTGACCAACAAGGATTCACTACTAGGGTATGTGAATTTAACCCCTAAATGCCTTAGGGGACCAAAAGTGTCCTCAAATAATCTAGAAGTCAAATTTGAAGTGTTGTAATTTTTGCATCTGATGTTTGAATTTAATAAAAAAATGTTTAGAAATTTTCTCACTCTCTTCTAGTTTGTGTGGTAAAACTTTCATATCAATAAAAGATGTATTGATTTTTTGAAAGCCATTTGAAGTTCACTAGTTCAATTTGAGTTTACCAAATTGCATTTTGATGGTTGCAACTTTAGGGGCTTGCATCTCCTTCATCCAATATTTGTTTTCAATAAAAAGAATTTGGGTTTTGTTCACTTTGAAATCTAGTTATCATGGTAAAGTTTTCATGTCAATCCAAGTTGTTTTGAATATTTGGGAGCAATTCAAAGTTCAAATTTCAGACATTTTTGGATTATTGTGAACTTTGGTGTCTTATTTCTTCTTCATACAATGTCTATTTCCAATATAAAAAATTTGGAAAAGTTGCGCATACTAGTCTCCATGTGCACTTAAAATTTCATATCAATCCAAAGAGTTATGAGTGTCTAAGAAGCATTTTAGTAAAAGGAGGTTCAAACTAAGATGTCTTTCTTGCAACTTTTTGATATTTCAAAGCCATTGTAGCACAATGACTCAATTGAATGATATTCTCTTTCACCTATGTGTTTGTACAATGGTTCGGAAGCACTTTACAATTTAACCCCTAAAGGTCTTTGACTATTTTATCACCAAAACCCCTCAAAAACTGCCATTTCTAATATAGGTACCAAATTTTTGAAAAATATCATTCTTGGACACATGTAACCATAGGATCTTGTATTAAACTAGATTGAGAAGATGTGGAAAAAATTTTAGAAAATTCCACCGTGTAGATTGCAAGATATTAGCATTTGAAGTGACAAAAATCCTTTTTGGGGTCCTGTGAAAAAATGGGCTGCTGCACTTCACAAGGTCACATTTGTATGAAAAAATGTCCAAAATGGTGGTGCTTCTTTAAATCCATTCTTCAATTCAAGTTGTCTACATGCTTGAAAATTTTCAAATCATTTGGAATTGTGCAACATACAGGAAAAAAATAGTAAGTAGAAAGATGTGGAAAATGATTCAAAATACTAAATTGTTAACAATTTATTAATGGAATTGGAAATTCCCAATCCCAATGGTTGAAATGTTGTAATAAACAATCTATATCTAATGTTTTTATTTTTTTTCAAAAAATATTGAAAATTGAGTTAAATAAAGGACTTAAAAAGTTTCTTTTAGAGTAGAGAATCCATACTTGCCCTCAAACTAAAGGATCTTATAACTTTTGACTCATTGATCAAAATTGAATTATTAAAAGCTTTCTATGTATATATAAATCTAGAAAATCAATTAATTAATTTTTTTATATATGTATTTTTTTTCAGATCTGCCCGGACTGCCCATGTTGAGAAACAAACTACATATTAGGCCATAACTTTTGACTCATACTTCCAAATGCCTTGAAATTTAGTGCACACGGAAGATATTCTTCATCCACACCTTCTATTAAAGATTGAGCCAAAAACATGGAAATCTCTAGTCACATGTACCTGCCCAAAAACATTATGTTGCCCCAAAACACACCTTGATCCTTTAGGGGTTAAAGCTTTTTTTATTTTAGTAGGTTTATAAATCAGATTTCAGCATCTTTTTTCAATCCCCTAAAACATTACAATCTTGCAATGTATGTGACCAAATAATTCCCAAATCAGATTCATATTATGTGCAACATGTACACTACAAAATTGAACATTTCAAATTTCTATCCCTTAGTGATATTTTAGACCTACAACACTTCAAAAGCAATGATGTTTTTAAACCCAAAAGGCCCTCGATATTTAGGGGTTAAACTTGGTGTTGCAAGGCATCCGGCTGCTGGCATGGCATGGGGTCAGATACCGATGGTATGAATGATAATTGTTGGGAACGATCTCGAGTTGGCCAGCCTGGAAACTTCTGTTGTTGCAACATTGCTTGAGTCACTTCCGTCTCATGGCTGTGTGTGTTCTGGAGGGGGGACATGGTGAAGGACAAGCATCAGGACCCGGGGCGGGGAAAGCGGGGAAGCCATCCCCGGGGTGTCAGACACCTATTGATGTTCCTCTCATGGGGACAATCATCAAATATGTTGCAAGCAAGCAAGCACCCTTTCTTTGTTCATTTCTCATTTGGGCGGTGGAAACACCCTTGCAACCCAACAAGAAGAAATGATATGCAATGCAAGACTAAGACTAAGACCAATCCCAATGTAATACAATAAAATTGTATCCAAGAATTGTTTATTTAACTATAGATGGATGAAGAACATGGAATAGGTTGGGTAGTCACACTTTCTTCACCAAGCAAACTTATATGAAGAATGAGAAGTTGGTGAGAGAAAACAAGAGCCAATGGGAAGCAGTTTTGAGTGAAGAAGGTGTGACACCCCTTTTGAGTTGTGTAGAGGATGAGAACAAAGAATGGATTCACATACAATATTAAGTTTTTTTGCAAAATTTTTTTGAGTCAAAACAATGGGATGAGAAATGAAGGTGAAATCGACAACAACTTCCCGAAATTGGCAACAAAGGGGTGAAACTTTGGAGAGCAAGAGAATATACTTTTATAAAGAAATCTTCTTCACACCCATTATTCACCCTAGGAAGAAAATAACGGACATAGAGAAGATTTTGCAGAAGAAGGATATTCTACCATGGAGAGCCAACAGGAAGCCAATGGGGAGCTCCAATGTTTCCATTCTTTTAAGAATGCGCGTGTAGTGAAAAAGGTGTGACTACCCCTAATATAAATCCTTGTAGTTGTCATTTGTTGATTGAGTGTTGGAATGAGAACCTTATGTGCCAATTGGAACCCTTGTTTTGAGTGTTACTAACATTGAAAGGTAGGGTTTTTTTGTCTACATTGAATAGTGAAATTAGGTTTTCCCTCACTAATTTCTCAACATTTTGGCACTGAATAAATATTGACAATTCCTATACAAGAATGAAATACTTTTGAATTATATATTATTGTAAATGGGACTCATGAACCTTTATGTGTACAAATGGAAATACTCATAGAAATATTTGTTGATTTTGATGGCTTGTAAAGTAACTTTCTTGGAGTAAGGCAATCTAATTGTTAGGGCAACCTAATTTCACTATTTAGTGTAGGTAATATACAATTGTTGATCTCACTAGTGATCCACATGTTCCAAGGCTAGGGTGAATTGACCCCTTCATTGTCCCACAATTAAAATATGAAAATATTTTACTTGCAACATACAATAAAATTTGAAAATTTTGAATTCATATTTGCAATCAGAGACCCTACATTAGACCAAAGAGATGAAGAAATACTAGAAAATGCAACACAAAATAGGGGGCAATTTTTTACAATTACCCCTTTTGCTAGGCAATGAGGGGGTCAATTCTACTTAGTCCTTGTTCCAAAGTGTGCTTCTATTAAATCAATAGAAAATAAAGTTAACCCTTAAACGTCTAGATTCCTCTCCAAAATTGATGATTTGAGAAAAATCATTATAAAGTGCTATTTGGATGCATATTTTGGAATTGATATACAAATAAATGTTGTAGACTACAAGTTGTAGATTCCATCCATATGGTTAGATTCACCAAGGCTATTACCATGGTATTTTTAAAATTTGAAAGGGAAATTTCAAAATTCCTTCTAAATTCAATTATAAGCAAAATATTGTCATTTTTTGAATTAAATTGTTGGATGGATTTGAAATGAGGTTCTCTTGACATGGTGATTTGTTGAAATTTATGTGTTCTTCAAATCTATGACCTCATTTTGGCAAATCTAGTTTTGAACTAGAGTCAATGCAATTTTGTCTTGGTCACCCACTTGACTTACTGCACATTTGTAATTTTTGAAAAATATGGACTTTAGTAACACCAAATCCAATCCTAACATAGGAAAACAACTGGATAAAGTATCTCCACAAATTAAAATAACTTTCATCCAAGGAGTAAAGAGGATGAAACTTTGGTTTCAATTTGTTCATCATCCAGAAAATGGATGTCGGAGCACTTAGGGGTTGATAAATTATGTGCTAGCATCCCTCAAATACTTCAAATCCCAATATTTGAGGAATAAGGGAGGGGGTCCAGAAGTCCCTTGGGCTCTGTTTTGATTTCTCATTGCACCCAGTGTGTACAACCAGTGTACATTTCAGGATGTGGACACTTTTAGTGACCACAATGTTTTAACTTCAAAAATTTGTAACTAATTCACCAAAACTCTGAAAACTCCAAATCAACTTGTGTTAGATGTCAATTCCATTTTTCTTTCAAGAAAAATTCCCCAAAAAATATTTTAAGGAGTTTAGCATCCCCAAATTAATTTTCAGCTGTTCAATGGGCACTTTCTGGACCTCCTCCCTTCCTTGCTTGTCATGTCCAGTATCCACCCATGTCATTCACAGAGCCTTGGTCACAATGGTAGTGTACTCCAATTCAGCAGCTGGCCGGGGATCTTATAACAACATTCAAACAGAAGACAACTTATCAAAGGAAGGGCAATTTTTGTGTCCAAAAGGGAAAAAATTTCACACATGGCATGTTCAATACCAAAAAAGCTCGTATTCAATTCCGAACATCAAGATTTTGTCCCCTTCGCTTTCCAATATCAATCTAGAAAAACTTCATTCAGTACCACCAAAAAAAAAATGAAAAAATGAATAATGAAACATTTGCCTTGGCCTCCATGTACGGCGGGGCATCGCAAAGTGGTGCACCCACGTGGGTGGGGGGGCCTCTTGACCAGTCCAAGGGAGCCACACGGCCCACACTAGCACACACAAACTAATGGAAATAAATATTAACCAGTGTGACAGGATTTGGACCTGATGGGCCCTAATGTAAGGGCTTGAATTTGATAGGAATCATTCGTAAGTAAGCGTGCATGCAAATATCATAGCGAATTTCCGCTTTTGTCTTGAAGTTTGCAGTGGTGTAACACAACCGGCAATCATTATAATGGTTGGTTGGATGGTTTTGATTCTCGAAGTCCTTACAAAGTAGCAGCTAGTGTTCATTCAGTTGGGTCACACTATTTCCGTGCAATGCGCTTGCTTGTAAATCAGTGTATTGCTAAGATATAAGGTGGGTAGCTCCGGAACCATTACTAATTGCTTCTGTGCCTAATTAGTAGACTGTTCAAATTTTTATATTTTCTTATTGGCAAGTGAAAGGAGGTTCCAATGCACTAAAAAATGTGACATTTGGATTTTGTATGCAAAAGTTATAAAGGAACAAAGTTTGGTTTTAAAAGTGTTTCTTCCACATATGTACATAATTGATTTGGGAGATGTACACAAAGTGAAGATGGTGGTTCAAGATCACTAGCACATTTGGAGGGGCCCACTGTAGAAAGTTGTGGTGGGAGATAATCTATGCAAGACTTATTTTTGAAATTGCAGTGCATATCCACACTAAGACTTCAATCACATTATTTGCAACAAAGAATTTATACTAATACACTCATACATGAGCTAGCATATAGCATAGCATATTGAGCAATGGTACCAAGGTGTCTTTGAGGTTCATTGAGGAAAGGTAACTTGTTTATTAATCCCTAAAGGATCAAACAACAATTTTTTCGCAATATACAAATTCTTGACTCCTCATTGAAAATAGAATTTTTAATTTTTTCTGTTTGAAATTTTCACACAACATGTGGTCAAGGAGTAGCTTTAAGGCACAACAATTTTCATAGCTTTTGACTACATGGTTAAAATTTATTGTATGATATATAGTTTTTTCTTTCAATTGGGAAGCCTAGGCAACTAAAAAAAATCACTTTTCCAAGTAATAAAAATTTGAATTTTTTATAGATTTGTATATTCGTAGAAAACTTTGTATCATCCCATTTTGATTAGTGAGATGAAATTTATTAAGAGTTCTAGTTTGTGGGCACTTAAAGAATCTCTACTCTAAAATAAACTTTGAAGTTCTTTATTTTGATTGAATTTTCATTATTTCTTGAAAAAAATAAAATAGTAGGATGTAGATTGTTTATTCAAATGTTACAACCATTGCAATTGGCATTTTTCAATTCCATAACTAAATTCTTAACAATTTAGTATTTTACATCATTCTCTACTTCTTTCTACTTGCTATTTTTTCAAGCATGAATATGAATTTTTGATTGAATTTTTTATATGTATTCCCAAATTATTTCTTCAACATGATATGGAGAGTTGCAAGTTGTAGGATCTTACACAATTTTGGGTAAAATCTTTGAAAGATGAAATCTGACCATTTGAGAAGAGTTGAAAATAATTCTTTTTGAAATACAAGCATCGTGATCTTGCAATTGGTAAGGTTTTTTATTTTGAAATTTTAGGAGGGTGTAAACTAACAAGTTAACTAAAGGATCCTACGTTTGGAGTTTTTAAATAAATACAAACGAAGATTATAGCTTTGTCTTTGAGACTAGTATTTTGAAGTAGTTTTGGGCCTCTAAACATGAAAGAACTTTAGAAACTTAGAAAAATAAATTGGTGAACAAAAATAACATAGCATTTGCAAGTAATGTCGAATGCAACTTCTCTAACAATTTTTGCATGACATGCTTCTCATTACTCGAGGAATCGATGCTCATTCCTCATAGAAACTGCCCAATGTTAGAGAAACTTGTCATGGAGCAAAAAAATCAAAATAAAATGATAATATAAGTTAAATCAAACCATATATTTTTTTAATACACTATATATTATGGAAATTTGTGGATTTAAAAATAATTCAAATGATAGAGTTTGATGTTAAATAAACAATGTTTTGTTTTGACTAGATCATTAAACTTTGACTCTTTGACTCATCATATAGAGAGATTTTGGTGGCACTCATTGTTTGTTTTTTCTATTAGTTGATTTTTAGGAGCATTGAATTTTATGTCTTGTTAGTTACATATAAGTTTTCCAAACTTCAAATGTAAAAAAAAAATAAAAATAAAAAAGTGTTAGTAGACATGTTGGACAAAACTTCATACCATACCCCTTTCTCTCAATCCACATAACTTTCAATTTGAGCACCCTATTGAGAAAAAAAGTTATTGTGCAAAGGGAGTTGGGTAAAACTTCACATCCTTCCCAATTTTTTTAGACTAGGTAACTTTTGATTTAAACCTTAGGGGGGTGGGGGGAATTATTTGCATGAAGGGAGTAAATGTCCACATTGAGATAAAATTTTCTTCATGTGTACTTTCTACATACACCAAAGCCAATGGTGCCTTTGATTGACCCCTGGAAATTTAAGGGAAGACCTACTCAACTATAAAATAGGAAAAGTTTTTACACTATTGAGCCCAGAGGCACATAGATAATATGCATGTAAAATGAATTTTCTTGTCCATGCTTTGGACCAAGATTTTGAAAAGATCCATCTAAAATTCACCTTGTAGGAAGTAGGGTTATTTTTTTTTCATTTTTTATGAAGTACCAAAGTGGCAATATAAAATGTTATATTGGAGCTCCAAATTTCAGCATTCATCCACATACTGGATAGAAAATATTACATTAGCACAAATCATATGTCCATAATTCTATTTTCATCCACAATTTGGCAAGTTTATCTAAGATTTTTCTTGATGCAAAGTTTTTGGCAAAAGACTTCATATTTTTTTGCCATGTTTTAGCCCAACTTCTTTTTTCTGGTGCAATCTGGCAAAAAAAGGGCAAAAAAAAACACTTTGGTAGGAAGAACTTCAAGGTTCCTATTTGGCCACATCAAGACCGTCTGTTCATTACAGGTTAACTATGCCAAGCATATTTTTTCCTATTTAAATATCAAATTGTAAAATATTTAGCCTTTGGATTTTCAAATGGTAATCTTGTTTTGTTGGCAATCAAAGCATTTTTCTAAAAAAAATAGCGTAGGGGATTTGCTTTGAACTCCATCTTTACAATTGTCAAAATAAAAGTCCATGGGGATTAGTTTTCTTGCTGGAACAATCTCACCTTTGGGATTTTAGAATGGTCAAAGGAATTTAACTGCCCCATAGAAACGAGCCAAAAATTTTGAAACTACCAGATATGGCCGATCATGCTTTTAGGGGTTAATTCCACATTGTCATGACCCCTATCACAACTCTTGTCACAAAATCCATCACATTTTCATCCCACAAAATATCATCTAGTTATTTCATCCTATGTTCACAATGAAAACCTAGAACACAACAAGCATACATGTGGTTCATCATGCATACAATTCCCTCATCTCTTGCAAACAAAAATGTGAACTGGAGTGTTGTTGCAGACTTTTGTAACAGTTGTACTGTGCAACTAGAATATTAACATAAGTTATACACAAACCATTCTCCTCATGAGGAGCTTCAGTTGAAAAGGGTATGCAATGGTTTCTATTGTGAGCCCCACAATTATTTTGCTGCACAAATGGGTACACAAATTTTGAGGAGAGATGTGAAGACCAAATAGAATCATGTGTGTTTCAAATAGATAAAATAACTTAAAAATGAAGTAACGTATCCCACTTTCAAGTTGAAATTACAGACTTCAAGGAAAAAAAACTTAATGGAGAGGAGTTGACCTCATAGACAAGTAGTGTTGGATATTCTGTGTTGGGCAATGCCCGAGGAGGGGATTGTGGGAAAAAAAAATGCATGGATGAGGAGGGCAGAGCCCAACAAGGAGGTGCATATTTTCCCACAATCCCGATGACGAGGACATTGCCCAACATAAACTATTGCCAAGAAATTAGATTTCATGAATAGAATAGATTGAATTTGGATGATAAAGTTGTAATGTATGATTACGTGGGCAAAATTGCATGATTCGGCATTATGACCTAATTGCGAACTAGAACCCGTCCTAGAAATGAACGGGTGATTTCTTGGTAGTGTTTTACGGTAAGGTGGGCAACCCAAAAAAACACCATGTAAGGTAGTCTGCTCTAAAAGTGGCCGTGATAGTGGGGTGATGTACCCAAACCAAATGGTGCAATTGCGGATTTGATACATGGTGGCAACATGTTCTTTACTTCTATAAAATCAATCTTTCTTGCTAACAAAAATTCCTTTTAGTGTGTTTCCTAAACTTGCTTGTTCCAAAAAAACTTGACTGATTGTGCTCTAAAAGCAATCATGACACAAGGATACATTTTGCTTTCTTCAATATACCAGTAGTGTACATTTCAGGAGGTGATTGCTTTTAGTGACCATTGTGTTTCGAAACTAATTCCATGAAGATCCAAAAATGAAAATGACTTGGACTAGATTCCAATTCCATTTTTCTTCTTTCAAAAATTAATGTACTTTTTTCAAGGAGTTTAGCTTCCTCTAAAAGGAAATCAGCTCTTAAATGGTCATTTTATACTACCTTATAAAACTACCATCATTACTTTGTGTACATTTCCAAAATCAATATATACATATTTGAAAGGATTTTAGAACATCTACCAAAAAAACTTGGATCCTTCATAATTTTTGCATATAGTATCCAAATATCATGATCTTTGGTACATTGAAATCTCTTTATACTTTCCAGCAAGAAACTATGAAATTGTGATGAGTATAAAAATTGCAACAATAATATATTGATCATATTTTACAACTATTGCTTGAGAGTTATCATTAAATTATTCTTCTAAGTTGCATTTTATAATACATATTCACAATTTTGGAAATTAGGACTACCCTTTGATCCTTAGGGGTTAAATATTGATTAGCCAAATTAATTGTAGGGGTTCAATGAGAAATAAAAGTTTTTGATTTAGAAAAAATTAAATATAATTCTAAAATGATTTGGAAATGGCTATGAAGATTTTTTCAAATGTTTTGGAACTATCAAACCTAGGTAAAATATTTTATTATTATGAAATTTAATTATTTGCAAAATCCTAGGATTTTATACATTTGCATTGAATTTCATACTTTCATATTTAAAATATGTTTTTTTTCCTAAAGCAAAGCAAATTAATTTGAAAAAATAGACTCAAACCTATATAAGGTGAAGACACCCAAAATTGTCCTTGTACACATCCTTATCCCCAAATGTGACCAAAAGTGTCCCCATATAGTTTGGAAGTCTAATTTGAAGTGTTGTAACTTTTTCATCCGATGTGTGAATTTAATAAAACTTGCTGGAAAGTTTGTGCTTTATCTTCTAGTTTGTGTGGTAAAATTTTCAAATCAATCCAAGATATACTAATTTTTTGGGAGACATTCAAAGTGAACAGGTTCAATTTGAGTTTGCTCAACTACATTTTGATGGCTGCAACTTCAAGGCTTGTCCTTCATCTAATATTAGTTTTTTTTTTTTTTTTGACACAAATGAAACGGAGATTTCATTGCACAGGGAAAAATACATACCGGCCAGCCACAAGTGGCCTGGCCGGGGGACCGGACTCTAATATTAGTTTTCAATAATACTTATTGGGTTAGACTCATCTTGAAGTCTAATTATTGTGGTAAAATCTCCATGTTATTCAAGGTGTTTTGAATTTTTGGGAGCCATTCAAAGTTCAAAATCCGGACGTTTTAGGATTATAGTAAACTTTGGCAACACGTTTCTTTTCCATACTCTATGTTTTCAATATAAAGTTTTTTTGAAAAATGGCTCATACTAGTTTAGTTTGTGTAGTTAAAATTTCATATCAATCTATGAAGTTATGAGAACCTAAGAAGCATTTCAATAGAAGGAGGTTCAACTTTAGATGTTTATATTGCAACTTTTTGACATTTCCATTAGAAGAAATTTGGCCAAATAGAAGGTTCTTTCAAGCTTATTCCCTAGTAGTGAAGGCACGGTTGATAGCAATTAGCCGTCATAAATTTTAAAAAAATTGGTCTTGAAATTGAAAGAAAAGTTGAATTTTAAAAATTTTAAAAATCTGACGTGGCCGCTTCCTAACCACATCAACACGCTCCGGTGGCACAGTTCCCTAAGTTCCCCATTGTCAAGAACTCGCATCCTTCTATTTGGCCAAATCTCTTCTAATGAAAGCAATTTTGCAAACACATGGAGTGATTTGAATGATACTCTTTTTACCAATGTGTTGGTATGTTGGTTTTGAATCACTTTATAGTTTAAAGTTTCTTCATTTAAGTAGGTTCATAAATAAAAAATTCACCTCTAGTGTGTTGCTAAGAAAATTTCAGCATCCCTTTTCAACACTAAAACATTGTAATTCATCTTGCAATCTATCTAGCCAAATGACTCCAAACATGATTTTGGTCATCTACAACACATACACTACAAGATTGTAAGGTTGAGATTTCTATACCTTAGTGACATTTATACCTATAACACTTCAAAAGTAATGATGTTTTTAAACCCCCAAATGCTAGGGACTCTTAGACTTCTATTGAAAGTGTCCTCCAAAATGCAATTAAACCATTACCATACTTAATTGTAATTGGTTGAATGTTGATTATCTAAATTTCGGTTTTAATGACCAATCTATGTGACACTTTCAATGGCTTAGGACAATTACACTTTGGAAATTCATAGTAATTACATATCTTATCTATTTTTTTTGAAAATTCATAATTTTCAGTTGATAAATACGACTGAATTTTTTTGAAAAAAAGTGCCTCCAAGAATTGCTTATTGTTTTTACTGTTTTCGGTGTTTTAACCTTAGTAAGGTGAAGGCACCCATTACCAACTAGAGCACCATAGGCAATCAATAGGGTGTTTCAATTTCAAGAGAGGTTAGGACTCATTTTCATTTCTCAAAAATCACACATGTCCCTCGTCTTACATGCTATGCCATGTCTAAGGTAGAAGCACCAATTGTCAACCACGCCCAATATCTAACTTGGAGGGTGCAATATTTCCAACCTTAGGCTAAAATTCAAGATTTAGGAATATTTTTTTTGGACCTTTTCAAGATTGGGACTAATAAGCTTATGACACATGTCTCGAAGTAGTGAATGAAATTGAATGATCAAAATTGGAAGATTTTGGACATTGGCTACTAGTGAAATGCACTTTTTGGCTCTCAAAATTGCTCTAAAATTGAATAAATGATTGACTACTAGTGCTTCTACCTTAGGTACCAAAGTGCCATGACACATGTGCTTCACCTTGAGTGACTCTAAGTGAGTGGTTTTGGAAGACTCTAGACATTGGACATGAGTCCAAACCAACTTTTGGCTTTCAAAATTCATAGTAATTTCAATTTCAATTTACCAAAGTTTTTGCAATCCCCATCATTTCTATCATTGCACCTCTAGAAATATATGTTTTACCTTGCACTACTACTCTAGATCATGTCCAGAATTGCTTATTTAATCGATTATGGGTGCCTACACCTGAGTTGGCAAACCATGACATCTTTGAAAGTACCTGTCATTCTCAATAGTTGCATGAGAAGGCTTACCCCAAATTATTGGTGGGATTGGAAATTGGTAACGTATGCAATTGTGCTGTTCAATATTTTTATGTATACTGTGGCTAATATATTTGTAGAAGTCCCCTAAGAACTGGTCAAAATTTTATTCTTTTCAGGGGAATAAATATATTCCACACTAGTTGATTAAAAATTTGAGTCCAAGTTT
This sequence comes from Straminergon stramineum, assembly GCA_963920665.1. Lineage (NCBI taxonomy): Eukaryota > Viridiplantae > Streptophyta > Bryopsida > Hypnales > Calliergonaceae > Straminergon > Straminergon stramineum. The sequence continues at coordinate 16,425,129 of OY987263.1, forward strand.
TCATTATACATTTCCCAGATTCCTATGGACAAAGGGTAGTTTGACCAAGTTATTATGCCTAGAAGTCTTTTTTGTCACTCTTCACATACACAAAGGTGTGCTTTATAAAGGTGTGTTTTGCATCACACAGAGTAAGGGTTTAGGGTTCACCTTTTGCGATACAAAGACCTGAACCTTGAAACTGTCATTGCTTCACAAACGAAGACCATGGAGTAGAGATAAATAAAGGTGGGTATAGGCTTACCCCAAATCACCCCGTACCTAAAAGTGCCATCATCACTCTATGTACATCTCCAAAAGTAATATGTATGTATATGGAAGAAACAATTTGAGAACCTCTACCAAACAAAACTTGGACCCTTTTAGACTAACTTTTGCATACAAGATCCAAACGTTGTAGTCTTTGGTTCAATGAGAACCTCCTTTTACTTGTCAGCAAAAGGATATGAAAATTTGACCAATCTAAGAATAGTCACTAGGCATAGTAGCAAAAAGTGGTAGTTGGGGGTGTGGGGCACCTTAGTCTTTAGATCCAATCCTAATGTTCTTGTTGTATTTCTTCCTTTGACTTCCTAGAAAGAAGTATATTTAAGAATCCATATATCAGTAGTGTATTTCAACCTTCTACATTACTTGAACCCATACAAATTCAATTTTATAATTAGTCCAAACACTGGAAGTTTAGGATGAGACCACCAATTTCATTCTACTTTAAAAGTTGCATTCAAAACAAAGTAAATTGCAATGAAATCCTTTAACCCAAATTCAAATATTCATGTTACTTTTTTTGTGACCTCTTATAAATAAGTACAATTCATAATCAAGTACATCCTACCAATCTAAGCAAATTTAACTTCTATAGACTCAAATTTTTTTATCAATTTGAACATTGAAGGTATAGAATTAGAGGTACACAAGTAGTTCACATTGATACCCAAGCAAGTTGCCAATACTCAAAACAAAGTTAAAACAACATGAACAAGAGATTTTGTCCGCCATAAGTACTTCATGAGTTTTGTTGTACTTGTGGAAAAGCCTTAAGAGTGGGATTGATAAGACGACTAAGCTTATTTTTTATTTTATTTTTATTCTATTTGAAACACATGGACAATTTCTATTAGACAACTAAGCTTATCAAAAACAATACAATGGCATGCAATCACCGCACCACTCATACCACCAACTCAACACTAAGCTTGATGTAACAAGCTTAAGTTAAGTGTAATGTTAAGTTAAGTTACAAGCAAAAAGAATGTCAGAGGATGGAGGAATAATCCATGTGCAGTGAGAGGGCAATTGAAAGTGCCTGCCACGCTTGTAAGTGGATTCAGGGAAGAGTACGTTAACTTACAGATGAAGGGAAAACAACCCAAAACAACACTCCAGCAGAACAGTCAGGAATCAGACTGTTTTGTACATTAAATAGTGAAATTAGGGTGCCTAAATAATGAGGTTGCCTTACCCCAAGAAAGTTTCTTACAAGCTATCAAAGTCAACATCTAAGTCAACAGATATTTTTAGAAATATTTCCATTTGTACACACGGAGGTTCATGAGTCTCAATTTCAACAATACTTAATTCAAAAATAGTGCATTCTAATATAGTAACACTCAATATTCATATAGTGTCAAATGTTGAGAAATTAGTGTGGGGCAACCTAATTTCATTAGTTGGTGTAGGGGGCTAGGAGACAATCAACCGTTGGATTTTGTAACGTAGCTAGGATCAAAATAGTCACCAAAATACTTAGATTATTGGACCAATAGGTGCATTGTTCTTTGTTTCTACATTTAACAATGAAGTCATCCATTGAACCTTTTAGGTTTGTAGCATCTTTAGAGGGTTAACTTTCAAAAAAAAATTTACGAAATTATGCATATTTTTGCTTATATCTTTGTATAATTATGTTTCATACTTCAATTTCATTATATTAGTAATAGAAAAAGGTTAGTTTTTCAAGATTTAGAGTTTTAGACATTACTTTGGATGAATGAGAAATCAATTGGGCATAATATAGCAGTGAAGTATTTTATTTATCACTCTAAACATGAACTTTGGATCCATTACACCGTTGTTGTTTTGGAGATTTGAAGGTGATTTTGCACCAAAGTAATAGGCCCTACACCATGCCCTTGGAACACAGATAATATTGAAAGGGTAGAAAATTAGTGCCAGAGAACTTCAAATTAAAAAAATTTAAATGAAATCGCCAAATTGTGGATGAAACCAAAATTATGGACATGTGATATGTGATAATATGATAATTTCTATCCAATAAGTGGATGCATGTTGAAATTTGGAGCACCAATGTAACATTCAATATTGCCACTTTAGCACTTCATAAAAAATGGAAAAAAAATACCTTGATCTATTAGGAATTAATAGTCTAACCAAGTGTCCGGCCCCAATGAAAAGGGATTCATTTGTTGGCATTCTTGTAGGTTCCTTGGGCTGGGAGAATTAATCTATATTCTTGGCCTTTGATAAAATTAAAAAAAGATGATATTTATTATGTATCATGGATGGAAATTTTGAGTTTATATATGGAATTGAAGATTCCTAATTGGATTTAGTGAGGGAAAGTTTAGGAACTACAAAATTATTCATGTACAAAATAGGTGTCAAGTTTTACATTGAGACCTAGGTGGGTCTCCAAACTAAGAACATGAGTTGATTCATCAAAAGCATGTTCCTTCTTCTCCTCATTTTCTATATTTAGACCTCCTTTAATGCCTTTTTAGCCACATTTGTATGTTCTATAGTCACTTATGCTTAGAAGGAAAAAGTGTTATTCCTACTTCTTTTTGTATTTTGTGCGAATTAATTTATAATGGATTTGAAGCTCATTTGGGACTTTTGCATTTTTTCAGATAGACCATTGTGAATTCAAAGAATAAAAAAAATTCTCAATATTTTTTGGGGAAGGTGTATCATATTACCAAATTTCTGATACATTAATATTTATCTAATTGACTAAGAGGTTGTAGAACTATGAGATGATATGTGCTTTGGAACTCAACCCAAGGTCACTATTGTACTTTTATTTTTATAAATGGTTGATGTGTAAATGTACCAAAGTAATGAACCTCACTGATTATAAGATATTTATTTGAAAACCATGAAAAAAGGTTTTTTCACATGACTTTGCAAATTAGTTCATCTTTCAAGTTTTTTTCTAGAAGAATGCATGAATCTCATTACTTATTGAGGTTGGTTCTTTGATTTTTTAAAATCCCCCAAAAAATCACAAATTTAGTAAAAAAATTTGAATTGCCTACAAGCTCTTGACTAATAGAAAAGGTGTCTTGAAGCACCAAGTTCTCACACTACAACTTGATGCTCTATGACACCCTTTCCAATAGTGTTTGATAAGAACAAATTGATTAAATTAGAAATATAAGATTAGAGGTCCATATAGAGCCCATTTAAAAGTTGGAAATTAATTTGGGGAGGTTAGACTTCTTGAAATATTTTTCTATAGATTTTCCTTGAAAGACCGATGGAATTGGCATGTGATTCAAGTCATTTCATATTTTTAGGAGCTTCATGGAATTAGTTATGAATTTTTGAAGTTGAAATGTGATGGTCACTAAAAGCATCCACTTGGGAAATGTACACTATTTGTATATCATCAAAGCAATAAGAAATCCAATGTATAAATAGTCTAAATTTGAGGAGGAACAATTTTAGAGCCCAAGCACTTTATGGACCTCCTACCTTATTTGCTACAACTTATTCAAGTTGTATGAAATTCAAGAAAATCCTTGTGTTCATCTCTGTGGAAAATTTTAATTGTAGGGTAGAAAAATCAGCATCATTATTGTTTGCCTTAAATTATTTAAAGTCCCTCCATCAGTCCTTTAGAAGTTTAGAGTATGTACATCTCATGTCGCATGCCTAGTTGCAAACAGACAAGTGTGTGACACCTGTTTACGTATCTCTTTAACCCCTAAATGCCCAAGGCACCCAAATGTGGTGTTTGGAAAACTTTAAAGTTAAGCAAAACCCAACTAAAGTGCTATAATTATTAGTTTATATTTTTGGAGAATTCTTTTTGAAGTCTAGTTTTAGGATCAAAAATTTGATCTTAAAAATGAAGGATTATGATTTTTCTATTGAAGATTTTGTGCAAGGATACCTAGTGCAATCTTGACTTTCCGTAGTGTTGCGGGCTCTTGGAAATGAGCCTCAAATACACTAGATCTTGGAGGCAAAATCACATTAGAAATTCATTTAAAAAAATCGTAGAATAGATTTTGAAAAACCATAAATTGATTGGGGTTGTGCATGCTAGGCCCTAAAACCTCATATTTTTTTAGTGACCAACTTTTTAGAGTTGACAAGCAAAAAGTGAATTGAAAAATTTTCATAGTTTTTACACCCTTGTGATCAAACATTATAATCTTTCAATTTGTAAGGGATATTGTTATGTTTTCTTTTCCTATGTGATCTCTAACATGTCTAGTTTGAATTTGTACAGTTACAATTCAAAAGAAATTGGTACAACTTATGAAAATGTTGACTTTTTGTTCAATTTAGAGCAAATTTCAAGAAGCTCCAAATAGGCCTTGGGCATTTAGGGGTTAAAGAGGGGGATTATATACTATCTAATCAATAAATGGAACATCATCTAAAAGAGAGTGTGGAAAATTTTGGTTTAGTTGTGAAATTCCTTACATTTACATTATTCATAAAGATTTTAGGCCAGTCATCATTTATTTTTCAAGATGTAAAAATCTCAAAGATCACTTACATTGGGCTGAAAGCAAAAGTAGAAGCAAGCAAATTTTTTATTATTTCAAGCTCGCTATTTGTTTGCCTTGACCATAGGTGAAAGTGAAAGCATGAGTGAATTTGCTTTACTTCTAAGTTAATCTCAAAAAAACCCTATTTAACTAATTATGGACAAATCTATAGTCTAGAATTAATATAACATTTGTAGGTGAATGATGAAATATGATATATGAAATCCAAATGACTTTTGATTTGAAAATGGATCAAAAGCATGATTTTGGATCAAATAAAATTTATCAAAAATTGAAAAACTAAGCAAAAGAGGTGATTCACTTCCACTAACCTCAAATATTGTATATGACCATTTAGACTTGAAAGAAATTTCTTCCAATCTCATGAACTAAAATTACATATACATACATACATACATATATCTATCTATGTGTATGTGTGTGTATGGGAGCATTTCAATAATCTTATATTGTCAAATGCAATTCACAATCTTCTACGGCATCTACAATATGGTTATTTTTTAAATTGGACCTTCATCAAACTTACCAAGAAGTATTAGCCACTTATATCAATTCTACCCTTATTTGGTGCAGTTCCTTGACCATCAAATGGTCCTCAACCACATGAATCATTCTAGAATAAGGACCGATTCTCACTATGTCCAAAGTCCCATAATTTCCTCAAAATTTTGGGCCACCAAGCCATTTGGTTATAAAAAGTCACAAGTTCTAGGGCTTGACACATTCGAAAATGACCACATTCATGCACTTTTGGGAGGTTTTGGCATGAAAGAAGTAGAATTTGGAGTTTGAGTTGGGTCTAGCATAAATGGAGACCCAATTCAAGCTCTATGTCCTAACTATCACTTTGCATATTAATAACACAACAAGAAGATTACTAAATCAAGCATCCTCTTCCATTTTATCTAAAAATAAATTCAATGCAAATTGTATGCAAATAGTATCCAAAAATGAATTTTTTGACTTCTTGATCCATTTTTGGACATATGTCCATTATATAATATTTACACATGAGAAAACTTGGGGCTTAGAATTGGGACTTGAGTCTTCGCATCATGAAGCTCTAAATCAAACATATCATATTTTTATTCACCTCCCACAACCCAAGAAAGTTGAGATTTGACTTTGAATTGGGACTTCAAGAATCAAGACTTAGAACCGAGTAAGAACAAGCCCTAATTCTGAATTTCACTCGCCCCAAATTTGATATCATAAAATCTAACTATAGAATATGATGTCTTCCTAATTTCTTTCCTACATTTTTACTATGCAGCTCCGGAGCTTGGTAGGGGTGATGAATCTGCTTGGCCCTGTTTTAAAAATGTTATCATAGCAACCAGATTAAGTGACCTATTCAATGGGACCACATTCACAATTATCACACTATTTGTCGAACTTTGTGAAATCTGAGTAGTACAATTTGAGGTTTAGACAATTATATGGTGGCGTGGTGGCTATGAATTAATTTTGATCTTTACATCTCTCTTCTACGACATCCTTTGAAATCATCAATATTGTAAGTTACTGTATGTGGACGTCTGATTCGGCACTCAGGTGCCGAAACTGTGTTTCCATGTCAGATTCTCAAGGTCCAAGTCACCTTGCACCATTCACAAGATGACATGTGGCACTTTTTCACGAAAATGACTTAATTTTTGCCAAATCTGACCTTCACATAGGGTATGCTTACATGTAAGAATTGGATTTGACTATGTTGCGTAAAGGCACTGAATTCATCACAAGTGCATTCACTTTAACCTTGAAATGTGGGATTGGTCACCATAGAAATCATCATCTTTTGGTACCATGTTAATCATTTGCTTAAACCCTCAAAGTCCCAAACCATGCTTTTCATCAAAAAAAACCTCAAAACTGTAATTTCTAGTTCGAAGAGCAAAAAAGTTGGATAATTGCTTCTTTTTTTCATATTTAACTGTAGGTTCTTACACTAGACTATTTTTAAAATGTGTAGAAGAAATTTCAGAAACTTTGACTCTTTAGATTGAAAGATATTTGCATTTCAAGTGAAGAAAACAATTTTTTTTGCATCATGCTTGACTAGATTTTTTGACTTTGGATCTTCTTAATTTAAATTTTTTGCAATATTGGTTTTGATTTTATAATCTTTTATATTGAAGAATTTCGTTGAAAGTTGGGGAGCTAAAAAATGTATTTACTTAATTTTCATTCTTAAAAAAATTGTTCAGTAGAAGTAAGTACAAAATTGAGACAAGGACTAAATTTTTGACATTTCTAAAATGGAATTGAAACACAATAATCACAATAGTGGGATTGTTCTAGTAACCAAACATAACCCTATCTAAATTTTTTTGGAAAATTGTGGAAATTGCACTCTAAAATGAATTCTACAAGTTATTTTTTCAAGAAGATGCTTCGATTGCCCAAAAAACAAGATTATCCATAATTTTTTCTCATCACTAGTCTAAATAGAATGAATCAAAGCTTCACATGTAGATAGAATATGAGCTTTGAGAAAAAAAATTAAAAATTAAATGTTTTTTTTCTTTGCGTGTGTTGCCTCTTGAAATGCTTTTTGGACTTGGAGTGGCATAACTTTTGCTTTTGTGGGATATATGGACACTATGTTGGAATATTATGGATGTCACATAGTTCCTAAAAACTTCTAAAACTTCTAAAACTTCTTTACAATTAACATACACATACATTTTGGGGGGGTGTTTAACCCCTAAATGCATTCCATGTTTTGAGGCCCAAAAATACTTTAAAGTACTTAAAACCCAAAGCAAGGCTACAATCTTAATCTATACTAATGTACCTTGTGCCATTGCCACAACCGAAAGTAAAGTAAAAGTGATTTACTAATTTTTCGATTCAAAAAAACTTTGAAATTTAATAACTTTCACACCGTAGGCCTGAATGCCACAAAACAAAGCATGTGCACCCCTCTTTGATGAAGGCTTTCCAACAATATCAAGAACGCGACTAGAGGATGTGCGGTTTAAGAAATCTCAATGCAATAAACAAACAAACTATCTTGAAGTAAGGATTTATTTATTCATTAATTCCTAAATGACCAAATGGCATTTTTTGGCAACATAGCAATTTTGGACAACTCACTACAAACATAATTTTAAAAAATTTTGAATTTCCACACACAACATGTGCAAAAGGGGTAGCTTTAAGGTGCAACAATTTCATAATTTTTTACTACATTGTTAAATAGTTATTGCATGATATGTAGCTTTCATTGTTTGGTGAACAACCCAAGTAGCTCAAAACAATTCTTAAAAAATCACTTTTTTAAGAAATAAAAATTTGAAATTGGTTTTCTAGATTTATATGTATGAGGAAAACTTTGAAACATTCCATTTTGATTAATGAGATGAAAGTTGTGAGGAGTTTTAGTTTGCCTTTAGTTATGGATTCTCTACTCTAAAATAAACTTGGAAGTCCTTTATTTAAATCAATTTTCAATATTTTTTGAAAAAATAAAGTCATAGGATGTAGATTTTTTATTACAACATTACAACCATTGGGATTGGCATTTTTCAATTCCATAACTAAATTCTGAACAATTTAGTATTTTGAATCATTTTCTACAAGTTTCTTTCTACTTACAATTTTTTCCTATAAGTTGTACAATTCGAAATGATATGAAATTTTCCAAGCATGTAGCCAACTTGCCTAGAAGAATGAATCCAAAGAAGCACCACCATTTTGGACATTTTTTCTTACAAATGTGACCTTGGGAAGTGTAGCTGCCTGGCTTTTGTCAAGGCCAAAAAAGGATTTTTGTCAATTCAAATGCCAAAATCTTGCAATCTACAAGGTGGAAATTTTTGAATTTTTGTCCACATCATTTTAAGCCAACATACTACAAGTTCTATGGTTACATACGTTCAAAAATGTTTTTCTTCTTCTAATATTTGGTACTTGCATTAGAAATGGCAGTTTTGGAGCTTTTCTTTGTAAAACATAGTAAAAAAACTTTGTAGGTTAACAAATCCAATTGTACGATCGTTTATTTAACTTATTAGAATACACCCTCCTAAAAATTTTGAATTAAGAAACCTTACCAATTGCAAGATTGCCATGCTTAAATTTCAAAAAGAAGTATTTTCAACTCTTCCCAAATGGTTAGGTTTTCATCTTTCAAAAATTTTAAACAGAAATGTATAGAACCTAAAACTTAAAACTTTCTATGACATGTTGAAGAACTGATTTGGAAATACAAAAGAAAATTCTAAAAGTATTTTATATTCAGGCTTGGAAAAATTAGTAAACAAAAAGTAGATAATGATTTAAAATACCGAATTGTTAAGAATTTAGTTATGGAATTAAAATTTTTTAATACCAATGGTTGCAACATTGTAATAAACAATCTACATCCTATGAATTGATTTTATTTATTTATTTTTTAAATCGAGTTAATAAAAGGGCCTCAAAGTTTATTTTAGAGTAGAGAATCCATAACTATTGGCAAATAAAACCTCCTCATAGCTTTCATCTCATCAATCAAAATGAAATGATTCAAAGTTTTCCATATATATATATAAAAATATAAAACCAATTTCAAATTTTTATTTCTAGAAAAGTGATTTTTATTGAGTTGCTTGGGCCTTGGGCCGCCCACCAAACAATAGAAACTACATATCATATAATAACTTTTAAACCATGTTGTCAAAAGTTATGAAAATTGTTGCATTTGAAAGCTACTCTTTGACCACAAGTTGTTGAAAAATTTTAAAGAAAAAGAAGAAGTGAATTTGGCTTGTAGTGAGTTTCCTGAAATTGCTATGTTGCCAAAAAATGTTGTTTGATCCTTTAGGGGTTAAAAATAGGACTCAATGTCATATTATGTGCATTCAAAAGAATTTCAAGTTCAAAATTTGTATTGATAGAGCATGTACTTGAGTTCTGGTGGATTTTAAATAATGTATTTACACTATTAGAAAATGATGTCCAAATCAACAATGTAGTCAAAGTTATATATTTCTTTTTTGTCTAATTGGTGCCTTTTCTAGGTTAATTGGTAGCTTTTATTAATAGGGAGATTAGTATGGAGGCTTTTATGTAGTATCTATTTATTGTAAATGGAATTAGAGGACTGGAGATGTTAAAAGGTTTTGAGTCAATAGGTAGTTGTAACTTTTGTGGAAGCTTAGGCTTTTATGATCTTGGTATTCCAATTGAAGTTTAGTTTTTTTCCTTAGCATAGTAGGAGCTTCTTCTTATAAGAAGTAAAGCAATTGTGTTTTTGTGCTTGTTTTGATGAATAGAAAGAATGTTTGCAATTGTGAGTTTATGCAAATGATGTTTGACAATGTTGTGTGTATGTGAATGTGTGTTCAATTGAAATTGATTGAGAAACTATGTATGGAAAATATCAATTGGGAGAGTAAATTGTGTGATTTAAGGTAAACCAGCCTATGGCTAGTTTTCCTTGTTTACATTTTTGAAAAAAATTAAATTTTTTTGCATATGAAGATAAACATGAGAAATGCAGAGAGCAATTGAAATTTTTTTGAAAAATTTTGAGCATTGTTTTTGAAAAATTCTCAATTTGGTATGATTATTTGAAGTGTGTTGCCTTATTGGTCCAAAACAGTCTGTAGACTACCCCCAAATCACCATAGAGTGCCCATAATGGTCATCTCATTACCTAAAGTAGTCTCAAAATTTCCCAACATAGTCACAATATTTTCAACATGGCAATGACATAAGGAATAAAAAAGTTAGCTCTTGAAATGAATTTACATTAGAAAGGTAGAAGGTACTAAAACAATCACTAATAACTCCATCAACATCACCCAAGCCATTGATTTCAGCCACTAACAAACCTAATGAAGTCTTAATCCCATTTATTAGCAAAAATCTACCATCTATTGATGTAAGTCTAAAACGGGTGGTTTTAGTGAATGGGAGTTGGCCACCCCTAACATGGCAACAATGTATACTAGGCTCACCTCTTCCAAAAAATCTAAGGCTTGGGGCTACAATTTGGTCATTGTTGTGAGGGTAGGTAGTGTGGATATGTTAGTTAGGGAAGAACGCATGGGTCTTCAACTAGGAGTCCTGGCCTAGAATCAAGTTAAAAAGGCTTATCTGGGAGGCAATACTTGACCATGGTAGGATGGCATGGATGCGGACATCCCACCTTTGTGACAAGCTCTCAAACAAGGCACACAAATTCTAGTGGAAATTTGATAACACTTGGTTCTACACTCCATTCTTTGGAACTCGTCAAGGCAAGGTCATCACGTGGCAATTGAAGAAGCCTACATGTGGCTCCTTCTTGTAAAAAGTTCTAGTTTTAATTCGGTTTTAGTTGGGTCTTTAAATTGTTCTCCAAGGCTCTACCCTTGACTTCCGTTGTTTGTTCTTTACTTCTCTTGGAATAAACTCTTGGTTTCCAAAAAAATGGGTGGTTTTCTAGGTGTCCACACTGGGCAGTTTGTCTATCATGGGTTGGTTTACCTTAAGTGTGAGTGATATATTGGTATTGGAATGAACTGTTTGGAATAATTGATGTGAATTGAAAATGTAATTAATACTAAGTGTGTGAAAATGATTGTGAATTACTAATAAGACAAAATTGATTGAAGCTGATTTTATGTTGAGAGATTGGGGAGAATTTATATTATGAAATTGGATTGAAAGATTAAGAGTGGAACAATTGGAATGAAATTGGAATGAACAAGTGCAATAAAAGAGAGAGTGTAAGGAGGATTTGTGTCAATTGGAAATGAGAATTGAGAGATTGTGAAATGAAAATAATATGGAGAATCGGTGAGAGACAATAGGAAATTTTCATTGAGCAATATCAAATTGCAATCTTAGTAATCATAGAAATTAGTTTAATTTGAATTAAATTAGAGTTGAAAAGAAGAAGTTGGAGAATTTAATTGGAAAAGATTATGATGTGAGATATTGATGTGGAAGTAAAGAGAAGATCAATTGAAATAAAAGTGGAGTTGATGGTTGATTTCTTGAGCAAAAATCAATTGGAGAAAAGCTAAAAGATTTTAGGCAATTGGATTGGGACAAATGGTCCCCAAACCATCGCCTATTGATGCAATAGAATACATTTTGTACTACAAAAGAATGCAATTGGTAGTACTTGGATGAATCCTAAATTTTGATTTGAGATAGTTTACCTCATAGAGTTTAAACTCTACCTATAGGTGTTTATTTTAATAAAAGATAGAAAAATCTACTCTCATTTTGCTGACCATGTTTGAGAGCTAATAATTTTATTTCATTTAGAAAAAATAGAATTTATATGATCTAATTGACCAATTGGAATGGTTGTTTATTTTATCATTAGACAAGCTCATGAGTGGCAATGAAATTCCCGAGTATGTTACACGTGCTCAAGAGGAAAGGCTTCATAAACAGTCACAATACCAATGGTCTATCAACGAGTCTATCAATTAGGTAGTCTCATTACTTAATAGTCCCAACTCGGATGAATATAAATCAGACCCATGAAGAGGACTTATTGACAAACCAATTTGTTCTCTATTCTCTCCAATTGAGGATAGAAAGTCATTGCATTCTACTAGTCCTAAGAGTGATAGTGAATCAGCTAGTAGTGAGAATAGTTTTGATTTTGACCATGTAGTTTATGACCCAAATTGCTTATTTCATTAAACTACTTTTAGAGGAAGTTTTGTAATTGATTGGTTTGATAGTGAATCAAAATTGGAAGCAGAACCAATAGTGGCTCTTGCTGTGTTGCTCAAGACTATGCCAGTTGGCAAAGCCAACAATTGGCCATATTCTTTATTGCAATTCCCTTATTTTTATGGTCAAATTGGTAGTCATTCCAATAGGAATGTGCATGAATTTTTAATAGTATATAATACTAATAATGCTAGAACAGAGGCCCATTGGCTTAGTATATTTCTAGTCACATTGCAAGACCATGCCAAGCAATGGCTTAAATGACAACTACCCGTCCATTTTGTTAATTAGAATTTTTTGAAGGATGCATTTTTAGCACATTTTTGGCCTACAGCTTATGAGGATAGGTTAATTGAACAATTGTAGGATATTATAATGGCCTTGGGAGGATGTATTGATTCTTACTATGGCTGATTGGAAGACTTAGTTTTAAAGCTTCTGGCCAATCATGGATATAGTGATCAAATGCAAATGAGATTTATTATAAAAGGCTTGGTGCCACATCGGTTGAAAGCATACATTAAGAAAATTGTTCCATGTTCCAACTACCGTACCTTTGGGGCAAGGGCAACAAAAAATAATAATTTTTCTAAAAGACGAAAATAAAATATAATGAAAGAGAGAAATTGACGAATTCAAAAAGAATCAAATGACAAAATTTTTGTAAACAAAGAAAATGTCCAAGAAGGCTAGAGTGAAGTCCCATAACCTTCTACCATCATGGAAGTTGTCAAAGGGGGATATATCCCTAGAATGTAATGAGAATTGAGGGTGAAGAGGTCAATTTCATAATGAAACTCATTGTCCACTATAAATCCTCAAAGGATATGGGATAATTTAAAGACGAGAGCTTAACTATGAGTTAGTGAACTCTTACTAATCCTCATTTACATATTCCACATGGGTTGTTTCACCTCCTACCACCCTACTTGTATAAAAAACTTGTCTTTCCAACATTACATACATGCAATGGAATGACTTTTTAACTAGATGTTGGAAGTGTTGAATTTTACTTAATGAAATGTTGAATTTTTAGAAATTAAATTAGAAAGTGCGGAACTTACTTTGGGAACCTTAATTAATTATTTTGCACCAAAGTGCTGACCTTGACTCGTACGATATCCTAAATGGTGCATATAGAAGGGCCAAATTATGGGAGGAGGTGAATTTTGAGGATAGTTATGGAGTAGCCATTCAATCTCAACCTCAATTGGGACCTAATAGAAATGATAGGTTGGCATTAGTGGTTCCCCATCAAAATCCATATCCTTTTCTTGCTTATGTGCCTCCAAATCTAGTAGTACAAGAGTCAATACCATTGACTTTATCAAAAAATGCGGGACTTGTACAATATATACCTTTTATTCCAACAATAGTTAATACAATAGCATTAGAGCAAATTAAACTTGAGGCACAATTGATGGATTTAACTCATAAATTTGAGGATTTAGTTGTCCATTTAAATAATGCCAAAGAAAAGAAGGAACAACCTTTTAATGATAGGACTAACATTTGGCATACCACTCGTAAAGGTCAAAAACATATGTTACCCAATTGCCCATCTCCACTTAATTTACTTCCAAAATATAGATTTTGTGGAGGAAAGCATGATAGAGAATCTTGCCATAAATTGCAATAGAGTTAATCGAAAATGCCAATTAGTGTGGCAAATTTGGTCAAGTTTATCTATTAGTTAATAATAAGAATAATTATGATAATTATAATAATAATGCCAATAGGTTTTCTTGATGCTCTAATTATAAGAAAAATAATTTTAATCCTCATTATAAGCCACTTCAAAATTTAAATCCTAACTTTAATGCAAGAAATTTTAATAAAAGGATTTTTACTAGGAATATACCACAATTGGTATATACCACAAAATCTCACAAATCAAAATAAGTTATGGGATTAAATGCCATATGGAAATCCAAGCCAAGGTAAACCCACTTATGGGGGAAATAATTGAAGTTGACAAGAGAATTCCAATGTAATGTGTTTCAATTGTAAACAAATGGGACACTATGCTAGAAATTGTCCTAGTCTTAGGGCCAATGTTCTTTACATACCATTTTGTGGTAATTATAATCAAGCAAGCCATACTTCTAGAGAATGTAATGGTCCAAAACATGATTACTCTAGAAATAAGGATGGATTAGTACAAAATACTTATACAAGGGCAAAATTAGTATTCCTTCTAGATGATTTTACATTTAACAATAATATTAGAGAAGTACATCATGTTTCATTAAGTCAAGAGAGTGTAAAAATTAATTGTGATAATTCAATTTTAGTTGAAAAATGTAATCCTCATGAGGGTACTTTGAAACCAATTCTTATAATAGGCCATATGCTCACATAGACATGATGGTGCAAGTTAGTAACACATGATAGTAGGTCCTAGGAATCCTCACGTACATCACTAAGATTGGTCTGATAGAGAGTCTAGGTCCTCGATATAATGGTTGTCATTGCATATTTCTATGTAAAAGGTTGACCGTGCATTCATGGATTGGTGTGGCAAGAAATTTCTAGGTCCTATGATTTCCAATCATCTCGTAGATGGATACTATATGTGAGCTCCTATTTTGTCACTTGAGACTCATTGTTTTCCTTTAATTTCTTTTTACAAATTTGATTGTAGTTTTATATACAAAAATTTTAAAAATGATTGTAAAACCCAAATAGGTAGGTCACATGCATATATAGCATTTGGTCCTAAATAGAGTATTTTTTTAAAAATAAATCCAAATCCCATATGTAAATAGGATAGAATCCTAATAATTTTACAAACTATAAGTATTTAGTAGAAAATGACGAAATTTGCCTTGCTTATGACAGATTATGGCTAAATTGGTTAGAGAGAACTTAAGTGAGAACCCTTAGTTGATTCTTGAAGAGAGGTTTTAGTTTTCCATTTCATTTTGGGAAATAGTAGAAACCCCAATTGTTAGCCTATAGGTAAAGAAAACTCAAGATGAACCAGTGGAGGGCATCTAAGATCCAAGTACGGTATTTTGAGGTGTAAATCATGCTAAGAGGCGAATGGTGAAATTTGTTTGCCAAGATTCCCTTCCGTGTGAAAGATTTCTTCTTCATTGGAATTTAAAGCAAATAGTGTGATTTGATTCTCCTCCTTCGCATGAGCAAGTAATGATATGAGCATGCACATTTTTTGTGAAATTCCATGAGAGGTTTGTGAGTGCTTATTTACCCACCATTGGTAAATTTGCAAGCACAATTAAATTCTTGTTTTGTTTGTGATTTTTTGTACTAATTGGGTGCTTAGATGTGGTCCATTGTGCCTTCCAAGAAATGGATCTTTCTAGATTGCCTAAGTACACAAATGCATACAAGAAAAACACAAGAAGTCCAATTAAAATGCAAGAAATGACATTAATGGCCGAATTCAATAGGTCGCTATGGCTTTATAGTGCACATAGATATAATCTAAATTTCAACAATCCAAATTATAGATAATGTCATGCACGTTTCGAAAACATAAGACTTGACCCAATCCGACCTTCTTGGCAAAAATTATGAGCGGATGAAGTTTAGCCTTTGGAAGGGCTATCTAAACTTCATCCACATTTTTATACTAGTTTTCTATTTTGATTTTTTTTTGAGACTTTTCACACTTGCTTAAAGTGATTCTTAATTCCTTTTCTGCAAAAATGGGATCAATTCCTCTAACTTTTTATCTAATTCCTTACTAGAGCTTCATCTTTCTATATCTTGTGGAAATTTGAGTCTTTTCTATAGTTTAAGGTATTTTTGTATTCCTCTCAAGTAGCTCTAAGAATCTATGTTCTTAACTTCTTACTTTGACTCACCTTCTAAGTTTTTAGTTGAGGTTCTTTGGTTCCAAAGCCTTGGTACTATTCTTGACAATTTATTATTTTTCAACTTTTGATCATTTTTGTTTGTAGAGGCTAACTCTTGCTTTATGAAACACTATGACACTTCGGATTTTGATTCTCCTAATGGAAGCTATGTATGGATGAAGTATGACTACTAATCGATTCTTCAAACTTCCTAATACTACAAGAAAAAGGGTGGTTTTAAGTAGAGTCCTAGACATATAGTGCTATAAGAAATGACCTTAAAGGGGTGTTTTTAGTAAAAATTTACTAGAAGAACATGTGTGATTAGTAAATTTTTACTAAAAACACCCTTTTAAGGTCATTACTTATAGGACTATATGTCTAGGACTATACTTAAAACACCCCTTTCTCTTGGTATGTAATCTTGTTCTAAGTTTATGAGTTTATTTAAGTTTCATTGTATTTCAGCCCTAAACTGCATCTAAGTATATCTTATTCATTTTGACTATGATTTCTAAATATATTATGTTTTTGGAGAAAAAAAATCTAATTTTAACACTTGGATTTGGACTTGTAATTGAGCTAAGAGTTTAAGTAGCTAATCGAGAAAATTAAAGAAAAGATAGAGTAATAAACGACTTACCTTGATTTGGGCCTTATGAGGTGGTTGAATACACCTTTAAACTCTTCTTTGTTTGCCATATTTGATTTCTTTTTGTGTTTTTGCTCACTGCTGGAAGTTGTGAAATTAATACAAGTTTGGAAAGTTTGAACTTTTAACTACTTCCCTTCTTTCCTTTTCCCTTCTATTTTTTTACTACTATTCTAATCAATGTTTTTTGGGGGGATTTAGGAGCAATGGATTGTTGGTTTTAATTTGAATAGGATTCTAAATTATTTGGCTCCTTCCTTATTTTGGGACAGTAAGTGAAGGTGGCCCTTTAGTACAATATTGTCAAGCCCGATGACCTTTTGGGGGGATGTGAGCCCTCAAGTTGGCACTTGGAACTCATGGTGTTTTTTTTTGTTAGATTTTTAATGTATTTATATGCAAAAAGGCATAAAAAAAGTATTTTAGTGGTATTTGGTAGAAATCCCTACCAATATAGTGAGGGGTCATCCTAGAGGTACGGAGTATCTAAAATACTCTAATTTCCTACTTCTAGTGCCTAATTGAGAGTTTGAGAGGTCATTTAAGTGATTCCGAGAGAATTAAGGGTCCGAGTATTAGCCAGTCCTAGTGTTTTGTCTATGCTAAACTAGTCTTGCAAATGCATGTGGCAAATTGGCTAAGTCTATTTTAGGTCTAGAAATTCTAGTATAGGTCACCATCTAATTCATGAAGAATTTAGATTGGTAAATACTTATTTGCAGGTAATTTATATAAGGTTGAACTAGAATGCAAATATGGTGAAGAGAGAGCGACCAAAGCATGAAAAAAGTTCCTTTTACTTTAAAATCATGCTAGAAGCCGACATTGGAGCTGGTTGTTTTAAGATTCCCCTATAAAAGAATGATTTTTCCCTTGGGTGAAAATTAAAAGGGAATTGCTAATTTTAGCTTCCTTATGAATAGTGCAAAGTAACATGTAATGTTACACTTTGATTTTAGAAATTTTTTAGAAGCTAACCAAAATTTTGGGTGTTTTCGAAAATAATCAAGATGATTCCATGGGAAGTCAACTACCTTTAAATATGGTCGTAAATTCCTAGAAATTACCCATGTTGTAGTAAAATCCTACTAAAAATTAAAATAAAGTTTTGTGTGCTAATAAAGTGCTCCACAAAGTTTGAAGACATTTCGACATCCCCAAGTACTAGAATTGGCAATGACATTGAATTTTTAAAAAATTTACAACTTGGCGGCAAGTAGATCGACATACCAAGAGCTCACGGTGTCTAATTGGAGCAAATAAAGGATATTTTTTTACTCTTATAAACATTCTAAGCAACCCTAGCCAAATGGTTTTCTCAAAAGAGGAAAATTCCAAAAGTTAGAATTTTGATTTTTTTTGGAATTACCATAAGTTGATTTTATGTTTACAAATGGCCTAGGACACAAGGTTACAGAGTACCTTGGACTAATTGGGGTCTTTTGAATATGATGGTGGAATTTATTTTTTGTTTTGATTTTTTTCCTAAAAGATAGAGAAGGTTAGCTCTTAGTTTGACTTTTTAGTTATAGTTTATAGTAATTCAAAGTTAATTTTGCAAATATCTTTTGAAAAATCAAAGATTGGATTTGGTCAAGTTTTTTTTCTTATGTAACAAGCCATCTTTGGTCTAAAGAAAGACAATTAAGAAATAACTTTAGATTAATTAGTAGAAATATCTACATTAGTTAGGGTTATTTTCAAAAAATCTTGGGGAAAAGATCTTGGATTTGATTTAGCCAAGATTTATTAGCTAAATGCAGAGAATTCTAGAGGATTCTTCCATTCAACAAAGATTATTTAGAAAATACTTTAGGATAGTTTAGCAAATATCTAAAAGTTGAAAGTAAATATTTTCCACCAACAACTTATTAGGAAGGGGCCTAGGACAAGTATAAAAAGCCCCCCTCGAGGTTGTTGGTATCCTCATTCTCATAATCAAACTTTGCTTTCATTTTTCTCATGCTACTAGTGTGGTTGAAGCATTGATTGAGGTCGAAATCCAACCTTATTTCATTCTATTTTCTCAATTGTATACTTTGAAGGACGAGAGGGTTCCTTCAAAGTGATTTCTATTTGATTGTTCTTAAATTTTAGAGGCTAAGCCTTCATTTCCTTTGTTTTGTGTAAGTTTTGAAAATGATAGACCTCCAAACTCTCATTTGCTTTAGAATTTTTTAGAAACTAACACATTGTGATATTTAAACAATATTTGGTACTAATATGCTTAAGGTAGTGAAGCTTGATTTTGCCAAAAGTGTATTAGACTAATTATAGTCCAAAATTCATTGTATAACGGAAATTGGTCTTAGTTGTTAAAGTTCGATTTAAACACTATCATAAGTACCTTTTTTAGTAGTTAATTCATGACCTTTATTGAAAATTTGAGAAATTAGTCTTTAATGTTCGGTTAAACACTATCATGTGTACCTCCTTTAAAGATTAAAACCTTCAAAATACTATTATGTGTCCATTGACAATGTGTATGCCTAGGGTTGCCCTTGTACGGCGAAGCTTTGACTTTGCATTTTCAAAATTAATACTTTTCTAAGGTGGTTTCAAGTATTTAAGTACTTGAAACCATTGGGGAACCTCTTTCTTTGTATGCTTGAAAAAAGTCCTTGCATGTGGTAATAATTTGGGTCATTTGATTTCATGAAAGAATTGGAGAGAAGTAGCCAAAATTCTTTGGTTTGAGTTCTTGAGAAAACCTTTAGTAGTAATTAGACAAAAACCAAAAATTTAGATTAGTTTTTCTTTGTTAGAATTGTTAACATTATTCCTAGGAGAGGGTTCCAATTAGATTAGAATACTTTGATTTGCTTAGTTTAAGATTATTCCAAAAAATCCCCCCCAAATTAGATAGTTAGTTGGAAAATCCAATATAACCCGACAATGACTTTGGATCCATTTCCGAAACAGCATAACTAGTGCGACAAGAAGACTAGAATGACCAACACGAGTATGGATGCAACGACCGGGAGATGGGACCGTGAGGTACTGGCCAACTGTGCCTCGCCAAATGCAAGCATGCTAATAGGAGCCAACTTGGGTGTGACCATTGCTTTTTTTGATTGAAATTTGAAATTTGAAGTATCGAAATTGTAAGTTCTCCTAAAAAAATTGCAATACTATATTCAAGGAATATACATATATCTTGTCTATAAATATGATAGTATTCTAGAATGTTTATAAATGGAATAAAGACAAAATACCATGTGTAAATAGTCCTTTTTGGCCCTTATGTGCTTTAAAATTAAATGGGTTTTATATCATTATGGATGAGATTTAGAGTTTGTCATTTTCCTTGACATTAAAACAAAGTAGGAAATACTTCAAATTTTGTTTTTCAACTCTTCTATGATGTACATGGTGTAAGTTATGCAAGATTTTCAAAATCCTAAGCACTATCAAATAAGCAGCTAAACACCACTTAAAGAGATGGACTCATGTCTCCTAGTGGCTTGTTATAGCATGCTTGGATTGTGCCACATAGCTAGGGTTTACTGAACATGCAAGGTAGTGTACTAGGATGAGACAAGGGATAGGGCAATCTTGAAGAAAATTGAACAACTCCAAAGTTTGAAGTTTTAATATTTGGTACAGCTGGTTCTCTCTAAACTTATAAGCATTCAAGCTAAGGCAGTTGTAGCCACACTCATGATTTTTTGGGTTTTTCCTAAAATTTGCTTAAAATTCTCAATTCCTCCATAGCCACAACAAAGTCTCATCTATTGCAAAAAAAGGAGCAATGAATCAACATAACAAATGAGAGAGGTGAAGTAGAGGAAAACTTGAAAAGTTGGAAGAAAGAAGGTGATGAGAAACAAAGAATCTTTACAATTAACAAGGTATGAACAATTAGGTTTGATTTGATATTTTATTCCTTAATACTATTCATTCATTTGTTGGTTAGTCATTAATTAAGATTCTTATAGGGATGAAGAAGGCTAGGTTTTGGCTAAGTTTTATTTTATTAGACCTAATAAGACAAATAGATAAAACAAAACGCCAACAAATATTATTTGAACAATTAAGAAATTTATAAAATAATTAGAATTTATTAGATTTGATTTGATTTAGTGGATTTAAAGGTTTCTGGGTATTAAAATAATTTCTAATTAATTAGGAATTGTCTTAAATACAACCAAAATTAATAAAAATCCCATAATCACTAGTAGGAAAAACAAAGTTAAAGAAAAATACAACAATGAACAAGGATTAATTTCAAATTGCGCCATGAACTAGCAAAAATGGAGGAGGAGGGAGTGGGTTACTACGAAACTATTCATCTCGTGATCCTCAAAGACAGTACAACCAACCCCTTCATAGGCAAGGTATGTTAAATTCTCATGTTTTGCTTTTAAATTTCAAGTTGATTCAAAAATTTGCTTGATAGGAAAGAACGCAAAAAACTTTAGGAAAATTAGAAAAGAAAATTAACCTTAAAAAATTTTGAATTAGATTTTAATTTAGAAAATAATAAAAAATTTAACCATTTATCATTCGATGAAATTTATTTGAAATTTGGATGAAAAATTGATATTTTTATCCAAAAGAATCAAGCAAAGGAATATAAAAATCTCGAGAGGATTTAGAAATTTTAGATTAATCAAATTACAATTCTTCATTCAGATTAAGAGTAGATAATGAACGAAAGTTAATTTGTTAGACTTTTAAACAAATTTCATTTATTAATAACTTTTCCATTAGGAATCTAGTATTAGAGTGTTTTACCTTATTGGAAAGGTAATTTCTGAATTTCCATTTTAAAAACCAAAAATCCAAAAAATAATAATTTTAGAATAGAAAGTTTGATTTAAGTTAGATTAGAAGATAATTAATAAACAAACTTAAAGGATCTCTAAGGAATTATTTAAATTAAAAATCAATTAGAAAATCTTTCATGGATTCCAAAACCTATTCTTATTTAAAAATTACTTCAATTTTGAATGGAAAAAGGTTGGATGAAGTTTGGTCCTAATTTCAATGAAGTTCTTTGATTATTGGTCAAACTAGGTTTAGCCTTAAAATTAGCTAATTCACATAACTAAAAATTCAACCCTAAAATTTGGATTTATTACAATTAATTTTACTATTTTTAATTGGTAGATGAAGATTGTGAGGTTGTTTAAGGGTCAATATTCATCCATTCATTTCTTCCACCAGGAAAGTCAAAATTGAACTTGCTTTATGATTATAGAAAGGGCAATTTACATTCTACAAGTTAGATTAGATTGATTTTAGTTTGAATTCATTTTTTCATTAGGTATTTGATTTAGTTAACTATAGTTCAATAGTTTTAGGATATACATGATTTGAGTTCAATTAGGATATTACAAACAAAGTGTTCATTGCTTAGAAGGCGCAAATTGAACTTAGATTAAAAACACCCTAAGGTAATTGATTTAACAAGCTGGTAGAACCTGTGTGCACTTTTTAACTTAGAAGGTGGAGTTTAAAACACTCACAGGGGGATGCCTATGTAACCATTGGCATTTATGCATTTTTTCATGGAGTTTATTAGGCATGCACTTGAGAAATTTTGCTATTACATAGGCAATGCTAAATTTTTTGAAAGTAGCTAGGAGGCTCCAACAATAGCTAAAACAAAGTGCAAGTGGCCTTTATTACCACAAGGATTTTTTTAGTGAAGGACGCATTTGAATGAAATCATGAACAAAATAGTTCAAGCAAAGTATATTACAGGAAGAGTAGACATTTATGTTGCTTGATCAAAGGAAAACTAAAAAAGAAATCATCTAAAATTCTAGACATAGAAAAAATACTCCTTTGCAGAGTGTTGGGCATTTGGAGTTTTGGACCTTCAAAACACAAAACACACTCCGATGTTCAAGTAAGAATGAGGCACATTCAAATTATTTAAATCATCTATAATTCTAGAGATGAATAACATACTCCTCTGCAAAGTGCTGGACTCGCAAACCCCAAAATACACTCCAATGCTCAAGTAAGAAATTGACCACAATCATTATGTTGCAAGCAAAGGGTAGTGAAAGTGATTAGGGTTTACCCAAAATTTTAGAGGAAACTACGCAGGTAAAGTCTTTGAAACCTGAACCTGAAACTAACACTTACCATTCACTATATTAGGCATTATGGATACAAACAAAAACAAACAAAAACTTCACTAAATGAAAATGTTGTAAAGGCAAATTCCACAATCATGAATGGATGATGAAAACAAAAGGGCCATTATCTACCCTACCTTCTACATAAGTAACTAGTAATTCAATCACCATGCAAGGGTAATCACTTCAACACTAAAAGTCACTGTTGAATAGAAAAACTTACTACCTTGTGACACCATAGTCTTGCTGCTCTATTGAACTAAGCCATTGCTGAAAGCATTCTTCATAGAGAAAGGTGCTCAATGTGTACACTTGCTACGCCTTCATGTCAACAACAATTGACAAGTTGGCATCCAATCGATTTTGTACTTTGTCCTTAAAAAATGACAAGGTTGAAAAACAACATTCATCTTCAACAGAACCCAACATATGAATCATTGCAATCTTAGCAAGTTTCACATACTCACTGAAATTTGAGGCTAGGGTAGAGTTAGCATCTAGAGACCTCCATAGCTTTGTGAGGGGATTAACAAGAAATGATGGTTCCATAGTCATCATGGAGTTTGACAACATGACCAACTTGAATAGAGCTTGTTGACACTCCAATTAAAAGCAATCTAACAAAGGTGGCATGAGCTTACTACCGTCCTTTCTACAAACCTATAGGGATTCACCAAATTTTTTTTTATGAAGTCCAGGTGCTTGTGTAAAGTTGCTTCATATGTAGTTTGCAGCCAATATTGTGGATAAACTATGTCCAATGCATCCATGACACCATCAGAGGGAAATCTTGGTTTTATCTACAAGGGCCAAAATCAATAACAATATGGAAACAAAAAACATAGGAGATACATGGCTGCCTAAAACAAAGTTGAAATTGGGAAAAACAATAACCAAGATCATAGATTACCTCCTTGTGTACCTTGACCTTCAGAAAATAGTGACTGCTTGGCGACCCAAAAAAAAGTGGAACTAAAATAGAAGACAATGGGATTACCTATACATTACCTTGGTTTTAAAGACTATTGGCTTGTAGCCACCCAAAACAAAATCTGAAGTAGAAAACAAATAGAAATAGGATACTTATTTGTTACCTTCACCTTTACAAAGTAATAGCTACTAGCCACCCAAAAAGAAAACTCAAATTGTAAATGCAAAAGAGAAAGGATATATGTACCTTACCTTAACCTTCACAACATGATGGTCGATACCTATTTTTGACCTTCAAAATATAGTGGCTATTGGCCATCTAGAAAAAAGAGTCAAAACGAAAATGCAAGAGAGAAGGGATACATATAGCTTACTTTGAGATTTACAACATGGTGATCGTTGATCACCTCCAAAAAATCAAATTGGAAAAACAAGAGAGAAGACATACATGTGTGTCTGTGTATTACATTGGATGTGTGGTGGTTGCTAACCACCCATAATATAAAATGAAACTAGAAAAGTAAGAGAAAATGGATAAGTATTCATTACCTTTACCTTCACAACTTGGTGGCCACCCTAAAAAAGTGAAATTGGAAAATTAAGAAAGAAAGGATACCTATGCATTACCTTGACCTTCAAAGTATGGTAGCTAATATTTGTTTGTTACCTTCACAACGTGCTAGTCGTTGGCCACCAAAAAAAAAAATTGGAAAAGCAAGAGAAAAGAAGAATACCAATTACCTCAAAGTACCTTTACCTTCAATGAAGAGGTGACAAAGGTAGGCGGTGACACAAGTGATCACCTCACCACCAAAGCTAGTGTAACTCAAAAATAACAGCAAGGCACAGACATTATCCCTACATCTTATACTTGGCCATTCCAAACAAAGAAGAATATAAGTGCAAGGCAACCTAAATCATTGAAGAGTACATACCTTTGCATTCAGCTTTCACGATGCTCATAATTTCCGCAAATGATTCTCAGGTCACATATTGGCCTTCATGCATGGCAAAGATAGTGTGATCACCTACAACAAAGGCCAATTGCAAGGTTTGCCCGGCAACATTCAAGTCCATCAGTAAGGGCATTCACTTGAAGTGGATTTGTTCATGAAAGGACTGTAGTAGTTGCTTGAAGGACTAAAAGTCATTTGTGTTGAAAACTTGTTCACTGCTTATATATAGCTTGTACAACTACCCTTGACAGACTTATAAAGCTGCTATAAAATTAGAAATGAATACATCATGCTTTTGAGCAAAGAGCACAAGATGATCAATACTCTTCAGCAATGGCAACGAGCATGTCATGCCCAACATGACATATGGATCAATCAACTTTGCCAAGGCTCCCTTGGTTTTCAATCTTATATATTTCTGCATGACAAACAAAAGAACAAGTAGATGGCTATTACAAAAGTAAATAAACAATCAATTAGCATTGCAAAAGTAAAAGAAAAACTATGTAATTAAGCAGTTTGAATAACACTTCACTAAGGTACATGAATAAACAATTACCAATAGACCATTAGAACTTGAAAGTTATTGTTTCTATGATGATATTAGCGTCCACATTTATCTTTGACACAACAGATTGGTATTCATTAAGCAACCGCATGAGAGGATCAATCAACAAAATCCAACGTGTAGAGACATTTTTTAGCAATTTGAGGCCTTTTGTTTCCATCATCAATGCAAGGTTGTGGAATTCTACAAACTTCTCAAGGCTAGATGCAAAGTAGTTGTAGCAAACATGCAGCAAATCCTTGATGGCTAACATGATGTCTAAAGATGACAAAGTTTTGAACTCCAAATTGTATCTATGAACCATGCAATGAAAGCCTTGGACAAAAGGAGCATAACTACTTTGAATTTGTTTCATAACTTCACTTCTGTGACCTTGGAAGGAGGCAACTCCATGAGCACTGAAGCAAATGAGCCTCATGGAAATGGCTTCTACAGTCAAACCCACTTTGACACTCAAGGTTGAAATTATGAGGGAAGTGAGATTATTAACTAAAGCTCCATTGGCCTCTAGTTTCTACAATAAAACAAGTATAGATACATGATTCCAATTTTGCATAATCTAATAGTAAACTGTAATGTAGCTACAATTGTCTACAACTCTAGCCTCATCAACCATAAGGGCGATGTAATGAGCAGAGCCAATTACAAACTTCATTTTTTCTTGAATAATTGACCACATGTGAGAGGCAATAATCCAACCTGTCTCATCAATCTAATGCATTTTTGGCAAGTTGAGAAGTGAACTCAGACATTGGCCTACCGTCTCTAAGAACTTGAAATAAGGTAGCGAGCTATATTCATATCTTCTTGGACTAGATGTTGTTGTTAGAATTCATTTGTTCCAAGACAATAGTGGGTCGTCTATTGGCATACTATGCCATATTTTTTTGGTACTTCACCCTCTTCTCATGTGTCTACAATGTATACAACTAGGGGCCCATCATATAAGGCTTCTTCTCCATTTTAATACAAACACGACAATGTATGATGTACAACACACTATCAGATGCCAACAACATTTCAACCCATGGACACTTCGTTGACCATTCTATTTGAAATTTCCGTGTAAGACTATAGTTCTTCATGCACTTGGGGGACGGAGGAATCTTGAAGTCATTGTCTCTAGATGATTCCTCATTCTCAGAGGAGATCTGTAAGTCGGATACTGTGCTGAAATCCTTGGCGATGGAATCATCGCTTCAAAAAAACACTATCCATGGGGACTCTCGCAAGACCACAAGAGAAGATGAAGTATTCTTAGATGCCTCTTCCAAAGATGCATCCACAAATACAAGTACTTTGTACATGA
Organism: Straminergon stramineum; assembly: GCA_963920665.1. Taxonomy (NCBI): domain Eukaryota; kingdom Viridiplantae; phylum Streptophyta; class Bryopsida; order Hypnales; family Calliergonaceae; genus Straminergon; species Straminergon stramineum. Next base: position 16,451,894 of record OY987263.1, read on the forward strand.
CATTTTAATCATGGTCTTTATTTTCTTGAGTACTATTGCGCTAGTTCACAAACATGCTTTCTATGACCGCAAGAGCGTCACCATTATCAGGATTGCTATGTATCAAAACATGGCGGCTAGGGTTTAGGCGGTGGGTGATATTAGACAGCTTTAGGGCTACAGTTTCGCCTCTCTTGAATTGGTTCTCTTAGTTTTGCTTCTATAAGGTAATGATGCAACGGTTTAGGATAATGGGGCAACTACATGATGAATGCAATTGTGTGCAAATTGCTAATAGAATGCTTAAGGGAGATGCTATGGGATTTAGGGTGTATTTCAGTGTGCTGATTTTAGGTTTAGGAGGCTGTAGATTATACTCTACGGTTTAGGAGTAGAAGTTTTGACAATAACTTTAGTTTCAAGGTACTTTCTTCTTAGGATTGTTGTCGCCTTAGGTTTTAGGATTGCATCTTAGAGGCATTGCAAGAAAAGTGCATTTGAGAGGTTTAGTGTAGTCCCTTAGTTGCAATGGCAGATTTAGAGGGTTTACGTATAGGTTGTGCCCCATTTTTAGACGTCAATACAGACTCTATATTGCATTCTAGAGACATTAATCATTGGGCCCAATTTTACCAAGACCGGTTCAAAGTGGAGTTGTGTTCTATTGAATTGAAGGTGCAACGGCCACCTGAAAGGATGATCTAGAGAGCAAACATGCTATGGGAGATGCGAGAGACTCACCTTATCCGGAAAGCACATGGAAATCGGCAAAAGAACCACATAGTGGCTCAGCAATGTTTTATCACAACTAACATGGTAGAGGACTTCATATGGGGGATGGAAATAACCAACGAAAGTGTCACCTGCAAGTATGTGAAGATCTGCATGAAGTAAGGCAAGAAACTTGGGATTTTCAAGGCTACTCCAACTTCATCAAAGGAGATCATCCCGTATACATTTCTCTTCCTTTCTATGAGCTTAGGCTCCTTAATGTCTTGTGATTCATGTAGACATTGCTCTCTTTCTAACTATCCTCATTTATTTATTTTAATATGCAGCTACAACTGTTAGTATGGTCTATAGAATGACAGTGGAAAGGTCAAGGTAGTTAGCTCGTTGTTGTTGCTGAAACAGAGACCGACGTTGAAGGTTCTGTCAACTACAAAGACTCGATGTCTATGGAACACTACAGATGTTAGTGTGAAGGCCAAGAAGAAATGAGATACCAAGAAAACCACCCCTGCAAACATTGTGGGACTTCAAACCTACCTATTGAAGTCCATGTGGAAGAAGCAAGTGGTTTCAAACCCTACTTGTAGTGAAAGTAGTACACTTAGTATTCATAGAGAAGGTTTGTAGCCAAGCTTCAAACAAACGTTCCATGACATTAGAGAACCTGTGGCTAGCAATACTAAGCCACCACATTGTAGGACCACGAAGAACATAGGAGGGCTTGCTCCATGTATAGCTGAAATCGGAGCCTCCCTCTATAGTTCTGTTGTCTCAAATAATGTTCGCGTGGAGATCGACCTCAACTCATCTGCAAAGAATTTGGAGGTAGAAGAACCCCCTCCTCCAAGCCAAGCCAATATTGTTTCACTTGTTGAATCCAAGTCACACAAGGCTCTACAAAACAAGAAGATAGTTCAGTGCAAGCGCTAACAAGTGCCTCCAAAGGCGCCCAGAACTCTACCAAGAAGCCTTCTCAACTTTGATCTCAATGTTGTTCCACCTGTGGGAACCCTAAATCCGGCCTTAAGAGTTTTTAGAAAGATTTGATGACATAGTGGTTTCATCTAGCTAAATTTTTTGGTTTTTACTACTAGAAGTAGAAAGAATAAGAGATAAAACCGGAACTGGATAAACAAAAAACCTTAACTACATAATGAAGTTAATGGTCATTTCTAAAATCTGAAACTGGATCTTCAAAATCCGGAAACAGAATTGGATTTAGTCAATATAGAAATAGACAGTTCGCAACCAGAATCCGGAAGTTAATGATCACTTCCAAGCAATAGGGGGTGATGTGACATTCTAGAGGATTTCACGGTAGGCCGCCAACGGTCAATTTAATGGTCCAGTGTTCGGAAACGTCAAACCCAACAGTAGGAAACGGGAACAAGAACCTAGGTGATAGAATTCTCTATTGGGGTATTTAAGTCTTTTTAAATTTACTTCCAGTTTTCCTGATGAGTTGTAAAGCTTTGGAAGCGTTGGGTTTAGTGAGTTGTATTACTAAGAGTTTGTTTCCGGTTATTCCCGTCATTCCGAGTGAGGCCGTCGAGTAGTCTAGCTTTGAGAAACGCAGTAGTTTTCAGAGGAAGCACTGAGAGTAAGATAACTATGTTAGGAAGTGAGGAAGAAGAAGAGCTCGCTGTTCCTAAGGTAGCATTGAAGCACATCAGTTCGGTTATTCCAAAAGATTCAGAGGAGAAGACGAAGTTGTTGGAAGATCAGAGCCAGATGGGTTGCGTCGAACTAGTAGATCAATCCTAAAGCTTCAGAGACGAAGGGATGGTGCGCAAAGTGCTGCATCCGCCATCAAACAAGTGGAAGAAGACCATATGGGCGCTTCTGGACAAGTGGATAGCAACGATTTGGAGGGAGGTGTATAGGCTTTCTAAGAATGGAGAAGGATTAGCTTCCCAGGTGGACAAGTTTGCCATAGGTAAATTTCTCAACGCTCCTCACGCTAAGGATGGTTATACAGTGAGTGAGTGTAGGGATGTAAGAGAGAGAAGAGTTCTAGAGTTTCTAGTTTCTATCTTCAGTTTGGATAGAGGAACCAAGACGACAATTACTTTAGCAAATATAATTTTCAATGCTCTGTCAGGAGACTGGAAGGTAGATTGGGGATTAGTGCTAAAGGATCACGGAGCAAAGTTGTGTAAGGTAGTGGGCAAAACTAAGCCTTCCGATCTCTCTCCTTTCCTTTTCCACTTGTACCACGCCCATGATTGCCTAAGAACTCCTGAGAGGTTAAAATATAAAGTTGAGGAGGTGAAACTCACTCATGGAATGAGATCAGATTCAAAGAGTGAGCAAGAGAAGACTGCGAAGAGAGGTGCGCCTTCCGGATCTATAGTAAAGAAAAAACTGGAAGATAAAGGAAAAGGAAAAGTCCAGACAGAGAGGGTAGAAGAGCAAGACCCGGTCTGGAAGAATGATCTTCTGGGAGAGATCATTTATAATCTCACACAAATTAGGGAGGGACATAAGTTGGAGAGTAGTACCTTGAAAGAAGTTCGTAAGTTGTTGGGGAATGTATCCATAACTGAGTGTGTAGATTAAGTCTGGAATTTGATCCGGAATGTGGAGAAGAATGCTAGGAAAGAGAGGATTCAGGAAATAACGGACGAGCTATTAGACCTCAAGAGGAAGATGAGAAGACAGCAAGAAGAGAGTGAGAGAGAGGAAGTTCTCACTCCAAGTCCAAGAGACCCTTGACTAGATCAAGGAATTCATCACCCTTCCGACAGAGGTCTTAAATAAGGCCAAACTCTTTGATGAGAGAGTGTTGGAGAGTGATGTCAAACTGGGAAGCAAGGTAAGTAGCGTCCTAGTTACCTTCAACGAGGGCATGGAGGAATTGTTGGTGAATATGAGAGAGGTTATGGGGGAAATTGCCAAGCCTCCCCAATCGGAATCAACAACCACTAAGAAAGCCACTTCATCTACGCCACCCCAACTAGAAGTGAAGCAACTGTCTCCCATGACCAGAGAGAGATCCAGGAATTCATTAGAAGACGTGGTGATCATCACCCCTGCCAAGGATACTACTGCACCAGAAACCGGAACTGGAGGTGCATCTACACCCAGATCAATAACACGGGGGAAGGCCAAATCAATAGAAGTGGACCAAGGAACTCCAATGAGCAAGGTTTCAACATCCTCCCCTACTCCAAGCCAGATGAAGTTGAAGACACAAAGGTCCCAATTAACCAAGACGCCAATCTGATTAGAATGAGACGAAGAAGAAGACAAAGATAAGGAATCAGAAGAAAAAGAGGAAGGATCCAATTCTAAGTCTGGAAAAGACTCCGAACCTTACTCCAACTCGAATCAGGAGCTAGCTGCTCCAAGGAAGGTAAGGGCCAAATCCAAGGGCTCAATCCTCCTAGACCAAGAAACGCAAGGCAATTTCCAATTCTACCCGAAAACAACCGGCGAGGAGAAGCTTCGCCACACCGAACACGACTCCAAGAAAGCGGCCAAGAAAGTAAGATTAGGGTAAAATAGATAGTTTGTTGCGGCCAAAAACCTAAGTTTTGGGTGGGAGCACTTCCCTAGTAGCTTTGAGGTGAAAAGAGAATTTTGAACTTCCTAGATCCAGATTTTTCAGATCTAAGATCCATTTTTTACGAGTAATTTTGGACTTTAGTGGAAGTCAACTCTATGTAGGATAAGGCCAATGACACATTTCATTTCCCTATAGTTGATTTTGATTTCCCTTGGGTTGTAGATTCCCTTGGGTTGTAAACTATTTAGGTGTTGCATTTTAATTAGTTAGTGTGCATTTCCAAACTTTGTCATCCTAGCATTGTGTAATTCAAGTCAACATTTTCTGATTCACGTTTGAGTTGGCGGTGTGTACTTTGATGGTTGATTCCATTGATGTATGTTCTGTAGAAATTGCAAGAATAGGTAAGGAGGGAGTCTACCCGGATATTGGAAGTATTTGGATTTTGTGGAAGTGAGACTACGTATGAGGGTGTTTTCCTGATCTCAAGTGTAATCGGTTTGTGTTTTCCATTAGTGTTGATAGTCCCAGTTACATCTAAAGTACAACCATTGATTGTTCCAAGGTAACTTTCGTTTTCTAGTTGATAGGTTTAGTGCTAACCAGAATCACGAAGGGAAGGTGACAACTTCCTCATTCAGTCATCTCGGTTTCTCTCAAGGACCTAGATTAAATCGATAGGCCATCATTGTAGTATGAGTTAGTATTTCAGCTAAAGATTCCTTGTGTGACCTGTTGGTCTCGATTGCTATCCAGTTCAGTTGTGAGGGAAAGTTTGGTTGGAGGTAGATTTTTGTGATATTTCTTTCTTTTTATTTTATAGTGGAACTCTTGTCACTTTAAAACTCAAAGGTTAGGTCTTAAGCTCCCTGCCTTAATCCCAATACACAAAACCCTCTTGATTCAGAGTTAAAACTTGATTTCGGTTATGATTTTCAGGAAACTAGAATACAAGAAAGTCAAATTAGCTACCCAACTTCCGGTTCTAGTTTCGACCATAAATAAATTGTAGGTAGTGTGAGGATGGGAGAAAGTGAAGAATTAGGATTGGGATAGAATAGAGTTGTTAAGTGTGGATCTTTATCTAGGTATGAGTAAGTTTCTTTGGGTTTGTTGTGTTGTGGTAACCAATTCCTTTATTTTCCGGACAATAAGTATTCCACCAACTAAATCTCTGTAGGAACAATAAACGGGTTACTTTAGGATCATTTCTGGTCCTAAAGAAGCAATCTAACTTTCCTATGTTATGACACCACCTGATTAGAACATTGAGGAAAATCTCATACCCATGGGGGGCACAGGACATACAATTGCTCTCCTTCAATCTTCTACAAATTTTAGCCCTTCTTCTTTAGTCCAAATTCCTCTTCGAATGGAATATAGTGATTTTATTCAAAATACTAGGATTCAAGAAAACAACTTCGACATACAAAACATTGTGGCAAAGTCAAACATTGCTAATTTACTATATACTACTTCAGTACATGCAATACTAGCCCACACAACATTGCACCACTTCGGAACATTGATGAGGTGCAATACACTAAAACTCCGTCCATTGTCGACGAAAAGTGTAACAACTCCTATGCAAAGAAACTAGCAGAGAAGCCGCGGAACTCATTGAAACAATGGAGAGGGGCACTAAGGCGTGGATGTTTAGCGTCCTTCAGTGTAAAGACCCTTGCCCTAAAACTGCATGTTACTGAGATTTGTATCTTCGAAGTAGACCATGTAAATCAAGACAAGGTTTAATGCCATGGGCTGCAAAACATTGGTGACCACAGTGCATTTTTGTGGCACCTGTCCTCAGAAATCTAGGAGTTTGTGGTGACACTACTTCAGAAAGGACACAGTATTTCACAGATTATGACGAAACATATTGTAATCGTCGAGGACGCCATAAAAGATGGGAAAAAAGTTACAAGAGATATGTTTCTGCACAAACACGACGTTCGGAATTTGGCAACAAAGGTTGCTCGAAAGATGTATATGGTCAACATTGATGATACCACAAGTGTGCAGCTATGGGTGCAGGAAAAACCGAGGCACGTTTTCTTTTACCAATAAATTGGTGTGCCAGTTCGAGGCGGATTGGGTGGGAGTGACATCCCCTTCATACTAGAAATTCAAACACCTTAGTAATGCAAGATGATGCAGTAGTTTGGGCATGAGGGAGATATTTTGATTGACGCTATGTTTGGTACAAATGAGAAAAAGGTATGAACGTTCTCATCATGTTTTCACACTATGATAAAAGAGTTGGCCTATAGGATATTCTCAAAATTTCCTAACCCTTAAAGCCACCATTGCTTTATTGCTTAAGTATTATTTTCCAAAAAAAAAATGGGGAAGGTAATGTGGGTCCCCCCTTTACCCAAATTCCCTAAACCTTAAAGCTACCATTGCTTAAGTGTTATTTTTTTTTAAATAGGGAGGGTAATGTGGTCTTCCCTTTACCCGAATTTCCTAAATCTTAAAGTCACCATTGCTTAAGTGTTATTTTTTTTTTTTAAAATGAGGAGGGTATTGTGAATCCCCTTTCTTTTTTAATTTTTTTAAGTACTTTGAACTTAACATGAAAATTTAAAACTTAAAATTACTAGTGTATTGAAATTTGACAAAGAATTTTTTTCCCTACTTACTTCCTTTGATCTTTGGACTGATATTTTGTGGCATGGACTTTTATGGTGATTTTTTCAATACATTCTGAAATAATTCCATGCAAAATCTTTTAATTACATGATGGAAAATACAAATGTTATCAACTATAACCCTAAACCAAAGAGAATTAAAATTGAAGCCTTAAACTACAAGATTGCTACTTGCCAAACCCTAGCAGTTAAAATCCTAGCTACCAAAACCCTCATGGTGTTCTACACTAGTGGACAAGCAGCATCATGCATGTACATAGGTCATTGATGTCACATGAGAGATGGACCATCGATGGAGCATGCAGCATACATGCCCATGTTCTGTCATGATGACCCTATACATGATGGGTAAAGATTTAAACAGTGCCGAAAATATTGTGACTGAAACACTACAGAATTATCTCATGCAAGTTTCGCCAGGTAAAAAGTACGCACGCGTGAATGTCAGCAAGGGATAAACTCTGATAACATCACGAAGAACCAGCAATTTGAAACAATCAAGAAGGGCTAGAACATGGCAAGCTCATAAAACGGGGAGTGAGTTTTATAGCGCTCATATCCTCTCATTCTACACTTACATTAGCATTCTTCCTTGAGATTTCTTCCTCTATAATTTATATCAACTTTTGTTTATCCACTACTATGTATTTTGCAATATTCTTCGCTATAGAGTTTTGAGACTTTTCCTTCCCTTAACTTCTTTCAATGTTATTTTATTACTAATTGCACATTATCCTATGGTTTTGTTTCATCTACTCTAAAGTTTATCTAATTTTTTGAGTTTTGAGTTTCACTAGAATTGGTTCATCATAATTGTCCATACCTTAGTCTGAAACCACAAATCGAAATAGGAAATAAATCCTAGATTCAAAACCAGTAGAATTACATGAATTGAAATGAATACAAATAAGGCCTCTTTCCAAACTATCTGGTGGTGACTCTCTATTTACCAAACCCCTTGTAGCTGACTATTATGTTCATTCTATAGAGTGGCAACTTCTAGGTCACTGACTCCCTCAATTTGTTGATTAGGCTTGCCTACATTCTACCACATTATAGCTTCTAATAGGTTGAAAATTACAAAGGGAGGCTAAATCCCAATTTTTCAAGGCCATTCAATTGGTGTAATTTGTTCAACCTCTAGGGTAATTTTGGACTTGTTTTTAGTGATTTTTCTTCTACTACTTTGATACTAAGGCTTTTTTGAAAATTTTAATGGTAAAATGGATTGTTATGACTAATTTTTAAAGACTCTATCTAAGGCTCATTTGAGGACTTATCACTAATTTTTGGAGACTAAAATAACATGCAGATATAAAGAGCTAGACACCAAATTTGAGCACCAAAATAAATAATTATCTTTGGCTTTGGAAAAGACAACTAAACACTTTGAAACTCTAAAATCAAAACTTCATCATTTATGAGATTTTTGAAAATTTTCTAAAACCTTAAATAAAATTTTCGCTGTGATTTCAAAAATCACACAAAGACTATAACAACTTTTGTGACACAAAGTCAAAGCTTTACCATCTAAACAAAACCAAGGAAACTTTTATTATGGATAGAACAAGGGTAAAGAGGTTAGTTTAACACATGCATTAGTAAATACACATAAATTCGTACAAACATATGTTAGTACAATATTCAAACACAAAAAAATTAGTGAACAAAATGCCAACAATTTCAACAAGAAATCACACTATAAGACCTGAAAATAGTATTGCCAAGGTATAGTGGGGGGTAGACTCTAGGATTAATACAACAATATAATTGTAAAGTAAATCTCAATAAAACTCAAAGATTAGTCCAAATAACTCAAACAAAGTACAAAACAAGTTAGTAAGGTTTGAAAAGACTTCAAGTCCTTCAAAACTTGTAAAAAACAACAAGTGGAATTTAAAATGCTTGAAAAAAACACATTTACAACTTTGACTCAAAAATAACCAAAAGTGTGATAAAATGGACTAACGTATTAGAATGCCAAAATAATGGCTACGAGGTGTGTTTTGAGAGGAGAATGATTGCCCTTTCATATGTTTCTGAAGGCACTCATTCACCCTCATTTCTTATGTGGTAAATATATTATTAAGATTTTCATTTTAATCTTCCATTTCTTACTTTCTATGTTGAACCAAATTTTTAACTTTTGGAGAGCATTTTGGAGAGCTAGAGTTATCACGTATTATTTTACTAGTAAAAAATATCAAAATTTCAGAAATAGTAAATTGCTAGAACTAAAACGATAGAACTGTGACATAGAATCAAGAGAAGTCAGTCTATGAACTTAGATAGTTATTCAAATTAGAAAGTTAAAGGTAGAAACTCCTAGAAAAAATCTAGAAAAATCCTAATATAGTTTAAATTCTCAAAAATACTTAAGATTCTATAAGTTGTAGTAGGATGAATTCTCAGAAGGGAATTGGATGAAAGTTGTAGAAAAATAGCCATCAAAGTCGAAACTTTGAAATTAGCAAGTGGATTTTTAACTCAGTCAGTTGACCCAAATTTGAAGTCAAATTGAAAATGAGACCTAGGAGAAAAGGATGGATGAAGTTTACATAGACTTTCCAAAATTTAAAGTTCATCTTACCATACTTTTTGCTAGAAAGGTCAGATCACTTTGATTTCATGTTTTGAAATTGGCTTAAAACACTTTTCAACTTTATATTATTAAAATTAGACTACAATCATTTTTCCTTAGGAAATTATTGTGGCTTAACTTATTTAATCATTTACGTTGATTTTGCAATTCAATTAGATTTTCTTGAGGGTTTTTTGCAAGCTTATATACATTTTCAAACTCAAAAAGTTCCATTGCTTGGAAGGCACAATGAACCAAACTTAGGCATCCATCTAGAATGCAAAACACAAACAAAACAAGAACTTGGTTGTGCCCGCGTATTTACCAAGAATGGATAAATAAGTGTTTACCCCCGTGTGAAGTAGGCATCCAAATCTAGACCGGTTACAACCCTCAAATTATTGTTGGTCATTTGTCATCAATCTTGAAGCTCTTTTGTCTTCAATGTCTTTGCCAACAAACTTGTGACAGTTTGAGTCTTTTTTTGCGCTCTACACCATTTTTTAGTGTTTAGTCAATGTAGCGCTTAAATAAAGTTGACAATCCCATTGCTATTCTTGCATCGGTTGTTGACTTCCTCTGCATTGACAATAAATTCCGATTGAATCAACTCCACCTAATCGTGTTTAGCTGCAAACTCCAATGGTTGATGTAATAGTGATTATAAGGTCTATAAAAAATTTTCCTTCAAATTTATACCCCAAGCTCTTGTACTTCATATAGTTTCGAAAGTGAAGGTGCAACATTAGGTTTAATATTTTGATTCAATGTCCAATCTCGTTCTTCCCATAACGACAAAACTTTCTTAATTCACTAAACACTTCAACTTGTGCTATTGATATTTTGCCTTATTGTTGCATACATAAACAATTTGTCCCAAGTGCTACGTCCAATTTACAAACAACAATCAACAATGACCACGTTTGAAAATGTAGCAATGGAGAAGAGACAAAAATCAAATCTCATGTCTGTAAGTTTGCACCTAATTCGATCTTAAGCTCTCAATACAAGATCTCACTAACAATAGAATTACTCACCTAAATACACTTTTGTTACTCTTGGTCTTCCTTAGCATTTACAAATGCTATCACTGTCACTATTCAAAACAAAACTTCACACAATACAATATATGAAAAAATTTCAAGCTTGATGTTGATAACTTGGTGTAAAGTACAATTCAAAAGCATAGTTCATAGACACTTCCACACTCTAATGCTACAATGTTGTCACCCTCTTTTTCATCTCACACCTCTAGTTTTGTCTTACTTGTTTACTTTCACATGGATGAATAGTGAAAGTTTCTCTTAATAGAAGTTTAATTAGTTCCTTAATCTTGTTTTCATAATAAGCTCTTCAACTTTGGGTCCAATAATGCTCATTTCAAGTATCCAGAATCAAGGACCTATTTTCATGCTTCCAAATGTCTAATCCCGTGGCTATAGAGTCAAACCTTGGGACTTCTTTACAATTTCAGTATGTAGAAAACCCTCCAAAAATCCTTTTGACGTAATTTTATAAATTTTTGGATGCATTCTGCATGCACCCATGTACACAATGACATCTTCTTCAAATAATCAGATCTGAAGAAAATCTCCCAAAGAAGCTAGAAAAAATTCACAAAATACAAATAGTCAAGACTACATTATTCTTAAAGAATATGAACATGCTTAGAGCCTAAAGCAAATGCTTCTCATTTCATCACATGAGAGACTTAATTTGAAAAAGATAAGTTTTGAATCATCTATGTGGAAGACATGGACACCAAGGTTCTTAATCGAGGTTCTAGAAACTCTGCCAAGGCCAAAATCAAGGCCTAAGCTCACATCAAGGCTAACCGCCCTCCATGGTGCCCTACACCACCTTTTGTCAATTTCACCTAGCTTTGCAATGTTTTGCCAACGAAAAAATAAAGACCACATTTCTTATATGACATGTTTTTTTTCTTTGTTTTATAATTAAAAAAAATCTCAGAATAATTGGCTTAGAAGTCTTGCAATACCACAAGGGCCTATTGCTATTTTTTTTAACTTTATTTTCAAATAAATGGCTTCAAAGGCTTAAGCCTTGTAGTACTACAAGGATCCAATTGTGTATTCTAATTTTTTTCACATTGATTTTAAAATTTGGAGAAAGGACTTGTAGTTTGGTTGTTTCAAATTTGTCCTTTTTGTGACTAAGTTATCTCAACAATCATGATGTCTAATTTTTATTTTGATAAATATATTTGGAAGGCTTGTGGTACCACAAGAGTCCACCTATGTATTCTAATTTTTTTTCACCTTAATTTGAAAATTTTGAGCTCAAATTTGGTATTTGCTAAATCTATTTTTTTTGGCGTGATTTATTCATTTCAAGAATCTTGTCGACAAATTTTTTATTTTGAAAATGGGATGATTGTCATATTTCAATGGATAGGTCCTTTTGTGGGATTTGAGTTTCAAATAGTAGCTTACAAGCTCCAATTTCAGAGCTTTATCTTGAAACTCAAGTTTGTTTCTAAACATATGAAGGATAAATTGTTGAATTTCAAATGCAATCAGGTGAACACTTTGTTGTTCAATTATTGGCAATTGCTCATCCAAATCTAGTGAGGTCTACAATTTGTCACTTTGGACTCAAAAGGTTCTTTTTCAATTTTCAATTTTATTGTTAATTTTTATAGGTCAAAAGCTCTAAAAAAACAATTTTATCCTATAAGATGAAGTACACATTAATGTAGTATTTTGTTCATAAAAGTCTAGATAACCTAAAACTCCAATGTCACAGTTGTACAGAGGTCAAATGCCCTAAGTCAACAAAAGTCTAAGTTAGTAGAACACGTCATAAATACCTTCTTCAAATTACAACCAATGCTCAATACAACCTATGTACAAGTGTATGTGACAAATCCTGGCTAAAATAGGAATAAATTTCCTTTAGTCTTAGATATACTTGTGAAGGACAAACACTGAGGTTATCAATCATTCCAAAACCTAGGTAGAAGTTAAATTGTTAGCCTTACAGTTAAATAAAAAAATTCAAAGAAAAGAGCACAAAAGAACTATAAAATGTATTTTGAGAATCAAAACACAACTAGAGTCCAAGGATATAGCTGGTTTGCCAAGATTCCATCCCAATTAAAGGATTTCTAAATCACTTAATTCCGTAGAAAGTAATAATAAAGCCTTTTTGAAACAAGTGAAAGATAAGAATATGAGCCTAGACTTGTTATATAAGAACTCTAGGGGTCAAAAAATGAATTTTAAATTTTTCTAAATAACAAAAATTTGATTTTGGGAAGGTCAACTACTAAAACTAGTCATGGTAAATTCTTAAAAAATATCCAAATTGTGGTAAAGTTCAAATAAAAACAAGGATAGCATGTTTTGTGAGAATTACGTGTCCAAACAAGTTTCAAGGCATTCCAACATCGACAAGTATTCGAATGAATAACACCAACTATTTATGTTGGATTTTAAACAAATTTGAGAAGTTGAACAGAGCCCTGGAAGCAAAAGACACGAAGAAAAGTCAAAGAACAGTCTTTTTTTATTTCCACTACTCATCTGAGCACTCCATGTAAGTCAAAATATTTCAAAAGTTCGAAATTCCATCATGTGGGATTTTTACAATTCTTTCCTTTAGCAATTTGCGACTCTTACATGTCCAAATGGCTGAAAAGTAGAAATATGAGTTGATTTCTAGGTTCATTTGGGTCTTTCTGAATCCAATGGCACAATCCAGTTGTCATTTGGAGTTTTTCTCCAAAAGTTAGAAATAAGTCTAGTAGTAAATTTGACTTGTCTTAGTAATTAGCGGTTAGTGCTAAAAAAACTCTTCGGATGAAAGGAGAAGGATAGGCCTTTGAAAAATGTTTAAAATTCCACCCCTTCTCTCTCCAAATCACCCCTTGTTTATATTTTTTCTCACCATTTGGGTTCATTATAATGTATTATAGTCAATATGTAGAGCCATTGAGCTCATTTTGTTGTTGTTTTTGTTGATTTCCAAGATTTTTTGAAGGACATTGGGGCCCCTCACTTTTATTTCTTATTCTACATAATTTTTGGCTTTATAATTATTTGGTACTTATCCTAGAGACTATTTCCATTGAATCCTAGTGACATCAATAGTAGAGATATTCTAGCTTGATTGCATTTTGTTTACCAAATCTCAATTAAACTTTTAGTGAGAATTCCACTAAAATTGCGGATTTGGATTTGCCTTGAGGTTAGTTTTGTTGTTGGTTACCTTGTAAATTTATGTAGTAATCGTGAGTGTGAATGTGTTGCTCTATATTTTTTAAAACCTCCTTGTCATTTACCTTCCAAGTTGTTTAAAGTAAATTGCCAAATGGCAAATTTCAGATCCTATGCCAACCACTCCTTATTTAAAACCTTAGTTTTTTTTCTTGTCAAGCTTGTCCAATACACTAGTAGAAAACTATATTGTAATGAACAAAATTCAAGTGACATTTTTTGAAAATTGTGTTTTAGTGAACGCAATTTACAAAAAATGTCACTTGAATTTTGTTCACCACAACATAGTTTTCTTCTAGTGATTGGAAAGCTTGAATTTGGTTATACTTCATTTGAACTAGCCAATTTAATAGGGAGCCAAACAACTTTCACCAACCTCCATTGGGAAGTTACTGGACCCCTTTGGAAAATTGCTAGATCCCTTTAGGAAGGGATCACCATACAATATTGAGAGGTCATTAACTGTCTCCTTTCAAAAGGTTGCTAGACTCCTCAAAGAAATAATTGAACCCCTACATATTGCCTTTGGTTTCAAATACAATTACTACATGTTGACTTTGACTTTGAATCTTGTTGTTGTGGCTACCTCTAGCTTTCAATATTGCTTGGCTAAGGCCATTGAAAGATGTTTTAAAAAGAATAAAAATTAGAGAGAAGAAAAGACACCAAAAACACCATCTACACAAGAAGAAGTTGAATTGATATTGATGTTGGAAGTTTAAATATTTGATATATGATAGAGGTCAAATTTTGCAAATCAAGATTAGAATTGAATTTAGGAGACGAGTTGATTTTTTTAGAAGGAAAAACAAAAACAAGAAAAGGATCATTGACTACAAGAGAAACATTAGAATACTTTTAGATGAAGTAGTTGACTTCCAAAGCATTAGTTCCTTTAGTCAATTATGTGTGGTTTAGTCAACTTGTTGATATTTTCTAGTAGAAAAAGATAAAGAAACACAAAAGATAAAGAAGAAACAAACCAAAAAGAATCTAGATAGATGAAAAGGTAGAATAGAACATGAATTTAGAATCCAACCTCCCTTGTAAAAATTCCTTAATTAAGCAGTAAGCAAAGATAAGATATTGAAAACAAAACCGATGAGATGAAGCATGAAGGACCATCCACAACAATTTAGATTTAAGTTATGAATGATAGGATTGCATTGGAGGTTGACTCCAGAGTATAGGTCTAAACAAGTCATTCCTCTTAATTTTATTTTGTTTTAAAATTCCAAATGAGAAGTAGAAGTGAGAAGTTCAAGTGAAACCTTTAATAACATTGTAATTCATAGGTTTCATTTTTTACCTCTGTAGGAAATCTTTAGAGGTTTTTAGAAACATATCACATTTAGAAAATGATCAAAAATTGAGAAAGATAGGCTAGGATGAAGTTTGACAACTAAAAAAGTAGTTTAGGATTTAAAAACAATAAAAATCATCTAGGACAAGAAAAATTGAAATCTTAGAGACTTGATAAAAGCAAAAATCCAGACCCCAAAAGAAAAATTCATTTGGAGTCATAGGCTAGACTTAGAAAATGTTGGATGAAGTTTTAGAGTACCAATTTGGACCAAAACTTCTTCCATCTATAACTCTTGATAAAAGAGTCAAAAAAAATTTCAGTGTCTTAACATTTGGAAATTCATACACTACAAGAGAAAGGGGTGTTTTAAGTATAGTCCTAGTAGTATAGTCCACATCAAAACTAAACAAATTGTTAAATTTTCAATAAAAGTAAGACTACAATTAGCCTATTGCAAGTGTTGGTTTTGTCCTAATGGACTTTAATCCTATTGAAGTCTCCTTCCATGATCCACCTACACATAGTGGGTAGGTCTTCCCTAAGTGTTTTCCATAGCCTGAGTCTCTTTTTCAACTCATTGGGTGAGTAAATATTGACCACAACTATATCACCTTTGAGTAGTCTTCTTAGGACAACCCAATGGGCTTGAGTTTCTAATACAACACTAGTAACTCTCTTTTTATATTCCTCTACTTGGACATAAGGAAAGAAGTTATCCATTCTTTTCTTGCACTTAACCCCTAAAGGAAAGGACCAACTTCAATTTTTTGGGTGTATAGCAATTTTGGGCAAGTATGTGTGGCTGGAGATTTCTATATTTTTTACCCAAATTTTAATAGAAAGTGGGGATGAGAAATATCTTTCATATGCACTAAATCTCATGACATTTGGAAATACGAGTCAAAAATTATGGCCCAATATGTTGCTTTTTTTTGTAAATGGGTAGTCTAGGTAGATTCTAAAAAATCACTTTTTTCAAAAACTCAAATTTGAAATTAGTTTTCTAGAGTTATATATACTTGGAAAGCTTTGAATCATTTCATTTTGATCAAGGAGTCAAAAGTTATGAGGATTTTTGTTTGCGGACAGTTATGGATTTTCTACTCTAAAATAAACTTCAAAGTCCTTTATCTTACTCAATTTTCAAAATTTTTGGAAAAACATAAAATCATATGATGTAGATTGTTTATTATAACATTGCAACCATTGGGATTGGCATTTTTCAATTCCATAATTAAATTCTTAACAATTTAGTATTTTGAATCATTCTCTACTACTATCTACTTACTATTTTTTTCCTATATGTTGCACAATTCCAAATGATCTGAAATTTTTCAAGCATGTGGCCAACTTGTCTAGGAAAAAGAATCCAAAGAAGCACCACCATTTTGGACATTTTTTCATAGAAAAATGAGCTTGTGAAGTGCAGCTGCCTTGTTTTTTGCAGGGCCCAAAAAATGATTTCAGTGAATTTAAATGCTTATATCTTGCAATCCATACGGTGGAAATTTTTGAAATTTTTACCACATCCTCTCAAGTCAGTATACTACAAAATCCTCTGGTGAAATGTGTCAAAAAAAGTTTTTTTTCAAAAATTTGGCACTTGTACTAAAAATGGCAGTTTTGAAGTATTTTCAATGAAAACATAGTCATAGAACTTGAGGGGTTAACCTATTAAGTACATTGTTATATCAAACAAAGGCTTCAATATACCAAGATGTGGCCCTATGCTATACTTGACAACCTAGTGTTTCCACTACATGGTGCCTCAATTTGTGATCTTGTATGTCTTGAATTCTATGCACCACAAGAAAAACCATGTGTCCTAACCAAGATGATAATCAACTCATATATGTTGGTTAGGACATTTTGGTTCAAATAAGAATCAACACTTCTTAGTTAATTTTATTTCTTGATTTGGTCAAATTATTCTGATTTGAAAATCTACCACATAGGATGCCACATAGGCAAAAAATGCCATGCAAGCAAGATTGTCATGTCAACAAACCCACCACTCAAGTAACACTACCAAGTTGGCACATGTCATATCCATAAGGCACAATTGGCACTTTGATGCCAAATTATTTAATTAAAATTTCCAAAGTGGAATTTGCACTTTAAATTTTCATTTAAATTTTTTTTGAACTATATTCAAAAAATAATTCAATATATTTAGCAATTCAACTTAGAATTCAACTTACCTTCATATTTGAAGAGAGGAGAAAACAAATTCTTTATACAAGTGGGGTAGTAGGAAGTAAGACAATTCATGTGGGATATGTAAATAAGGATCAATAGGAGCTCAACTACTTACAGATAAGTCAAAAGCAAAAATTGTGGTTAAAGTAGAATTTCAAACTTCATTTTGGCAATGTAGAATAACTTTTTTTAGAAACCTTTGAACTAAGTTAACCTCTAAAAAACCATTTTCCAATAATGGATTTGGTGCAGGTTCTTATGACCTCAATTTTTAGTGAAACTTTCTGAAACTTTTTGAGAAGAGAGAAAAACTTATTATCTTCGCGAAAATAATTTTTTTATTTCAATCGATGCATGGGAGCAAAAGTTATACCACAATAAGCCCAAATTTCAACTTGGTGGGTAGAAAAATAATCCACAAAAATTTGAAATATTATATAAATTTGTTTTTCTTATAGATTATAATTTTGTCTACATGTGAAGCTTTGATTCATTCTACTTGGATAGTGATGTGAGATTTATGAACAATCTTATTTTTTGGGCAATATAAGAATCTTTTTGAAAAAATAACCTAAAGAATTCATTTCTCAATGCAATTTTCAAAAAATAAAATAAAAATTGTTTGAAAATTTTCAGTTTTCTTGCTAGAACTATATCGCCAATGAAATCATTGTGTTTTAATTCCATCTTAGAGCTATTGACAATTTCGTTTCTCCTGTAATCTTGGACATACTTCTACTTAACGATCTTTTAAAGAATGAAAATCAAGAGGGTTTTTTTCGAATTTTTTTCCTCAACTTTCAACTCCATTTTTCAGCACAACTTTTTTAATTCTAAGTCCATAATGCAAAAAAAATCAACAAAAGGTGGTCAAAGTCATCTAAAATTGCAAGCCTCTATTCAAAAAAAATATTCCAACTTCACACACTAATATCTTCCAATTTGTTTGCTTCAACTTAATGAAATGTTTACCACTTAGTCTTAGACAAGTAAAATATAAGATCTTGTGGTCAACTTCTTAAAAAGCTTTTTTTTCTTAGATGAATATAGGAGGAATAGTAGTTTTTCATGATTTTAGACCAAAAAAAATGGCCATGCTCCTTATGGAGTTAATGTGGAAAAGTAAGCCAAATTTTGTCTCCAAAAATCTGTTTGAGATTTGAAGACTTCAATCAAAAGTTACGGCCAAATTTTTAAAGAGGGGTTAGAAGGGACATTTTCTTTGACAATTTCAAATATCCTCTCTAAAATTTGTCCATAACTTTTGATCAGAGTCTTGAAATCTCAAATGAATTTTTGGAGATGAAATTTGGCTTGACTTTCCACATTAAATCCTCAAGGACCATGGCCATTTTAGGGGGTCAAAATCACTCAAAACTACCATTTCTATTATGTTCACCTAAGAAAACTATAAATAAATAAATTTAAGAATCTAACTAGTGGATCTTGTATTTTACTTGTCTAAGACCAATTGTTAAACATTTCATTAAGTTTGAGCACACAAATTGAAAGATATTAGTGTTCAAAGTTTATGGTTCAGCTCGCAATTATTACATGCTTTTCTAAGATATTCAATCTTATTTATTATTATCACTAGTAGCAAGAGGTGCTCCTTAACTATTTTTCCACTTAATTTTTAGCAAGTATTTGGGAGCAAATCATCAATTCTTATTGTCACATGAGGTTGGGGCGTTTCTGTTTAGCTATTGTCCACACTATGTGGTCCACTTGCATGTGAGCTAGCATCCCTCCCTCTTGCTTCCACACAATATTGCCATGTGATGGTTAGGAGCCTTAGAATTGATTAGGGTTAAGTTATACACTAGACTAAGCTTAACCCCTAAACAACACGGCGGACATTTTTTGTCCTATGAATGACAAGGAATTCCCCTTTGTAGGACAAAATTGCAATTATTCATCCTTGGAATTAGAGGTGGAAAGGGAAGATCTTCTACAATAGTTTGACTCCCAATGAATATTTTTGGTTTTTCTAAAGTGGATGAGGTCACATGGTTCCAAAATGGTTGATTTCCACGGTCATCAACCCGGTGTTCAAGGGTTAATCCCTTAAGGATGTAGTGTTTTTAGACCCAAAACTGCTTCAAAATACTTGCATCCTAAGCAACATGAAAATCTTCACCTATATTTGTTCATTAACAAATCCAATCATAAGATCCTTCAGTTATTTTGGTAGAGTACGTCCTCCTACAATATCAAAGCAAGAAACTTTACCAATTGCAAGATCATAATGATTGAATTTCAAAAACAAGTATTTTCAACTCTTCCCAACTTGTTAAGTTTTATCTTTTTAACTTTTTGACTAAAAGTAAGTATATTCTACAATGTGAAGATTCCTACAAATTTATTGAAGAAATAAGTTGGAAATACTTCTAAAAAAATTTAATTCATATTCATGCTTGAAAAAAATCGTAAGTAGAAGGTGATAAAGTATGATTAAAAATACTTTAAATTGTTAAGAATTCAATTATATAATTGAAAATTTTCAAACCCAAAAATTGTAATAAACAATCCCCATACTATGTTTAAATTTTTTACAAAATATTGAAAATCAAGTTCAAAACAAGATTTCAAAGTTTATTTGGGGTAGACATTCCATAATAGCCCACAAACTAAATCTCCTTGTAACATTCATCTTGTTAATAGAAAAAGAGTGATTTGAAGCTTTTCATGTGTATAAAAATATAAAACCAAGCTCCGATTTTTATTTTTATTTTTAAATGATTTTTTAAACGTTGTATGGACTTTGAAAGGATCTACATATCATTAAATAACCTCTCATTTCAACCATATAGTCAAATGGTCTAAAAATTGTTGCATCTTGAAGCTACACCTTGAAGTTGTTCCTTAACCACATGTTGTGTAAGAAATTCAAAGAAAAAAAATGAAAATTTCATTTGTAAATGGATGACCAAAAATTCTATGTTGCCAAAAAACAAAAAGATCAGTCAAAGGAAGTCTAAGATACATCAATTGCAAGAATTACTTAAAAGTCGTGGCTAAGTGGAGAAGAACATGATGAAGCTTTGTTAAGAAGGTTAAAAAACCAAATAAACAAGGTAGCAACTCATAAAATTAAAAATTTACCTTGGACACATTTGATAATGAAATTTGACAAACTAAATGTTACCAAAACACTATTGAAGAATCCAATTGCGCTTTTTTTTTCCCTTTCAATTGAAAATTTATTTCCTTAACACCACCCCACCCCTACCCACTTCATAATCCCTCCAAAACAACCCAAAACATATTTTAGTTTCACTAGAAATTAGTTACCATATTGAATTTCAATATTTGTATATTTGAATTTTAAGATAGACCCTCTTATAGCATTGCTATGTGTTTATTTTGAACTACGGTGGCACCCAAAAATGTGCTAGTGACCCTCAAACTACCATCTTCACTATATGTACATCTCTAAAATCAATTATGTACCTATGTGGAAGAAACACTTTTAGAACCAAACTTTGTTCCTTCATATTTTTTGCATACATAACCCAAATTTTGCGTTCTTTGGTGCATTAGAACCTCCTTTCGCTTGCTAATATGAAAATTATAAAAAATTAGAGAAATCTAATAAATACTAAATTGGTATAGTAGCAATTAGTGGTGGTTTGGGAGGATACTCACCTTAGTAGTTCAAGTAGTGCAACTTATGCATAAAAGCCCCATTGCATATTTATTTATTTTTACTTTCACTTTCTTGGATTTGGAACTTGAGAGTGCTTTTACATTTTGGATGAAAATATGAAGGGATGACTCACTCAAACCAGTCCCATGACCATCATCTAAATAGATGAAATTCAAACCCTTGAGTGCTTTAACCCACCTCAAGGCCCAAGTAGCCATTTTTAAGCCTCTCACTTGTTCAACAAGTCAAAGTTATAACTTCATAAACCTACATTCTAAGAAGTACATCTAAATGATTTTTATATTATGATGTTCATATTGAACAAGGAAGCTTAAAAGGACAATTGATATCATATAATAAGCTTGATGTACAAATGCACACTCTCAATCAAAGTTCAAGTTTGTAAAAAAATACATAAATTGCTTGGGCCTTGAGGGGTTAACCCCTAAGCGCTCTGATATCCATTTTTGGGACAATGAATAGATTGAAACTGGAGTTTCATCTTCCTAACTACTTGGATGAAAGCTATTCTAATTTATGGAATTACATTATGAAGTTGTTGTTCTATCTAAGGGTTGGATTTGGTGTTACTAGAGTTCCTATTTTTCTAAAATTAAAAATGTGCAAGGATGTCCAATGGTCAAACTACATTAACTTTAGTTCAAACCTAGATTTGCCAAAATGAGGTTATAGATTTGAAGAACACAAAAATTTCAAAAAATCACGATGTGAAGATAACTTCATTTCAAATCCATTCCAACAATTTTTACTCAAAATATGATAATATTTTGCTTGTAATCAAATTTTGAAGGAATTTTGGAATTTCTCTTTCAAAATTTATAAAAAAAAAAAGAGAGATTGATGATAGCACTAGTGAATCTAACTATATAGATGGAATCTAACAATTAAATTCTACAACTTTTGTTTGTTTGTATGTCAATTCCAAATTATACTTCCAAATAGTACTTTCTAATGATTTTTCTCAAATCATCAATTCTGGAGATGATTCTGGACGCTTAGGGGTTAACCCTTCAACAATGCGGCGGACATTTTTTGTCTGATGAATGTCAAGGAATTCTCCCCTGTAGGACAAAATTGCAACTATTCATCCTTGAAATTAGGGGTGGAAAGGGGAGATCTTCTACAATAGTTTGACTTCTAATGGGTATTTTTTATTTTTTTAAAGTGGATGATGTCAAATGGTTCCAAAATGCATGATTTCCACGGTCACTAGCCTGGTGTTCAAGGGTTGAAAATGATACTATAACTTACACTTCCTATTTTGCAACTTAAGTTAGTCTAATAGTAATAATAATAATAATAATAATAATAATAATAATAATAATAATATTTTTAAAATTTTGACACAAGCGTGTTGAAGAACACACACTGCGAGGGTTTCCTTCAAGGAGAAAGTGGTCTGATTTCCCGCCAGATAAGTTAGTCTAATTTAAGGTAAGTTAAGCCCCTACTACTAAGTTACCTAATCCCTGTTGTTCTTATTGAGCCAATCATTCCCTAATCATACAGGCTTCCATTAATTATTTTTCATCCACCTTTTGTCATCCTCCATCTGTCCTCCTCCTCCTCCCAGGCACGAGGCCCCTGTACCACAATGCCAAGTGCAGCAGAACTGAAGGATTTTCAATAATAATAAAAGATAATTTAACTGACTTGGAGTGGAGTGGAGTGGAGTGGAGTGCTGCCTTGGGACTTGGGACTGAGGAGGATACCCGGATCATGGATATAATGAGTGAATTTTTCCATTCCCTTTTCTTATTCTTTTTTTTTCTCATGTTTTCTTTTTTTCTTTTTTTCGAAACACATTCCATTGGCATTTTTGTTTTTGTTTTCTAAAAATGCTCAGCCACTGAGATTGGACTATTGGAGGGTCAGGCAGAAGTGGTGCCGATGCCCCGGTAAAAAAAGATTGAATTATTATCCAGGATTATTCTGGGACTTATTATTATTCTCCTCCCCCTCCTTCCCCCAAAATTAGATCAATTAGGAATGTATGTGCTGGACCCACTGAAGTAGCTGCCACATCATCTGGCATGAAGTCTTACTTAGTCTTTTCCCATTATGAAAGCCATTGACAAAAGACTAAGTAGTCAGGGTTAATAATAAGTTACCAACCAAATTAAAAAAAGCCCACAAATAACTAAAGGTCCCTTTTACTTGTGTCAAAAAAAACAAAAAACAAAAAAACAAAAAAACGCCCACAAATAAAGCTTAATAACACACAGGATCCGAAATTCCAAATATAAAGGAGAATGGCGGACCAAGTACTACCGTGGGGGCCCAGTAATGATTAAAAAGTCCGGGCAGCAAAAAAACAAATCCGGGCAGGCAAGATTTCAATTCATTTGCGTTTCAGAGCCCGACGGAGGAAATAACAATAATAATTGGAAAAAAAAAAAAAAAAAAGGTTTGCTGCTACTTTAAAAAAAAATTCATCAGGGGAAAAAAGGAATAACTAATTTCCTTCAGGGGTCGGGTCCGGTCCAGTCCCGTCCCGTCCCGCGCTACTCAGGAAGCTGAGGAGATCATAGTTGTAAGTTGATAGTTGGTGAAAATATTCATTGAAGAGTAAAAAATTTTTAGCATTTTCAAATCAATGAGTGTGGTTTATACTAAATATCATTATTAGTGTATATTGTGTTATGAAGTTGAGGTGGACTGCCCTAAAGTCCGTTACTTTAATTGCTCACGGAGCTACTTTAAAATTCTCTCTCCAAATGCAAGCCTAAAAACCTTCATTTAAAAAAAATTAATCCAAGGGCAAAGTTGTTTAATTAATTCCTAAAATTACTTTGCATTTTGAGCTTAATATTGTAAAAATAGTAGCAATATAAAATGCAGGAAGAAAATTGTGAAAAATTGTGAAAAACAATTCCATGGTGTAAAAGATGATTTTTTATGCCATGCTATCGAGTGGTAAAATAACTATTGTAAGAGGCAACCCTTCACTAAGCTTTCAATATTTTTAAAATATGATTTTTGAAACCAAAAAAAATAAGAATTCATTGGAAAACTCATTCCAATTTGCATGTCTTTGTAAATTATATTTCTAATCTTGTAGTAGAAATAAACATCCAAAATCTTAATTTGGAGTGATAAAAAAAGTCAAAATTTACCCTACAAGAACTGTTCAAATCCTTAAAAAACACAATTTGATTGCCAGGGTCTTAATTCTTCAAGTAAGATTTAACTCCTGAAAATTAGAGTGACAATCCCCACAAATAGCACTTTCTTAATGCCTTAAAGTCCAAATTTCAAAAATAATTCTTTTTTCAGCCGTTCACAAAGGTAAAGTCTAGCTTTCAAACAATTTTGTCTTCACAATATAAATTTTTGTGTGTCCCAACATTTGTGCATTCTAGAAAAAAATGTTGAAAAATTGGTTGAGAATACATGAAAAGAAATTAGCAAAACATAATTTCATGTTCATCTTACAAATGACAACAACAAAGAATGTGGAAGAAAAAACAAATTGTTAACAATTTTGACATCAAATGGAGAAATGTCAATTCCAATATTAACAATGTTTTGATAATTGATAAATATACCATGCTTTTGTTTTCATTAGTAAATTTTAAAATTTGAGTTTCAAAAAGCAAATTTAGATGTTGACGAGGCCTTCATTGCCTATGAACAAAACTCTTCATAATTTTCAACTCAATAGTCAAAATAAAATGATTCAATGTTTTTGGTATAGGTATCAATTTGTTTAATAAAAATACATACTTAATTTTTTTAAACAAACGATACTTTTTATAATGACATGAAACAAAGCTTTGCATGTAAAATATGACAATCATTAACTTTTCATGAAAAATCCATTAAAAAACTCAAAAATTTATAAGTCACTAGAATTTACCCAATTTGCAAAAGCCCAATGTGACCTCCTTAGTCCTTTAGATCCAAAAAATATACATACATATAATTAAGATTAAATTCTAAATTTTATTTTCTCTCACATATGCAAAAAAATGGCACTTTGAGACCAAACTTGATTGTAGTGTTTGTTTCCATCTTTCAATGTCCATGTGTTGTTCTATAACTCCAATGCTTGATTTGATTGAAGAGTTTGGTTTGTAGTGGCATACCAAGGCACGTTTATTTCTTAACTCCTAAATGACCAAAGGTTCAGATTTCAAACAACACATAAATGCAAACATGTCTAAGAGACACAAAATCTTGGATTTTTCATCTATCATGATGTTCATAAATTTTTTTGTAATGACGCTAGCATGTGAGCCTAGAAATGCGAGCCTATGGGCCTTTAGCTTAGGTATAAATAGATATTCTACAACTATTGAGGGTGTTTATAATATATGTACTTATAATACGAGTACCCTTTAACCATGTAAGGTGCTTGTAACATAGGTACCTATAATATAAATATACTATAATCATGGAAGGTGCCTATAACATATATACCTAAAACATAGACACCCATAATATAATTAAGCACTTATTGTATAAATATCCTATAACCATGAAAGGTGCTTATAACATAGGTACCTACAATATAGACATATGTAATTATAAACATCCTATAACTATAAAAGGTACCTATAATAGAGGTAGCAATAACATACGAGCCTAGGCTCCTAAGCTCATGGAGTGAAGATCCCAGGCTCACATGCTAGTAACCATGGATTTTTGTGTTAGTGCTTTTATATTTGTATCTTATAGATTTTTAGAACTTTCGTTTTCAATTTTTTGTAGTTCAACGGGCATAGATAGGATTGGCGGGTGATTGCACAAAATACTTATACTATTTTGCGTCACATATTGTGTATTGATTTGATTTTTGGCCATAACTTTTGTGTTTTAACTCCAAATGACTCAAGATTTGTAGGGAAGGTACTCATGACTATTATAGACCTTTCCTATATTTTTTTGTAATTTTCAAAAATTATTTACTATCCAAAAATAGAGCCCAATTCAATGTCACACTTGCGAGTTTTGAGGTTTTTAGTACTATTTTGTAACTAAATAAAAGAATTTTGAGCTGAAATTTGGAGGAGATGGTCTTCTAGTAGACTTATAGCAATAGCCAAAGGAATTTTAAAAATAATTAATTATATGTGGTGTGGAAGTCTACAAAGTGAGCTTCTTTTTGCTTGCATTTTGAAACATATAAAATATTATTTTGGTGGGTTTTTTGGTGAATGACCATCTATATAGGGTTGCTGCAAATGGCCAGTTTTTCTTTTGTGTATTTACTTATTTTTACTATTTT
Organism: Straminergon stramineum; assembly: GCA_963920665.1. NCBI lineage: Eukaryota > Viridiplantae > Streptophyta > Bryopsida > Hypnales > Calliergonaceae > Straminergon > Straminergon stramineum. The sequence goes on from OY987263.1 coordinate 16,477,988, forward strand.
TCCTTAATTAAAACATCAAAGTATGTATTTTCTTGAGACTTAGCACTTTTCAAGTCTCCTACTTAAATAATTTTTCTATGCAATTCCTTCCATGAGTACATTCATCTTAAAGGTATATACATTAGTCATATTTTTTGAATTAAAAAAAAATTCTTATCTTAAAGTACTCCCCAAAAAATCATCAAAGTGCAACAAAATCGACAGATGTTTCTTACAATCACCCTGGAATCAAATAGTAACTTTTTCAAATCAAAGTATAGTCTTTTGAAAAAAACTTTGAATAAATAAGCAAAACAAAATTCTTGAAAAATTACCATCATTAGAATTATCATTTTGAATAAAAAAATATTCAATCTATAATCAATTTTAGAAGGAATTTCAAATTTTTGGTTTCAAATTTTATTAAAAAGTATTTGTTGTTTTAGTAGTAGACTATGCAAATGAATATGATTTATTGATCATATTTTACAAATTTTGTTTGAAAGCCATCATCAAATTCTTCTTCTAATTACAATATGTCTTCAAAATTTTGGAAATTTGGATGTAGCTCCAAGTCCTCAAGGGGTAAAGGTTAAAAAAAAAATATAAGAGGTAACATGGCATCTATGGAAATTCATCTTTAAACCTCTCTATCTCTTGTTGTATGACTTAACCCCTCACCACCCAAGGGGACCAAAAGTGTCCTTAGGTCAAACTCAAAGTGCTATAACTTTTGCATCTGATGTCCAAATTCAATAAAATCTGTTGGAAAATTTGAGCTCTCTCTTCTAGTTTTCGTGGTAAAATTCTCAGATCAATCCAATATTTTATGAATTTTTGGAAGCCAATCGAAGTTCACAAGTTCAATTTGAATTCAGCAAACTCCATTTGATGACTGCAACTTCGGGGGCTTGTATCTCCTTCATCCAAATTTTATTTTCAATAAAAATTTTGGGTTATGTTCCCCATGAAGTCTAGTTATTGTGGTAGAATTTTCATGTCAATCCAGGTTGATTTGAATTTTTGGGATCAATTCGAAGTTCAAAATCCTAACATTTTTGGATTATAGTGAACTTCAGTGGCTTGTTTCTTTTTCATACAATGTTCGTTTCTAATAAAAAAATTTGGAAAAGTTGTGCATACTAGTCTAGTTTGTGTGTATAAAATTTCATATCAATCCAAGAAGTTATGAGTGATTGAGAAGCATTTTAGTAGGAGGTTCAGTTTTTGAAGTATTTTTTGCAACTTTTCTTGCTATTTTTTGACATTTCAAAGTCATTTTGCATACACAATGAGTCAATTGAATGATATTTTTTTTCATCAATGTGTATTTATGCTGATTTTGAATCACTTTATAGTTTAAAGTTTCTTCATTTGAGTATATTTAGAAACTGAATTTTGCCTCCAAATGTATTTTTAGGAAAAATTCAGCATCCTTTTTTAACACTAAAATATTATAATCTTGCAATCTATGCGGTCAAATGACACCAAATTTGGTGCATGTAATCTACAGCAAGTGCACTACAAAATTGTATAGTTGAGATTTCTATAACTCAGTGAAAATTAAATCTATAACACTTCAAAAGAAATGTTGTTTCTTACATGTCGAGGCCTTGGGTGGTGAGGGGTTAAATGATTGACTAAAGATTTGGGTTTGTATAGTTGCCATTAGCTTCTGAGTCTATTCAATATTTCAATGAGATTTCACTTATACATATTTTAAACATGAATGTGAAAACACAAGGTAGAAAAACAAAAACTAACTTAGTTTAGGATAAGTTTAATTGTTGTTTATTCTTTTACAATTTTTCACCTCAAAGGGAAGAGATATGTTGTTAAATACAACTTGGAATAATAATCTAGTGACTACTTTAAACAAAAATTGTAAACCATCTAGTATAGATCACATCTATACAATTGGATAGAACATTATAGTAACCAATATTTACTCATAGAAATTAAATGAAAATTTCATTTTTATATTCATTGAAATATATATATATATTCAATAGATTGAATACTAATGATTCCTGTAGGAATGAATTGTTTTCAAATTGGAAAATTGAAATATGTGTTGTTATGATTTATTAAAGGTTTACATTAAAATTATCAATTTAAGTTACATTCCAAGGGCCATTTTTTTAACTAAATAGATCTATTTCAAAATAAAGTACAATTTTGTACTCTTTGAACTAAAGAATATTTTCCATGAAAATGTTTGCAATTTTATACTATACAAAATAAAATCAAGAATCCTTGATAAAAAATTTAATAAATGAAAAGAAGCAAAAAATTCACTCATTGTTCAAAATATATAGAAGTTGCAAAAATTAGGGGCAAGCCATTTAAGGTTTAGGCCTTTAAATTTCAAATAATAAATGAAAATGAGAACATGCATGTGCATTCAATTATATTTTTTGTTCTACATTCATTCTAAGTCTGTAGATTCTTATTTTAATTGTCTTAATATGAGTGCAATATACATAAGTCTTTTGAAAAAACTACTTTGTTATTGGAGAAGTAGAAACATGTTTCAATTTCGAAGTTCTATTTTTCTAATTCCAAAAACTATTTTACAAAAAGATTTCATCATATATGAATAAAATAAAAAATTTAAAATACCATATTAAAAATTTACAAACAAAAAATCCTTGTAAAATTACTAGCATTCAATTTGCAATTGCTTTTAGAAAGGACTTTAAACTTTTTGAATCCAAGTCTTATTGATAACTATTGATTAGGAGATTTAACTAACTTACATGGAAGTGATTTGTAGGTTATTATTTAAAAAAATAAATTTAAAGGTAGAGATCATTTAACCCCTAAAGTTCCTTGACTACCTTATCACCAAAACCCCTCAAAAACTGCCATTTCTAATACAAGTACCAAATTTTTGAAAAATATCATTTTTGGACGCATATAACTGTAGGATCTTGTAGTAATATACATTGAGAAGATGTGGAAAAAATTTCAGAAATTTCCAGCATGTAGATTGCAAGATATTAACATTTGAAGTGACAAAAATCCTTTTTTTGGCCCTGCGAAAAACCGGGCAGCTGCACTTCACAAAATCCTATTTGTATGCAAAAATGTCCAAAATGGTGGTGCTTCTTTAGATTCATTCTTGAAGTCAAGTTTTCTATATTCTTGAAAATTTTCAGATCATTTGGAATTGTGCAACATTTAGGAAAAAAATAGTAAGTACAAAGATGTAGAGAATGATTCAAAATACTAAATTGTTAATAGTTTATTATTGGAATTGGAAAATGCCAATCCCAATGGTGGAAATGTTGTAATAAACAATCTATACACTATGATTTTATTTTTTTCCAAAAATATTAAAAATTGAGTTAAATAAAGGACTTCAAAGTTTATTTTAGAATAGAAAATCCATAAGTGCCCGTAAACTAAAACATCTCATAACTTTTGACTCATTGATCAAAATGGAATGATTCAAAGCTTTCTATGTATATATCGATCTAAAAAACCAATTTCAAATTTTTATTTTTGAAAAAAGTGATTTTTTCAGATCTGCCCGGACTGCCCGAGTTGAGAAACAAACAACATATTAGGCCATAACTTTTGACTCATATTTCCAAACGTCCTGAAATTTAGTGCATATGAAAGATATTCCTCGTCCACACCTTCTATTAAAATTTGGGCCAAAAACATGAAAATCTGTAGTCACACGTACCTGCCCAAAATTTCTATGTTGCCAAAAAAGGCACCTTGGTCCTTTAGGGGTTAACCCTTTTAGAACCAAGGACAATCCAAATCTCTAAAAATACAAAGGAACATTCCACAATGCAATTTAGAAGATCATTCAAATGATGACTATGTAGAAATGAGGGCTACTAGCATGTGAGCCTAGGATCTTGAGCATAAGAAACTTGAAGCTCAAGCACTTATATTATAGGTATCTTCCATGGTTATAGAGTGTCTATATTACAAATACCTATATTATAGGTGCCCAAGTTATAAATACCCATGTCATAGGTACCTTTTCTAATTATAGGTACATACATTACAAGCACCTTGAATGGTTGTAAAGTGCCCACTTGCAACTAGGCTCAAGGCTCGCAGGCTCACATGCTAGGGTAGTTGCTCTTGAAGTTACAACTTTTGCAAACTTAATCAAATTTCAAGTACTATGAACTTTGTACAAAAGTCCAATGAATCCCATATACACATCATATGAAAGTCGTCAAAAATCAGCAATGCACTAAGTTAGTGTTGCACCAAATAGTGTGGTAAGAAGGGGGTGATTCTGGAGAAATTTGAGAAGGTGCAGGTAGAACCTCTCTTAGTGCATCCTCTCTTAGTGTGTACATGCAATAGGAGAGTTGCACAGAGTAGATGAGCCTCAGCGTGAGTCAAGATGGAAAGCTATTGTAGCCTCTCTAAATGCATAAACCTTTCTTAGTGCATAGTCCCAGCACCATGCACTAAAAGAGGTTCTACTTGTAGTCATGTAATCAGGTTTGAGGTCATGTAATCAGGTTTGAGGTCATGTAATCAAGTTTGAGGTCATGCTTTCCGTAAGTTATCAGTCCGCACTTCAGTGAGAGAAATGAACTCTGTCTTGCAGGGCACATTGTCCGACGATTCTGGAGCCCATTTTGGGGCCTAAAAGTTGAAGTTGTTATCCATGCACTTGTACAGTACTACTCCCTTTGCCATGGACAGGAAACTTAACTGGACCCCAGTCTCCTTTGATATCTTCTTCTCCAAACACCCTTTATAGTGGGATGAATGGGTAAGAGCCCACGTGGTAACGAAATTCTTAACGAAATTTCTAAACGAATTTTTTTTGGTGTATCTTAGTTCTATCCTGCTATGACCTCTCAGGAAAATATGGGTATGAAATTTTTAGAAGTCAGACAAGGATTCTCTATTCTCGTGGGGCAGGTGGAATTCTTCTTTTTGTACTAAACCAGTGCAAATGAACTCCTACACAGTTATTTTTTTAGTTGTTTTTATTATCATTTTGGAGAAGGATTTATTTGTTTTTTCAATACTCAGATGATACTTGGGGGATGCTCGGGTGATACTTGGGGATATGTATATCAAGACAAGGTATCAAGACAAGGTGATGCTTGAGTGATATTTGGTGATATCAATATCAAAATTAGGTGATACCTAGGTAAAAATTTGGTTAAAATACACTAGGAATTCGGTTATTTTGACCAGAAAAAATGAAAAGTTTTCTTAATAAAAAGTAGCCAACATCTTGTGGATGTAGCCAATTGGTGATAAATCATGCACTTAAAAAAACAACATTGTTTTGGCATTGTAAAGTAGGCATGCCCTCAATAATCTTGATAATAAACAGGGTAAATGTATGAATTTTGTTGTGATTCAACCCAAACCATTGTAGAAAAGTCAAACCATATTTTGATGTGTGATGTGGTTATGAAAGTTTGAAAAATATTTTAAATGTATGAAATCATATGATATTTTTCCTGATTTTCCAAAAGATTAAAAAAATTTGGGCATACAATGAAATCAATATGATTATTTTGAGGTCAAGCATCTATAGAAACTATATTAATTTTAGATATCCTCCCCAAAAAAGTATTTGGGAGGAGGTGCAAATTACAAAGAAAAATCGATGGATCAATAAGAGGACTTTCAAGCAACCTTTCATGAAATCTTTGAATGGAAAGATGGTATTATGTGTCATTTGAGCCTTGACTCATAGAATTTGCAAATGCAAGAAAACTTTCAATATTTAATTTTTTTGGTTTAAGGAGCCAATTAAAAACCAATAAACTTCAATTCCTTGATTGGTACATATTACAAAGTAGCACCACTCAATTTAATCATGAGGAAAACTTATGATTTCTTATGGACAACTTGACTTGATGTGCACAAATTGCCTTGAGTCCTTAGAAAGTATGTTGTTGAAGTTTCAAGCATATAATATCAGCCTAGGCTATGAGTAAACAAAAAAAGCAAATTACCCTCCACACATACCACCTACAAAGACTTAACAAAAGACAACATCTCTACACAAAGATGAAATCTCCATCAAGTGAAGCCCCCTTTGTCCCAAGAACAATGACAAAGACAAAAATGATCCAATAATGATGCCTAGGCAAGAGAATGACATATCAACATGTGAAAACAATTACATATTAATTATGAGGAATCTCAACTATGTGTATGGATGACTTGACTTAACTTGATGTATAGGGATTGCCTTGAGCCCTTACAAAGTATGATGTTGAAGTTCTTAGCATGTAGTATCGGCCTACCTAGGCTACAAGTGAACAAAAAAAGCAAACCAACCTCTACATATACCACCCATGTAGGCTTGAGAGAAAGCAACATCTCTAAACAAAGATGCACTTTCCATCAAGTACAACCCCCTCTATTCCAAGAATAATGACAAAAGCAAAATTGACAAGACAAAGCTTTGATCCAACAATAATGCACGGGTATGACAATGACATACTAACATTTGAAAAGAATCACATATTCATTACAAGGAATCTCGACTATATTAACATATGACTTGACTTGACGTATTAGAGATTGCCTTGAACCATTATGGAGTATGATGTTGAAGGTTTTAGTAAGTAGTATTGGCCTACCTATACTATGAGTAAGTAAAAAAGAAAGCAAACCAAACTCCACACATACCACCTACATAGGTTTGACATAAAACAACATATCTATACAAAGATGTACTCTCCATTAAGTGAAACCCCTTTTGTCCCAAAAACAGTGACAAAAGTAAAATTGAGAACACAAGGCTTTGATCCAATACCAATGCCAGGGTAGGGCGATGACATTTGAAAAGATTCACATATTATTTACAAAAAATTTCAACTATATTTACGTATGACTTGACTTGATGTATTAGAGATGGCCATGAGCCCTTATGGAGTATGATGTTGAAGTTTTTAGTAAGTAGTATATTGGCCTACCTATGCTATGATTAATCATAAAGAAAAACAAACAAACCTCTGCACAGACTACCCAAGTAAGCATGACAAAAAGCAACATCTCTACATAGAGAGCCACTCTCCATTAAGTGAAGCTCCCTTGTATCCCAAGAACAGTGACAAAGGTGAAACTGACAACACAAGGCTATGATCTGACAAGGGTGCCTCGGTAAAACAATGACATTTGAAAAGAATCACATATTATTTACGCGGAATCTCAACTATGTTCACGTATGATTTGACTTGACGTGTAGAGATTGCCTTGAACCCTTACGTATGATGCTTAAGTTTGCATGCACGCCTGCCCTACCTAAGCTATGAGTAATCCACGCAAAAGAAAAATGGTCCTCTCCACATCCCAACCATGTGGGCTTGCCAAAAGGCCACATCTCCACCAAAAGATGAACTCTCCCTCGAGTAAAGCCCCCCTTCTTTCTCTTTCCCTTTCCTTTCTCTTTTCTTTCACGGGGACAATGCCAAAGACAAAACCGACACCCCAAGCTGGACTCCAAAACTCCAACAAGCTGTGAGCGACCCTCCTATTGCCATATGAAAAAAAAAGTAAAAAAAAAAAGTAAAACTCACTCCAAAAGGGGGGGGTGGCATCATAATTGGCACTCAACCGAGATTCAATGAATGAACGAGGAGTGGGATAGGGACTCCCTACGGGGGAATCACACAAGGAATCGAAGGGCCACAAGGGAGGGGGGTACGACAGAGGCGAGCCCCAATAATAATCACCCCCTCCGTCCCGTCCGTCGCGAGGACGGACGTCCCCCACCCCAACACACGGGGGGGTAAGGTATATTGGCCCCTGTTCCTTTTACTTTTTTCCACCGGGCAGACGCAAAAGGGCAGTCGAATAATGGAAGTGCCCGTCCTGACGCCCCCCACCAGCGAGGCAGTCCAGCAGTCCAGCAGTTCAGCACACTAGCGTCGGTCGCGTTTGCAGCGACGATCGCTTCTACTCCGTCCTCTGCAGCAGCCAGCCAGCCAAGCCAAGCCAGCCAACGCCCGCAGAGGCCGCGAGCGCCATCACCAGGGCCAGTTCCCCGCCAGCAGCGCCTTGGTTTTTCTAGTCCACGCGAGCTACCGCTTTTTCCTTTTCCTCACCCCGCGGATCTCGACGTTCTCGCATCGGCCCGGTTTCTCTAGGTTAGCAAGCTTGCGCTAGATGAGTGTTGGGCTGTTCTTTTTTTCGCTGTTCGTTTTGAGTTGCCAGGCATGAGGGATCCCCCTTCCATGGTCGAATCTCGGGGTTTCCGGATGCTGCGCACCAGGGGCTGTTGTTTGGGTTCCCGTTGCGGAAGCGTGGTGGTGGAGTTGGTTTCATGAGGATGATCGGCGGTGCGGGGAAAGGCGGAGCTGGCTAGGGTGCAGCGGGAGCTTCACCGCATCGAACGAACGGCACCATCTAGGTACGAACGAACGCGTGCAATTATTTTTGGCTACTGTTTTGGGTTGCAATTCTAGTTTTTGAGGGAAGGGAGCAAGAAACAGGACGAGGATGTGGCGGTAGATCCTGATGGGGTTAGAAGCGGGGTCTGTCGATGGGGGAGAGTAGATGAGGTTAGATGGTGGCGGTGAATCTGTGGATTCGTCGCGGGATTTTGGGGTTAGACTTTTGGGGTTAGGGGAGAGGCGAAGGGAGGATTTTCGGTTAAGGGAGTGGGGATTGACAAGCCGCAGCTGGCTGTTGACGCAGTGGTGAGAGAGGAATTTTAGGTGGTGGAGTGAGGGGAGAATTGAATGCCGGGTCACTGGTCTCATCAGCGATGGCGTCGATGGGCGGACAGGGACTAGGAGGCGGAGGGGACTCGACCTCGCTCGTCATGGCGGGGATGGGTCAGGATTACGGCGGGGCCGAAGGGCAATCCAGCGGGGGCGTGTCGGGAATGGGGAGTATGGCGGGAGGCTCTGGGGAGCAACAGCAGCAGCAGCAACAGCAGCAGCAACAACAGCAACAACAGCAACAACAACAACAGCAACAACAACAACAAGTCGCTGCGGCCGCCGTGAAAAAGCAACCTCCCAAGCGCACTTCCACCAAAGATAGGCACACGAAAGTGGATGGTCGCGGTCGTCGCATTCGCATGCCCGCGTCGTGCGCCGCCCGAATCTTTCAGCTGACTCGCGAGCTCGGCCACAAATCCGACGGGGAAACCATCGAGTGGTTGCTGCAGCAATCCGAGCAGTCGATAATTGCCGCCACAGGCACTGGCACGGTCCCCGCGCTGTCGTCCTCCATCCAGGGATCAATGCGCAGCAGTGCGAGTATGGCCGTCGCGGCCGCGGGGCGCGCGGGATTGCACGGGAGCTTGGGTTTGGCCGTTCCCGGGGGCGGGGGACCAACAGAAACGGACCTGCGAATGCAACAGGAGCAGGCGCAGCGCGGGCGCAACGAGTGGGGACCGAGCACGGAAGAGCGCGTGATGGAGGCTTCGCGGGCCATGGAGGCCAGTCGCCGGATGAGCTTGGGCCATGGGGATCCCGGGATGGGTCACGACGTGATGTCGTTCGGACAGCACCAGGACTTGGTGGGCGGGCCATCAGAAGTCGGGGAAGGCATGGAATCCAGCGAGGGCAGGTTGCGCAAGAGACCGCGAGCCTCACCTCTGCAAGGCCGCATGAAAGAGGATCCCGAGCCTGTTCGCCCCGTGCGCGCCACCGCCAGAGGATCCATAGGGCAGCAGGGTGGGCAGCAAGCGGGTGGCGGCTCGTCGAGCATGATGCAGGCGGCAATGTGGGCTGTGGCGCCGGCCGTGGCGGGCGTCTCCAGCAGCGGCCCCATGCCCGGCACCATCTGGATGCTCCCCGTCAGCGCGAGCGGCTCCACGCCGGGCGTCATGCCGGGCCCGTCCGAGCAGCAGATCTGGACGTTCCCCACAGCTGGCGGCTCGTACCGTATGACAGCCCCTGCGGGGACGTCGATTCAACTCGGCCCTGGCGGCGGCGGCAGCGGCCAAGGGAATGCGCCCACCTCCAGCGGCGGCAGCCCCGGCGGCAGCGGGCAACAGCAGCAACAACAGCAGGCCATGGTGCCGCTCACGGCGTCCGTGCTGCCCAGCGGCGGGGTGGCGCTTATGCCGCGCATCAACATCCAGGGAGGTATGGGGCTCGAGCTGCAGGGGGGTCATATGGGACATCACATGCCGCTGGGGTCGATGTTGTTGCAGCAAGGGCAGCAGATGCCTGCCACAGGGTTAGGCCTGGGTGGAGGTGGAGGTGGGGGTGGTCCCGGTGGGGGTCCTGGTGGGGAAGGGCACTTGGGCATGCTGGCCGCTTTGAATGCTTATAACCGCAACTTGAACCCTGACCATCAGTCTATGGGTGGTTCAGGGCACCAACAGGGCGACAGCGGCGACGATCCCACCAGCTCACAATAGTTGCCACTCCTCCCTCCCTCCCTCTTGTTCACGACGACGATGAGCGCCCAAGTTTTGAATGTAATGGTACTGATGCTGCTGCTGCGCACGCGAGGCGAGTCAGACCATGGATGAGGACCCTATCATAGCGGCAGCAGTTGCACTGGCTTCGCTCTCGTCTAGATTGAGAATTTGTGTCAAATAGGCCGTTTGTGCCATACAGGGTTACTTACTTACTTCAACAAGAAAACCAACAATATCGACAACGTCGACAACGACCAGAAGAAGAAGAAGCTTTATGGCAGAGACCAGGTGTGGGTATGCACGGTGCGGCTGCTGTACAAGGATGTTACATCTGACCAGGGAGCTCCCAGTCCCTACACCGCTTGTGCTGTGCAATCAAGGGAATGGAAAAAACAATCAATCCAATAAGGTGATTGAGTTGCAATAGCAACTTGCACTACTCCAACGGGGGTTCGCTTGGATGGTCTCGCTCTGGCTCGGGTGGAGGTTAACCTCTCAGCTTAAGGTTGGAGTTTCCTCGTCCAACGCCACCCCCTTCTCCTCCTCCTCCTCCTGTAACTCACACCCCAGGACCCGTGTTTTTATACTCGTAATTCATCGGATCCAAAGGTTCCAAAAGGTAGCCCACACAAGTATAGTTGAAACAGCAGGTTGTCAGTTCCTCTTAGTGTCACTCAGTAGGGGTCATTCTTTGTCTATGTCTTCGACAGCAGCCATTGGCGCTGTTGGGGCGTTAATAACACTCTTTTCCCGGGGTCTGGGATTTGCGCACTTGTCCCTTCCAGTATGAGCAGTTGTAACCACTTCCCTCCTGCTGCTGCGTGGCCCGTTGTGTATTGTGTAGAGTCCATCTTTTTTCTTATAAAACAATGCGCACCCTTCAGGGACGTTCTCTTGGGTTTTTTTCCTTCACTGGCCTTGCAACCCTCCCTCCCTCCCTCCCTCCCTCCTCCCATCCCAAACCTTCCTTCCCTTCTCTCTGGTATTTCTATCACTAGGTCCTCTGCATGATTTTGTATATCTGTCCTGTGTCCACCTTCGACTGGGCAAGATCTTGCATGTGTCCCATCATTGGCTGGGCAATGTTTATAAAGGAGAGCATCAATTCTTGGCGTGTGTCAACTTGCATCTCGTACAGATGAAGGTCTCATGTTTTCCGTTGCGTGTACCGACTCTATATAATCAAGAAGCCGGTTCTACGTTTTTAGGTCACTTCACTTGGTTCTCTTTCGAGCTTCTGCTTGGTGGTTTCCCTGGCTTTTCTCATGCACATGATCATCACTCTCGGGCTTGGGCTTTTGACCTAATTGGGGTGTAGTTTGGAGGTCTGTGCAGAGAGTCAGACCTAATAAATTCCAGGCAGGTTCAGTTGGGGTGGATCGACCACGGTATCAATAGGTCTCATTGGGAGCAGGGGAATTGACAGATTCCTTTCACCTCACTGCTATGTGAACGTGGGGACATCCTATCTATCCCTGTCTTCCCAGTCACAACCTTTAGTATAATACCCACCTCTTAGGTTCTTACGCTCATCCCAGATCTCATGGTAAGTTGGCTGAAGTTACGTTAACTCTTAACAGGGGGTTGTAGGTTTGTAGTAGTACGTACTCCCATGAATTATTATAGGAGCTGATTTATGGCCGATTGCTGCTCACACGCTCTGGGTCCTTAGAATATTCTCCCTCTCTTATTGGGTGCCGTCATCCCACTCCCATGATGCTGCTATTCTAGATTCTGTGGGATCATTCATTTCGCATGCTTTCAGGACGGACACCTTCAGCACGTTTGACTCCCAAAGACGAAACAGAACAGAGCCTGGCTAGCTACGTGGGGGATGTTGTTGTCCCTTGTCCTGCTCTTGCTCATGCCACAGTAATTTCGCAGGAGGAGTCGTAGTACTTGGTTTCTGTGGGCGTGAGGGTGGGGGCGGGGTTAACTTAACTGGTTGGCTGTGTAGTGTGTACAGATTCAAGAGGGGGTAGAGATACTTTGGTGTAGTTAATGTTCCCAAACCCCGTCCATGGAATTATAACTTTCCAGCAGCAGCAGCAGCAACTGGTCAGGAGTAGTGTACTTCTACAAACTCCACACACTTGCATTACCTGCAACCGGCTCTACGGCGGGGGAACTACGAAGGAAATCCACACCTAATTGTGACACTTTAAGCGCTGACATCGTTTCCAATCATTAGAATTCTCAGATTTTTAATTATTCTCGTCGTTGGAAAGCGAATTCCCATGCACCAAGGAATGCAAAAAATTTGGGACACCATCTGCAAAAGTTCCTACTTTTATTGGTGGATGATCTAAAATTGGCACGCAAGTTCCGACTGTTGAGGTGGAGTACATTCTGCAAATCGATATGTCCTTGTTGTGCAAAGACTTTGGAGTGCCGCGCGCAGTAGAGGTAGGTGTTGCAATGAGGTGTAAGTTAGGTTCTACCTTGGGTGGTGCTTACTTATGCAGAGCTTCTTCAGTTATCGATCTCCGTAGAATACCTCGTAGGCAGCCCACGGAATTGTATCAATACCACGCCTGCTGCTGCAACTGCAACGTGAGCAGCTTCAGTCTGCAGATTCCAATGATGATCATGCAGGGGAATATGAATTCTTACAGGCGAGAGTAAAGCGTGATAAATTGTACACCGGATCCAACCCCACTTGGATTGGGGGATTAGAAGCTGCTGCTGCTGCTGCACAGCCCTACTCAAAGGCTCTGGGTGAGACTGTTCTTATCTAAACGCACAGATTTCACAGAGGCTAAGTTAGTCAAAGTATTGGGGAGGAAGCCTGTGTCATAATAAAGCCATTCTGTTATAGGCTAAGTGGTGAACTGGTGATTGCTGCATGCGTAAACCAGTAACTGTCAGTTGCAGCTGCTTTTCACCACAGAGGATGCCTCTGTATCAGGGACGGATCTGTGCCGGAAAATCCCAAACTGAATTGGCTGATTGCAAGTGTGTAATTGTTCTGCTCAGTTAAAATTCTTTTGACCTTGAAGTAGAGGAACTCTTCTCGGTTGAAGCAAACTTCTCAGGTTCTTGGTTTCCTCGTCCAACATTCTCCCTCAGGTATTCGCACCTATATGTAATCGGCACTAATAATAACAACTGAGCATAATTACTATTGATAAACATACATTATTTTATTGGATCTTATTTGCAAGTGAATTATAAGAGGGTTTCAATGTACTTTAGCATACATGATTTGGACTCCATTTGAATAAGATATGAATTTTGAAGTCAATTGTCTCTACGCGTATCAAAAATTAGCATAAACATTCAATAACATGCATTGTCACTGCCTTACCTCTTTAGTAGATGGTATGAAATATTTTGTGCCCAACAATACTATGTCAGTAGCTAAGTGGACAAGTGGAGGCTCCTCAATGTGATGGGCAAGCTACACAAAGGAAAGGCAATGGGCATGAAGGATAGTCTCTTCTAGATCACAATCATCATCTTACTAAATGTTATAAATGGTAGGCTTGCATAGACTCTCTCTAATGTTTTGATTGTGCACATCTCGAGTCATCAATATCTAAGTTTACGTTGGTTCGAATATTGTAAGTGCCGCATATTGGACCGTGCGGAATTATGGGTGTAACTACATGCCTTGCCCTGTGTGACCCAAATTAAAACTGAAGGTACCTCAAAACTTCATTATAAAGAATTTGAGAATATTTTAGCAGTGCACCAAGGATATCAAAATTGCAAGCCAGAGATGCATACTAGCTACGGAAAAAACCATTTTCACACGACAAGCCTGCTGTATAAAAAGGGCAACCGCTTTTATCCCTTAAAAGCAAGCCCCAACCAATAGGATCCTTTCCCTCTTTCTAAAATCTTTGAGATTCAGCCAATAAGGAGGCTGGAAGAGAAGTGTACAGTACTTCATTGATATGTCGCTTTTGGCCATATAATATAATTTTAAAATTTTCAGAACTAAATCAAGCGTACATGATATGGACCATGACTGTCTTTAGCATGTCTCTTATTATAAAAAAAACCCTATTATGGTGTACTTTAATTTTTGTTAGATCGTGGTGGCCTCTTAGCATATGTTTTTGGGACACTTGGATTGTTTTGAAAAGAATTGTTGGAAATTCTTTACTTGTGTTAAAAAAAAAAGAATTGTTGGAACTTCTACTAGTAGAACACAATAGATTGACATAGTCAAAAACTTTGTGAAATAATAAAGGTGATTCTTACTTATGAACACTTGTCTACTTCCTTTATTTGTTTATTATACTTGAAGAAGGTGAGAGTGATTCTCTTTTTTGCTTTTCCTGCTTTGGACATATTGTTTATCTTTGCTTTAAATGTAATAAGTCAAGTTGAAAAAATTATTTGTATAATTGATATACTTCAAATTCAAAAACCACTCTCAAAAACTACATGTCATTGGTCAAATCAATTTACATAACACAAGCCTTCCAAATATTGTTAATGTCTACATTAATCATAATAATTCTATTATATATAAAAGTGGGTCTAAAAGATGATCCAAAAGTGAATTTGACATAATTTGAATAGTGTATACAAAATTTTGTATGAGGACCAATGGCGAATTGGTAGATTTTTTTGAATCCATGCCCTAATTTCAATGTCTTTGTGTTGAACATTAAAAAAGGAACATATAAATTTCTTATCTATTAGTCTTATCTAAATTATTAGGGCAAACTTTTGGCAATACTCTTGGTTTCAAATGATCCTGTATGTGCCCCTAGCATTAAAAGGATATAAATAATACTTCAAAATGAATGAAAAAGTGCTCTACCACCTCTATCCTATTGTGTCAAGTATAGGCCCAACATTTCTAAATTTAGTGAACTTCATCCTACATATGACTTGGAATTGATCAATTTGAGACACCCATTAGAAGAATTTTGAACCCTGCAGAAGGCCGCGAGTCTGCATGGCAGTGGAGCAATTACAATGCATTTTTTTTATAGGAATCTGACAGGGCACTATTAGTACTACATTAGATTGGCAATTCGAACTCTTTTTTTTCAAATTTATTTATTTATTTATTTGCTATGTATTTGCACAGTGGGGGGGCCGAAACTGAAACTGAAATGGTCTTCTGCAGGGTTCAGAATTCTTCTAATGTTTGGTGTGAGAAATACAAACTTGCAAGATTTCAAATAGAAAAGTGAATTTTGAAGTGTCAGTTATTAATAACGTTAAGGATGCTCCAAGAGCCAAAAACACATGCAGATTTTTTTCTCTTTCAGTTCATGGATGAATTGTACTTTCTCTGTTCAAAAATGTTATGGGGAGACGGATGGACAGAGAGGCAACAATTCTTTTTGTTGTCAGAAAAGGCCGGTCTCACTGGCTGGCTTGCCAGTCCCTTCTGTTCAAGCCTACAACTGGAAATCGTTTTTCACATGTACTATTAAAAAAAAATTGGGGCACAAATGTAGAAACTAAAATCTTTAAAAAAATCATTCATTTGCTGGGAGAACTGCAGTTCTCACATACCTTTATAAGATACCTCACATGTTTTACACTGAGTTACCCAATTCCTGCTTTGGACAGCGATCTACCAAAGTCACAGTAGAATCTACCAAAGCCACAATAGAATCTACCAAAATTGGGGAGACTAGGTATAAAAAAAATTGAAAAATTGAAAAAACAAATTTAACTTTTTTCCTCATAGATTATTTTGTAGAAATTTTTAATTCATTCTATTTGGACAGGTGATGTGAAAAATAGGGAGGTCTTGACTTTGCAAACAATCCTAGAAATTTCTGGAGAAAATAATGTACTTGATTTGTTTTTTGTACTCCATTTTTACAATTTTCAAAAAATGAAGTTCCACAAGGTTAAGTATACTTGCAAAACAAATCTCATTTTTGGGATTAGAGTATTTCAATTCCATCTTAAAGCTACTAACAATTTATTTTTTCCTTTAACCCCTAAAGGACCGAGGCACATTTTAGACACAAATTGTGAAAAAACTGCCACTTTTTAGGGCAGTGAGAAAAAAATGAATTTTTTTTTTTTTTTTCAAAACTCAACCGTACAAATTTAAACTAGACTACTATGGGAATGTGTGGAAAAAATTTCAGAAACTTTGACCGTATGGATTGAAAGATTATAATGTTTGAAGTTAGGAGAAAAAGTTTTTTTTCAACCTTCCTCGACAGGGCCAGCAACCTTTAACTCCTCCTAGAGTGAGAGTTTTACACTACACATGGTTATTTTTTTTGACATTAGCATCTTATATCGTGAAAGTTATATACTTGACAAATTTCAAAAGTAGAGAAGGTGTTTTGCACATGCTGCCCAAGCTGCCGGAAAAGTTTAGGGCAGCATAACTTTTGATCTGGGCACCCAATCTGAAAAAAAATTATATTCCCACTTAGGGGATGCATGTTCACACCTTGTATCAAAATTTGAAGAACATTCATTATAGAATGACTTCATATGCACCTACCCAAGATTACATGCGTACATTCAATGGTCATTTGGTCCTTTAGGGGTTAATCTTATACCAACCTCTATTTAACTCCTCAAGGCACTAAAAAGACACTATGTGTCTTCTTCTAATTTTCAATGGCAAATTGTTAGTAGAGTGAAACAAATCTCAATGTTTTGTAAAGTAGAATCTTATAGTGTAAGAAGTTGACATACTTGTTTCATTTTTTTTATTTCAAAATTTCAATGTGAGAAGTGTTTAAAATTTTATTTAGGAAATATAGTCTAATAGAAAAACGGAGCAAACATTGTCATTTTCTAATGAAAGGAATAGTTAGGATGGAAAAAAAATATTTTCTTGGACATTTCTAATCTTTACTTTTTACCTAAAAATTGGGTTTGGAGATTTCTTTTTCAAATTTCTTTTTATCAATTTTAGAAATAGAAGGTTTAATCTAGGGTGATTAAGAACGCAAAATAGTTCTAATGATTCCCATTTTTCTGAAAATATTCCAAAAATATGCTTATAATAATTTTTGTTAAAGTTCAAAAATGGACACATAAACCATTTTCTAAATTTTTTTGTAGAATCCAAATTGGTCAATTTTGGCTTTCTCCTCTTTTTGTTTGAAAATATGTACAAATTTGAGAGAATTTTTTCTTTCTCATTTTTTAAAATTGAAAAAATATGAAATTTGCTAAATATTCCAATACAATTTTTTTGGTGGGGTAAAAAAGAAATAATCATCTTCTTCTCATTCTTCTTTCCCAAAACCTGCATTCTTTGTTTATAAAGTTCATCATCAAAATTGTTATAATCTAAAAATCCAATAGTCAATATTTTCCACACTTAATTTAAGAATACTAGACAAATGAGTCTTTTCTTTTTTATAATTAAAATTAAAAATTTCAAGCACATCCACGTGCAAAAAATATCAAAGTGGGATAATTTATTGAAAACCTCCATTCTCAAAAGGTTGTTAGGCTTTCAAGGGTTAATAATTTTTGAAAGAATGAAAATCAAGTATTTTTTTTTAAATTCCAATAATTTCAACTCAATTATTTGATTTATATATTTTTTTTAAACAATTTATTCAATACAAAAATTTAAGTTAAGAAGATTCAAAATTAAATAATGTAGTCACAAAATGTGTATAAGAATCCAAATATCTTGCAATCTACATGGTGAATTTTTTTGAAATTTCTTCCATATTTTTTATGCTAGATTAGTGCAAGATCCTAAAGACAAATATGATGAAATAAATAAATAAATAAAATTGTAAATTCTATTGCTCTTTTCAACATAGATGGCAGTTTTTAGTGGCTTTTGATGAAAAAATGGCCATGAAATTTTAGGGGTTAAAATTTTTCATTCCTAATAATATTTTTTTATTAATTATTAACTACAATTTTCACATCTAAAGTATGCAAAGTAGATACAACAACTTTCCATTTGCAAACAAAGGATACTATGTAATAGTCCATTCACTTCTTTGCCCTGAGTTCTTTTAAAATACTATTTGAAATTGATTTATTTGCATTTCATGTCATTGAAAATTTATGTGCATTCATTTTTAGCAATTTTTTATAAGATTGTGATTGTCAACATGTCAAAAAGGTTTGAAGAACATTCATTAAATTTGAAGTGAGTGATACCGAAAATGATAATAAAATTGGGTATTTGGTGAGGCCAACTTAAAAAGACAATTGCTTAAAAACAATAATTACATTTAAAATTAAACTTCTAAATTTGTATTGTCCAAATACTTCTTATACTACAATTTTCATGTTTACAATCTTAAATTTTGTTCACACAATGAGTAAGACGAGGTTTTCCAATAGACACAATTATCAAGCATGCTCACTTTAATTGTATGTGGTCGCTACTCTTCTTAATTACAATAGTATACACAAGTTAATTTAATTATTGTCCTCAATGTACTAATAATGCTAACTTATACTAATCCTAAAATCATGTGAATATGCAAGGAGCACTAATATGATATTTTAGAGTATTTTAGATAATTCTATAAAGTGTAGTCCACACTATTTTTATACCAGAGAATCATTGCCTCTATTGACTTTGGTAAGTACCTATCTGAAACAAAATAAATTTTCAAGATAACTTATTGTCCAATATCAAACTATTCTAGATGTTTGGGGTCAATAGTATAGCAATTTCAATGTGTTTATGTCCAACATTTTTTCAATTCCATCCAAACTACTTATGAAGATTTTCCAAAAATATCTTAATACAATAAACTACATCATCCACAGAAAAATACATAGCAAATAAATAAAAAGAGCTTAAATAGACATCTTGAGTTCCTCTCCCACCGACATGATCATCACATAAGTGATTTGTAAAAATCCAACAAAATTACTATGGTGTGAAGTGATCTACTCTATTTTTTATATTTTTATTACAATTCAATTGATTCTGGGTCCACAGAAGGATTGAGTTATGCAATAATTTTGGGGTGGACTTCTGTTTGAGATGTTGCATGAGATTTTTAATAAAAAAATCTTTTATTTTGCACACATTGGTCGCTTCAGTTGAGATTTTCTTAAATAATTTATTTGTTTTGGCACACATTCATTGGTTGCCTGGGATTTTTAAAATTTATTTATTTATTTATTTATTTAGGGGGGCACACATTACATTAGTTGCTTCAGTTGAGATTTTGTCATTCCCTAGGAGGAAGTCCAAACATGGAAATATAGTTGAGGTGCTCCTTTTACTTTTTCCTATTATTGATGCCCTGGCTGGCTACTGATTGCAGCATATTGACAGAGTAGCAAAGCAGAATGATAATTGGCGGATTTCATGTGGGTTCTGACGGAGCTGAAGGCTTAACTTAACCCTTAACCCTTGAACGACGCGGCAGACGATTATTGTCGGATGAATGACAAGGAATTCTCCTGTGTAGGACAGAATTGCAACTATTCATCCTCGGAATTAGGGGTGGAAAGGGAAGATCTTCTAGAGTAGTTTGACTCCCAATGAGTATTTCTGTTTTTTCTAAAGTGGATGATGTCACACGGTTCCAAAATGGTTGATTTTCACGGTCACCAACCCTGCATTCAAGACTTAAAGGACGCAACCCCCATGACCAAGGTAGTCAACAAAATTGCTCCGATTATTGGACCAATAGGTGCATTTAGTTTTTCTATAGTCAATAGAGAAGTCATCCATCGGACACAAAATGTCCGCTTCGACATTTAACCCTTAACCCTTGAACACCGGGTTGGTGACCGTGGAAATCAACCATTTTGGAACCGTGTGACATCATCCGCTTTAGAAAAAACAGAAATACTCATTGGGAGTCAAACTACTGTAGAAGATCTTCCCTTTCCACCCCTAATTCCGAGGATGAATAGTTGCAATTCTGTCCTACACAAGAGAATTCCTTGTCATTCATCGGACAATAATCGTCCGCCGCGTCGTTCAAGGGTTAAACGTCGATACGGCCATTTTGTGGCTGATGGATGACAAGGAATTCTCCTTTGTAGGATAGAAGTGCAACTATTCATCCTCGGAATTAGAGGTGGAAAGGGAAGATCTTCTACAATAGTTTGACCTCCAATGGATATTTGGAATTTTTTCAAAGTAGATGATTTCACACGGTTCCAAAAGCCATGGTTTTTATGGTCACTAGTCCGTCCTTTAAGGTTTAAGGGTTAAAAGATACAACCCCCATGACTAAGGTAGTGAGCAAAACTGCTCCGATTATTGGACCAATAGATGCATTATGTTTTTCTACAATCAACAGTGAAGTCATCCATTAGACACAAAACATCCGAGTTGACGTTTAAGGGTTAAACTTATTATTGCATTGATTGGGTACATAGATTGGGTATGTTATTAGCAATTAGTTCCTCAATAATTGAGCAAAATAATTCTCAATTAGTGAGTGGGAAACTACCCCAACCCAAGATGAGGGCACTAACTTACACTAAATAGTAAAATTAGGTTGCCTACGTTAAAGTCACAACAAAACTTCCTACATATATTTCCTCTTGTACACATAAAGGTTTGTGAGTCCCAATTACAACAATGATCTAATTCAAAAGTAGTGCATTCTTGTAGAATAATAGTAAATATTTACATAGTGTCAAATGTCGAGAAATTAGTATGGGGCAACCTAATTTCACTATTTAGTGTAGAGACCTAGGTCAATTTAAAGTGGGCACCTCCAAAACCACCACTTTCTGTTGTTGTGTGTAGTTACTATTATTGGAAGGGTCAATTTTTAATATTTTCTTCTTGGCAAGTAAAAGGAGGTTTCAACACAAGAAAAGATGCGACATTCACAGATATTGTATGCAAAAGTTATGAAGAGGTAAGGTATTTTTTTTGATTGAGGTTATAAAGTCATTTCTTCAATATAGATGCATATTGATTTTGGAGATGTACATAGAGTAATGATGGTGGTTTTGGGTCTGTGGTGCATTTGGAGGTACGCACTTGAGTTTGTAATAATTTTTTTGAGCAAGTATAGCAACACAAGTCATCCAAATATTTTACATAGTTTTATAGAAGTTAATTTAATTAGTGAGAGGGGTTGAATAGGGCGAGATGCCCCTCATACTAATTGAATGAAGTATAAATGAATGTGATTTAGTTAATATGAAAAGATTGGAATGGGATGTGGATGAAATTTTGATGGAAATAAATAGAAATAACAAAAATGGATGAAGATAAAAATTGAGTAGCATTAGGAAGAAGGAATAATGCACATGTTCTAGAATGTCCTTGTGCTTGGGTGGAATTAGAGAATTATGACTCATATTTAGAAAGATATTTACTTGCAAAATTCCTTTTATTAGAGCACTTGTAATTGACAATAAGACCACCCATAAATCAAATACAAACACATATGCTAGAAAGAATACAATGAACATCCAAATAGTGAAGTCACACAATGACTTCTCCCAATGCCTTTGATTTTTTTGGAGTCAACCAATAGAGGAGTTGAAGAATTCTTGTAGGCCACCAATGGAAGTTGAATCATATTTTTGTTTCAAGTGTGTTCATTAATCCTCTAAAGCTGGACTAGTCACTATGGAAATCATCCTCTTTGGTACAGTGTGCCAATCATCTACTTTAACCCCTAAATGTCCAAGGCTTGTTTGGAGCTTCTTGAAATTTGCTCTAAATTCAACAAAAATTCAACATTTTCATAAGTTGTACCAATTTCTTTTGAATTGTAACCGTACAAATTTAAACTAGACATGTTAGAGATCACATAGGAAAAGAAAACATAACAATATCACTTATAGATTGAAAGATTATAATGTTTGATCATGAGGGTGTAAAAAGTATGAAAAATTTTCAATTCACTTTTTGCATATCAACTCTAAAAAGTTGGTCACTAAAAAAATATGAGGTTATAGGGCCTAGCATGCACAACCCCAATCAATTTACGGTTTTTCAAAATCTATTCTACAATTTTTGAAAATGAATTTCTAATGAGATTTTGCCTCCAAGATGTAGTGTATTCGAGGCTCATTTCCAATAACCCTCAACAATATGGGAAGTCAAGATTGCAATGGGCATCCTTGCACAAAATCTTCAATAGAAAAATCATAATCCTTTATTTTTAAGATCAACTTTTTGATCCTAAAACTAGACTTCAAAAAGAGTTCTCCAAAAATATAAACTACTACTAATAGAAATTTGGTTGGATTTTACTTAACTTCAAAATTTTCGAAACACCAGAATTTGGTGCCTTGGGCATTTAGGGGTTAGAAAAACCAAAACTAAGGTAGGAACACCCATATGCGTCATTTTAAGGAGATTGAAGTACCAGACCTGACCAATTAAGCTCGAAAATTATATCATTAGATTAGCAAGAAGAAAACAAAAATATTGGTAGCAGTTCATGATTGCCACTCACAAGCATTTGTTCACAGTAAATTTCCAAAGCACAAAATCACTGAAAATCAATGTCCATCAATAGGAGGTGTTGAAGTACAGCCGAATTGAAACCATAACTGTCTTCTGCTAATACAATGCTAAGCCTAACTAGTTACTGTAATAGTTACAAACTACACTTAAATCCGTCAGAAAGTACTCCACAATACCAAGTGACCGGTACTGTAGAATTGACATATCTATACAGTAAATGCAAGGGTAAATGTATCCTCTTTTATCATTCCTATCTGTGCATTTGATTCAGTGCAGTTGAACCTTGAAGTTACTGCCTGCCTGTAGGTGCCGCTGCTCCACCATGCACAGTATCCTAAACCAACGCCCTATCCACCTTGTCATTTTTACTTAATGAAAATAATCCACCATCCATTGAACCTACTTGCAAACCCATTGGCATTAAAGTCTGCCACCGTTTTCTTCCATAACCACCATTTCTTCTTAACAGTTTGTCATGGGACTCAGAACAACAGCAATGGGTCACAACATAGGTCACGCCCATGGGGACAGTCATGCTTATGGGTGTTCCTACCTTACTCATTGGAGGTCAAACTACTTTGTAAGAACTCCCCTTTTTGCACAAAATTATAGAGATAAAAAATTGCACTCAATCTATCTTATCTAGAAGGATTCTCTGTCATCCATCATGCACACTTAATATTTGCAACTACCTTACAGAGTTAAAGTGAGTTTAGTGACACGGTGATGTATTCTAAACTTTCAATTTTGAAAATTCATAGAATATTTCCAAAGTTTTAAGAAATCACGAAACTACTTGGTTTGATTTCTCTTTGTCTCACTACTACCTTCATGCCAAAAAATTATCCAAAACTAGAAATACAAATACGAATTCGACCCTACGAGATTTGTAGGCCCAGATCGTGGCATTCTAGAGCCACTTCCTCGTCCCTTCGCTTCCCCAGTGGAGTGGCCTCCCTGCCAGAGTGGCGGTGACTTCATCATGTCAGGCTTCTCTCGTCACCCTCCTCCTGCGCATTTCTGCGCCTAGCTTAGCTTGTTCAGGTAAGGTAAGGTAAGGTAATGTAACTGAACCCCCACCAAAGCCGTGACGGAAGTCACGAGGGCGGTGACTTTCTTTCTTTCTTTCTTTCCCCTCCGCTGTGTCAAAACCTCCGCAAATAATTGCGCCTGGGGATGCTCCCGACATTTCTCCCAACAGCAATGCAACCGAGGCAAATGATTGCCCCGCGCGCGGGGGTCAAAACTGTGCCTACGTGAAGTTATTACCGAAAGAGCTGCGCCCCCTCCGATCCAATTACGGTTGGACAGGACATGGAAAGGACTCCCTCAATTCCCCAAAGCCATGAAAGGATGAAACAATACAACAAGGGCGTAAGTTCTTCGTTCGTTTGTTTGCTTGCTTGCAGGAATGGAATGGAATGTGAGGACACACGGAAGCCCAACAATTGGGGAGCATGCAGTGGGGAGATCCTCCCGTAACTTCAGTTCGTGGGTTCCTGCCTGCCTTTCGCCTTCAATTCAATCAGTGCGCTAGCTAGCTGCAAAAATTGATGTGGGGCCAATTGGGTTGGCCTCCCGTCAGTAGTAATGTGCAGTACAGTTGTAGTGTACCCGGCCTGCGCGCCTGCACTCCAATCATTCAGTCCCTTGAATGTTGGCTTCTGCACTCGCTCAGTCTGCTAAAGGGAAGCGCATGCTTTCCTCATCAATTAGTCTCCACATGGAGGAGCTTTGGGCCACAAACTAATGGACATTATTGACATGATCGCCACCACATTATGTATCCGACGGCCGGGCTTACTGCACTGCTGGGTGGGTGGCAAGCAGTTTCCAAATGGGGGATTCCCGCCACCACAGAGTGTCGAGAGAAAAATTCCGGCCAGTGCTGGGTTGAAGTCGGAATCGGAAATGAATTTCGGAGGTTTCCAGAATCGGAATTGACTTCACGGAGCCACGTTCATGATGCGTGCATTTGCATTTCGACGGGAGTAAGAGGGAGAAACTACATTGCACTAGGAGCTTGGCCTTGTTGTCAAACTCAAAGCAACCCCAAAGTCCGTGTTCAATGCAAAAAACAAGTTTTTGGAAGTCGAAAACTCATCTCCCCCTCTTTTCACAAGCTTACCCTAAATTTTCAGGTTCAATGTAAGAAAAACAATTTTCCAGAAGTCGAAAACTCACCTTCCCCACTAACTTACCTTCCCCACTTTTGACGAGCTTACCCTGAAAATTTTGCCGGCCAACAGTTTATATTGTCCTCTTGCAACTATTGCACACTTCCTATGTAGAATTCCAAGTTTCTTTTTGTCTAAATAGCAAGCTTTGACGGATTCTGGGTGCGTGGAAGTCTCCCCCGAATTCTAAAAACATGTACATGGGACCCAAGATGAGCGAACTCTTCGTCCACGCCAACCTCAAAAAGAGGATGGAGTTCAATTCCTTCTCTCTGGTGCATTTTCGCGCCTCGAAAAGAGGGTGGAGTTATTTCCCTCTGGTGCATTTTCACGTTCTGCGCTGTGGAAGTTGAACTGTGAACGTGAGGTTCGGATACATGGTGTCACATCCGTATTTGTTATAAAAGGCAGTTCTTATAACTTTGGGGCCCATTTCAAAAGGGATCTACATTTGTTGCAACTCGAAAGCAAAGGAACTTGCACTGCGCCAAATCATTGCCTCTTACTTTACATATTTACCTTAAGAGATACATGAAGTACGTTCACTTCACAAAAGCGTTCTCTCCTACTTTACACATTTACGCCATTGAAATGGGCCTCCGAAATTTCAGGATGTGTGTTTCAGTGTTACTTTGGTCACAACATTACACGCCGAAGGTCTAGATTCTTTCTCTGGCGAAGAAGAAGACTTTTTTTTTACCAGAAGAAAGAGAAAAAAAAGAAGACTGTTTCTTTGTGCTTGGATCAGAACAATGTTAGAACAGGTCTGCTTCTGTTCGAAAACGTGCAAATGTAGCCATTCGCGCAAAAGTAAAAGTTACTCCGTAGTTAGTTAATGTGAATTCCTTATCCCACTCCATCTACAATAATTCGTTGACTGCTCATATTAAAGGGAAAGTGGCCACACTTATTTCACTTTTCCCGTAGGACACATTGTATGGCTAAATGGACATAATCACTGCAATCACCATAATCACCGGAAGTGAAAGGTGACCAGAAAAGATGCACAATGCAAACAAGCATAACAACAGAATATCAAGACTTCGTCTTTCAGATTCCATGAACATATTGGGTAACGCTCTCACTGATTACAAGCCCCATTTATCAGGTACTACTCAAGGAAATTCTCGACAAAAAACCAGCACTAAGGTGAGCAAGACACATAGGTACCTCCTCATCATTGACTTCCAGTGGGTCCCGGCCAGCCCTACTCATGGAAGCAGAATTGGACACTAACAGAATGATGCTGTTAATCAATCCAACTCGCATGAGAGCCACCACCACAGCAATACAGGTCCAGACAAACACATGTAATCTTGACAGAGCAAACACGGATAGAGGAAGTTGGCAGGAGCTCCGCCTTTCCAACACAATCAGTAGTGGGTTCGAATTATTACGCAAGGCTAGAACACTTGATACCCTCAGTTCCACGACAGAGACAATGCCAGTAAAGAAACTGGCAATCAAGAACCACAAAAGGAAAAAAAGTGCTGGTTGGCAAACTAGGATAGATACCTGAGGTCTCGAAATATACGAAATCGACAGTTATATCATTATTGCCTCTAGAGAATAAGGGGAGGCAGAACCAAACAATAGTCCACTGTATCATACCAGGATGATGAGTGGGGAGAAATGTAGCAACCAGCCAGCGGCATCGTCAATCTCCCAAACTTGTTCCACAATCATTACATAGGATGTTGGTAGCTGGCTCTTCTGTACTATCAGTTTATTTGACTCAATGCTCGAACTCAGGGTGTGCTCAGAGGATAAAACGAAATAACCGTTTTTCCCTGTAGGTAGAAAAACCTACTTCAATCAGCAATTGCTCATCAATTCGAGAGAAAGGATTACTGAAACTTCACTCATTGGCAGTGAGCTCCGAACAGAAAAAGAGAGATGGCACATCAAGAGTAGCAACAGCCGAACCAGCCGAATCGACTGGGTATCCCAGCTACTCAGTTGATAGTGTCATAGTAAGCTGTTGATATAATCAAAGGATTGCCTGCTCCTGCATTATACTATGGGAGACATTGCAAATACTCTCGTCCGCCATATATTGATAGCACAGACCCTCCAGGACTTCCTGGCAGAATATTCTATTCCGTATCAAGTCTAACTTACATGTAGATGGAAATCCCTACATACTTTTTAAGTGATGTCTCGGATATACAGTCCAAATTAAGAGCTTAAAAGTAGCAAGTGATCATAGTCAGCTGACCATCTCACTATATGTACCTCCAAGTAAAGTCTTATCACACTGCACGGACATAGCAAGCCTACATTCCACAACGCTTGAGAACGTGATCAATGATCTCTTTGTGCAGTACTAATTTGAAGGTTCTCTGAGCCATACTCGGGGTACTAATATGAAACATTGCTCATGAAGACTGTTGATTTGAAGCGTTCGGGCATCCTTTTCTCCCGCTCTGACCAAATCCTATAAAACAGAAACAGAAGAAGTTATGAGTTTTGTCCACTCAATAACAGGGAGTCACCATTCTAAAAAATGTACAAATCCCTCGCAATCCTTTCAATCAACAAATTAAATCCCACCAGTAAACTACTCAACTAGATCAGATGCTTCGAAAAGACGAACTAAAACATGCTAAATAGACGACAAATACGGTAACTAGGCCGAACATTGTTGAGTTTCATACTGAAGGGAATATTTATTAACTTATAAATTCATGTCTTCATTAAATTCAAACAACACGATAGCATATCTACAATTTCATGCGCGATAACATTTTCAGTAAAATTGATGGCATGAAGAATATAAATATGTGAAACCTAGAGTACGACACACTGACGACCAATGTTAAGAGTGATATTTTATGTACCAATGCTACGGGAAACCGATTATGTACGAAACAATATAAGAAAAATATCACATCATCCACGATAAAAAATGTCCAGTGACTCAAGGTGACGAGCTTCTTACCTTATGATTTGGCAGTTCAAATAACGGTTGCTGGCGCGAAATCCTTGTGGCTACCCACCGGCAGTATTATAAAGTCACGTCGCTCAAATGCAGGACTTACGAAGAGGTCTTTCATACCAATTAATTTTGTAAAATGAAGAATGGTAAGAATCTCTGAATAATGCTTCAAGGAGATGCCACTTCCATTGGTGAAGCAAATGGACGTTCAGCGATGAGGAACAAGTATTGTGGAGGCCACAAGCAGTCATTCAGCAACTGCATCCAGCTCGTTATCAAGATATTGAAATTGAGCTTCAACCTTTTCAATGTGAATTTCGTGCTGCTGTATCCCAAAGGATGAGACGGGAAGCTGTTTCAGGTCTTAGGAGCCACCGCAGAAGTGCCTCCCCATTTGCTGTCCACCTTCCAGCATCACTTGATGTTCGAAGTGGTGCCCCAAGTTTGATCATTTCCTTTTCAATACTTGCTTTCACCTGCGACCTACCCTCTTCCTTGCTTAATTTCCCCCATCCACTAACCACTGTTACGAATCTTGGAAAGGCCTTCTGTTCTTCAATCGCATCAACAGACTCATGAAGAGGCGATTCTGGGTCTTGAAATTGAGGCAAAAATGACACTTTCACTTCGACCTCTGTCACCAATCCCCCTTCAAGGTCACTGTACCCAAGATCACCAAGCTGTCGAGCAGCTCCGAGGAGGTGAGCTAGCCACTGATACAAAGCTACTGTGGCACCCCCAGATGAAAGACGACGCACATCGAGCTTCCATTCGTTAGGAGTCACCACGCAGAGATCATCGTGAATGTTGCTGTTATCACATACCCAACCTAAAACTATCGCAGCTCGTCGATACCAACCCAATGCCCAAAGTGCGTCCAAAAGAGAGGAGCTTAACGCAGTCCACGTTTTGACATCCCCTTGTGCAATAGAGCTAAAACATCTGCCCAAGAGATCTGTCACCTGCAAGCATGAAATCGATCAGATTTGACAGAGCGATAGTTTGCAAATAAAACTTGCAAGATGAAACTGATTTGAACAAAATCATGCAATCAATCAAACAGCATTTTTCCAGCGAAGAAACATTTACCTCTTGATCAGTCATTGCACTATCAGTCAGCAGGAAATGACAGCATTGTACGAGCTCTGAATCAAAGCCTTTCAGATTTTGAAGCAGATTTGAAACTTCAAAATTGTTAGAGCATTTCGAGCTTAGAGCTACAAGTATCACGGTACATGTTACAGAATTTGGCACACTTGCTGCTGCTCTCATATCGTCCAAAACTCTGATCATTCCCGCGATGTTCTTTGCCTTCGAACAATTGTCCAGAGCCTCAGTATAGGTCTGTACACTACAAACAGCATCAAACTGTTTTGCCTGATCATAAATAGATAAAGCCTGCAATATAGCAGATAATCCGACTGATCAGTACAAAGCAACCCTCAAAAAGGAATATATTTGTTAAGATTTCTCATCCCATCAAAATGAATCATTGTACTCAGACGCTATATCTTTTGACGATCGGACGAACAACCACATATTAGCAAACTCCAGCAGTAAACCGTAAAAAATAGTAGAACAAAGAAAGAAATAGATATACAAATTCTTAAAATAACATGCGCTACATAGTGCAACTCATGAATTCGATTCAGGCTTGACCTTCAAAAGAGTTGAGACAACAGAAAAAACTAGCTTGCATTGAGGTACTCACGTCTTTAAAAGCTCCAGTCGCCTTGAAGCTGGACATAAGGACTGTAAAGGACACGCCGGTGGGCTGTAGCCCAGCTTGTACCATCTCAAGGAAAATACTTTGAGCACGACCCTGTTCACCCCGCTCAGTATACACATTAATTAAAGCATTATACGTCATGACATTTGGTTTCACACCATACTCCTTCATGGCTTCAAATATTGTCTGCGCCTCTTCAACGTGCCCACCTTCTCTACAAGCATTTATAAGTGATGTAAAAGTCTTCACATTTGGTTCGCACTTCTCTGCCGCCATTTCACCAAATACTTGCATAGCAGATCGAAAATCTCCTGCAAAATTTGACAAAACCTTGAACATGAGATACAATTGCTCAATCACGTCATACTGAACAACGACCATCCCCAGATGATCAACAGCGTTGGATGGTCCAAATGGTTGAGAAGCGCTAGAAACCATTACAGTAGTGCTAATTCTCATGCGCAGAAAGACGGGACGACCAGCATATAACAGTTACCCCAAACACAGGCTACATAATCCCTAATGGACAAGGATTCGTGGTTCGAGAATGATCAAATCGATCAATCATATTGTGGAAATAATAGAACCCAAAAGGGACCAAAGTTTCTATCACCAAAATCCGTGAAGAACATCGCATGTGCTGACCCAAAATGAAATAAAATTGGGCTAAAATGTATCCATATACTATTAAAAAACCACGAGGCCGAATTTGAGCTTCTTGGTCCTTTCGGGATCAAAGAAACAAACTGTTGATATGATGAATATAATCTCAAATCCTACATTCAGTAATTGGTCCACAGCAGTCACATGAAATTCAACCACAATCTAAGGTAAGGAAACCCTAATCGACACTGACCCAAAATCGCCAGCCTATAATCTAAGACAATGATTACACACTGATTAAAAGGATGTAGACCACCTAAACATCTGTTAAACACATGTTCAAGTAATGTAGACCACTTAAACATCTGACGTTATTAGGTCATCTACCAATAAAACTTTGAGAATTTGTAGCTTTTGCATATATGCATTCTTTGGCGCATTCATCCGCTAACGAGAACATATAAAAATTTGACCGGTTTACTAAGGGAACTACCTCTATCTAATCCCAACTATTCAAATTGCCCTGCCAGAAGTTGCAAAACCCTAAAATGCGAAAACAAGACAGATTAGGTCAAAAACCACGTACCCGTTTGCGCATAGACGGTAATGAGAGATGTATATGTTACAACTGTCGGTTTCACCCCGCGCTTCTTCATAGCGCCAAAAATCCGTTGCGCTTCCTTCACCCGCTCTCCCGAAGCACAAGCTGCCAAAAGAATGTCATAGGAAACCACATCTGGCTGTATCCCCAGCAGACACATCTCCTTGAATACCGAAAGCACTTTCGCCAGGCCCGTGTCGGCCTTGACATACATGTTCATAATCGTGTTATAAGTATACAAATCCGGCCTACACTTGGTCTCTTTCATCGACTGAAAAAGCTCTACAGCTGCGTCCACCTGCCCTGCTTGACTCCGAGCGTGCAAAAGCGAATTATACAACACCGTGTCTTTCTGAACCGACTCATTCATGTCCGTGAAGATCTTCTCCGCCAAATCCAAGCACCCTGAGCTCCCCAGCGTGTCAATCACGGTCGTATACAAATGCGGGTCCAGTCGACACCACCCTTGAAGCTCCATCCACTGGAAAACTTCGAGTGCCGCATTGGCGTGGCCCTGTTTTCCAAGCTCCTGCAAAACGGCGTTCACCGTCCTCGCCACCTGCTCATAGCGAACATAGCGAACTTCGGAATTCGGCTTCGATCCCAGCTTCTTCACCCAACAGCTAAGGACGTGTTTTACAGAGATATCGTCACTGAGATCCAAAACCTGACGAACGAGGTGCGCCTTCTCGTCTTTCTCCCGAGGATGCGGATTCTCACGAGCGAGCCAATACGGTCCGTGCGAAGAATTCACGGGAAGGGGAGAGGCTTCCTGGGAATTGAAAGGGCTGGAGTGCGCGAATCGGCGGAGACACCAGAAGCGGACCGCCGTGCGCCAGCATTGGGACACAGACACGCAGGGGCAGGCGTGATGCACTGCAAGGCGCCATGGCCCCATGAGAAAACCGCTACGCTATGCGCGCATCGTCGGGCTCAGATAGCAAACCCTAAAAGTCTACAAACCTAAAAAACTGAAAACCATGGAATTTAGAAGGGACTGCAAATATTGAAAACTCCCACTCTTGCTTGGATTGACGAAACCCACTTGGATTGAACGGAAGAGGGTGATGACGAAGCGAGCGGTTGGCGTGGCCTCGGCCACACGCAGAATCTCGGCCCTCTGCCTGCGTTGCCAACTGAATTTCCCTTTTATCTTAGTCCCCTTTTTCTTTTTCTTTGCATCTTGGGGCCAAATTGCAGCATTTCAATATAATATAATTTTCTTGTTCTTCACCCCTGAAAGGTCTACTTTCTGCCTTTCTTCACCAATCTTTTCTGGTAACCCTTGAAAGATGTTGCCCCATGACCAAGGTAGTCACCAAAATGTTCCAATTATGATTATTGGATTAACCCTTGAACGACGTGGTAGACGATTATTGTCCGATGAATGATAAGGAATTCTCCTGTGTAGGACAAAATTGCAACTATTCATCCTCGGAATTAGGGGTGGAAAGGAAAGATCTTCTACAGTAATTTGACTCCCAATGAGTATTTCTAGTTTTTCTAAAGTGGATGATGTCACACAGTTCCAAAATGCCTGATTTCCATAAGCAACAGCTTGGCGTTCAAGGGTTAACCCATGAACAACACAATAGATGTTTTTTGTCCGATGAATGAGAAGGAATTCTCTTGTGTAGGACAAAAATGCAACTATTCATCCTCAAAATTAGGGGTGGAAAGGGGAGATCTTCTATAGTAGTTTGACTCCCAATGAGTCGTGTTCTTGTTTTTTTAAAGTAGATGACGTCACACGATTCCAAAAGGGATGATTTGCACAATCACCAATTTATTCTTTAACCCATGTGCATCAGAGTAGACGTTTGAGAAAATAGGATTTGTGGAATACCAAGTTCATCAATTATTATAATCTTGAAAAGATGAGACTTATCACTAAGGTACATTCTTCATTTTTATAGTAATCTTGAAGGTCATCCATTAAACAAATTTTGGCATGTGTAATGTTTCATAGTTAACCCCTCATCGTCCAAGGGGATGAAAAGTATCCTCAAATTGTCTGGCAGTCAAATTCAAAGTGTTGTTACTTTTGCATCCAATGTTTGAAGTCAATAAATCTTATTGGAAAAGTTGCGCATATTAGACTAGTTTCATTGGTGAAATTTTCAGATCAATCCAAGATGTATTGAGTTTTTGAGAGCCCTTCGAAGTTCACAAGTTCAATTTGAGCTCACCACATTGCATTTTGATGGCTGCAACTTTGGGGACTTGTAACTTTTTCATAAAATGTTTTTTTTCAATAAAATTTGTTGGGTTTTATTCCTCTTAATTTCTAGTTATTGTGGTAAAATTTTGATATCAATCCAAATTGTTTTGAATGTTCAGAAGCCATTCGAAGTTCAAAATGAAAACATTTTTGCATTACAATGAACTTCCGCGGCTTATAACTTCTTCATAAATGGTTTGTTTTCAATCATTTTTGTTGAAAAAGTTTTACATACTAGTCTAGTTTGTGTGGTTAAAATTTCATATCAATACAAGAGATAATGAGTGACTGAGAAGCATTGTAGTAGAGGGAGGTTTAGCCATAGATGTGATTTTTTGCTACTTTTTTCATTGTTTTTTGACATTTCAAAACAATTTTGCGGACACAATGTGTCAATGGAATGATATTTTTTTTCACCAAAGTGTTTGTCTTCTGGTTTTGAATCTCTTTGTAGTTAAAAGTTTTTTCATTTGAGTAGGTTTAGAAATTGAATTTCACCTCCAAATGTGTTTTTAAGAAAATTTCAGCATCTTTTTTCAAGGCTAAAACATTATAATCTTTCAATCTATATAGTCAAATGACCCCAAATTTGTTTTGCACCATCTACAACATGCACACTACAAGATTGTGTGGTTGAAATTTTCATACTTCATTGAAATTTAGACTTATAGCACTAAAAAAGCAAAGATGCTTTTACACATGTTTGGACTTTGGGCAATGAGGGGTTGATTCTCCAAGAATATGACCCAATCACTAAGGTAGTCAACCAAAAGCTATCAAATCCATGGATGAATATGTAAGGTCATGGTTTGTTTCTCTAGTTTTCTCTTGAAAGTTATTCATGGATACTACTAGTCCTAAAAGTCTTTCTTATGAGTTAACCATGTAAAGACTTTGCAAACCATTTAGACACAATGGATGATTTTGAAATGAATTAATAAATAGAGAACGTGATGTTCTTATATGAATGTTTTATAAGAGCAAGCGACTTCGTGGATACTAATTATTCTTTCCATTTAATGAAAATTTTATTTTCTAGTGTCTTAGATACCTAAAAATCTACAACCAGATTCTTAAGTATAGTCATAAGAGACTAAGACCAAAAACTTCAATGGGCAAGTGCATTTTACAAGTCATGAGAAATGAACAATAAATAAATGTGTGACATTGGCTATGGGTGGCTTGCTACATCATAAAAATTAGAGTAGTCCCAACAAATGGACAATTTGAACTTGACAGTTAGTGGTTGCAGCATTCACTACGAGAAAATTGTACCCAACCTACAAAAAATCAACAATTTTTTGTTGTTATGGGCATTGGTGGGCACAACTTTATCAATTTTATCAAATTTTATTAAGATGTTGAAATTTTGTTGTTGTTCTAGGAATTCCATTTTTTTTCCAAATCAACAAAAATCTAATAGATTTTACAAGTAATAATTTGTTATTTGCACATACACATGTGGATTCAACTGTGGTGTAAATGATAAGGAATGTGGTTTGTAAGAGTAAGGTCTTGGGAACAAACCCCGGTGTCAACACATATGCTGACGTGGTAGTTGCTATTACTATTGATGGGGCAATTTTTAAATCTTTTTAAATTTCCATTGTCCAAATCAATAGTTTCGGAACAACAAATTTCAATGTAATTTTGACTAAGATAACCCAACCAAAACAAATGAAACAAACAACAAATTTCAATTACATTTATGTTATTTAGGTCATAAGTTTTCTAGTAGTTATTGTTCAAGGAAGAATGAAGCACTAGAGCAACACAAACTTGAGGTATGGAATTGGAATTTGTAATAACTTCTTGTGGCAGCTCTCTAATTTTGCAAAAATCTCTTGAAAGATAGAAAGTATAATCCACTCACTACTTTCTTCCTATCCTTAGAGTTGCTAATGTTTTCTACTCTTCTTGTCATCTTCTACAATGTCTAAACAAAGAAAAAAGTCTTCAAATTTGCCAAATCTTCCAACCATCTTTTTTATGCATATAAAAGTGAATTCCATCTTGAACCATCTCTTATATGATCAAGACGCAACATTATAGCAAATGGGCAATATTAAATGTTGTAATGCAAATTGGTCCATTATGTAGATATGTCTATTTTTGTTGGTTTGATTTGATTATGAATAGCAAACTTAAAGGAAAATGAATAAAAAAATGGAAGGGTATGATGAAAATCACAATTTGGATAGGCTTATTAACCTATCTCAAGTTAATTGCACCTTGTCGCAACTCAAGGGGGTAGGTAGTGGGTTGGTTATACAACTTTCCTGCACATTCTTGCTATATGTTCTAAGTCACAAGTGAGGGTGCTTGATTCCCACCCTTGGAATTAAGCGAACACAACTGGGTTCTTGTGTTGTAAAGTTGTCCTATGGTTGTCTATATGTCAAATGCAAAATATGCCTTCCAAGAAATGGATCTTTCGTATTGAAATTCTACTTTGAAATCCCTAATTGAAAACTTAATCCACCTCAAACAAATTAGTAATGACATTGGCCTTGGGATTTATCTCCCAAGTTAGGCCCACAGAAGATTAATCAATCAAAAGGACAAAGTAGGTCAAGTTGTAGGGCTGAAATACCCTTTCCAAAATGATAAAGAAATCTTAAATCCAACTTTCTTGTGATGAGATAATTGCGGATGAAGTTTGGTTTCTAATCTAATGGTTAAACTTCATTCGTCATTTACGTCTAGGTTAATGATCGAAATTTACTTCTAATTTTTGGTTTATTTTTTATTTTTTATCTTCTTCCTAAGTTCTGAATTTCACTTGGTTTGGTCAACTCTGGTTGACTTTCATCCAAATCCTCCTTAACATTGATCAGTTCTTCATCCTACTCTAACTTCTTCAATACTAACCTATTTCCTATAGTTAAACAAGTTTTGGAACCCTGAAATTATACTTTAAAAGATTCTAATCAAAAATTGTTCCTAAGATTCCTTCAAAAGATTCCATTTAATTTCCAATTGTTTATACTACGTCTTTTAACTTTTAATCCTAATTGCTATTTTTAGGTTTAAGTAAATTTAAAAGTAAAAGTCATCTAAAGTTACCTCTTGGAAAAGGTTAAACACTTACACTTTTGACTTTTCTCATAAAAATTACTCACAGATGAAGTTTGACCAATAAATGGTTCTTTAACCTTTTACTTTTGGAATTGACTTTTTTTCTATTTTTAACTTTTACTTCTATCCTAGATTCTTCCTTGATTCTTTTGAATAATTTCTAAGTTTTCATCCAAATTTCAACTACTTTTCATTCAAGCATAACTTTTGGAGTTTTTGTTTATTTTTTTATGTTTAACAACTTTTTGGAAAGGTGTTGACTTTCTCTACCTACTTTTTCAATTAAATTCTAAATTTCTAATGACCCTAATGGTCTGCATTTAATTCTTAACTCCTAATGCTAATGGCTAACTCTAATTTAATTCCAAAACCACAAGACTGAAATTTCAAGACAATGATAAAAAAAACCAAAATTTTGGGACCCAAAGGTATCACCCCAGTTTTGGTCATTTTTGATATGATGTATGTAATAAATCAAGCAATCGGCCTGTTAGCCTTTTGACCCATAGTAGCTATATTGGGCAGCTTGGCCACTTGGCTGGGCCTTTGGTTGAGTCTTGATATTGGCTGGCCTTTGGTTGTTGTTGGACCTTGGTTGCACTATTGAATTACATATGGTTTCTTGACCTCTAGCCCTATCCAGTTCACTTAGCTGTTGCTCGTCAATTCTTGACTTGTAAATGCTAAATTTTCACAACAAATAACAGACTATGGGAATTCTTCTTGGAATTTTCCTACAAATACTATAAAATTTGTTCCAAGAGCAAACTAAGCTTCACCATTCTAAAGGTTAAGGCTCGAAATTTTGACAAATTTTGACAAAGGTTAGTTAGTATAACAATAAACTAAACTTGGCAAAGTCAAAGCTTCACTGTGTGGAGCGTTAGCACCACACTAAGGACCACTTTGGACTCAACACTTAGTACAAGACTTTGAGAATTTTGGAGCCAATCCAAAACTTCTCCAAATAGTTTTAACACCACACTTGGACCATGTATTCCTACGTCAAGGCTCTAGGGGGATTTTCACAAACCAATGGTAGGAAATCCCATACAAAAAACTCAATGGAATGTTTGTTAGTAGACAAGACACTTAAAAGAAAGAACCACAACAAATATGCAAATTGTTTGCAACAAGACTTCTAGGGGATTTTCTCCAAAAGATGGGAAATTCCACACAATAAGCTTGCTTGTGATGGTTAGTATACAACACGGACTTCAAACATAACAAAAGACTTCAGTGTTAGTGGAAAATGACTTCAACAAGTAATCCATTCGTTAGTAATCGTTTCAAAGGGATCCCAATGTCCTTTGAAATAGGCTCAAAAACACAAGAAAAGTGAACAAAGATCAAAGAGCAAAGCTCCAAATGTAATCTAAACAAGGTTTTTGGCAAATTGGTAAAATTCAAACAATATGGCCACAGTTTGGTTGGTTACAAAAGCAAGCGTGAAAGGCCTCGAGTTGGCCCAAACAAGAAAATGAAGAAAGGGGTACAAAGTGAGAGGAGAGGAGGCCTTTTATATATTTCCAAGGCCTCCTCCCCCCTCAAGTTACCTAACAACTACTCCTAGTAAAAAACTCTAAATTAACTTTTAATTTTCTACCCTACATCTGTGATTGCTCTAACTTTTGGAGAAATGCTCCAAACGCCAAATGGATTGCACCATTGTCTTTTGAAGACCCAAGTTAATCTTATGGATCCCCAACCCCCTACTCCTGGCCCATTTTGCAAGCGAAAGCTAGTGTTTTGAAAAGTAGTGAAAAAGGTCAAAATCTCAAAACTTGGAGTTTGACTTTTCTCAAAGTTTTGACTATGTAGGTTTGTTTAGGAGGTTCAAGATAGTAAGAAAAGAGTCCCAGTTGGCTTTAATCGGATGTCGCACGATCCGGGAATGCCAGTCAGCTCATCGGGAATTTTGGAATTCTATTAAAAATCATAGTCGCCTCTAGTTCTCGCACTTGTCGGTGTTGGAACGACTTGAAATTTGGTGGAGCACTTATTTATGATAAAACACACTATCCTAATTTTTAGTGGGATTTTATTGCTATCTTGGTCATTTCTATGAATTTTCAAATGTTGATAAATGTGGTTGACTTCCTATAGAGTCATCTTCTGCAATCCAAAAAATTTTGAAAATTTTTGGGTAGCTTCTAGGAAGCTTTCAAATAACAGTTGAAAGATTTCACGTCTGTGTCACACTTTATGATAAAGGTGTCAAAATATCACCTATTGAATTAATTCTTCTGGAGAGGAATCATTCCCGTACTAGGGAATCTTCACAAACCGACTTTGCCATTGCACTCTTAGCATGTTTTTAAGCAAAATGCACCTCTCTCCATTCATTGGTCGCGTAATCATAGAACTTGTGGATTTTCCTTGCAAGGAATAAAGTCACTTTTCTAATTCTTTGCAAATTAGATGGTGATCTCTCCATGGGTTACCTATCAGGGTTGCTATTCTGTGAGCATGTGAATATGAGCCTATAAGCTTGTGAGCTTGTAAGCCTACAAGTATTAAAGGTTGAAATTTGATGAAGGGCCTATGACCACGGACTTTGGAGTAATGAAAAATTGGGATTTGCATACTAAAATCATCTTCACATTTTACAACACTATAATACATTGAGTAGAATTTCATCAATAATCAACAAATTTCAATAGGAAGGGGAAATTTAGAACATAACAATTTTGGCTATATAAAGTGGTTATAGTAGAAGTACATAAAACAAGGTGCAATGTATGAGAAAATAAAATCCAACAAGTGCAATGTAAATGTAAATAGAATCACATAGAAGATGTAGACATGGACTAAGAATGGCTGCTACTATTAACCGATGATGTTTCATTCTTTGATTCTACAACTGTCATATAGAAAAATTGCAAAAGCACTTTCTTTCGATTGGTCCTCCTCTAGTGTATCTTTCTTGTATAACCGCACTACTGCATCAAATGCAACAACAATCTTGTGCTACAATATTGAATGGAAACAAACAAGAGGGATAAGGCACTAGGGCAAATTTCAAAATCACAAAAATGAAATGTTGTATAAGATTGGGGTGAAATTTCCATAATAAATGAAGACCATTGTTGACATGGTGTACTAACTCTTCCTTGAGTTTTTCTGACACTATTACATCTTAGAGGGATGGAGATGTTTTGAGAATCTATCCAAACACAAAGCTTCGTATTTGCAGACCTTGTACATTGTGTGTATCAAGCTAGTCTTAATGAATTTTCAGTATGTCTAGTAACAAGAGCAAATCATTTTAGATAGATCTATAAAATTCTAAAAGACATTCAAATAGTAAAACAAAGATAATAAGTAAAGTAAACTATACATACTTGTTAATGTTGTGTTTAATATACATGACAATGCCAATATACCTTTTAGTCTCTAAGATAATGGAATCCACAAATATATATATCAATCTCAATCATATTTATTATGATAAGATATTTTAGTTGTCTAAGAAAATAGACAGTGGTTTCCATCACAAACAAGGAACTTGGAATTCTGGATATGTTGCAACTTAGAAGTAAAATTCAAAGTGGCATTGAAAATGTTCTTTTCCTACCTTCTTCATTCCATAGAGAACCAATTTATATTTCTTTACATTAGAGACATGTTCTTCTTCTCCCTACTTATTTGTAATGAAGACATAGAATATGCAAGAACCATCTTTATATCCATACACAAACTCCTACTCAAGTGTAGTCAAGCTCCACTGCAAAGTTGATCTCACTATGATCATCACAACAAGATGATACGATGGAATACAAAAACAAGATATAAAATGGGGCTTCATTCAAAGACTGGAGATAAAAGTCACAAAATTAATTTTCTACAATCTTATAAGGGTGTACTCACATTACAAGGGAGCAGTGTCAATTCGGATATTTTAAGTCAATTCGTAGGGGTTGATTTGGAAAAATCTATTAGTTTTTTATCAATTTAGACATATTAATTTGGACACTGTTTTCATCTAGTGTTAATAGTGCAATCCAAGCCTGTAGCCCAAATCAATAGCCTTGTAATTACAAGGTACAAGCTAAAGTTATATATGAGAACAAATAGTTTGAAAATGAATTAGCATCAAAATTATTATTTTTAATTCAATACCCCATATTTTGATTTTGAAAACATTGGCTTGGAGCTCTTGGCTTCCATTGATGCCACAAATTCTCCAAATCTAAAGCTAGTTGATCAAAACAAAACCTAATTCTACTTAGGAGGGCCTTGAGTTGAAACTGAATTGGCATCATAATAATTTGTTTTTGATTTTGAGGTCATAGGAGCTCAGGCCCTTGGCTCTCATTGATGCCATGAAGTACTTGGATCTGAAACCTAGATTTCACTAGATGATAAAAAAAATAACCGATTGCTCAAAGTAAAAGACCATAAGTTCTAAATTGATTTGTTTCAAAAAAATTAAAAGACCTCTAGTTTAATTCAAGACTACTAGAGCTCGGGCCTTTAGCTTCCATCCACACCGGAAGGTCCTTTGAATGTAAATCTAGGTGATTAAAAGAATAACCAAATGCTATGATCAAGAGTTGAAAAAAAGAGGTAGAGTACAAATTTTATTTTTTCTTAATCACTAGCTATGTGGTTGAGATCCCATAGATACCAAGAGCTCCCCTGAACAACCCAACATGTGATTTAAAGACAATCAACTCTTGCACAAGCACAACCATATTGAATCTAAGTTTAAAGCCAAAATTAAAAAAAATCTCGTATACACAAAGTCACAAACAAGTCTTCAAGAGCTAAATGAAAGAGTTAAAAATATGTACTTCACCATTTTTATACTTGAACATAAAAATAATACTTATCAATTGTATGGAAAATTTGTCTCATCACCAATAAAGGGTGGGGGAAATTGGCATAGCTTGCCCCTAGTGCATCCCAATCAACCACACACCAATCCCAACCCCCCAAAAAACAGATTTTTTCTTTATCCTTTTTTTTTTCTAGATTCCTACTTCAAGTCTTGGACATAAGATTTATGTTCGAATTTGGATCTCTAGAATCTAGGATGTCTTAGTGCAATAGAGTAGTTATAAGGTTGGGATTCTAATATTCTTAATATACAAAAAAGGACTGGGATCACCATGTTTCTTTTCTAAATTCACAAATTTTCCTTGAATAAGGGCAAATTTTTACTTATAAAATTTGTTTGTTTAAGGGTATATGAAAAAGTTGTTTTATTTGGGTCAATATTGTTGCATTTTGAATGTGAGAGGATGTGACTAATATATTGACTATAGGAACTATATTTAAATATTTGCAACTAGTAATTTATACCAACTCAAAATATGCCATGCTTTGATCTGTAGCCTAATTATGATGTGCCTTCACATGCTGTTTATATTCCAGAGTATATATGAAGCATGATGGAAGATTTTACGAGGGCACATAATCTTTTCTTATTAAAGATTTGCTTCCAGATTATGACATATGTACTACAAATTAAAGCTATCTACTCGAAGCCTTACTTCAACTGTTCATATTCCATGGACTTTTTACCAGTCAAACTTGGTTGATCTCATATGGTCATTTGATGTTGTACTAAATTAGTTTAGCACTTACTGAGCTAGTTAGTAGAAGTTAATTCAAAGGACTTACTGACCTTAGTGACTTGTAGTACTCTTGACTTACCAATGATATTTATTAATCAAGATAAGTGAACTTACTAGCAAGGGATGCACCATACTGATTCATACATGGGATAAGCCGCATTAAACTAATGCATTAAATTAATACACATGGTCCAATAACTTTGAATGCTTGGGGTCTTTATTGGTTTCCAGTTGGAATTTTCATGTAGACAACATGTTTGGTTGTCTTAAAACAAAACAACTTTTAGCCATTATTCTATGAGCTTGAGAGTGTTGAGTATTACACAGGACTTAAGTGGTGGCATTACTCTGAACAATGAAATTTTAGAAGAACTTTTGAGTTGGAGCTTTGTTACTTTCATATCATTGTGAAGTCACTGAGTTGCCCTACTACTAGCATGGTATCCTCACAATCTATCTCTACACAGGTTCTTTGATGATTATTCTCTTTGAATTTTTTGAATGTTTGAGGATGTAGTGATTTTTTTGTCTTGGCATGGTTTCTCTTAGTAAAAGCTATAATATGCGTTTGTGGGCTGTAGACACCTCATGTGTCCTCACTAACTAAGCATTCGTGTTGTGTTTTGGGAATGGGCACAAGTGAGGCCCCAAACTTCTTAGAGATCTATTGGATTCTAGACAATGCCTATACTCTTCAAAAAAACTTCTCTTTACTCTATGTTTTAGATACTCTGCAATGTTTTCTAAATTGTAAAGTGAGCTAATACTTGCATATGCAATATATGGCATACTTATATAGCTTCTAGTGTAAACTATGGATATTTTGCCTTTATGATGATGTCTAGGCAAATATTTTAATGGGTCAAGAGAGAAATGCTAAGAGAAAGCACTTCTAAGCATCAAAGTTTCTCCTCTCAATTTCGGATACCAAAGGATTGTATTGACATATTTTGAGTTGGTGTTGCAATATTTGCACAAAGATGATGCTAGGAAATTTTCTCAGTTTGCATACAACTCTATATGAGAACTAGTACTAAAATAGTAACTAATTACTACACTGTGACGCTTTCCTGTTGGAAAAAGATATAATAAGCGCCCAAGAAATTGGGATGTACTAGATTAAAAACCTTTTTATAAATTTTCCCGTGGCTCGAGGGTTCCTCTCGGTGCTGAGAGGACCCCGTCCACGTCTAGAAGTTGATTAGGAAACAAACACCTAAACCTTGCACAAGCATAGTTGGAACACATTCTAGTTGGAAAGCTACAATTTTTTTTTATCACGGATTGTGGGGTTGGGGGCTCCTCTCAGCGCCAAGAGGTCTTCTTCCCCTTCTAGAAAGTAATCAAGAAAAAAATATAGCTATAACGCATTCTAGTTGCAAAGCTAAAATTTTAATTTTTGTAGAAAAGAGCAAGTCCTCTAGTTCATCTTCAATGAATTAGAGTACAATTTTTTTTTATCACTGGATGCCAGGTTGGAGGATCCTCTTGGCGCCGAGAGGTCTTCCTTGCCCCTTAGAAATTGATCAAGAAAAATACACAGCTATAGCACATTCTAGTAACAAGGCTAAATTAATTGTTTTGAAATTTTGCGGAAAAGAGCAAGTCCTCTAGTCTTTGATTGAATTAGAG
This sequence comes from Straminergon stramineum, assembly GCA_963920665.1. Taxonomy (NCBI): domain Eukaryota; kingdom Viridiplantae; phylum Streptophyta; class Bryopsida; order Hypnales; family Calliergonaceae; genus Straminergon; species Straminergon stramineum. The sequence continues at coordinate 16,521,201 of OY987263.1, forward strand.
AACAATTTCTTTTTATCATTAGCTACAGGGTTGGAAGTTCCTCTTGGCGCTGAGAGGTCTTCTTTCCCCTTTAGAAAGTCATCAAGAAAAAAATATAGCTATCATGCATTCTAGTTGTAAGGCTAAATTAATTAATTTTTTTTAATTTTGTGAAAAAGGCAAGTCCTCCAGTTCTTCTCGATTGAACTAGAGTATAAATTTTCTAATCATTGGCTTCAGGGTTTGGGGCTCTTCTCGACACCGAGAGGTCTTTTCCCCCTCTAGAATGTAATCAAGAAAAATGCACAGCTATAGCACATTCTAGTTGTAAGGCTAAATTAATTTTTTTAAACTTTGCGGAAAAGAGCAAGTCCTCTACTTCATCTTCATTGAATTAAAGTACAACTTTTTTTATCACTGGCTTCAGGGTTAGAGGTTCCTCTTGGTGTTGAGAGGTCTTTTCCCCCTTAGAAAGTGATCAAGAAAAAGGTACAACTAGAGTATATTCTAATTGCAAGGCTAAATTAATTGTTTTGAAATTTTGGGGAAAGGAACAAGTTCTCCTAGCCATCATGATTGAATTAGAGTACAATTTTTTTTTATCACTGGTTGTGGGGTTGGAGGTTCCTCTCGATGCCAAGAGGTCTTCTTCTCCCCCTAGAAAATAATCAAGAAAAATGCACAACTAGAGCACATTCTAATTGCAAGATTAACTTAGTTTTTTTTCTTAATTCTGTAAAAAAGAGCAAGTCCTCTTGGTCATCGTGATTGAATTAGAGTAAAATTTATTTTTTGATCACTGGTTGCAAGGTTGGGGGTTCTTCGTGGCATCAAAAGATCTCTACCTCCCCTAGAAAGTGCTTAGGAAAAAACACCTTAACTTTGCACAAGTACAACTAAAGCACATTTAACTACAAGGTTAAATTACTTTTAGAATCTTTGAGAAAAAGAATAGCTCTTCTCAATGACTAAATCATTTTAATCAAGGTAGAGTACAATTTTTTTTATCATTGGCGTTGGGGCTAGGGGCTCCCATTGGTGCTGAAAGGTCTCCCTCACAACCTAGCAAGTGATCAAGAAGAAATACTTCACCCAAACACAAGCACAAGTACCTCGATACCAATCTTGAAGACAAGATTTAAAATATTATTTCATATACAAATAGGTCTGCGAGAATTGAATGAAAGAGGTAGAGTATAATTTTTTAAACACTGGTTGCAAGGTTAGGGGTTGCCATTGGCACTGAGAGATCCTTTGAACAACTCCACATGTGATCAAAAGTAACAATAGACCCTAAGCACATATACAATCAAGTCAAAGTCGATTGTAGAATCTTACATCGTCATCGTAGGTGGTCGGCGTTGCAATGATCTTGATGGAGTTTTTCTTGTCTCGATCCCTCTTAATGTTGCCTCCTAATCCATCCCTATTACTTCTCCACCTCCAATGGTTGCACTACTCGTGGCTAATCTCCTCCCCATTTCACTCCCTTTGTGTAATATACAATCAATGATAACAATACTACCTCAAAATTCTCTTCAATTACAAATCAATGAATACAATGCAAGTTTTATCCTAGTAATGCAATAAAAAACATGCCTATCAAGTTCTAAGAATTCAAGCAACAACATTGCAACTCTCAAAGCGCATAGAAGGAGTTTTTTCGTGGATTAGTGTTTGGTTGGTGCTCATTGTGACCCCTAGACTAAGCTCTATTTTCTAGTAATCTTGTCTCCAACCATATCTTTACTATTACAAAGGACAGTCGAGTACTTCAGATTCAAGTTTTTTGGATTGCATTTTTGGTAGGAATTTTTTGCAATTTTTAATACTATGTATTCTTGAGCTATAAACTCTTAATATAAATAAATTGAAAAAACTTGAAAAATAAACTTGAAAAACTTAATACATGTGTGTTTAGTAAATTTATACTGAAAACACCCCTTTAAGGTCGTTACTTGTAAGACTATATGTCTAAGACTATACTTAAAACACCCCTTTCTCTTGTAGTGCCTTGTGCGTCAATACACTACAAGGCACCCATCCCAATAATCACTAGCTAATCACTTCAAGTGCAATCTAGGGATCTAAAAGTTCTGAGTGGCTGACCTCAAAATTACAAGCCTATCACTTTTATTGTATGTAACCCTCTTCAATTGGTCGTACTATGCCAAAGTCCCAATACTAAAATGATTGTTGATTAGAATATTGGATATTTGGAAACTGAAAATGTGAATGCCATATTCTAAAATAAGTCTATATCTTTGAAATGTCAATGGTAGATATTTAGAAATATCTCTTCATTTTGATCTAGTTTATGGTTAATTATTTTTTGGAAATTAGGATTTTTTGCAGTTCATCATCAACTATGAATTTTGCATTCATTCATTCCCTTGTTCTTGATCCCAAACAAAAATAAATTTATCCCAAAGCAAATGTGTTGGTCATGCTTGCATAGATTTAGGGGAATGCTAGTATGTGAGCATGGAGCGGTGAGCAGTGAGTGAGAAGCGGGGATTGGTGAGTGGGGTAAATATTTTTATTGGTTTAAAAATATTAATAAGAATAAATGGATTAAAAATTTGCTAGAATTATTTGGGAAATTGGATTGAAGTTGAAGAAGAAGTTGATGAATGTCAATGGAAAATGGATGAAAGTGGTTGTAAAAAGTCGATGAAAGCAGTTGGATGAAAGGGATGAAAGGGATGAAAGTGGTTTAGGATAATGGATGAATTTCATTGGAAAAATGGATGAACGAATTTTAGGGTTTGGATGAAAGTGTGTCAAGAAATAGATGAAAGTAGATGACAAAACAAGATGAAAATGGGTGAGAAAATGGGTGAGAAAATGGGTGAGAACTTCCTATGAATAGATGCCATGTTGGGAAAGACATCGGAAAAAGGCTAAGATTATGTTTTAGGGTTCCATTTAATTGAAAAGTGGTTAGGATTAAGGGTCCCATATTCTGTAGAAACAATTGTCCTATGACCGTGAAGGAGTAGTCTACCTACAACCGTGGGTTTAGTTCACGTGAGAGGTTTAGGGTTTTAGGGTTTTAAATCAATTTGGGTAGTGCAACCTCAAATCACTATGAATAACATAATCCAATTTAGAGCCACGAACATTCAAATGATATAAGTAGACCTCAAATAGGAAAGAAAGGAGAAATTCAGAAATTGTCAATCACCAACATGCATTGAAAATACCATAGTGGTGTACAACAATATTTCAGCCGAAGTGGGCTGAGGTCGAACTACCCTCACTATCTGATGTCTGTGAATTTGATTCTGCAGCACAATCATCAACAAACTCTAGTACACGAGGATCTACCAAATGGGCCCTAGAAGTTGGCCTTGGATTTAGGGCAATGAAATCCTTGGAAACCGCCTCAACATATACGGGGAGTTGAAATGGCTTAGGGGGACTTGGGAAAAATCGAGGGTTGGAAAAAAATGGAACCTTTTTAGAGTTCTTCACTGTCGGGTTTTGCCTATCAAAACAAGTGAACAAAGTATTAGATCAAATGAACCCATGAAGAAAACAGTAAATTTAAACCATAGAACTCAGAGGAAAACTTACTTATTGAATCGTGATGTCTTGACAATAGCTTGGATCGGTACATCCATGTTGTCAAGATCTAGAGCGGCTGTAGGAGGGCCTGGCGATGGTGGTTTTGGAACCGTGCGCATGACTGGAGCAATGAAGGCATCAAAGATAGCCTTGTCCTCCTCAAATGCCAGAATGTGCCGACGTGTCGCACGATAAGCTTGAATGCTGGCCCCTGCTAGCATCCAAGAGAAGTTAAAGTCCAAGAAATCGAAATAGCTATATTATCCAATAATTCAACAGAAATTAGTTGAACAAAGAAAACAACAATTACCTATAGACGCAGTGCAGTCAACGACGATGTCCCCAGGTTCAGAGCATGCTTCTATAAGCATTTGCATGAATTGCGGAGCCTTTTCCCGAGGACCCTGCCATGGTTTGTTGCCATTCATGGTGACGTCCTCCTTGTTACAGAAATTCTGGAGGATGTCATCGCGTCCCACAATGACACCCACCGCATCGTGGGATGGGACGAACTAGAATGGAAATTCCTCATGTGTCTTTGGTCCACATTCCTTGACCATCAGGGAGATGGCAAACCTCATTGTCTGTAGGCAAAAGAAGTAAGAATTCCAGTACAATTGATGAGGAAATGCAAGAAAAGTATTTAGGAGTCTAAATGGTCTCTTACCGTCTTAGTGGGATCAGCAGGCGAGGTCAAGTGAAGATGATTCATGCCAAACCAAGTGATGAGTATCCTGAAGTTGTACTCTTTGCAACATCCGAGGATGTGGCTTCTGTGGGGAACAGAGGGGGCTAGGTACATCACCAACATACCACCGCTGTCGTGCAAAAACTCTTGAGCGAAGTCAAAAACTGGAACTAACCATTGAGATGAGAACTCGTTCCACGTAGGAATGGGGCCAGGTGGAACTGATATGGTGGGCACATGGAGACCTTCGGGAACATCCATGATGATCAAGTCCACAGCTGATTGGGAATCGAGGACCCCGTTGAAGTAGCAATCTTTGTCACTGAAATGCTACACGGAAAAGTGTTAGTGACAAAAGATGAAGAAGGTTATGATATTGAAAAATGTATATTGAAATACAAACGTCACTATAGTAAACAAAGCTGCGGTTTAGAGCCAACGAAAGAAGAGATGTGTGATTTAATGGTGGTTTAGGGTAGTAAAAATAATAGAGGCACGGTGGACACAAAAAGAGATGAAGGGCTTACCATAGCCAAGAAGGATAGGACGTCATCCTAGGCCTTTTTAGTGCTTTGAAGATTACCCAGAGCCAAATTCAAGATTGTCGCGTCCCTTAGTGACACTTACCACCTTAAGTTCCCTTCCAATGCTTATCAAGCACTTGATACTTTAGTGGCACCAAGGGTCACACTCCTCTAACACTACACATGCCACACACATCCAATGTTAGTCCCCAATTCCAACTCTTTGTGCTAAATCCCAATCACCGGGACTACTAGCACACACACACACCCATCATGACACTGGGGCATGTTACTTGGTAACATGGGGTGGGACTTCCATCTTATTGTGCAAGGACCCATGGTGGCATTACTCACCATGGTCCTAATCGCCCTTGAGTGTCACCCCACTCCATACTAGGCTCATTGTGTATTTATTACTTTCCATTTTGTCACTAATCAAGACTCACCATTCGGGACACCTCACATAGCCTAGCAAGGAGTGGGACTCCACCCAACCGGTGCCACGGGACACACCCAAGTGTCCCATGGTGCCTTGGAGTGGTGGTGACTCCACACCACCAACCTTAAGTCACCGGGACTCACTAAGGCTCCAAGAGGGAGTGAGGAGGGAGACCAACCCCTCCTATACTACTTTCTGTGGGATTCGGAAGACCCCCCCCCCTTGTATGTCAAGGGGGACTCCCAAACACCCTTTGGTTTTGGAAGACCACCCCGTTTCTCCTGATTCGCGCTAGTTTGGGACTCCCGAACTTCCACCCGGCATAACTTTGCGATCCGGGATCCAAATCGCACATGCGACCCCATTTTCGACATCTACACGACGCGTAGATGCCAATGGACTACTCACTTGCTCCATTCGGACAAGTACTCACAAAGTTATCGCACTCTAAAGATTCGGGACACTCTCAGCGCGGCCAGGGCACTCCCGGCGCGACCGGGACACCCCCAACTTTGAACGCCCATAACTTTTGACTCGCAAGTCCTAATCACGCGTTCTTTGGACGGCTAGAAGCATCTTCTCAAGACCTTTCCAAGCATGTATCACACGCCCCCAAATTCGTCCAGATCAAAGCGCTACATTGCTCTGATCGCTCGAGACTCCTAATCCCCCTCACCTCATCTCTTGCAAGGCTTGGGGAGTCACCCCCAATGTCCTCCTTGCTCACCAAGGTGGCACGGGCACGCCTTGTGATGAAGGTCATGACAAAGATGCACTCATCAATATCCAGAATAGGGTCTAGATTATGAATTATTGGCGTCAATCCATGCACCAAACGCTCTTGAGTTAGGGAAAAACCGGACGACCCTTCTTTCATATCAACTGCACTAGTAGCTGGTTCTTGCAATGGTGTCTCAACCTTCCTCTTCTTGCCCTTCTTGTTAGCCTTCTCTTGATCCTTTTTAGCTTGGGCAGCAAGTCTCTTCCTCTTGTTTTCCTCGGTCTTCTTCTTGGCATCGTCCAATTTCTCCAATTTCCTCTTGTCAGACGCTTCACGCCTCTTGATGGCCCTATCTTGTGCCTCCGGGTCTAATCCGGCGAATTCATCGAACTCAGACTCAACAACCGCAGTATTCTTGAGCGTCTGAAAAAGAATCTCCTCTTCCGGTGGCATGATCCCGAAGTTGCATTCCAAGTACCAAGGGCAAGCCTGCAAATGAGAGCTCGTCCAGTTTTTCAATTGTGTGGGCGAAAACATACAGTCTGTGGAGGATCGATCCAACCACGTGGTGAGAAATGGGGGCAAATCAGCCTTTGCAAGGGCTTTCTTGCCATATAACTCGAACTTGAAGTACCTACAAATGAATTTTGCATGTTAGTCTATCTCACTTCATGGAAGAGTAGTTAGGAGTGTGTAAGACCAAATTGCAATAGAAGTTTAGAATATATGGAAGTGACCGCATGTCTCAGTATACATCACAAGAAAGTTTAAGAGAAATAGAACCAGCTCCATTAGAAAAGATCCTAGACAACTCAATTAGACTGGACACATCTACATAGGTAGTTCTTCGTCGACTGCGAAGGCACATTCAATATTAGAGGAAGAGAATGGAATGGTTATTTAGAGAGACATGTACCTGTATATCACGCGTTTAACTGCCAATACGGATCCCCTGAAGTCCTTGAAGGAGTCTGACTTCTTGAAGGCGTCAGCACCCTTGAACGTACCTGTATAAGCATGATCCCAAAGCTTCATTCTCCACCCCTCCAAATACTCGAAGAGTGTTTGCGGCTTGGTAGAGACGGAGAAGTCCATGGTTATATTATCCGCTTGGATTATGGAGTCGAACATCTCAGTAGCTGTCTCTTCAATCTGCTAGTATATGGGGATCACCATGCATGGTAAAGTGAGTGAGAACAATAGATTTTTTTGTATATTAGTTTAAAGTAATGTGAAGATAGAAACTGAAATTTAGTACAGTATTATGAAGAGGGGTAGGAATGCATAGAATGAAATATTACCCCTGCATACTAGCATGCCTTACTAAGGAAAACCTGTAATTTTTCCTCATTCACAGGACGCGGTGGGAAGCGGTGTGCCTCTCGAGTGGGCCCCGAGGCATTGATCCATTTCAACCACCTAATCTTGAACATCGCATTGACGTTGGCTGTAGCTATCATTTGCAACTTCTCTAAGGTCAGTTCGGGGCTGGAGTACAAGTTCCAGTGCCGTTCAATCTGTGTCCAAGCAAAGAACACTTGTTTAGAAATAGAAGACTAGAGTAGAGTTTCAATCCTCTGATTTCAACTATGAGTGGACTGTACCTCTTCCAACCAATCTCTTCCAAGTGCAGGGTTGGCTACTACTACAATCTTCGATAACTTCTTGTACAGCTTCTCCGTGGTTTCCTTAATTGAACACCGCATTGCCATTGCAACTCCCTCTTTGGACATCTCATCCTCTACGGTCTCCTCGTTGTATTTTCGAACTGCAGCATCAGCAGCTGCTGCAATTTCTTGCTGAAATAGCAAGCAGTGCACATAAGAACAAGGTGTGCTCGGACAGAAAAGTAAAGTAAAGAACAATGAGATACTAATTCGCGTTGAAATGATAACCAACTAGTAAGGGAATCATATTATACCTTAAAGATGAAGGAAGTGAAGACCTCTAGGGGCATGGAATACCATGTCCTCCATGTAATCTGTTGGCAGGTTTTAATGTCATCCTGACTGAGAAGCTCGTTGAACTTCTTGAGATCCATAACTCCGTATTTCTGCACTCGATACAACGTGTGTACGAGGTTTGTCTTGACATGAGAGTTTTCAGTATGCCTGTCATACCATACCATTCCAGCATATGAGGTGCCAATGCAAAAAAACAAACCAAGAATTTAAATCAAAATGAAGAGGTGTAATAAGTTTAGTTGCTTCAATCAAAGTAGATAAGGCATACTTGTTGATGTCGTGCATGGCCTGCATTGCTACCCCAATACGATTCCGTGTATCAAGTATAATGGAGTCCACAGAAATATGCCAGTCCTTCTCTGTTCGATGAAGTCGATTAATATGGTTCATCCAAGCTATACGTCTGTGATTTCCATCACAGACGAAGAACTTGTAGTCCACCAAGTGCTTCAGAGCTGCTTTAGACTTCAATGAAAGATTGAACTGATCATTGATGGAATTCTATATGGGCCCCCACTCATCTTTCTCTCTATCAGAGAAAACTGCTGTTTGACCATCTTCATCCAAAATGGAGACATAAAAAACCCTTGCGCCTTCTTCATATCCATGGCTAAACTGATTTTTAAGCAATGTAAGATCGCAAGAGAGTGTTGGGCGGACCATAGGCATAGGCACCAGTCGGCAAAGAGGAATCCGCATGCGGGAGAGATCAGAGGTGGTCAACCGCAAACTCGAAATTATAGACACTGTGTCCATTGTTTGGGACCTCCTGATGTCATCCTCCATGTAGTGATGCTGACCTCTAGGAAGGTGGTCCTCTACACCGTCATCCATTTCCATGTCCAAGCCAATGCCTGGCTGTGAACCTACATCCACCATCGTTGACCCAGTCGACCTCGTCGGAGAGTGAACAGGTCCTAATGAAGTAATGTTCTGTATTGAGTAGAGAAGCATAAAAACATTATAATTCAAATGACAAATCAGCTTCATTTGGTCACGAGCAAAGGAAATCAGCAGCTGAACATGGAAGTCTGATAATAATAATAATAATAATAGAGGAAACATTTTTTCAAGTACTCGTTCGTGTTATCTCAAAGTAACCCCTACCAAAATACTCAATCCGCCTCAAACAACGCAAACACAAGCCTTGGTAAGAGACCTGTATTGTCCACAACAATATATAAGAATATTAGCATCAGACACTACATTAGATGTGACCTCTACGTCCACATGGTTGCATGTGCAATACTCTACCATGTCCTCAGTATTGTAATCAACCACCATATCCTAGTCATCTCCTACACTGGTGCAAGAGGAATGAGGAGGAGATGTCTCTCCTTGACTGGACATGTCATCATTGTTTGTGTCTAAGTCCCGTAATAACGCGTCCAAGCTTACCCTAGGCCTCGGTAATGGATTCTCCAAAACACCAGGAGGTGGTAACTCGGCCGTCTCCATCTCCACAAAGACCTCAAGCGGCACTTCAGCTACTTCTCGTATATCCCGACTTCCCTCAGCCGCATCAATGAGAACATCAGCCACGGCAACCGAAACGTCCTGAATCAGACCAATCCAGTTATGACAAAATCATGAAAAAAGACATGGAACAAAACGGAGGACTCATTCTTGGGATCCCTCGATGTCCGGAACTATTCCGTAGAATTCCCGTTGATGAAAACAAGGCATGGCGATGGATTGAGCATACTTGGGGGAAGCAGGACAGCCCCTAGAGGATCGGCATTTCCAAAAATAAAGAACGAAACCAAACCGGTGGACACAGTAAGGTCCTTCCGTCACGGTCGTTGCAGGCTTAGAGGCCTCGCTCCGTATGTATGCGTGCCCTACCCCCCAAGGACCTCTCGGGCTCGAAAGGGGTCCGCAGGGTGCCCTTGCTATGCACAGAGAGCCCCCAAACGGGCTTTCCCAAACAAAATCCTAAATCGGAAAAAATGGAAGGATCAAGAAAACAAGGCATGGCGATGGACTGAGCATACCTAGGGGAAGCAGGACAGCCTCTAGAAGATCGGCATTTCCAAAAAATATGATCGGAACCAAACTAGTGGACACAGCGAGTTCCTTCAGTCAAAGACGCCGCGGCCACGAGGGCTTCGCTCAGATTGCACAGATACCCTGGATAGGGCTTTCTCAAATACGAATACAGATCCAAGGAATGGAAATTACTGTGAAAACAGGAGATCGTGGTGCCACTGGGGCCCAACTACGGGATACCCCTAAGTCCCGATGGGATACTGTTTTACGCTCACTACGAACAAAGTGATGATTTCTAAAATGACGTCATTATTAAGTTCTGAGACTTACTCCTGAGCTTGAAGTCGGTAGTGCCGCTATTGCATCGGGAACTTCTCCAGAGTGGTTTCTTCTTGATCTTAGTTTATGCTCCATCACCATGGTTGCTGTAATGAAGAATCCGCAGTGGATAATCCTCCTAAACCAGGACTCGAACATACAATGCTCCTTTCCAAACTAGTGTGTAGCGAAAAAAGACCAAGAGACTGTGTCAGCGCCGTCTCTCCTCTGATGACAGGAGTCCCTTGGTGCGTGTACTTTCTTCAACGTCGGCGTTGGCGTCTTCGTGGAGGGAATCCTGGACGATCCTACGGGGCTCTAGGTCTGGTAGACCCGGACCAATCGCTTGCCCGAGTTATCAATTTAGGGTCCCTAGTCAATGGAGCTTCACTTGAAGATTTGACTGAAGGTCCATTGGGATCCATGATCTCGTGTAGTTGAAGTTTGTGGTTTATTTTTTGAATGAAAATTGCATGTAATGAGATACGTGTGGGATACACAATGTATGTGGTGAGCCTCGTGAACTGACTTATTTGTGATCGTTCCAGAAAAGTTTTTTTAGTACTTGACAATTTATTTTTGGGGTCACAGAAGAGCTTACTTTTTATATTTATGTAATTTTCATTCAACTCAGATATCTTCTTCTATTTCATGATTCTATGAGTCAAGAATTTCTTTTCCATTACTACTTAGATCCAACTTATATTGTGTAAGGATTACAATGGGTTACACGCTGGAATTATCATTTGGACTATTTGGATTGGATTACTTTTGACACGTAAAAATTCTAATGTTATATTATATTTTATTTCTTCCAGGATTATAAAAATCTATTCTTTCTTTTCCTTTCACTACTAGTGATGAGAATAATTATATTTTCTTACATGTGGCTACAATATGGAAAGAGTCTATCCCTTATACCCTCTGCAATTTTGTATTGTTCAAATGCAATACTTGCTTCTACTTTATATTCTATCTAAATTTTTACGAAGGCTTTACTACAAATGACACTTTATATCCAATATGAGTATTCTATGCTTGTTATAATAAACCTTTGCATGTATATATTTATTTCAATATTTTATGAATGTGATGATTTCGTTTATAGCCATGTGCTGTTGATTCGTGGCTTCTGATCATAGTTACTTTGTAGGGGAATCATCCTTATTTAGGATGACACATGGTGGCTCTTCAGTATAGTATTCTAGCAAGGAATTTTTAACATATTGGATGCCTGGATTGAAATTAGTCATTTTAATTTGAATGAGGCAACTAATACAATGTTATATACATTATTCCATATTTGATAAGTACTAGTATATTTTTTTAATGGCTGTTCTTTTTGACATCTACTAATAAACAAGCATCTAGGATATACGTTGTCACATGCAATGAATGAGCTGTCACTTTCGCTTAAATATGAAGCCGTCAACGTGTTCCTAGCTTCAATGACTGCATGCATTAATTCATAAATGGTTCAAGATGACCTGTGCTTTTATCTGCACTTTCTATTTCAATGTTTTCAGAAGTGTCTTACCATCTTCTTTGCTCATTGTAGAAGATGTCACACTTCCCTTTCGTTTCAGGAGATTGTAGCAGTAACCATTCTGAATGATTTCGGAAGAAGTGATTTAAAGATGTACTCACTTATGACCTTTGTGTTGTTCCTTCATGTTTCATAACTTATACTTAGTATGTCATGTTCTGAAGTTCACGTAGAGAGTGATTTGTAGTACAAGTTACATTGTATTGGGTTAAAAAGCGAGTGCTGGGAGATCGGGATTCAGTCCGACAGCGGACTTCATTGATATGGTCGTTGTCACTGCAAATGGTGAAGGGATACCAATCGTTTTCCCGGTGGGACAAGGCGGACTTGCCGAAGTGTCGGTGGTTAGATTAAGTCTTAGGTTCCAATTGAGATTGGATTCGATCCATGTCAATGAGGAGATTTATGAAAGTGAGTTAGGTGTTCTTACTCACACTGTCGGACAGTTACCTGCATCCAGTGGGGAGAACACTTTCTGGAAATTGAAATCCGGAAAGTATAGGGCCTACGGCATCCGTAATTTTTATGGTTCAAATTCGAGTGATGGAGTGACATTCAACCGGTCCTCTACTTTGTCTTATAAAACTCCTCCCTTGATTCATGTTAAGGTTGAAGGTCATTCTGAGAAAGTCACATGCTTGAGTTCTGATTTAGATGTCAATTCCCCTGAACCACCTTCTGACTCAGAGATTCTTCCTACAATGCCGACTTTGCAAAACTTAGGTGCCTCAAAAGAGAATGCGACCGAAGACCTAGATGTCCGGAATATATCTGGAGCATCTGTCCTTGACTGTTTGAGAGGTCTCCATAACTTAAAAGGTTGCAGGAATGCCTTGTCCAAAATTGATTACGACACTATTGACATTCATAGAGTGACGGTGTCGCCTCCAATTTTTAATGGCAAAGTAGTTTTTGAGTTGCCAGCAATAGACAATCTTGGGGCTCCATCTCAAGCCAAGCAATGGTTGGAATGGATAAGCCATATGATGGACATGTTTGGTCCAAGACTGTCACGACAAACATAATCAACCGTCAAGGCTTGTCGTTCCACACGTCAGTTTGCTTAGGCCATCTTAAGTGTATGAACACTGAGTGTGCATTCCTTAGTCGTGCTCACCGAGTGAAGGAGGTCAATGAATTGGAATGGGAAGGTCTATCACCCACTCCACTTGAGGTTGGACGTACGCATCCCGTAGGTTCCACACTTGTATGTAAAATCTGCGAAGAGGCACCATTGTGTATTGCACGGTGTAATGCACAGGTTTATTATGTTGGTGGAAATCCAAAATTCACTAGGGTGTTTGTCCATCTTGGAATTCATCAACATCCGGTTAAAGATGGTGAACTCAGAGACATGCAGGAGAAAACGCGAACTCTCATTGGTGAGCAGTTGGAGAAAACACCGTCAGCGACCAATTCTTCTATTGTCATGGAGGCTACTAAGGAACTACTTGGTGAACTACTTTTACGTCCAGATGGGGAGTTGCCGTAGACCTTGGACTTTGCTGCCCTTGTTCTTGTATTGGACAAATGCAAATATTTCAACTCTCCAAGTATACGGAACGAGGTAACTTCCTTTAAGTATTTGAGAAGATTTGGAGTGATAGATAGCATTACGAAGTTGAGGGTATCGAGTGCCTGGGCCTTCGTTCAAGAAAGTAAATTTCCAGGTCAGGGGACAGATGTTGATAAAGTATTCGTCTTCAAAATGTCCGAACTCCGAAGTGGGGCCAGGTAGCGGAGTCGACCTAGTGAAGCGCATGCAAACTGGAGGGGACCTTCAAGATTCTTGGATCATGTTTGATCACGTCAAGCGTGTTAGAGGATGGACAACTATGGCATGCCATGTTTATGACTCTTCGTATTGTCGTGTGATGACTATTACATGTTGCGACATGCAATCTGAAGATTGCGCAGCACAAATTTTGTTCTGGAAGAACTTGAATTTTGTACTTGAAAGAAATGGTGTACCAATGACTCAGTTCAAAGGATTCATGGCAGACAGTGCTCAAGGCTGTAAGGATGGTCTACGGTTCTGGTGACATTGCCGAGCCAATGGAAAACCGAGAAAGAACTTGCCTCTTTCATTGGTCTCAGTCCATGGAAAAGCATACAAAGGCTGAAATTCGTGGGGACATGCAGGATCAACATCGTATGCTATGCAAACAGTACAAGAATGCTACTTCTCTTGAAGAGTCTGAAATGCGTTACCTTGCTATTAGGGCGTGGTGGTTGTCATCAGGTGCTACTACCAAAGAAGGACTCCATCGATTGGAGCTATGGCTTTCGTTTTGGCATTTCCGTTATCACCAATGGGGTGGTTTCATGCAACTAGTAAGTCTTTGAACTACATGACTTTCACTTCCTAATCATTTTGATACTGTTATATCTATCCTAAGTTCTTCAGGTCTTCGTGTAAGCCCCACCATTGTTTTGTCTCTTGAAATTGGGGAATGGCTTTACTAAAGGTTGTACAACATTCATAAGATGTCGTCATTGTTGAAGTCAGTCATGCATGAGAACTATATCCTAAAGAGCCTGTCGAGGCAAAGTGGGGTTACCTGAATACCTAGGATCATGGATTCATTGTTCATTTATGGATTGGCTATTGAATTCCTTCAACCACTGGCGAATAAGTGGTGAATGGCTCGACTACCCCTCAAGGCCGTCTTGGTGCTGAGAGGGGCCATTCAGAGAGTAGACTCATGCAAACTCTACAAGCTCTTTTGATTAGACAATGTGCTTCCACGGAGCAGTTTTAAGAAATCATTGTAGGGCGGTTGGACCGTCGAAGAGCTTTGTTGGTAGCCTACTTTCTTCTGTCTTGAATATTGATTACATTGAAGTGTACAGAGATCTAATTATGGTATTTCAATTCTTCATTTTCCAGAATCTTACTGAATTGGAGCTTGCAGAAATACCATCCTGCAACTTAGCCGAGACTGTCCACAACAAGTGGCTACAACAATTTGGGAATCGTGGAAACGATTTATACATTGCCACAGTAGATGATTTTGTTAGAGCTTTCATGCAAATGGTCCGATATTATCAGTACCTCAAGGGGAACCAAGTTGGGACCGGACCAGGGAAGGAAGAATTACTATTACGTCTTGCCCAGTGATCGACTAAGCGGACTGGAAATCCCAAGGCTCTAACGGATGCTATTTCAAACATCTCTGGAGTGGCAAAAATTTTTAATAGAGAGATCCATTTAGAAGGTGAAGAGGTTTTTGGGTCAGAGAAAAGAAAGGTAGACATGCCACTTGGTTGCAAATACGATTCTTACAGACCTGAAAAGGTAAATTTCTCTCATCCTCGCATTCAAACAAGATCATGGAGAGGCACACCAAGCGCAGAAGATTTGAATCCAATTCTTGAAGACATTGCTCCAATGATAGATGTGCACACTGGCGACGTGATGTTCAACGAGGAAAGCTCAGGCCAGAATATTGCTCAGACCTCAACTCATATGTCATCAATTCAAGAGAGTGTCTATGATGAGATGCAATGGCACATTGCTCGATTACCAAAGACATCAACAAAGGCTTGCTTCGCACTTCAAGCAATTACTAGAAAGAAGTGTATAGCCAAAATAGTCCACAACAACATGGCAACAGCAGCGCCTACTTACACAGGTATGATGGTGAATTATAGAAAGAATTCTAATGAATGTATGCAATTTTTCTTCTGCAACGACGACATTGAATGTTGTGTGAAGGGAACATGGCGAAAATGGGTGGTATCAAGACCCCCTGTTCCGATCATATGGCCTGTTCAAATGGGCACCAAACTTTCGAAGGCCGAGATTCTAGCCTTCAAAGCGTCCGATTTCCAACTTCTGCAGCGTCAACTCATTTCACCCCGAAGACTGTTTGGTAGGGAAGCATGCATCGATTTGGTGCGTGGCTACCCTGTTCCATCTGTACCTGATGAGCATCCCAACATTCGAGCGGGGAAAGTCATTCGTCGCAACCCGAAAGCCCCAACAACTAAACACCAGAACAATTTTGCTTCGGCCTTGACTCTAAATGCACACATTCAAAGGGTAACCATGGTTCCTTATCCTGGATTTGGTTGCATAGTCTCCCTCATTTCTAGTGTAGAGCCTCGAAGTGAAAAGTATATGCTTACAATCTCATCATTCCCAGATTGTACCTGCCCATATTTCAAGGAGATGAAGCTCAAGTGCCTTGGAAAGCGTGGAACCTGGGCAAATTGTAAGCATCTTTACTTTGTCTTCACTGTCATTTGCAACCTCCACCCTACATCAAATGGCTTCATTCATGCTGCGAGTTTTAGTTTCAATGAAGTCAAGAAAGTCCTTCTTAGTGGGATACTAAATCACTTGGGATCAAATTAGGATTATATTTCTACAAAGAATGAACACTGTGTGTGTTCATTGTACTCATCATTGAAGATGAAGTGAGACTACAAGGGCCACTACATGTGCTACAATTATACATGTGAATATGCACCCTAAACCAATCTCCAGTCTACTAGTACTTCGCATTATGTTTCACTGTATTTTGTCTCTCACATCAGCTTAATTTACCTTATGTTCCTTACTATTGTGCCTCCACCGATTCCTAACATGCGACCTACATGTAAAATCATAATATATTGGTCATAAATTGGGGTTCTCAAATTCCTTATACAAGCAAAATGGCCTCGTCCCAATGTCCTAGAAATCCTTAAAATATATACATAATAGGTTTAATTGCATTTTACTGTGTTATGGTTGTTGAATCCCACACTTTCATACTCCACGGTCTTAGGTCACCCTACTTCCGTGGTCATAGGTCAAGCACCGAAGAAGTTTTAGTTTATGCACAACAGAATTTTATACTAGGTTTCACATTTTCTTCCTTTTGATTTTCTTAGTTCACCTACTTTTCATCCACTGTTTCCATCTATTTCCTTCTACTGTTTCATCTATTGTCATCCACTTTTTCATCTCCTTTCATCCACTTTTTCATGTACTTTCATCCATTTTTTTAAACTACTTCCATCCACTTTTTTATCTACTTCCACCCAAATTTTTTTAACTTTCATCCAATTCTTTGCTGACTACCAAAAATTCCTTCACTTTCATTAAATTTTCATTGACTTTCATCCAAAAAAAAATTCACATCCTTTCCTTTCTTTCCTTTTTTGTCCAAGATCTACGCTCACCGCTCCCCATTCCATGCTCCCCGCTCGTCGCTCCCTGCTTCCCACTCACATACTAGCAACGTCCCATAGATTTACTTACATTGTATTGTCCAAAGAAGTTCAATGAACCTCCCAAGCTACATAGTATGTTTGTCTCATCTTCAATGAAATGTAGATTCTCATAACTCCCTATTTGTACTTCTTCCATGTTTTTACCTTTGAAATTCTGAATTTTAAACATTACTCTTAGTGGAGCCTCCCTCCATTTCGATAAAACCTTCTTTCCTTTCAATCAAGATTGTTGCAACTCCTTTCGTGTTTCCATCAAGTCTTTGAAACAAGCAAACACCCTTGCAAACTCTAGGCATGTGCGGCACATGTTACAACCACATTGGAGAGTGATTTGGATACTTTGCAATGGCATATTGTGAGAATTTCTCATGCACAAGTCTAGCTACAAATGTCAAGCCCAACAGTGAAGAACAAACATTCAATGTGTTGCCCAAATTTCAAAGGATCTAAAGACATTCTAGCTCCAACATCTTGCGGTAGAAAAAAACAATATGGCAGAATAAAGAGGTTGTGAATTTTTTTTGGTTCAATCCTTTTTGACATTCTATATTATATTTAAGGTTCTAAACATGCTTGGGTAATTGACTAGCCCTCAATACCAAACATGTGGCCTGTGTAGAGAGGCACTAGTTTGACACACCAAAAATACTTTTGTTGGAGGACGTTGGCTTCCAACTCTAAAAGCAACCACCTACGTCACCTTGACAATTGTTTACAATGTCCAATGATTTTGAGGCAGTAATTTACGATCAACCTAGCTTTTTGCATGCGGATATCTATCCAACAACTCAAAGGAGCAAGCCCATTCAATATATTGCAAATACTCATACTATAGAGCATTGCAATAAGTGGGAGAATATTGGTATACGCCATCAATATAGTAATTACAAACATCTTCATTCCTTATTTTGTTATTTTTTAAAATGAACTTAGTAGAAAATAAGTTCATACATTCTCCAAGCTTCAACTTCAATGAAGTGAAGTGCCTCCTTATGAAGGCCAATATTATCAAGATTCCAAACAAGAGCCTTCAACATACCTAGACGCCCAAAAATCTCCAAGTGCTTGAAATCTAAGATTGAAAAACCTTAGATTCAACTTACACATATAGCTTCAGGCATGGCTTCAAAAGAAACAATTTTTTTGGGACAAATATTGGAATTTAGTGGAATATACTATACAACCCTTATTCCATCCTCATTTGTCATTCACACCAATTGAGCTCTTTGCCTTCATAATGTGTACTTCTAATATTTTAGACAGTATTGAAAATAACAGATTTAATACAAATAATACATAACCATAGTAATAGGTCTACAATAATAGGTCCATGGCAATAGGTCCTAATACTTACTATAAATAGAAGTTATTGACCAAAATTATCAAAGAAAATCTTTTATAAGAAATATTATTGAGATTTTTATTGTTTTTCAAATTTCTAAGCTCCCTGCTCACAAAATCCCTGCTCACAAAATCCCTGCTCACAAAATCCCTGCTCAACGCTCATAGGCTCATGCTCACACACTCACAGAATAGCACCACTAGGTTACCTATGTATTTTTCTAGGACCTAGTGAACCAGTTCCCACCTTGACCCTCTAACTCCTATGATCTAACCCTCTATCACCATTTCTTAGAGATTTGACCCACTCTAATCCAAATTAGGCGTTTTTACCTCTCCTTGTTAACAGGGCTTAAAGTACTCCCAAACCCTAATTGTTCTACTAAACGCCTAATTTGAGCATTGGAATTTATAATGGAAAGTGTGTAAGGCACTTCTATGGGCGCTAATTTATCCATTCTTGGTAAATCGCGAGCACAACCAAGTTCTGGGTTTTAACTAAGTGAAACCTATTTTAGAGTGCCTATGCATGGTCAATTGTGCCTTCCAAGAAATAGATCTTTTTTCTAAATGCCTAATGTGACCCAAATGTGCAAGAATCTCTTAATCCACGTTTAGTGTCCTTCGTTGACCAAATGGATGGGCCACTATGGGTTTGGATGGAACTCATGCAAGGGAGGACCTAACCTAAAAATCCTTTAGGGCATTCCTTAAAATTTCTAAAAACCTAAAACTCAACCCTATTCGACCTTCCTAGCCAAAGTTATGAGCAGATGAAGTTTGACTGCTACTCGGTTCCTCAAACTTCATCCATTGATTAAATTTATCTCCCTAATTCAAAATGATTCAAAATTTCTAAGAGTGGTTCACAAGGCTTATCCCTATCTAGATCTGGAGTTTGGTCCTAAATGGAAACTTTTATGGATTTTTCATCCAACCCTAGTCTAGACTTCATCCTTCATTATCATTTGGATTTTTCGTGATTTTCCCTAATCAAGGGGGTCCTATGGGCTCTACTTGACTTCTTCTACAAGCCTAGGGTCCTAAATTCCTCACTCAACTTCTCCCTCCTAGCCTTGTGATTGACTTCTTTTAGCGTTCAAGGATTAGTCAGCCTTTGCCTATTTACTATTTTGTAGTGAGTTCATATTTTTCCTTTGTAGACCTTAATCTTAGCTCTCCAGATTGGCAAGACACTTGCTAATCCGATCCTCCTACTAAAAGTTTTCAATGGATGAAGTTTGCCCGCTAGTTGGTGCTTAAAATTTCATCCACTAATTTCTCCTAATCTATAATTCGGAATTAAATTTTTCTTTCACCTTCGGAACCTAATTATTGGCCCCTTAATAATCTACATAATTTGCTACCAATTTCTAGGTCTAACTATTTTTCATCCAAATTAAGTCCTAATCTTCATTCGACGATAACTTCCTTATTTCTAATCCGATTTGGACATGCTTTAGGTTTTTGGGAAGTTACAAACCTCCTCTCTAGGTTTCTACCCTAAGAAGTGACTTGACCTATAGCCTTAAGGGTTTGACTTAAGGATTGGCCTTGGCCAAAGTTAATAACTACTAATTAGGAAAATTGTAAGAGTTAGGGATGGGTTGTTTGGCACCTTGGAACTTGAGTCATTGATCATGCCCGCTGGGAGTTTTCCCTCCTCCACCATGAACTCCCTTGATACGATGCAACAAACCGTCGCTTTAATAATAAAGTAAGTTAATACAAGTTTGCTTGTTGGCTTCATCCTATTTCTTTCCCTCCCACTTCCTTTTCCTTCTACACTATTCCTCTTACATCCTCCAGTGGCCCAACTACCGTTGTTTCTACCTACGAGACTAACTAAGGACGTGTCATTGCATCCTACATGATTGAACTATCTCTTACATCCTATGTCTTACGTCTAACCTTAAGATAATAACCTAAAGTTAATCCAAGGGCTCAAATAAGATTTGGAGATTCTTCTCCTACCTTATCTATTCTAAATCTTTCCTATCAAATGGTCTCTCCATCAGGGTTTTTTTTTCTGGCGATTTGACATGAAATTGCACCAAATTGGTGGGGCTGGCACCACACCTATAGAAAAAAAACAGGGAAAAAACACTGTAAATCGCCCGGTATATCTCGTGGTTGTAGGGAACAATGCCGTTTCCGCGTGAAATAGGCATAGGGTTTGCAGTGATGTTGCCAGTTCAAAACTCTGCCTATCTTTTTTGATTTTGCCGTTGAAGCCTCCTCCACTCCAGCTTCTCTCCTCCATTGCAATTGCATCGCCAGCTTCGTACCTCCATTGATTTCCTTGAGTGCCATCTTTGCGCCTATATTGAAGTTTTCATAGCCCACTCTACAATGCTGTAGCTTATTAGAGAGCCACTCCTTTCGTGAGCTATTTTCATTTACAACCACTTCACGAAATCTTCAATGCTTGGCAAAGTTTGTGTCGCCACATTCATTTCCACTTTGTGAAGGACGCAGCTGCATTTTCCCTTTGTACTTGGAATGATGGCGAGTGTTGATGTCAATGATCGTGGAGGGTTCGCTATTGAAGCGTTGTTGTGCAATGTAGAGGACGAGGTTGTGCTTAAGTTTTCAATTGTGCTCAGATTGAGCAGAGTATCCTTTGCTGAATTTGTTTGGTGTAAGCTTTGTTTCTTTCCATTGGGGTTCGAGAGTTGGGTTTCCAGTGTGAACATTTCTTGGACATGGGTTTTCAGTGTTCGGTTCTGGTTTGTTGGAATTAGGGTTTTGTATCCGAGATTTTGTTGTTTCTGATGGCAAATTCCCCTTCTGCTCCTGTTGACATCGGATTTGTGAGTGCGGCAAAGGCCACACATAATAGCCTGTTGGTTGAGAGACAGAAACGAAGACTTGCCCGATTGTAGGAAGAGGCAAAGGCCGCTAATCGGAAGGTGCATGCAATGAAAATGGCGTTGGAAGCGGAGGCCAGAAAGAGAGCTCGAACTAGGAAGACTATGCGTAGTTACTTCACATCTAGCCGAAACTCGTTGAATCGTAGGCCCTTGCAATGCACATCGAAGGAGGTGGACAACTCTGGTGAATTGGACAGCTTCAGTACAGGACCTTCAAGTGCTCGCCTAACAGACATAGAGTTCGAGGGCTCCTAGTTTGTAGACACAGAAATTCTTCTTCCTTGCCCCCTCATTCTCCCTGTCTTTGACGATGATAATCTGTCCGAGAATTCTGAAGATGATCCAGACTTGAGCGGGGACAAGATAGTAGACTCTGATGACGATGTTCTCAAGGATCCGCCAAGCCGTGGACGAAACAAATGCAAGAGCGGAGATCGAAGGTTGCATGCTACGAAGGTTGTAGGACCATCCATTGCAAACACATTGAAGAAGCTGAAGAAGAATTACGACGTGCACCGCAAATTCCACAACGAGTGGGCAGCAAAGGAGCCATGGAGCGAGGCTGTACTGGCGAAGGATGGAGTCATGTACATGGTGCAATGCAAGCCTTATACTATTGTGCGTGGGAAGCCAATTCAAATGGCACCAAAGTGGGACACGATTTCGAAACATGGCAACCGAGAAATCCATAAGAAGTGCATGCTTCTATATGCAGCTCATGGACCCACTACTGTCATCGAGCAAATTCAAGGTTGCAATACAGTGGAGTCTCGAAAGAAGTGTGTGCAATTTGCGACGTTGTTCCAATTGCTTGCAAGTGGGAGACCCATGACGGAATTTGAGGGAAGGTTTGAATTGTATCAGTTCCTTAATGTGCCTGAAATGCCTCGTAAGCACTCGGCTAATGGATCCGGCTGGATAATGGTTGAGCATTTGTATGACTTCGTGAAGCAAAAAAACCAGAGTCTTGTATCCAGTGCTAAGTATTTGGCTTTATCTGCAGACGAAACCACTGCTTGCAACAATACTAGTTGGATTGCCATCCATGCTTACGTGATGCTAAACTAGTGTCGCGTGCTTCTTTTTCTCATGATCCAGAAGATGGACTGTGATGGTGCAACTCCGAACAAATTGACAAATGTCATAATGTCTGCTTTGAGTGCTATGGGGGGGGGGGGTCTCAGATTCCGAAATTTTGGAGAAGTTGCTTTGTTTTGGTGCAGATGGGGTCAGCACTTTCCAAGGATTGAAGACAGGAGTCACGGCACAGATCAAGGAGAAGTACGCTCCTTTTGCCACAGGTGTTCATTGTTGTGCACATCGTTTGAATCTTGTTGCACAATCACTATCTTCACTGACAATGATGCATGTAGTTGAAGAAGTCTTAAGAACGACACATAGTTACTTTGCCCATTCCTCGAAGAAGGTAGCTGAATTCAAAGCCCTCTCTCAGCAATTGGAGTCCAAAGGCCTTAAGTTGCTCAAGAATGTGAAAACTCGGTGGATTAGTTGCCTTGGCCCAATTCGCAAGCTACTAGCAGAATACAAAGGTGTCATGGCCATGATGCATGCAGATAAAAATGATAGGAAGTGGGGGCAAAAGGCTCGGGTGAGTTTCACGTTGCTTTTGTATTTCTATTTTTTTCCTTAACATGTTTGATGTTGTGTTAGTTTTAGCATCCCATTTTTTTTCTTTGATGTTGTGTTAGTTTCAACATCCCATTTTTTTTCTTTGATGTTGTGTTAGTTTTAGCATCCCATTTTTTTTCTTTGATGTTGTGTTAGTTTCAGCATCCCATTTTTTTTCTTTGATGCTATGTTAGTTTTAGCATCCCATTCTTTTTCTTTGATGTTGTGTTAGTTTTAGCATCCCATTTTTTTTCCTTGATGTTGAGTTAGTTTTAGCATCCCATTTTTTTTCTTTGATGTTGAGTTAGTTTCAGCATCCCATATTTATTTTGATGTTGAGTTAGTTTAAAAATCCCATTTTTTTTCTTTGGTGTTGACTTAGTTTTAGCATCCCATTTTTTTTCCTTGATGTTGAGTTAGTTTTAGCATCCCATTTTTTTTCTTTGATGTTGAGTTAGTTTCAGCATCCCATATTTATTTTGATGTTGAGTTAGTTTAAAAATCCCATTTTTTTTCTTTGGTGTTGACTTAGTTTTAGCATCCCATTTTTTTTCTTTGATGCTGTGTTAGTTTTAGCATCCCATTTTTTTTCTTTGGTGTTGACTTAGTTTTAGCATCCCATTTTTTTTCTTTGATGCTGTGTTAGTTTTAGCATCCCATTTTTTTTCTTTGATGTTGTGTTAGTTTTAGCATCCCATTTTTTTTCTTTGATGCTGTGTTAGTTTTAGCATCCCATTTTTTTCTTTGATGCTATGTTAGTTTTAGCATCCCATTTTTTTTCTTTGATATTGAGTTAATTTTAGCATCCCATTTTTTTTCTTTGATATTGAGTTAATTTTAGCATCCCATTTTTTTTCTTTGATGCTTTGTTAGTTTGATGTTCTTTTTTCTTTGATGTTATGTCCTATGGGTCAACATATTTGGTGTTTTGGTAGTGTGTTACTATGATGTGGGTGAAGTGGCCTAAGATGGTTGGCTTGACAATTTCTGTAGGCAAATCTAGTCCTCCTTTTAGACCCGTATGTCTTATTGGGCATGTTGGCACTCTTGCCAATGTTGGAGGCGGTGGACACACTTATACAATGGGCACAGAAAAGAGACGCCTTCATTTGCGACTTTGTGGGGGCGTTGGGAATTTGTCAAACCAGCCTTTACACATTTTACCTCAATGCAGACACTGCCTTCCGTAAGGACAAGTTCCATGCGTATAATCAAGTTCTTCAATGCTTCCATGAGCAAATTTTGATGAAATGGGATGCAAATTTGAATTTGCCATGTGAAACTTTAACATTTGTGGTGGGTGGAGAGACATTAAATGCAATGCATGAAGGCACCATGGTGCATCGAGAAGGATATGTGGCCATTATTGCTTCTGTGCAAAATGATTGTAAAGGTTAGTTGTGCTCTTTTCATTTTCAATTGTAGTCTTTGTAATGGAATTCAGGAATGTTTGGTTGTTTATCCTTCAATTTCGACAATGCTTCTTTGTTTATGACCCATTCAGCATTGGTTGTCTATGTTCTTAGGTTTAACACTTGAAGTGGGCATTTGGACTTCTTCCTGTGCAGAGGCCGCAGGGAAACTAATGGACGAGATGGCAAGCAAGTTTCCTAATCACAGTCTCATGGATGCACTGGGCGTCGTGTACCCGCAATATTGGTTGCAAGGTGACTGTTCCAACAGCTTCCGCAAGCATTTGGACATTATCAAGAATTTTTATGGTGAGCCCAAGTGGATTGGTGAAGATCAGCAGAAAAGGTTCGTCCCTGCAATACTTGACAAATTCTTCTTGGAGTCGGAGCAGCCTCTGTTTAAGATCGCTATGATTGCTAATGCACATGCTGCTATGGAGTTGCCCCCGCTCAATGCACCTACACATCAGCTAGTGAACCCACTCACTAAATTGTGGCGGACGTTGGATGCGAACTCATCACTTGGGAAGAACTTCGGGGAGTACATCAAACTTGCTGAAATTGCCATGGTCCATGTTTTGGGAAGTGTAGAAGATGAACGGACCTTCTCCGCTTTGACTTTTCTCAAGGATAGGTTGCGTAATAGGCTCGATCACCACCTTGGCTTAGTTGTGGGCATGCATTGTCAAAATGTATACACTCTAAAGAATTTCCCGTATGATGATTGTTTCAAACAGTGGGTGGTGGCCACTGAGCGGCAACGATATGCTGTAACTACATCACACCCACTCTAGATTGAGGAAATAGTGTAGAAGTGTGGGGCTACAGTATGTAGTTGTTACTTGTGAGCTGAGTGCTTCAGCATGTAGGTGTTAGATTTCTAATTTCAAATGAAATTTGGCTGCAAGGGGGAGGAATGTGCAAACTGCAATCTTGCTTATAGGGAATGGCACTTTCATTTGTTTGTTCACTTGTTATAAACTTATAATGTTATGTGGCCATATTTCTGGCTTTCTGCAGATGGAAAGTGGAGAGTGTAGGTCATTGAATTGCGGTGCAGTTGCTATTGTCTTCTTGTCATGCAATTGCTTTAGTTTTTCTGAAGTATATGAACTTCCAATTTGTTGTCAACATGTTTGCTTTCATTGGTTGTATCTCTTCCATTCTCCTACTAATTTAGGCATTGGAGTTCCAAATTGTGTTGGTTGCAGGTCATGGTTACAGTAGTGATTAACTTCAAAGGAGATGATTATCAAAAAAACTTTGTACTAATTGTCAAAAAACTTTGTGCTAATTTGTCATTGCTTGTAGTCACATCAATGTACTAATGTGGGTTGCTTACATTGAAGCAATATTGTTAACTTCTTGTCCCACTATAGTAGTGTACTAAATCAAGCATCGGAGTACTTGTGTTTGTTTTGCAGGTCTATTGTGCTAGTTGCAAAGCTAGGAAGACTAGGAGCATGTTCTTTATATTGTGTTTTTCACTCTAAATTTCGGTTTGTGGCAAATTTGTTTCATCTTTCCTTTAAATAAAATCGCCATTGTTGTGATGGATGTTTGCATTGTAGTTCTTGAATTTCTACAGATTTTATAAGAACATAAAAAATGCAGCCTAAAGCAATTTGAAAGTGCACATTTAGCAGTGACATTTCCACCACACTTCAATCCTTGGTCGCCACTTTGTTGGACAACCAAAATTCTAAAGTCCCCATTGTCATCAAATTCAATGGAAAAATCATACCATGAAACCAGTGACTTCTAGAAATAAACAGCAAGTTCATTACAAAAATAGCCACATGACCTGTCCGCATTTGGTCTTTAGCAAGAAAGAAGCACCTTGTGCTAAATGAAAAAAAAACCCATTGCTCTCCATTGTTGTCAATGCATCATTCATTCTTCTACTCCTTGGTTTGTTTTGTAGAGATGGGGAGTTGGCTTTCCTGCTCCAAGGTCAATCGTAGGGCAAGTGTTAGTGTTGGCATGTTCCCCCTAGGCTTCCTTCTTCCCCTTAGGGCCTTGGTTTTCTTCCCTTCTCTCTTCTTTTCTTTCAACCACTAGCCCCATCCTCAAGCCATGACCCCCCCCCCCCATCCCTAGATAGAGCCTTTCCACCCCCTTGTGAACCAATCTCCTCCCTATGCAATGATTTTTCTCTCCAAACCCTTCGTTCCCTTCCTCTTGATGACTATTGGACCTCCTGATACTACATGAACCTAACCCCCATTGATTGTTGCCCCTTCCCGAGACTATAGGACCTCTCGATACCTGGAACCCACTTGAAAACTGGAACCCCTTTCCTCCCCGATACTATTGGAATCCGACCCATGGATGACTGCTAGCCCCCCTCCAAATATTGTTGGAATTCCACCCTCTGATGATTGTCATCCCCTCCCGATACTACTCAATCCCCTAATAATTGGAACCTGCTGAGAACCGGAACCCCCCCTCTCCCCTCCGATACTACTTGAACCCCACCCCCTAGTGACTATCGGAACCCAACCCTCAATGATTGCCAATACTCCACCCCCGGATTGCTCGACCCCCCTATGATGGTTGATCTCTCTTGATGTTGTTGGACCTTTACTCTTTTTTATTTCCCCAATAATTCCTCTCTAGTTATAGGGATATTTTATGCTAAGGGGAAGAAAAGACAAAGGGGGAGGACATATTATATATATATATATCTAATTTTGCGGTTGACTTGCTATGTGCAAGTGCCAATGGCGATTTCACTTCTCTCGCCAATCATTTTTTCCTCTTGACTCAATTTTCACTTCCTACTTTTAGGGGCTAAACTTTTTTTTGTTCCCAAAGTGTTTGGGGAACTAAAGTTTGTACAGGAAACCCACGAAGTTTTGAGGATTACCCATGGGGTGGTTTTAACACACTACTAAGAGTCCTTCGCCCCTAGGGCTTCAAAGCTTCGCCGTGCTCTCTCCTCTTAACAAACCACTAAAGATTCCTTAATCCTTGGGGGTTCAAAGCTTTGTCATGCTCTTGTAAGCCTCCAAATCATCACTAGGGACTCATTGATTTTATTTTTTGGATTTTGTAGTTTTGAATGTAGTTTTATATACAAAAATACCCCCAAAGAGTGTAAAACCCAAATAGGTATGTTATATGCCAATATAGTATTTGATCATATTTTGAATGTTTTTAACTAATTAAATTCAAATCCCACTTATAAATAGGATTGAAACTACAAAATCATAGTATTTACCAACCTTTAGTAGAATTATTGAAAATGGCCTAACCTACCATGTATGTGACAATAAAAGGCTAAAATTGGTCCAAGAGAACTTGGTGAGAATCCTAGAACCCAATTCCACAAATAGGTTTCAAATTTTCATTCAAATTCCTATTTTTCATAGAAACACCAATTGTTAGATTGGAAGTTGAAAAAACTCACAATGGACCAATGGAGGGAATCTATGGCCAAAGAATGATGTTCCAAGGTTGTAATTACGCTAGGAATTCAATGGTGAAAGTCCTCTATCGAGATTCCTCTCTATGTGAAAGATTCCCTAGAACTTGGTAATTAAAGAATGGCGCGAGATTTTATTTTCCTTCGACAATTGTGTAGAGTCTAAAGATGGTCTCACAAATCTTTTGCGGGATTCCATAAAAGGTTCCACAAAAAGTTTTGGAATTTTTTGAAATTTAAAAGATGCCTTTCCAAACGGTCAACTGCTTTAACTTCCAATAAGAAATTCATAAAAATTACCCAGGTGGCAATAAAATCTCACTAAAAATTAGACGAAATTCTTTTATGTTAACAAGACGCTCCAAAAAGTTCTAGGACATTCCAATAGTCAAAAGGGCTTGAACTTGCGAGAATCCTCAACAATTGGTGAAATTTAAAGATTACGGTAAAGTTGACCAATCGATCAAAAGTATAAGGAAGCAGAATGAAATCAAAGATAGGTCTTTTCTTACTCTCCTATACCTACTGAAGAGCTAAAGCTAGTTACTTTTGTCATAAAAGTGAAACTCCAAAAGTTGAGTTTTAAACCCTTTTTGGTGTTAAATTGGGCTAAGTTTTGTTGAGATTTTGGAGTTAGGAAATGAGGTGGGAAGTTCCTCCATACTAAAAATGGCCTTCTGAATCCAATCATACAATACGTTTCTCAGTTGAAATTAATCTCCTAAATTTAGAAAATAGACTAGTGTAGAAAGTCAAATTGGTAATTTAAGATGAACGTCGTAATTGATAA
Source organism: Straminergon stramineum (assembly GCA_963920665.1). Lineage (NCBI taxonomy): Eukaryota > Viridiplantae > Streptophyta > Bryopsida > Hypnales > Calliergonaceae > Straminergon > Straminergon stramineum. Next base: position 16,549,634 of record OY987263.1, read on the forward strand.
GTTTACCATGTCAAAATGAGAAGAGATGTGTGTCCTTGAAAGAATATATAAGGGCACTCATTCTTCTCTCAAATCATCTCTTTTTTGCCAAATTTTCGCTTTGAATGTGTTGGTCCAATAATTTAGACTTTTGGGCCATTTTTGAGCCAAAGTTGTAAACGTGGTGTTTTTAGAGCATTTAAAGCTCTTCTGTTAACATTTGTGCTAACTTAAAGGACTAAGAGGTCCCTTCAAATCTTATTAACACATATTTGTATGTGTTTTTGTTGATTTGGGGTGAACTTGTTGTATTTTGTACAAATCCTAAAGAGAAACCCAACTCCGTACTTTAGTGATGCTGTTTTATAGAGGTCTTTAGAGTTTCATGTGGTTGTATTAACAAAATTACATCAAATTCTTGTTTTGTACTAATTCATGATTGTACTAATAAGTGTTGTTGTATTTTGTACTAATTTGTAGTTGTATTTTGTGCTAGCGATTGTGGATGTGCTTTGTACCAATTTGTGGAGAGAGTTGAGGTTTTCATAGTATTTTGTTTGTCCCACTTGGAATGGCAAAGCTTTAACTATGGAAGTTTTAGAAGTGATAGAAATTTGGAGAAAATCCCACATATGGTGAAGCTTTGAAAAACCCCTTGTACCATTTTCCATTATTAAACCGTTTGGCTTTGTTGGTGGAAATTTAGTTAAGTTGGTCATTTCTTTGTATTAATGTTTATTTAGAACCAAGGCCAAGAGTGAAGAGAAAAGGTGACAATATACAATTAAGTTTAAAATCATAAAGTAGTGGTTGAGAGGTTTCCCAAAACATAATATATGAAAAAATCCGAGTTGAAATGAGTGAATTAGGAGCAAATGAAGTTTAGTACTCAAGTTGGATGAAGAAGTGTTAAACTAATCCAAACAGAGCAAAAGAGTAGGATGAGAAGCTAGGAAAAAATTAGAATTTAAATTTGTAATCATAAGTGAATTTGAAATTACCATCTAGAAATAGTGAGCGGATGAAGTTCTTAATCACCAATTAGCTATTAAACTTCATCCATGCATAATTTTTACTAGGAAGGTCCAATTTGCAAGTGTTTTATGAATCTCGAGAATTGATTTTAGCCTCTAGAAGGAAAAAATACAAAAAAAAATCTAAAAATAGGAATCTGTCAAAAATCAGACTAAGAACTAGAATACATAGAAGTAGAATTAGGAAGAGGAAATTTAACAATTACAAGAAGAAATTAGAAGATAGAAACATCAATTAGCATCAAAGAGTGTATGAATTAGTAACTTCTAGCTCACCACTCTTTCTCTCATTAGCTTACAAACTACATAGGAAGAAGTAGAAAAGAAGCTCCATAAAAATACCACACTCCATTCCTACAAACTCTCAAAACTCTCCACACACACAAATTTTCCAAATCCAACACACACGTGGAGAATGAAGAAGAGATAGAGTAGCAAGGAGATTTAGAAGAATAGAGAGATTAGGAAAGACATCAAGAGAATTTGAATAATCCATAGAATAGCAGTAGGAGATTGTTAACTTTAACGATACTATTCAACCAAATCATAAAGTAGTGGATAGGAACTTATTGAATATACAAGTCAACAAATTAGAAAATCTAAATAGGAAGAAAAGGAAGAAGTAGGAGAAAAAGAAAAGAAAAAGTCTCATCAACTTCCACCAACTTGTACTAAAACTACATTTTCAAGCGGTAAGCAAAATTCCAAGAAAGATTCTAACATGGGGAGTTGGAAGGAGTTTATGACCACCTCCTAGATGAAGCGAATTTGGAGATAAGACACTAATCACTTTAACTTTCATTCAATTTTTTTGATTAGCCATTTTAATGCTCAACCAAATTATAAGTACAATTTATAGTGTCAAGAATAAGTATTTTCCAAAATACAGATAGAAAATCTGATAGAGCTTTCTTAGAGGTTTTCAAAAATGTCTTAAACTTAGAAATCGAAGTCAAATTGAGAAAGATATTAGTAGATGAAGTTTGGGAGTTATAGCAAATGAAAATTAGACAATTTCATCCCAAAGGAACAAAAATGGAACTTTAGATGGTGTTAGAAATCTCAAAGTCAAAGATAAAGCCTAAAGTAAATTTCCAATTGTAGATTGGTAGGAAATTGCGGATGAAGTTTGAAAACACCAATTAGTAGTCAAACTTCATCCACTCATAACTTTCACTAAGAAACTCCAAACCAAAAGTTCTTTGGCAATATAGATAGTTAAAACTAAGATCTACAAGTAATTAAACACAAAAGTCTAAAAATAGTAAGTTGACAATAGAAGTTCTACACCTTGAGAACGGAACAAAAAGTGAATTAGAATCTTTTGAAAACAACCAAGTAGGACATTTAGAGTTTGTTTTAGATAGAAGAAAGTTAGAAGAATCCAAAAGCACTTCAAACTTGGGAAAATACTTAAAACTCCAATAGTTATAGAAGGATGAAGTTCAAGACAAAGAATGGATGAAATCACTCAAAGTTCATCAATTGAACTCTAGATATGGAACTTGAGTAGACATTAGTAGTATAGAGACAAAGCCCAAAATTCATAATCAATAAAAATAAGAAAAGTGTCAAAAAGAGTAGATGAAGTTTAAACAACCTCTTAAAAATCCTAACTTCATCTGATTATAACTTCTTGTAGGAATCTCTAATTCTTGCAAGTCTTATGTTTTTGGAAATGGCGTGATATGAACTACAACTTAGGAGAACTAAATTTAGACTATAGACAATTTTAGTTAAAAAAACCACAGCGGATGAAAGACTTTTTATTGTTTGAACTAATTTTTGTAATTAGGTTCATTCCTAGTGATTCCTTTGAACTAGGGCATTTAGAAAAAGAATCCATTACTTAGAAGGCTCAATAGAAAATGCTTAGACACCCATAAGTAAATAAAATTAAAACAAAACAAAAAGAATTCGTTGTAAAAATTGTTTACCATGGGTGGGTGAACAAGCACCCACGGCTCTCTACTCTTAACACACCACTAAGACTCCTTAACCCTTAGAGAGTTCAAAGCTTCGCCATCATGGTGGGACCCACTACCTTTCACAATCTCTTAGCTTTCTTTAGGGACCACCACATTAGTATTCGGGAACAAAACAAACTTTTGACACCCAATGATTAGCTAGACGGAGTTAGCATAATGATGAACTTGAATTAAAAGCCCTTCGGAGCAACATTGCTAGGACATATGGAAGGGGGTACTCTAGGTTTAGTATAATGACAAAACAAGGAAGGGGATTAAAGAACCCTTTGAAGATACACACAACCATGATCTCTAGTAACACGATAAAAGTAAAACCTTCAAGCCTCAAGGCTTCGAAGAGTAAGTACTACACAAACTCAAGGTGCGAGGGATCCTTAAAGACCTCACAAACTTGAATAAGAGCAACAACAACCAAAAAATGTCCGAAAAACATCATTGCAAGGTTTGTAGTTAAAATGTCACAATTCCAACTTAAATTGAACCCAACAAATCCAAATACAACAAATGGGGGTGGTGAGAGAGGAGAAAGAGTGTCATTTCATACTCTTTCCTGATCACCCACCTCCTCTCATTCATCTAAAGTAACCCTATCTTTTAGGATTTTCATCCTCATCCTCATTCTAAAAGATTTTCATCCTAACTTTTGGAGATTAACTCCAAATCACAAACGGATTGTGTTGTTGGCTTCATAAGACCATTTTTAGCCTTACGAAACTTGCACCCCTATTCTTATTTCGAAAATCTCAACGAAATTTAGCATCAACATAACGCCAAAATTGGTCAAAAATCCAACTTTGGGAGTTTGACTTTTTTAGCAAAAGTAACTAGCCTAGGCTCTTAAGTAGGGGGGGTTAAGAAAATACCTATCTTGGGCCTCATTCCGCTTTCATATGCTCCCATTCCGCTAGTCAATTCCACCATAGACTTTAATTATCGTTGGTTCTTAGGGAATCTTGTAGATTCAGGTATTTCTAACTATCGGAATGACTTGAAACTTTTGGGGGAAGCTTATTAATATAAAAGAAATTATTCTAATTTTTAGGGAGATTTTACTGCCACCTAGAAAATTTCTAGGAATTTTTTAGGAATTTCCCATCATAGATTTGGGCAATTGACCGTCTGGAAAAGCATCTTTTGACTATTAGAAAATTCTGAATTTTTTTGTGGAACCTCTCATGAGATCTCACAATACATGTATAGGTTCATATTTTTACTCTACATAGTGGCCTAGAAGGGATAAAATCCACCCCTCGTTTAGTTATTACTAACCAAAGAATCTTTCACACTGGAAGGAATCTTAGTGAACCGACTTCACCGATGGTTTTCGAGAATGATTTTGACCCCATGTCACCGTCTTTTGAGTGTAGATTCCTCCACAGTCCTGTCTTAGTATTTTTAACACCTACAAGCTAATAATTGGAGTTTCATTGTTTCATCGATGAAATGGGAAACTAGAATCTATCTTTGTGAACTAATCTATATGCCTCACTAGGGTTCCCTCAACTAATATTAGCTTGGAGATGTCTTTTCTATGTGGGATTTTGAGTCTAGTATGTTCATAATTCATAATCTACCAATTTACCACAATTAGTCAGATTCTAACCTATTTACAACTCGTTGTTTGGGGCATTCTAGTTATAATATTCTAATCATAGACCAAATACTATATTGATATGTGACAGATATGTGACACATCTATTTTAGTTCTACATTCTTTTATGGGTTTTTGTATATAAAACTATGTTCAAAATAACAAAATATGAAAAAAAAAAAAAAAAAAAAAAAAAAAGAGTCTCCGGTGACAAATTGGGAGCTCACAAGGATCTGGTGACCTAGATCCTTCAGCCACAAATGTTGATCATGTTCTCTTATGTTACTCCCCACAAAACTAGCAATGATCACATGTTCCTAGAGGTGTGAGATTTTTGTGTCTATTATAATAGAGTCAAAGATGATAGGGGGAATACCTTCTATGAGTGCATTAGCAGTCCCATCAAGTTTTGATGTAGTGAGGATGGGAGGACCTCGCATATTGTGTAGATCTAGATTGGTAGGAAGTCTATCGTAGTAATCAAGTTGATGTCTTCAAGGTTTATAATGCAAATCTAGACAGTGCAACCTCTATTCTTGACTCATTCTAATTTGCGTTTGACCCACATTTCTGTCTCTATTAGTGATATGACTTCATCCTACATTAATAGTGTGTTGGCGATGAAGTTTTTGAAAATAGTCTATCGACTAATGTCATCCTTCCTTGATAATGTCGCTATACGATCCCATTGATAGATCTATACATGACTAGCATTGAAAAAGTATTGGAAGAATATTGCAAACATAGGAGGTTCAAGGTTCAAAAGAGATGAAGGAGAGCTAGCAAAATAGATTTGAATGGTCCATTTCACATCTAGAGCCACCAGCTACACCTTTGTGGCATACACAAATCTACATGGCTAACACCTCTCAATTGGAAGCAAATGATGTTCTTGATTCGCAAAAAGATCCACACAGAGTCAACATTGCTACTCCGCTTGTAATCCACATTGCAACTCCAATCACGTCCTCTTCAACCCTTGAGCAAAATTGCATTTTGGCCAATTTAACTTAATTTAGACATCACAAAAAAAAAGACAAAATCGTAGGTAAGAAATTGGAAATAATTAAATTATTACTAGCAAAAGAAAGAAACTTAACCCTAAGATGCCTAAGGTCTTTATTGAGCTTCTTGGAATTTCTCTAATTGAACAAAAAGACAACATTTTGGTAAGTTTTATCAATTTTTTCTGAATTGTAACCATACAAATTCAAACTAGATGTGGAAGAGATCACATGGGAAAATAAAACACAACAATATTACTTATGGATTAAAAGATTATAATGTTGTGATCACGAGGGGAGTAAAATTGTGAAAGTGATTTGAAGTGTTGAAATCCTCTTTTCACATGTCACAAAAAATGAAGTTAAAAGACATAACACATATAAATCCAATTAATTTACAACTTCTCAAGATCTACTCTACAACTTTTTAAAATGAATTTCTAATGTGAATTTTCTTTAAGATCTAGGATATTCAAGGCTCATTTCGAAGAGTAATCAACACTAAAGAATCAAGATTTGCAATGGATGTCCTTGTACAAAATCTTGAATAGAAAATCATAGTCATTCATTTTCAAAATCAAATTTTTGATGCTAAATCTAGACTTTAAGAAACCAATTAAAACAGTAACCTACTAAGGCTTTATTTAACTTTATAGTTTTATCAACACCAAAATTGGTGTCTTGGGCATTATGGGTTGAGGTCACTCCACCTCCCTTGGGGCTGATTCTTCAATGTATTTTGAAATTTTGTGTCTTCTAAGGGTGATGGTGGAATGTTCTAAAATTGTCATTGCTCATTGAATCAATTCTACAAATATTATTGGAATAGTTTTCATGAGGCTTAAAAATAGGGCCCTCTCTAAAAGAGGGCAAAATGGAATGCATTGAATTATGTTTAAGGTGAGCAATAAGGCATTAGGAAAATTTTGAACCCTATAGAAGGCCATGAGTCTCCATGGCAATGGTGCAATTTTTAAAATTAATTTTTTTTAATAGAAATATGATGGGGCACTAGTGCACTACTAGTGCCATGTCAGATCGGTGATTGAAAATTATATCAAATTTTTTCAAATTATTATTATTATTTTTAAATATTTATTTATTTGTTTAGTATTTGCACTACGGAGGGGCCAAAACTAAAACTGAAACGGCCTTTTGCACAGTTTAGATTTTTTGTATTGGTAGAAGTAGGGTTTTTTTATAGTTGCATTTGTGAACATCTTACATATTTGTCAATTTTTTAGAAGTAGGAGAGTTTTTTTTTTGAGAGGAATAGAAGAGGTTTCCTATCCATGTTGCCCACCTTTGAATTTTAGGCACATAATTTTTTATGCAAGTACTTCATAAAAAAAAATGAATTCTGTTCTTTTAACCCCAAAAGAACAATTGTCCGTTGAACAAACAATTAAAAATCTAGGTAGGTTCCTACAAAGTCAATTTTGGTTGGATGATCTTTAAATTTTGATACATGGTGTGAACATATACCTCTAAAGTGGGAATATAAATTTTTTTTGATCAAAAGTTATGTTGCCCTAAACTTTTTAGGTAGCTCAAGTAGAATGTGCAAAACACATCTTCTTCTAAAATTTGGAAGGCAAGTGACTTACATTATACAAGATGCAAATGCCAAAAAAAATGACCATGTGTAGTGTAAAAATCTCACTCTAGGAGTTAAAGATTGTTGATCATGTTGGACAAGGTTGAAAAAAAAAATTTCTTCTAACTTCCAACATTATAATCTTTCAATCCGTGCAGTCAAAGTTATAAATTTTTTTCCACACATTCCCATAGTAGTCTAGTGTAATTTTGCACATTCAAATTTGGAAAAAAAAACTTTTAATTTTTTTCTCATTGCCCTAAAAAGTGTTAGTTTTTCACAATTTCTGCCCCAAATATGCTTTGGGGCTTCAAAGGTTAAAAGAAGTACATGTTCACACCTTGTGTCAAAAATTCCATTCAAAATCAACTTTGCACAAACCTTTCCAAACTTCCATTTGACATTCACTGACCAATTTGTCTTTTCAAGATTCAACAATTGGATCATCTAACCAAAAGTTAAATATTCATTTATTAATGTATAAGAAAAAACTCTGAAAAAAGACCCATTAGAAAGTGTTGGTTCACTTTTAGGTAATATCATTTTAGCATTCCATCTAGAAGAAATGGTGAGTGGTTTCTACTATGTATGTAGGAATATGAATAAGGTAGGAGGTTCTAAAAGCACACAGTCTCTAAAATCGCCCTCCTCTGTAAATGTACACTATTTGAACATGCTACTCTTTCATTGTACCAATGTTGTACAAATAGTTTACATTTGAGGAGGTGGGCGATTTTAAAGCCCTATGCCATTTCAACTTCAAAAATTCAGAACTAATTCTACAAAACTCCTAAAAATATGAAACAACTTGGGTTAAATGCCAATTCCATTTGTATTTCAAGAAAAATTTACTGAAAAATATTTCAAGAAGTTTTACCTCCACAAATTCCAGTTTCAGCTCTCAGACGAGTGCTTGATGAACCTCCTACCTTATGTGCCCAATAATAGACCACTTTAAAAATTCATAACTAATTACACAAAAGGTTCAGAAAATACCCAAATCCGCCCTTGATTTTTAAAAGAAAAATTTACTAGAAAACGACGTTTTCTGAGGGACCCAACAACCCATTCACAGGAAATTCACTGCAGCGGTTAATAGCACCCTTTATGGCCCCCCACCTGAGGTCAGTGACGTGAGGTCAGTTTTCAACCCCAGTGCCACATGGCTGCTCATGCAACCGTGCTCTAGCGGCTCTGACACCTCAGGGCACTGTTTTGTATATCTTGCAGTGAACTGAAGTTAACTCAACTCAACTTAACTTCACCCAGAACAGAACATCCCATTCTAAGTTACTAACTTATTCCCATGAAGGAAAAAAAAAATATATGAACAGTAGAAAAATTTTGAAATCCAAAAATAGGACATGTTTGACGTACAGTAAGCTTAAATTAAAACATCACGAACAAAATATTGGTGGTTTCTCATCATCCTAGAAAGAATGGGTTCACCCTGAAATGTACAGAATGCATTCATTTCAAGTTCTGGGCTTTGAATTCAGACCTTCATTGATGCATATCTGAAAATGCCCCACGTCTCATGTTGCATATTATATATTATAAATTTCCAAGATAACTTTAATCAAAAAAGTTCAGTTCAGATTCAACAACCAAAACATTGGAACTTGCAAATAAACAAACGGGAACATTCAGTCATCTACAACTGCCGTAGATTCCTGGGATTCTTCGGCATATCTTTAAGGAATAAGGAGTCTGGAATGAGGAGTATTATGTTAACTTAGAGGCTCAGTCACTTCTCCCAATTTTAGACTTCCAGTTGATGTGTTCGTGGACCGGACATCATCCCGTAGATTCGTGTTTCGAAATCTATGAACTTCCTAAATGCGATCTCCCAATGAGAGAGAGGCCGCAATTGCTGCCGTAGAAACCTGAGCTCGTCAAGGTGGCGATCTTTGTACCGGTTGTCGAATTTCGGGCGGCTGCTCCGAAGCTCCTGACACTCGTTTCTCCTCGCACATAAAAATCACTCGGAGAATCCTATGGCGTTCTAACGAGAACGCAAGTCGTTGCGTGCTTTTTGGTGCGGAGGAGGCCAAGTTTGGGCGTCATGTCCTGCGTTGGAATTGGTCTTTGGTAGTTTCCTCATCAGGAGCCTCCTCTCCGGGATGCAATTCTTCTGATTGTTATTTATCCGAAAACGAAGTGTTGATCCTATTCTTTTGTGTGGCAATACCTCGCGGCCAACGGTTCGTACACTCTTTCTCATTCTGGCAAATTGCTTCGAGCTTTTTGCATTAGTTTCGTCACAAGAAGGTGTAAATGATTTCAAGTCTGCGAGTTGAAGTTCATGTTCACTCTCTTACATTTAGATTCTCGGCAAGAGGTATTTGGTAGCGCAAAGAATTTGCGCAGTTTCATACTCGATCACTGTGTACACGGTTTGTGTACGTCGCAACGAGGGATTGCGAAGAGTTAGTGTTGTCAATTGTCATTTGGAATCGACGTGAGAGTTCGTATTGCCTTTGCATTAGGGCCTCAGTTTATGAACGTTTTCCAATCGTGCGCGAAGCCTTTGAGTAGATGAAGAGAACATGTGTTCGGAATTTGTGTCAGGAAATTGACTTTGGGGCATTGATGAGTACCTGGTGTGAGCTTCAGATGATGCCAGGAGTTTCAGTATTTTTCTTTTTTTCCTTTCTCACTCCATTAATTGATAATCAGAATTAGTGTGTTCACTTTAAAAGACTCCAACGACAGCAGTGGAGTTGCTTGCCAATTGGGTTTAGGTATTCTGCTGTAGTGTGTACATCTTTCTGAATACGGTCCTCCCACGTTACTGAAACTAGGTTACGCTTGCTCTGGTGAGACGAATGGTGCTCCAAATAAGATAGTGTCTTTTCTTCTTTCTGAAGAGTGCTAATTGGAGACGAGTGCTTGCTCAGGGGACACTACCTTCTGAGCTGTACACCTCTGGTACATTCTTTCCATAGAACATGCACTGGATGTCTCCTGAGCAGCACTCTACCCAAATGTTCATCATTATTGGTCCCAATTACAGATCGAAGATTGACTTCTGTGAAAGAATACTTTGCAACATCTTGTTACTTTGTTATGCTTATCAAGTATTACGAGACTATATGATGCATAGTTTTCAAAAAGAATGATATTGCAACAACCTGAAATTGGGTTACCTCGGGTTGTGGTGTCCATTCGTATCGAATATTGTTCGAGAATGCATCATTGTACATGATTGAAGCGGAATGAAAGCCTGTCAATCTTTTGTGCTTGGATATAGCCAGGGTTTTCTGCGTCTGCTCTGTATACTACTTTTCATAATCTTTGATATAACCTACTTGTATGAGCTCTTTTGTGTTCCTTTTTCTGCATTGATGCTGTGTAGCTTATCCTTTTTGGAGGCTTACAGTACACGATTTTAGGCATTTGATATCGATGATGACATATTACAATCTTGACATTATGGCTTCAGATTGTTGACGATTGTTTTGGAATTTTATTTGATTGCAGACATACGGAGTTCGATGTTGCTTTCCCTGAGTTGGACTTTGTAAACCACATTACAGCACACGACAGGTTTCAGGCTCGTCATTAGGGCTAGGGTTAGCCTTAGATTCAAGATCTCGTGGCCTATGAGGTGGAAAAGTGTCTGTTGGCATTTGTATTAAAGGACATTTCGTCGTCTTGATACTGCTATTAGGAGCAACATGGTCCACATAACAGAAATGCGCGTTGTCCTTCCACTGACAGGTATATAATTGTTGTTGCAAGTTTGTTCTTTCCGAGCAATCAACTTGGCTATTGTACATCTGGACGAGCTGTTCAAATATTTTGTGGGGTCCCATTGCGCTGGGCTTAAGCCCCTAGAGGACCAAGCCGCCCAAGTTGGACCTCATAGTTTTCTAGCAGTTTTGAGTAGTTCATGTGTGGGCTTTCTTTTGTCCGATTTCATTTCTTTTTTGACCAACATATGCAATGTTCTTCATTGATTTTGGTGATGTAAAATTCGATCCCATTTTAATTATGTTATCCTCAATTCGACCAATTGAATTGGTCATGTTATAACCATGAGCCCTTAGTCCTTTAGGGGTTAAGTCCATAGAAATTCTTCACATGTGCAGTTTGGGGTTCTCTGTCTCTTTCCGTGTCCGCGGCATGTAATCTGACCCACTCCTTACTTACAAGTTCTTGGTGAAGAATTTGTTTTAGAAGATCGCCTTTAGCTGTCCTTACTCGCACTGCATTGACATGTATATTTTCTGGGAGACAGTGGAAGAATTCAAGAGGGGTCAGCGTTTTGCCAACTTCAAGACTAATGAACTGAACACTTCAGAGGGCCAAGGTGGTCAGGTGTGTGTCTCACTAAATCAATTACCAGAAATTGCTCATGTAATTGCAGAAAGTTGAATTGTCCAGCTCATGATTCCTGAAATTGGTTACGTAATTGCGTAAAGTTGAACAGTTGAGCTCATGATTGCTCAATCATTAAACGTCATGCGGTTTTCTCATCTTTGAGGGTCATTTCCATGTGTGTTTTTAAGCACATCTTTGCAATAAATCTTTTGGGGATTTACAGGTGATGTGAAACTGAAGTAAAAGTTTGATGCTTTGTCGAGATTGAATTTTTTTTATTGCTTGAAAGGAGGACATCAAGAATTGAAATGTGAACTTACTTTTAGTTTTTCTTGATTTCGATTGATAAGATGAATCTTACATTACTTTGAATACAATACGTAAGAACATGCATTCTACATACTTAGAATGAAAAACCTTTATAATTGAACAAATCCTCATGGATTTACAGACAGTTAGAATCTGCTAACTTTGTTAGGGATTAATTTTTCAGAAGCTCACATCCCACTTCATCTCGTTCATTTTTGTGATTGGACAACTCTAGTGAAGGTCCCAATTACATGAATTGACCGAAATTGTATTTGTGTGGCTTTAAATTTGAGAAGCCCTTCTGGGCATTTCGGGGTTATCTGACCATCGTTGACTATGTTTGCAGCTTCTCTCTACATTGCCGTATGAGAATGAGACTTGGGGCGAGGGAATATACACGCACAGCCTTTATCGTCTTGGAGACCGCTTACCCGATTGGGTATATACCTTTTTGCCATGTTGTCATGTTCTGTACTCTTGAAGCCTTTTTTTCCATGAATGTGACATGAATATGGAGTAGTATGATTTTTTGTAGAACACAATGATGTATGGCACTTTTTTGTCTAGCAGACTCCTTGAAAAGATTCCTGCTGATTTGGTGACTGTCTGTTGTATAGCTGCTTGTGAGATGTTATTAGCAACCGCTTATTTTTGGAGAAAATGTTGCGGGTGGCAGGTGACAAGGTTAGTGCCTTCAAATGCTTTGATTATTGATGAGAAGACCTGGTTGGCATATCCATACTTACGAACAACGATATCAATCCCGTTCTTCAACAAGGTAAGTTCATTAGTGAGATTATTTTTAAAACTGCAGTCATTTTGATCGGAACCTTCATCAGTAAATAATTCCAAATATTAATGGAAAGTTGGATTCTGAATCTGTGATCAGCTGAAAATAGAGATGTTCAGCATGCATGCGAACGACGACGGCTCAACGGAGAACATTCATAACCTTACCGACGCTGAACTTGCCATCCGCAAAGTTGACATGATTGACATTGCTTTTGACGATGTAAGCCACCTCTCTCTCTTCTAATTATGCCAAGATTGTTAGGAGATGTGAATCACTTTTGGAATTTGGTCTGACTTGTCATTTGCAACCTCAACCCTGCAAGATTGGTGTAGGGGCGAGGTGAACAATGTATATGTCTTTTTTTTAATGTAATAATCAGACTTGATGCCCATCTATAAAATTCAATCTTGCTTGCTTCGTCAGTGCGCCAAACTAGAGGACTGAGTGCTTGAGTGTAGGGTTCTAAGTATAGGTCTCATGTTTTATGGTCGACGTTATGTCAATAGCCTACATTCTTTGTGTAATTTATAGCAGATTGTTTATTTCCATAGATTTTGTTTTTCAAAGAGTATACCGGTTTTGAGAGGCAGATCCAAACATGAGAATCTCTTCGCAATCCTCTTTGAAAGTGTCTAACAACTAGTAGACTACAAATGAGGTAGCAGTATACTCTGAACAATGATTTAACAATCAAATTGCACGCAGGTCCCCAAACGAGACTATCGATCAGAATTGGATCCGAAGCTTTATATTTCTAAGAAAACTGGGTAAGCTTGTTCAGTATCCAGTAGTTTTCACATGATGCTTTCAGTACCTCAAAATGAGACCATTTCGTAATTTTTTTGGAAAATTTCGCAACTAACAGTGACTGCTGGGTTGAAACAGGCGAGGACCTCTCAAGAAGGGCTGGCGTGGTAACACGGTACCGACGATGTGTGCATACAAATTGGTCAAAGTGGAAGCCAAGTAGGTAACAGCTCCTGTCCACCCCTTGTTCACAAGGATGTGGTCAGCAGCATATCCCACTTTGTAAGCTTTCGTAGACTTGCCGCATATGCATCTATATAATTATATATAGTTCGCCTTTGAATCCTGTTGCTTCAGCATGTTAGCTACCTAGAGCTGCCAAGATGCACTTTACCCTACTTTACATAGGAAATGCGGTCGTATAAATTTACACCCAAAAAACCCACCTATTAGATTCACAAAGTTATTAATGGTAATCCTAAAGAACTTTAGATCAGTATTGAGATACTGTCGAGTTAATGTCAAGTTAATGCTAACTTTAATGTTAACTCAATAGTTGCCAATGTACTATCAAGATAAATACCAATGACACTAACATCGCAATAACGTTTAGTTGGCATCCTTTGCATTTTAATAACATCACTTACTATTAACTCAAGATGAGGATTGTATGAACTTAATGGCTATTATCATTAAGAACTTTGCCAATTTTTTGGGGGTTCTTTAGTGATGCATGTCTAGATTCGGTGCTGCAGATTCTATTTAATTGGAGAAACAGTTTGTTCTGGACAAGTTTCAGATTTTGGTAGGTTTGAGACCTGGCACCTACTCTGGGAAAGTCATTGATATTAAAAATCTGTTGTTCGTCTCTGATTGAGTGACTTTTTATGCTCTCTGCAGTTATTGGGGTGTACAGAACCGGGCTGAGAAATTGATGATAAATGGAATTCGTCAGGTGCACAACGGAACTCATATTGATTTAGAAGTATTATTTGGATAAGAAGGTCCAAATAGCTCGTAGAAGGATAGGTAGTACTCAAAATTCTGCTGACCTCAGTTATTATGCCATTTTTTGTGAATTTGTCGTTTACCATTTTCTCGTGCTTACTTTGTCCTTGCGTATCCAGATCGTGCTTCTCACTCACCGCAATGCATTCTGTTGGCTGGATGAGTGGTTCGATCTCACTTTTGAGGAGGTATTGGAACATTTAACCCTGGAACGTCCAGACTCGTCTCCAAAATTGACGATTTGAGAAAAATCATTGTATAGTGCTATTTAGAAGCATATTTTGGAATTGACATACAAACAAAAGTTGTAGACTGTGAGATTTAGATTCCATCCGTACGGTTAGATTCACTAATGCTATCATCAGTATTTTTTTATAAATTTTACAAGGGAAATTTCAAAATTCCTTCTTAATTCGATTACAAGCAAAATATTATCATTTTTTGAGTACAATTTGTTGGAATGGATTTGAAATGAGATTCTCTTCACATGGTGATTTTTTGAAATTTTTGTGATCTTCAAATCTATGACCTCATTTTGGCAAATGTATTTTTGAACTAAAGTCAATGCAATTTGACCACTTGACATACTTGCACATTTGTAATTTTAGAAAAATATATATTTTGGTAACACCAAATCCAACCCTTGGATAGGACAACAACTTGATAAAGTATCTCCAAAAATTAGGATGACTTTCATCCAAGCAGTAATGAGAAGATACAACAGTTTCAATCTGCTCGTCGTCCACTTTTTGGACGTCGGAGCGCTTAGGGATTAACTGGTGCAAGTAGATGGAAGATGTGAATTGGTATCTATATATGCTAATGTCAAATGATGTTCCTTCTTTTTGAATGTCTTACTTTGCTGATTTGAGCTTGGTAATTGCTTGGTTTAGTTATGAAAGCCCGTTTTGTGTGCAGATATGTTCTCGGGAAGTCCTGGGACGTCAAAGATTAAAGGCGACCGTAAAACAACCACCTGTTATTGATCCCAGGACAGGGCAGGAAGTCTTCATAGAGCCTGAAGGGCCGTCTTCCCAGGACACTGATGACAGCGATGATGATTCCGCGGTTGATTCCAGTGACATTGAAGCTGAATACTTCGAGGCTGAGGTGAGGCTGAGACTGTAATGTAGAGACTGATGTGTTCGTCAAGTTTTCTTGTCCCTTTTTCCTATCGACATCAGTGAGTATTCGCCTGAAATTATTTTGTCCATTGGTCACATCTTTAGGACTGATCCGGGTCAGTTTGTGGGCTCAGTATTCGGTAGAAGTGTCGAGATGTGGTACTGTAACTATTTGAATTCTTCATACTTGATTCACTATTGACTTTGTTAAGATGTTGGCTTATGGATTTTCTATATTACTTTACTTTATCTTGAATGCTTTGAATCTGCTCTTTGCGTTTATCATTTACTTGTGTCAATATGGCTAATGCAGATGGAGTTGGGCAATCAAAACGTTGAGCAGTTCGGAACCAGGCACATTCCAGGTACGTGACATATAGTCAATGAAATACTAAGACTGAGGAGTCATGGCAGCTTACATAATTGTTCTAATTTCTCGTCTTGAATTCCCTTTTTTGGAGGGAGGGGCTGGTTAAGTAGGTGTCCTAAAACCTCTCCCCGTTTCCAGGTACCTCAAGAAGTCATGCTGGGCCTAGCTACTACCCAAATCTATTCAAGGTGTCTGTCCCTTGTAGGATCTCATCCTTGCAAACTGCTATAGAACATTATACACCTGTTTTTTTAATCATTGAAGCTCAATACTGACAGTTACTGGTTGCTGAAGCAGGGACCGATATAGTGATCACTCAGCCTTCAGATGTGCCCGACAGGTACAGTGCAGTTGCTTCTCACAACTTTCTTGACTGTAGAATTACGTGACAGCTCCTATCCTAGCTTGTCCCAGCATGCGTTGTTCTGTTTTTCAACCAGCAGTAGCTTGACCCTCAAGGATAGGATCCGACGTTACTACTATCATGCCTCTGCAGAGTAGATTGTCGTTATATCTGCATAATGAATCTGGAATTGTATGGTTAGATGTGCAGTATGTGCTACACGTGGCATCCCAAACTCTCCCCCCGCTTTATTTTGCACAACTTGCGAGGAATACTTCTGCCAGCGTTGTTTTTCTGAGGTAAGTTTTCGCGCATTTCCACTTTTCAACGTGATTGGAGGTCACGCTATCCCTTTTGGGTATGGATGGTTAAGACGTCCATGTAGCATGACATATGAAGAGGACCCTCTCAAAATACCACTAGTAATGTCAGCTAGTTGTTGGAGAGGTAATTGAATCCTGATTCATTCTTTAGCATATTCAATGGGTTTTTTGTATCTTGCAGTTTCATGTCACCTCGCGACTGAAGGCACATACCACACAACGCATCTGGAATAGCTGTACATCTTTGGACTCTAGAAAAGTTGCACGAGTGGACCCAGAGTGTCCCAAGAAAGATGCAGGCCTCCCGCCTGTACATGGAATATTTCAGAAGTCCACTGCTGACATCGCTCAATTGAATTATACCCTAGCAAACGGGCAGGAATCAGAGAACAGACAGGTTGGCTGTTGAAAAATGTTGCGTTTTGATTGTTGGCCTGCTAGCTTGCCCCAGTTTCGCCTCTTTTTCATCGTGTTTTGTACTGCTAGATTACCTGGTTGCTAAAGCGATATGATTGAAAGCCATGTGTTCAATGCAGGATGAGAGACTGTCTAACATTGGGAGCCCAGCCAAAGAGTTGGGAACACAGGAGCACACATGGATTGGTCGAACAACATCGAAGTTGCGGTCTGCTAAAAGTGGATTTGGTGCCCTCAACGCCTTGCAGTGCACTGACGACGTGTTACTTCAGGTCGGTGATGCATGTCTCAGTTTAATTGGAAAAGGCATGTTCTTGACTTAGCTTCAATATCTACACTGAATAGGGGTATTAAGGGGACCCATACTAATTAATCGACATTCCACACTAAATAAATATCTACCTTTATTGTACATCAGTAGTTATTGGAGTGTCTGGGTGATGTACATCATGTTTCAAACATCTACAGTTTTCTAGAATCAGTCGCTTTAATTTTTTGGTCCCCTTAATACCCCTATTCAGTGTAGAACATTTTGAAGCGGGAGTATGACGTGAGATCTAAGCTGGAACTTGGGACAATCCCTGGAATCTGACATAGATTCTGTTACTCAGGACAACTCACACACAGGTGTGCGGGTCGTTACTTCAGACGCAGACATTAGCGGTTTTAGTCACCGCCCAAATGATCTGTCTGAAGAGCTAGTGCGAACTGTGGCTTTACTTCATCAGCGAGCAGCAGAGTCACTCTCGGGTGGAGTAGTGGCCCGCACTGGTTCCGAACTCAGCTCGGTAAAGCGAAAATTGGGTCGGCGATCCTCTCAAGTAAGCTCTACCAGCAAGCCATTGACAAACATTTTAGCAAATGTACACTTGCGAATGGAGGAAGAATATTCAATTGCGTTGACGTGTTGCAGGCACTCCTTTGATGTTAAAACGTTTCTTAAATTCAAAAAATCAATTTCATGTGCTTCAATCATAAATTTTAATGATCGCGGTAGTTTTCATTTTTTTCCTTATTTTTGAGACTCCTTTGTTACTTCTTTTTTTTTTGCAAATTCTTGTTTGGATATTGTAGTGAATACCAAATTGACTCCAAAGCTTACCCTTCCCATGACTAGATCATTGACTTTTGCCATTGATGCAAAGTAGGCCAATCAAGCTGTGAACTGTACCCATTTCTTTTTTCTTTTTCTTTTGAATGACGAAATGAATTCAAAATCAGATTGCCTGGAATATCATGTCTGAGAAGGAATATTCTTTTTGAACATATTTGAAAAAAATTCAGAACAATTGAACACAGAGTCTCGGAATTATGTATGGTCAAAATTTTGTTGACTTTACAAAAAAATTCACCTAAAAGCACTCACCTTGCTTGATCTTGGTCAATTTCAAAATTGTAAATTTGTTTCATAATAATATTTCAGTGAAAGGTCATCTCACAATATCTTGCTAACCAGCTTCGTCTTCTAGCAGGTAATATTCTCAAAAGTGTGGTCGTGGCCTTTAAACTGGAAATGTTCTTGATGTCGAAATGGTTGGAGCTATTTGTAATTGTTTCGGATACCATGATACAGGATTTGTCAGTCGCAGAAACCCTGGCGGAAAACAAAGGGGAACAGGCAACATTGGATCCATACAGTGTGAAAGAAATCTACCCTTCTTGGGATGTTGGGGTTTACGCTGACAGTTTGGAAGTGAATGTGCTTCCTATAGAGTCTGCCATCAAAGCTTGTACTGCTATCTATCGGCGGTTGCAGTAAGGCTTTTCACATTTCGTCAAATTCAATGCTGTATTACGCCTTCCATTAGCCTGCATGTGAGTGTTTTTCTTGCTGTGCAACGTCCTCCTGCCACTGAACCGTCTTCATTGGGTGAATTAGAGGCCTTTTAGAACTCTTGAAGCATGTGGAGCCTAAAGATATGAACCATAAGCAACGTTTGTCCTTCTGGATCAACGTTTACAACACACTTATGCTTCATGTAAGTTCTCACTTTCTAGACATGCTCTCTGTAGTCGCTGTGCTACACTCTTCATTCTTATGCCACATATCTGATCCTGAAGATGATGTGGCTTGCAGAGGAAGAGTAATGTGAATCGCGTTTTTGTGTATTAATTATGCTAGAGTTTTAAATTTCATTAATAGACAACATTATCCATGTTTTAGACGTTACTGTGTACGTACATGCACCTTCGTTATCTACAGTAGGCTATTTGGCCGGACAGGCTGTTTTGGTAACTGGATTACTCTGGCTGTGTTCATCAGGCGACTCTGATACATGGAGTGCCCAAGAATCATTATAAGAGGGTCAACCTGATGAACAAGGTGTGCTTTAATTCTTATGTCTTGATAGCCTTGCATTCTCGTCATTGGAATATTGCCATCATATGCTTATCTGCCTCATCTAGTCTATATGGATATCTTTTAGTGGCAACTTCGTTTTATCTTTGCATCTCATTTCTGCAGGTGACGTATATTGTGGGTGGACATCAATATAGTCCACTGATGATTGAGCACTCCATATTGCGATCTAATTCATATCGACCCGCACTGGTAATGTCTACCATTCTCTCACTGCAAAACCTCCCAGATAGGTTTGTTCCTCATTTTTGTGGTTCTATATATAAAATCAATAAAATTCATAATAATTAGTTACATGTAACTACTGTATGTAACGTATTACCTATAAAGTATGCCTGGTATTTTAAATTCTCCCTATTTATCTCTACTAGAATATACATGATGGTGATGCTTATGTATTGTATGTCAGGCTACCCTATGCAGACAAAATGCAGTCCCATTTTCCTCCCTCGTATGTTCAACATGTTTTTGCTATTTTGACGGTGGTACGTGCTGCCAGGCAAGCCTTTTACCCATTCCTAAAATTAAGAAGAGTGATGAGCTTGCTGGATCACCCCTTGACAATCCGGAGCCGCTGGTCAGTTTCGCCCTTTGCTGTGGAAGCAGGTCTAGCCCAGTGGTAAGTTCCATCTCCTTTACATCTTTGAAGCTGTCGGTTTGATACTTTGAGCTCTGTACCATGATCTTAAGGATACTTGGCTCATGTTTTTAGCTTTGCACATAATACCTCAAACCCTGTAACGTCGCCAAATTCTAGATTCTAAGGGCTTTACACTTCTCTTGATAAGCAAAATGTTAGACCTTTAAGCAGAAATTTGGAGACTATAGGACCAGATGGCAAGAGATTAAAAGAATTATCTTGTTTGTTTGACCATTATGTGTAGTGATACTCCACAAAATGGTCAAATCAGACAAAATCACTCCATCAGTAAAGGATTTTCCATTGAAGTGGCATTTTTCCGTTAAAAGTGGCAAAGATTTTTGCAGCTGCGCTAAAGTTGAAGAACCACTTATGCATCCTAATTTAGAAGGAAGAACCAATTATGCATCTCAATTGCCAATTTAGTGAATATTGCGTTTCAGTTCCATTCAATCGACATGGTTGCTGTTTTGTGTAGTTTGTAACATGTGGTCTTCATTCTGCAGTTGCGTGTGTACACCGTGATGAACGTCGAAACCGAATTAGAACAAGCGTGTCGAGACTATTTGATGGCCGCTGTTGGGGTGAATAAGAAGAAATCGATCATGATACCAAAGATCTTGCAATGGTATGCCCGAGACTTCTCGCACGATGCCGAATCTTTAATTGAATGGACTGCTGCCAGACTGCCCCTGGAGAAGCGAGCAGCTTTGGACGAATGCACGAAGAAGCGATCTGGGAAATCCGGGAAAACTGGGAGAGGCATCCGGCACCGTGTGTCTGTGCAGCCCTATGATTGGACCTTCCGTTATCTCTATGATCCAATGCTACTGTAAACGGGGAATTTTTTTTCCATTTTACTGTAGATATACATTCAATCTCCGTCTGCCCCGGCACACCTTTGAATCTGCCAACAATTTTTCGAGTCATGCATTCATTCATTCATTCAACAAGGTATGCCTCATCCTAGCAAGAGTTTGAGGTTGCAGAATTTTGGCTGTGGGTAGCGGTAATCTGTTGTAAATATTGCCTCTTGTTTCTCTGGAGGGAAAACCTTCTTTCTATATATTTATATAGTTTACTGTCAGTGTAGTGGTTGGTAATTCTTTGCTACCTGATTGCAACGGTAGAATCAATGTCTATTAAATATGGGTGATCGGCGTAAAGACCAATTTCACATTAATTTACAGCTCAATGAGCTCGTTCCGTCCACCAGGATGCGTCTGATCTTCACCTCGTTTTGAAGATTAGATTTAGTTTGATTGATTGGGCTTCATCTCTTGATTGCTGTGTTGTATTGGTTGCGTTACTCAGCGAATGGATTTTTCATGATTGAAAAAGGCATCTCCAATAACAAACTGGTCGGATGAACCTTGCTAACTTTCTCCCGTAATCTACTGTAAGTTTTGAACTGCGAGCAGTTTTGAACACAAGTTTTGAACTCAAGCAGCAGCACCATTTCACTTCAGAGACGCAAAGAAATCAACGAAGTTTCTATTTGCAATTTGAGGGACTTCAGTTAACTTTCATTGTATGAGTTCCATAATTCTTTGCTGACACTCTTTGCCATGTGGCACAGTACAATTGGAAAGAGTGATGGTGGTTTGTCCGTGCACGTTTTGAGAGAAGTGTAGATTTCCAACCTTTGATAATGTTGATCGAGTTTGTAGGAAAGGGGTAATGTCGGATAACCAACTTGCCTAATTATCTAGAGTGTACACTACAAAGAGCATATATAACAATGGGTATAACAAATTTATTTGTATAATTTCTTAGAGTGAAGCTAGCAACTAAGATAGGAAGCTTGTGCTGGACTATTTGGTCACTATTTGTAGTTACACTTATTGAATTCACCAATTTCTTATAACAAAAGAATAGAAAACTAGGGAATAGTATACATGCATTTTAGACAATTCATTTTCAAAAAGAAAAAAAGGATGCATTATAGGCCGTCAAAGCAAATTTACATAGCTCCCCATTGTGGACTTGAGGAGAGGGACTATTCATGCCTTTGAGGTAGCTATTCTCATTCCCAATGACAATCCATAAGTATTCCTTTTCATTGTGGAATAATACAAGAATCTTTTGTCATGTGTAAAAGGCGCACAATGGTTTTCATTGAATTCATGGAATGGTGACTTCTCAACTTAATTTCAATCATGTGAGCCCTAATTCCAACTCTTTGAGCCCTAATTGCACACTTTATGCAATTTTTCTACTACATTAGGATGCAAGAGACCAAAATTGGGTCCAAGATTAGGGATCCGAATTAGTCTTTGGTCCATAATGGGTTTGTCTATCTTACACAATAGCAATAGTCAAAAAGAGGTTTAATATGGAGCATCAAGCTACATTATGAGTTTCAAAGCTTGGTGCTGAACAGTTAGACATTGTAGCTTGGTGAACCTGTGAGACCTTCTTTCAACTAGAG
The DNA here is from genome assembly GCA_963920665.1 of Straminergon stramineum. Lineage (NCBI taxonomy): Eukaryota > Viridiplantae > Streptophyta > Bryopsida > Hypnales > Calliergonaceae > Straminergon > Straminergon stramineum. The sequence goes on from OY987263.1 coordinate 16,572,017, forward strand.
TAGAGCATAGGGCATTGTGGATACAAGACTACAAACATCCACAACTTAGGGCCGGTGAAGCCCACCCATCAGCGGTGGAATGAAAGTTCCAGAAAAAACTGAATCCCATTCCACCGCTGATGATGAGCTGATCCGTGGGCTTCACCTGCCCCCAACTCCACATGGAAGCCGGCCCTTAGACTTAGACTATCCTTTGTTGCAAGTGCTTGCTCCGTCATTGGCACCAAGCCCCGTCTGCACTTCGAAAATATCTCGCTGTCGTTGTTGGAATGGACAGATATTAAAGGATATACTTCCGGCATAAGCTCTCGGATCATCCACAGAAGAAAAATGTTCGATCCCTCATTACTTTCGCATGCAGTGTCATAACAGTGCATACTTTGTTGCGCTGGATTTCTCTTCAAATCCCCAGTAGGAATTGCAGTAAGCAGGAACTAATTAAGTGCAAAATGAATCATTTTCAACCTCATTCTCTTTTGAATCGAACTGGACAGAAGAACCGGGCTCTAAGTTAACTTACTTCTTCTTCTACTCTACTGTACAGGTACTGCTTTTTCAAGTTGCAAGGACTCGTCAACCCTTGCAACTGGGAATAACTGGTTGAGAGGAGATGGCAGGGAATGATCCGCAATTGTTGGCGACGGATATACCTCCAGTTCATGGAAACGTCGGTACCTTGCCGGCTTTATAAAGCTGGAGGACGCGGCACTCGAGAAAAGGAGCTCCAGTAGGGTCGGAGGCAATAGTGCCGCCAACTGAACTACTCTTCTGCGTTAACCCTTGAAGGACGGACTGGTGACCGTGGAAATACTCCCTTTTGGAACCGTGTGACATCATCTACTTTATAAAATCCAAAAATATTCATTGGAAGTCATACTACTGTTAGTAGAATACCTACCCTTTTCTCGCAAAATTCTGAAGATGAATAGTTGTAGTTATGTCCTACATATAGAGAGATTTTTTGTCATCCAATAGGCACAAAATGTCCGTGGCAACGTTTAAGGGTTAAGTTAAGTTGGTGGATTAGAAGGTCATGTAGACATGGAGGTTTATAGGGCATGAGAAGAATCTACACAAAATAGTGAAATTAGGTTGCCCGACACTAATTTCTCAACACTTGACGCTATATAATTATTTTTAGTTATTGTTCAAGAATGCACTACATTTGAATTCAATATTGTTGTAATCGGGACTCATGAACTCCATGTGTACAAATGGAAATAGTTGTAGAAGTAATTGTTGACTTTCATGGCTTGTAAAGTAACTTTCTTATTGTAAGGCAACCTAATTGTTAGGGCAACCTAATTTCACTATTTTGCGTAGGCATAAGATCTTTACTTTTACATGTATTTTTTTTCCTTTTTCTTTTTGTCCATGAGCTGATTCAAAACCATGGACAAAAATCATGAAGCATCAACTAACATTGTTAGTCCCATCCTTGAAGAATAGAAAAAAAAATTGTATTTTGAATAATCTTTGATGGACTTCATCCGTTTTATGTAGCTCTTGAAAACACTCATAATCCACCTAGTGAACATTAGGAATCTTAATTTGTGGCTAAAAACAAATGAACTCATTGTAAGCAAATGGTTGCCTTGCTCCCATAGGAAGGTTAATTATTATTGTATGTATTCAATTTTTCAATCCCTCATCATGTAGGCAAATGTAAGAGAAGGTGATAGCAATCATAATTTCATTTTTCTCACAGAGTATGAAGTTGTTATACTAAATTTTTATAAACTAAGAAATTCATCCTTCCAAAAAAATTGAAGAAATTAAAGAAATTATTATTTTCTATAAAACAAATTCCCCAAAGAATTCCAAATGGAGTCAAGAAACACCCCCACCCCACCCCAAATTAGCAAAATAACACATCTATGATGATGTTACTCACCTACTATGGTCACTCTATTTTTCCTACAACAAACACAACATCAAGCCCTAAAACATAGTAGTCATCTTATGACATGATTTTACACCTATAATGTAGAGGTTCCTATGGTGGCTCTAACTCTTTCACCATCACTTAGTTCTACTTGTAACTTTGATTGAAATCATGAGCTACTCATTCAACCCAAATCTCAATCGTTCAAAAATAATGGCTTTAGTCCTTGTATTGTCATCCCAATGGATTTGCTAGCTTACTAGCTTCCTTGTTATCTTCTTCTTTCTGCAATTGCAATCAATTAACCCCTAAAGGACCAAGGCACATTTTAGGTAGAAATTGTGAAAAAATGCCACTTTTTAGGGCAATGAGGAAAAAATGAAAAAAAAATTCTCTTCAAAATTCAACTTTACAAATATTTACTAGACTACTATGGGAATGTGTGGAAAAAATTTCAGAAATTGACTTTGACCATATAGATTGAAAGATTATATCATTTGAAGTTAGGAGAAAAAGGTTTTTTCAACCTTGTCTGGCAAGGCGAGCAACCTTAATTCCTCCTAAAGTGAGATTTTTACACTATACATGGTTGTTTTTTTTACATTTGGATCTTGTATCATGCAAGTTACATATCTATCAAATTTCAAAAGTAGAAGAAGTGTTTTGCACATGTTGCCTGAGTTGTCTAAAAAAGTTTAGGGTAGCATAAATTTTGATCCAGGCACCCAATCAAAAAAAAAAATTACATTACCACTTAGGAGGGATATGTTCACACCTTGAATCAAAATTTGAAGAACATCTGTTATAAAATGACTTCATATGCACCTACCCGAGATTAGCTGCATACGTTCAACGGTCATTTGGTCCTTTATGGGTGAAAAATTACAAACTGGCCTTGGCTTTCCCATTGTTAGTCTCGAGTAGGCAAAATCTCTAGAATAGGCCTTCTCTTCCTCTGCCCCCTCCCCTTTTTGTAAAGAACATGTCCTTGCCAAGTATCAACCCCACAACCCTGCCATTTGATTTGGGTACCTATCCACCATCAACAAATAGTTTAGGGTCATCTCAGACCATCTTCTTCCTCTTCTTTAGTCCTTGAACACCAAGTTGGTGATTGTGGAAATCATCCATTTTTGGAACCATGTGACATCATCCACTTTAAATTAAAAAATAAAAAATATTCATTGGGAGTCAAACTACTGTAGAAGATCTCCCCCCTTTCCACCCCTAATTCCAAGGACGAGTAGTTGCACTTCTTTCCTACAAAGGAGAATTCCTTGTCATTCATCGGACCCAAAACGTCCACTGCATTGATTAGGGTTTAATTCTATACACAAAGAACCCAACCCAAGGGCTACGGCTAGAGGGAGGGGGAACCCCGGAGGGATGCTGAAGAGATGCTGGGCTACTGAGTGGGGTTGCGGGGAACGGCCGGGGAATGAAGGGAGGATTTGGCGTGGGGCAGACTGAGTGAGTGGATGAGGCGATGTTGCTGGGGAGGCGACAAGGGCAGTGAGGAATGTCACCAGTGGACGGAGCACTTCAGGAATCAGGACTAAGCTTACTTCACTTAATTAAGCTTATTATATTATTCACCTACTGAACGGCCGTTCCCGCCCGCCTGCAAAGAAAGCTTTTTAAAATTATTTTTTTATTTTTTTATTTTTTAAACCAATGAATGCTTTCTTAACTGCAGGCTCAAGAATGGACCTAATGAAATTGAAGGGAAGGGAAGTTACATGTAAATAAGCTTAATTAAGTTCCTGGAGTGGGGACTACCGTAGTCGGGAGGGAGCTTCTTCCGGACGGGACTTATTCAGCGGATAGCACTGGTGGGACCCAGCTGCCACGGAGGCCAAGCCACCCTCGTGCCCGGCCCTGCACCGCTTGGGAGGAGAGGAGGAGGGGGGGCATGGCGACTCATCACAAGGACAATGAGCTTATCAAGAGCAAATACTCCTCTCACATTGCCCTTCCTCCATCCAAAGTGGTGGTGGTGGTGGTAATAATAATAATAATATTATTAATATTATTGAACATAAAGTAGCATTGTCACATGAATATATTTGTGCTACAATGCTATAGCTCATTAATTGGGGGATCCATTCAAGAATCAATCATGTCTTCCTTCCCTTCCCATCTTTTTAGTCCATCTAAGGTGTAGGCATCCATTACCAACCCAAACCCCATAGCCAATCTACTTAGAATATTGCTAATTCAACAATGGTGAGACGAATTTCCCACCATTAGTTCTTAGTTTCCAACCATTGATTCTTCCAATCTTGTCATGACACATGTCCATGGTTTGGAGTGCCAAAATAAAGAAATACCATCAGTCTCTTGAATTGTTTAGACATTGGCTATGAGTTCCAACCAACTTTGGGTTCCTAAAATTTATACTAATTTCAATTCTAGGAAATAAATTTACGAAAAAATTGTAGTCAATATATTTTCTATGTTTCGAAATGGGAAAAATTTGCATCACCTTAGTATACTACTTGTGATCTATTGCAAAATCGCTTAATTGAATGGGTATAGGTAGATTGACCTTAGCAATGCTGAGTAAACCAAAAGTTTTGAGGGGCCCCAACCAAGTTACTTTCATGTGCCACAATGGGAAATAAACAATGTGAAGTGCTTAACAAAAAAAGTTTGGGCCCCTTGTAGTTCATGAATGTTATATGATGATAATCGTCATCATAATAATAATAACAACATTAGTTGGTTCGCAGACTATTGTAAGTGAAGAATTTGTCGGGGTTAGTTCAACTAACTATATATATCTCAAGGATCCAAACGAAGTAAGTAAAGACAAATTAGACTCTCCCCTTTGTAATTCATCTCCTTCTCAATTGTATCTCTAAGAGGGTTGATTTCTATGTGCAATAACTAGCCAAAATTTGTACCAAAAACAAAAGATTTTTCAAAATTGTACATAAAATTGTATAATGCAATATTTGCAAGAAGAGAAACATAGTTGTTGGCTGTCCAAATTATAAGGTGAGGCTGATGAAAAGTAGAAGAAGCAAATTTTCAACTTCCAAAAAACTCATTTTAGCATCAGACTTGAACTTTATGGTTTCTTTTAGTTTGTCAACAAAACAAATCTACTCCTCAAATGTACTTCTCGACTCACATATTAGAAGTGAAAATATCATGGACATCAATGAAATCAAAGTCCTAAATCTAAAAAACTTAAGAATCGTTTTCTAATTTCAACTTTGCATAGAAGTCTATCCTAAGATAAGACAGTATACCTAATTGTAATCCTTGCCTAATTATGACAATATGTACACCCCTTTTCTATTTCAAAACTTAAATTTAAGATAATCACATTTGTCTTGTGAGATGTGCATCAAATGACTAAGAAAAAAGTGACAACCCTAGTCTTAGGTTCAAGTCAAATGAAGTTGAAGTATGCAATTTGGTGTAATAGGTAGGTTATAAGTAGGTGTACTTACCTTGTGTGTAGTCCTAGGTTTCTTGGTTGAAATGTCAAGTGTGCATTAAAACAGAATGCAATTGAGAAGGTGATAGTTTTGAAGAGTTGTGTTACCTTTAGGGTCATTTTTAAGCCAAAGATAATATCCTAACCCATAAAAGACTAAAAAATACAATTTGACTTTTTTGAGAATTTGGATAGACTCTATTTACTTTACATTTAGAAATTTTTGCAAGAAAATTTTAGGATATCTTCTATTCATCATACTCTATATTTGAAATTTCATTTCATGTCATTCCGATAAGTATTACAAAAGTTATAAGATTTTTTTTAATTTCAACATCAAAGCATGCAACTAATAATATATTTGAAAAAGATATTATTTAAATTTATTTGATTGGATAGATTGATAGCTACATAGAAACATTTGAATTTTTGTATTTCAACTAGTGTGGGATGAAAGTCACAAAGAGTTTTATTTTGCAAGGCAATGAAGGTAGAAAAAGATATTTAAAGGCATTTTCTAAACTCATCTTTTAAAATTTCCAAATTAAAAAAAATGATAGGAAATATATTGCTTACTAGAACATCCTTAATATTGGAAACCAAAATTTTTTATTTTTGTCAAACTTATTATCATTATATTTATTTATTTCATCATGTACAATCATCCACTTAAAAAATTTCTATAGTGAAGATGAAATGGATTTTTGTTAATTTCTATAGCAAAGATGACTTAATTTTTGTTATGTTTTCAAAACATTTTACAAAAATTTGACTGAAATGCAAAAGATCTAGGATGCAAAAGTTCTTTTATTAAGAAATTTAATGAATATAACTTTGTCCATGAGAATGGCTTGAAAATCATAATTTTTGAAGTTTAGGCACTTTAATATTGTAATTAGTGGAAATTTTCACCTTTATTAGGAATATGTACTTACCCCTAAATAACAATAAGCTCTTTGTGGTGCTTTTTGAAGACTCGATAGGTTCATACATAGTCCTTTCTGAATGGATGAAAGTGAATTTTTTACCAAAGATGGAAGTTTGTATTAACTTTGCTAAAATATAACTTTTTTTCCAATTGGATGCTTGGATCAAAAGTCATGGGGTTCAAAAGTTTAGAGGCAACTTGAGCATTGTTCTAATAGAGAAGACAAGCTTTTAAGCAAGTTGTGAATTTTTTTTTCATTTTCTTTGAACACTTGTATCTTGCAATCTATGAAACCAAATGGGTTGAATTTTTTTCCCCACATTCTAAAATCTTGATGGGAAAGTAAGTTGTGGATGAATTTGATTTATTTATGAATTCCAATTTTCACTAGAAATGGCTATTTTAGAACAATTTTAGTACCACTAGTTCAATTTCTAATTTTTGTGGACTTGATTTAGAGAAGGAAATTTTTTTGTTCACTCTTGGGATTTTTCCATTCTTTGAAAAAATGGATTCTCCAAAAACAATTGAAATATGGCTCATGTAGTAGTAGTAGTAGTAGTAGTTGTTGTTTGGACATCTTTGTAGTGCACGATGAATTTGGGTATGCTAGACACCTCCATTCTCTTGAAAATCAGCATGTAAGTAACTAACTTGACTACCTTTTTGATAGTCCGAAATCCCTAAGTGGACTAACTTCACTTTTTTTTTTCCAACATCATGTGCATGTGTCCCTCCCTAGACATTGTTTGATTTCAATGAAAATGACCCTCCCCTAGGGTACGGTAATAATAATAATAATAGTAATGTCATAGAGACCAAGTTCAAAATAGGGTTTTTTTTGGCTTCTTGGTACCAAATTGCACTAGATAGAAATAATTTGGCTAAAAAAATGGCATCAAACCATGAAGTTTTTCGCCATAAACTTTGTATTAACAAAAAAATCTCGGATGAAATCATCACATTGTAGATGAAAACAAAATCATAGACACTTAATATGTGCTACTGTAATATTTTCTATCCAATATATAGATGAATGTTGAAATTTGGAACACCACTACAAAATTTTGTATCACCACTTTGGCACTTCATAAAAAATGAAAAAAAAAAAAGCCTTGGTTCAAAGATCAATCTCCCTTGGGTCCTTATTATTGGAGGCGCCTCCTTAGTCCTCCCCCCACCTTCAATTAGTTATTGAATATTTAATTTCAGTTATCACTTGCCAATACCATATGAAGTTGAATAAGGTCACAGTACCCAATGGTGTCCGTTTCTAGTCCAGTAATTCATTCTAGAACATAAATGTAGCTGGATTGTAGACATGATATCATTTTAGGTCAAAAAAATAAGCATTCTATTGATTACTTATATTTATAGCCTAAAATGATTATGCTTTGTAGAGTCTAAGGTCATTGGGTGCTCTTACCTTGGGAAAAAATAAATTTTGATTAGCTAGTAATTTACTAATTTGCCAATAGTCACTCAGTTGGTTGAGTGCGCCTAGTAGTTTTTTTGTTTTGTTTTCAGACAAATGGTTATGTGGCCTTTCTTTCAAGAAGATTCTACATTTCCTAGCTCCTTCAATTGGTGGATTTGAATTGAATGAGGCCAATTATGAGTATACAATTTTGAATATGTAATTTTTGTATGCAATATTTGTATGTAGTGGCTTTGCATGATGGAAAAAAATGAGGTTTCGGAAACATTGTGGCAACAATGTGCAGGGCCATGATGATAGTCTCACATTTTTTAAGACATTTACCGCCTTTTTCTTTCTAGAGACTTGAAGCTTCCCATTTTTGTAGGCAATTGGGCATTTAATTGCCTAAAAAAACACTGCGCCTGGTGATGACTGATGAGAGCGAGAGAGAGCAAATGAGAGCCCCGGGCCTGGCTCATTGGGCGCTGGCCAATTAGGACCAGCCACACGTCACACGCTCACTGGGCGTCCGCCGGGCGGCTCCAGTGCATCTACGTCTCCTCCAAGGGCGCGTGACCTGTAGCTGCCGGGGACATGATGGGACAGCTTGGCCTTTGAGTTCCGGAAGAGCCAGACGCAGGCGGAACTGGCAAAGTGGCGGCAATTGGCATGCCCACGCGGCCACGCCGACAGCGGCCCTGCTGCTGCTGCTGGGCTGGCCACTTTATCCACAGGGGACTTTTTTAAAATTAATTGGAGTGCTCCGTATTAATTAATGCCGGCGGCTACGGCGGTACCAGCGTTCGGGAGTTTCACCGGCTAACTTAATTTGCCGGGCAACTCCCAAGTTGAACCGGGTTTTCAAGTACGGAGTCCGGATATTTTATTTTCTCTAAGGTAGGAGTTTCAAACCGGGCATTAACCCTTGAACGACGCGTCGGACGATTATTGTCCGATGAATGACAAGGAATTCTCCTTTGTAGGACAGAATTGCAACTATTCATCCTCGGAATTAGAGGTGGAAAGGAAAGATCTTCTAAAGTAGTTTGACTCCCAATGAGTATTTATGTTTTTTCTAAAGTGGATGATGTCACACGGTTCCAAAATGGCTGATTTCCATGGTCACCAACCCGGTGTTCAAGGGTTAAAAGTGAACGTGACATAGGGTACATTTTGCTTTCTTCAATGTACCAACTTTGCACATTTTAGGAGGTGGTTGCTTTTGATGATCGTAGTGTTTCAACTTCAAAAATTTGTAACTAATTCCACAAAGGTCTAGAAATATGAAATGACTTGGGGGCTAGATGCCAATTTCCTTTTTCTTCCTACAAAAATTTACTAAAAATTGTTTATAAGGAGATTAGCTTCCCCGAAAAGGAAATCAACTCTTATAAGGTTGTTATAAGAGCTTCCTACTTTACTTTTTACTCTAAACAAAAAATTTGTAGAATTTTTCATCAATTTTGTGGCAATGTTTACAAATTGCAACCAAGTTTTTTTCCCAATTCCACCAACTAACTTTGAACTAATTGTTGGTTTTTCTCAAGTATTGAATGGTACCAACTTCTCTTTTCTTACATAGAGAAGAGGTCCTCATTAATCTGCCCACCCAAATCCCTCCTTCGACCCTTACATACGCTCAGGTTAGTTTCATAAATAATAATTAGGGAAAAATTGGAATATATTTGAAATAAATTAAAAATGTACAACCATTTTTGAAAAAAAAATTGAGAAAGGTATTTCATTGTACTCTCTAGGTGATGAATTTGATGGAATTGAGGCAAATAATATGTATTTTTTTTGTAAGAATTAAGAAAAAAATATGAAAAAATTCAAGAAAGGATTCCAACACAAAGAGCATCACCAACAAGCTTGAAAAACAATTCCCAAAAAATGACTTGAAAAGGGGTGAGGCATTTAGTTTTCAGGTTGTGGAAAAGTTGATAGTCTGACCCATACCCTCTTAAGATTTAACATGAAAGTGAATATGATTGGAGTTGGCTTAATTGGAGAGCTTCATGGGACAATGGGAAGTGCAACAACAAATAAAAGTTTTTTTGTTTTTTTAAAATTCCATTTGCAAGCTAGGATTGTTGGCCCCCAAATAACTACGATTGTTAGACCACCTACATTTTGGACCAACACAAGAAAGAAGTCAAGAGGGATAAATTTTTCAAGCCTAGTAGACATAATCTAAGGGTTAACTCCTAAATGCCCCAAGGCCTTTTGTGAGCTTCTAGGAACTTTCTCTAAATGGAACAAAAAACCAACATTTTGATAAAAAAATCATAATTAATCATTTCCAAAATTGGATTTTTAATACTAAAACCAGACTTTGAAAAAAAATTGTCTGAAAATCCCTCCTACTGAAATAAAATAAGTTACTAACTTTGGTAAGTCAGATTTTATTGAACTTCACAGTTTTGTCACCACCAGACTTTGGATGTGTGGAGATCAGAGTGCATCTAAGGGAGCCAACCCCTTGCTAATCATAGATCCAATCTGGCAACGTACGATGGAGTAATTTCAATTAGCAACAATTAATGCTGGCACAGTTCCCAGGTAGTTCATGGTGCATTATAATTGGCTACAAGACTCTCAAATATGGACCCAACCCTTCTTGGATTTTGCAGCTAGCCCTTGGTCGAAAAGAGGAAGGTCTGTATGGCTAACATGGGTAGAACAGAATCTTCAGCTTAAAAATTCATAGTAATTATTTTGTGAGGAAAAAAAATCTGAAAAATTGTGGAAACCTTGTGAACTCTATTTCTGCTTATGGGAAAAATTTCCCCACTGTTGAAACCTCCCTTGCAGTATGTGTATCTGCTTAAGTGGTCAGAAAGGGGTCGGCTCCCTTAGCCATGACATGATTTGGGGATGCAGAGATTCAAATGCACTTGGTCACAACAGGCTTCTAGAAACACAACCCTAGATTGAAGCATTCCGGGCATACACAAGTGGATGATTTCAAAGGCTGCCCGGTTGTTTTTTCTTCTTCTCTCGTAGGTCCCTTTCAATCATCTGCTGTTGGTGTATGAAGGCTAATTGAGTATAAGTTATCATGTATGGTACTTGGCAATCAATGTCAGTTGGTCCATCTGTTTGTCGGTCTGTCCAAAAGATCCTCAATTCCTCATGTCATGTCAAACAATACCATGCTTACACACATGCCCGTTCATAGTGGTGACCAGGTTCAGTGTATCAGAAAGTCAAATACTTCCAACACATGATACTTTCAAAGTTGGGTAGACCAGATTCAGTGAATCTGCATGTGTTCCCAAAATATTTGTAAGCTGAGCTGCATCTTGTTAGAATCTCACTTCTCCATGAATAGATTGTTTGAAGTGTGTCTTAGGGATAGGATAATCATCAAGGCGGAGGGAATTCTAAAAATAGACAAGCTAATGAGGCTAGCAAAGCCTGAAAAGGAATGCTTGTTTATTTTCAAAATTTTTGACAATGAGGTGATCGCCTAAAGTTAAGTAATGCATGTAAGAAATGGATGAAAAATGTTATTGATGAAGAAAAAATACGTAATCACCGATTACGTGGATTTCACTTGCCAAGAGGGGATGATGGGAAATAATCCTCTTGCAAAATGAACGGGACATTTCTTTATAGGGTTTTATGGTTGAGTTAGAATTGTTTCATGTAGTACTACAAGTAATTGATAGAGGTGAAATCTTCTTTTTCCTTGTCTTGAAAAATAATTGTAGAAATATTCCCCATATGTTGTGGTGGTTAATTTCTTATTTTGTGTTCTTTGATTTTTAATTTCAATTCAAATTTTCCAAATTTGATCATTTGTGGCAAATGAAAAATCATGCATCTTCTTTGAGGAAAAAAAATTGGAACAAAGCTCTAAAATTTCTCTTTTAAGAGGATCGCTTGTAGCACTACTCTAAAGGAATCAAGTACTAAAGAATTTAGATTGATGAGACCACTCATTGAATTATACTCCCTTTGTTTCGAAACAGTGTATTCATTCTCAGTGCAATCACCATTGAGAATGGATACACTATGTGACTATGTCATGAAAAGATGTAAATAGGTCTTGTTTTTGCAATTAACACCCCCCTATGAAAAAAAGCAGAGCCATTGATCTAGATTTTTTTTAAATGGCCCCTCCTCTAGTGCCTTTGAAAATGTGTCGCCATTGATGGTGCTAATACTAAATATGATATGGAATATTTCATAAGAATATGTAGACTATAGAATATGTAATAGAGAGAGAGAGAGAGAGAGAGAGAGAGAGAGAGAGAGACATGAAATATGATGGCAATATCCCATATTGATTGCCACTGCTTGAGCTTTCAAAAAATGTGAATAGGAGGGGCTACAAATTGTACTTTGCAATAATAGTTTGTCAATTAATTGTTAGAACACATTTTTGTCACTATGTACTCAAAATGAGTATACTATATCTAAACAAAGGGAGTATTTACTTTTGTTCCATTATAAAATTTCCACTAGCTTGCGGTATTGAAATTTGACAAGTGTTATTGTCTTTCTTGTGACATATTGCTCTTAATTTTTCTTTCAAGTAACTTGTCTTCCAAATGACAAATTCAAATGACATCTAGTCAAAATTTTGCTAAGAAATTGATGAGGTAGCAAATAAAATGAAACATCTCTACACAACATGGTGAGAATTCAACTTCCACTATATAAATGTCTTCAATTGGATGGCAAAATTTCAAAATTTCTTCCTTTAGCACCTTGCATGAAGTTAAAAAAATTCCATAATGATAAATTATCCATGATGTGTGAACATTTCTTTCTTATTGACATTCAAATTTCATTTACCTTTTTGTTGTGGTTGAAAAATGTTACCTTTCCTCGTTCACATAGAGTACCAAAGGCTGAAACTATTTGGTTTTTGCCTTTCATTTGCTCTATAAAAGATACAACTTTCAACCTTTTACAAGTGGTACAAGGTTTTTGAGTGGTTATGGCTTAATGTCTTTCCTCTTTAGATTTGTAAATTGGATTAAAGGGAGAAGGTCCTCGTATTGCAAGACAAATGGATCTTCCTTCCTACCTCGTTTGCTTCATCTTACTCTAGCATCTCCACCTCTCACCACCCGCCTTCCTATTTCAGCATATTGGCTCACTTCAATACACCACCTCATATCTCCCTCCTTATATAGTGCAAGATGGACAATATATACATAAAAGCATTAACTCCTAAAACATGAGCCCTTCTTTATTACTTTATAGCAAGCATCCCCTATACTTCCCTCTAATCACATTGGTCTTTTATTAGAAGTTCTATCCAATCACAGAGGAATAATTTATATGAAGTTATCACGTATTCATATTGATTACGACATGTTAAATCAATTACCCTATAAATATTTAACCATCCATTAAATGGATGATGCACTTATCCTATTAATATTCATTTGAAATAGCTTATGAGTAAATCATGTAATATATAAATGGAAGGAGAAAAAGGTCTCTAAATGAATTTGTGGCATACATATTATGGAAAAATATTATTATTTATTATAATTTTAAAATTGAACTTTTAGATATATTTAATTCAAGCATATATGGTTTAATAATGGACAAGAGAATTCACTTGTTTATAATGGACTTAAAATTTAGATCATTACATTGTATAATATGAAAAATAATTTCAAACATTTCTTAATAATATTTTGATAGAAATCAATGAAAGTTAGAGAGTTTTAGAAACATTTGAAAAACAAGGAACAATACCATGACATATATCACAAAAATTATTGTAATACTTATAGGAAGGTTACTATTATGTGAGCCTAAAAGTGTGAACCCATGAGCCTAGAGGAGTATATGCCTATGTTATAGCTGTCTATATTATAGAAACCTTCCATAATTATAATATAATTATGTTATAGATACCTATATTATAAGTGTTTATAGTATAAACACCTTCAATGGTTATAGGATATGTACTTATACACATATTCAACATTCACATGCTTGCATTTTCATGCTCACACACTAGTAGTGTTGGTAATTATAGTAGTTTAGTAGGGGAGAAGTTAAAATATAATAATTACATTGTCTTATATTGTTATAGAACCACACATGTGATTTGCATGGTTGATAGTACTTTTCAACTTTTGAGTATGCAAAATTGTGAAATTTTATTTATAAACTCAAAAGTGTAACTTTTGAAGAACCAATTTAGGTTAGGTGACAAAATTCCATTAATGGCATGGAATGTAGAATTATGGCAAGGAAGTGAACACAAGGATTTAGGGAGTTAGGATGGATGGAAATCCTAGCATAACTTTATATAATATTGCTATGAAATGCAATTTGCACGTGAATTTGCAGATTTACTGGCATAACAAGATGATGTAAATGTCAAAATGGTGCATGGAATATTGGGCAGTTGCAAGAAAGACCGAACGATTTATGTAGTGTTTTGCCAAAACAACAATGTTTGCACTTAATACTATGAGTACTATGAGTACTAGGAAACCAAGAAATCTCAATTGTTGATCTAAAAAATCGACAGTTGAAAGTATTGTTTAGAGTACTATGACTACTAGTAAGTACTAAAATAGTACTATTTGAAAAAAAAAGACAGTTTGTTACAGAAAATAGATACAATGAGATATTAATTAATAATAAATAGAAAATCATGAACAACCCCCCTCTAAAAATTGGCAATTTGTGAGGACTTGATGGTGATCTTATTTCACCAAAAAGATGAAGTCAAAACCATCTTCAATGTTTAGAAGTGCATGCGCAAGGGAGCCCTATTTGCACGAATATGGAGGCTATAAAATAATATATTTTTAGATTCCCTTTGGCGGTCACATGAACTCCTACTATGGGAATAGACCACAAAAATTTCAGCTCTAGATCATTAATTTTGGATACTCCATAGTACTAAAAACCCCTAAACCCCAAAGTGTGACAAATTAGCAAAATTAATTTTTAAATATAAAATGATTTTTTAAAATTTCTAAAAAATAGGGGATATGATAGCAATCAAGTTAGTCATCTCCAATAAAAATTTCAAGCTCATTGTACTCTACGTCCAAAAGTTCTAGCAAAAAACAACTCTGTTACTCTGAATGTGATGCAAAATAGGACCAGTTTTTCTTGCAGTCACTCTATTGTAGTATTTCCAAATTAATATAATTGTTGTGTTTATTAGTCTTTCACCTATATTGCAAGGAGATCAATTTTGAAAAAAGAAAAAACTCCAACATGGTTACAAAGTAGATTTCCTTGTACATAGTTTAAGACAATGAAAAAAATGGGGCTTTGAATTGCTCTAATATAATGTAGATATCCTTTAATTCAAACTCTATTTTTCATATTTTTTTATCTTCTATGAATAATTGTATATAATACAATAATCAATGGAGATTGTAGAGTACATCCACACATTTTAAACTAATTGATTTATTGTAGATTCAATTATTTAATCATTATTCAAACATTGGAAGTATAGATTATAAGATATGGAGGTTTGAAATTGATTGTGATTTCATGGACCATGAAACTTATATGAAAAACAAAGTGAAATGTATTTCATTAGATTGGTTTCTCAATTAGTTGTAATTTTACAAAATCAAATTAATGATCCATTTTGAAGCTTTCCTAAGATATTATTCAAGCCTTTCTAAATTCATCTTATGACCAAGAGAGAAGACTAATAGAAGAGCATGAAACTTAAAACTCAAATGAAATGGAACCATTAAGTTTTATGCTTTGATGCATTCTAAAATTTATAGCATTAGTACACGAAGGTGGAAATGTTCTACATGAGAAACAAAATATGTGTCTTTGGCATGATAAATAAGCAAGATGTAACTCTTTGCATGTTTTTGTTTTTTTTAGATTTCCTACAATATTCAAAATTGAATGTCCTTGACAATATGCATTTGATTGCTTCCATGCTTGCTTATATGATTCTTTTTATTATAGGGAATTCCTTCTTCTTACACTAGAAACTTCTAGTAGTCCTACAAATAGACATTGATTTTTTACCTTTGTCCCTTTTCCTATAGACAAGGATTCAAAACACTTACCAAGTCCCTTGGTAAAAACAACACCATTCTACAACTTTGGCACTTTTACATTTCAGACCATGCAATCTAAAATGTATATTCATCTTAGATGGCACTTTTATGGATTAGACCATGTGGCCTGAAAATGGCATATCCATATGCCATTTTCACAAAATTCCTTACGCATGAAGGATTGTACGAAGACATCATACAACTTATATTTTGATTTTATAACTCCCCAATTACTTTAGAATGATCGAAATGAGACCGTTTAATGGTCGATTACACGATCAATCGAAGGTGATAAATGTGCCGCATGTAGCTTGGTAGGTGTGATAAAGCTCCAAGCCTTTTTCAAGTTCCCCTTACGATTGCACCTTCGAGGCGGCAAACTCCCCTCCCCCGCCCCCTGATTTTTCCATCGCAGAGAAACCGAACATGTGAGAAACCTTAACCAAATGCCAGTCCCTCCATGGGAACTTGTAGCTAACAAACATTACTTGTTTCCTGATGGAGGCCCACTGATGTTTCCAGATTCTTTAATTTCAGGAGGACGAGAGAGTGATTAGGGAAGTGGAGTGTGTCCAGTCAAAGCTGCGCGATCGACCAAATTTACAAAGTCGCACGCAGTACATCTCGTTCTCTCCGAGACTCCGACTTTCCGAGGATAAGGTTGACTGAAGGCCAGGCAACAGAGTCCGACCCAAGTTACCGCAAACTCGGAAACGAAGATAGCGGGCCACAATTGTAGAGAATAAGTTATGGCAGTGAAGTGTCGTCCTGCCAAGTGAATGAGATCACTACAGTACAGTAATAATAACTGACTACCATGGTGCCTGGCTACTGTAGCTAATAAAACAGACGGAAGAGTTAGATCCACAAAGGAAGTTTCAGGAGTTTACCATTGAGAAAATGATGTGGCGTTTACCATCTCAATTGAACCATTACCATACCGGTCCTAATAAGTGCTAATCCCCCTTTCATTACCGTAATTATGGTAAGCTCTAAAAACTAATAATCCCCTTGGTCATCTTCGTCATCGGGTACAGACGAAGTCCCGTGCAATCAGCATCGACCACCGTTTTTTAAACTTCAACTTCTCAAAGCATTCATCAAGCAACCAAGTGCTGACGAGCTGATCCACTCAAGCGTGGACCCGCCGCGTGCATTGCCCTGGTCATTGATGCTGTGGAGCACTAGCCAAACCGTGGAGCCGCCTTGGGCGCCATGCGATGAACCAGGCCCCAACTAATAAATAAAAGTCCTTGATCAATCTTTTGCCCTCCAACGACAGCAGCACCGGCTATTGTCGCGGCGATCTCAGCTCCCCTTTGGTCTGCTTCTCCGGTTCTCCTTTCACGCATATACTCCGTCCTGCTCTCACAAGTTCCAAGTCAGCATCCCTTCTAGCCAACTGTAGTGACTTACAGAGAGATAGATTACTTCATCACATGCAGAACCTCACTTCCCTCGATCTCCTCCAATTGCATTCCAACCTTCTCAGCAACAAGTGCTCCTAAACGCTACAGTACCTACCTTGCCCCACTTTCGGGTTTCAAGTTTCAGGTTTCAGGTTTCGGGCTTCCGATTTCCGGTTTCGATCGGTAAGTTGCTTGCCTGCTTACTTAGCTTCGAACTACGTCTTACTAACTTATGTATCGCCGCCCACATGGGTAGAGAAGAATTCGTCGAGAGAGGTTTGGTATTGGAACTTGTGAGGTCGGGCTCCAGGGTTTCGCATTGGATGATCAGATAGATTGGAGCACTATTGTCGACGCAAATTCGGAACTCACGCAGCAAGCTAAGACATGAACGCGGATTGGATCCGGAGCTTTATATCTCCTGGTGGTTGGGTAGTTGGGCGACTTATTCATTTGGTTGTGTGTGCAAGATGGTGTTCAATTTGAACTAGTGAACTATTGAGGCGTTTGTTGGTCTTCCGATTATTAAACTAGTGTCCAATTTCGGCGGTAGGGTGTCTGTGGATCGGTGGCGACGGAGGGGAGGTTCGTCGTTTGCAGCACGTTTCGTGTCGCACAAGAACGTACTTTGTCATTAGACCCGGGATTAGCCCTGGCAAAGAACTAGAGTTCCATCACTTCGAAAATATATCCTTTTTGATTTTCAACTTGATCGATTGGTTATGCATTCATGTCCCAGATAGAATCAGTAGTGCCAGACCTGTAGATAGCGAAACGGCAACGTTTGCATAGAGAGCCTGTTGTGGTGGAGTTTCTGTTTGTCCCATCTTCTGTCCCCTCCTCTTGCGATTGACAAACAACCACCCCCTCTTCTCTTGAACTCTCAATGCGTAGTTCTTATCAGAAAATCGAATCGATCCACCAACTGGCCGGGGACAATGTAGAATGAACTGCTTCAATCCCATTTTCGAAGAGTTGTTACTGATTTCAATTAGCTCGTGCCACATTATCGACACGCCAATGAATGCACAGAAGACTGGGCTGTCGATTGTTTGAACAACTGTGCCGAAGGGCACCTGCACCTGTACGTACTACTTCGTATATATCCGCGAATATTACGAAGCATTCCAATTCTGTAAGGGGCTTAACTTTGGAGATAAATTATGACGAGTGTTTTGTGACTCGTAGCATTACCAATGAGCACGACGTGCTATTAGCGCACGTGTTTCGTGTTTGGCAAAACACTCCTAGTTGGGAAGCTCACCGATCTGATCCGAAGTGCTTAGGGTACGTTACCCGGATTTGGAACCATGCTGTGCACTGGAAATGGAAACTCCGGGGACAGAGAAAGATTGGCAGAGATAGTGGGAAGCAACTACGGTCACTCTTTGAGAATGTCGTCACAAGTATTGCAAGGCTACAACAATCTGGATGACGACAGTGACAGTGAGTCGAACGCCCAGACCTCCGACGACGACGGATCCTCGCAAGATTCTTCAGACAAGATGGACGACCCAGTATGGTTCAGTAACGGTGGTAGGCAAGAGTTATCGTCTTCGTCAATGAAAGCTTTGGAAGGAGCAGTAGAGGAAGTACTCCAGAGTGTACGCGCTGCTGGATATGGCGAGGCAGTCTGCACGGAGTTTCGGGACCATTTCGCAAGACTTCCATCTCGGTATTAATCCAAACTCTCGCACTGTTGCAATATGTTCTTGTACAATTTGAAACCACCGGTGTTTTGGTGGAAAATTCAATTCGTAACAGTAGTTTGAGATCAGGCTCTTGTCGCTGTCAATGTAAGTAGCTCTATCTTGTCATTGCCTTCAACGCAGACACTCAAAAGGGATTCACTGTTGGCCATTATTGAATTTGTTATGCACTACAGCAAGCACTTGTGGCTAAGGTTTATTCTGTAGCACTTCTTGACGGTTCTCTAGAATAAACCTGATCCACTTGACCGCTCCTCAATGCCCATATTTAAACTTCAATTGCAATACTGGGTGGTTGCCTATTTCCTATTGGGTATTACGCTTCGGGCGAGTCGTAGAACACAGGACCCTAGTACGTGTATAACGAAAGCAAATGCTCCATGGGATCATCTAAAGAGGACTTTTTTGTAAATTTTGAAGTTTTTGATTAGACCTCAGTGAGACCTTTATTACAGACCCTACTCGTTTAGAGTACTGCTAACAGTTCGTAATTTAGGAGGGTTCGTCACCTATAGCACCAACCAGCTATTCTTACGCGCATCTGTAGGAGACCACTGAATTATTCAGCTGAGCTCTGGATTGCTTTGACAGGCAATGGTTACTAACAACTCTCTAGTGCGCTTGGTCTAACAGTCCAGGCTAGAGAGTTCCGTAAGCCACAAAATTCATCGGATATTGAGCTTTCAAAGGTGAAAATCATCGGTTTCATTAAGTTCTCCCGATTCTCGGCGCCAAAAATTCTAACACACATCTATACAAAGCTCTGAAAATTAGGACTGTTAGAGATTAATGTTTCACGACTTAAATGGATACCAAAAAACAGTGCCTTGACTGGCAATCCTTACGAAGCTAGGACTTGTAGTGAGTTGGGGACAGATGTTGAATCAGGAACCTCTTCTGAAAGATGTCCCAACTAGAGATTAGACATCTTGAACAAGAGATCGACACCTAACTTGGGTTCTTGTGTATACTAGCGGGGGGTTCCAGATTCTAAATCCTAACCGATTGGAGAATTCACAACTGAAATCAATAGTACCAAAAACGTGAAATTCTGACAATTCAATGATTCAATTGCCTTTCAATTCAGAAACGAGCTAGAATTCGATCATCCAATAACACAAAACAAGCTTCCTCGTATTTATCCACTGACTCTTGTAAGGATACAACTACTCGATCTGCAGGTACGCATTGAACATCGACCCCCAGCGCCACGAAGACGTGCTGCTCCACATGGAGATGCTTCAGGAGGCCCGTGAGGTGGATTGTCGCAGCAGCTACAGCTCTCACGACGACGACACCCCCTTCATAACTCCATTAGTACACGTCAGGAAAGTGCAATTGCCTTCTGGAGGAATTCAGTCTGGAAGGAGAGACCAAGTGCAGTTACCGAAGCCTACGTTCGGTTCCACCTCGAATCTAATGGGATTGATGTTTGGAAACAGTCCTAAAGTGCATCCTTCGAAGTCTCTGGCTTTCAACTCCAAGTCGACGCCTCCCAAGTACCCGCCTTCGAATGGCAGTCAAGGGGAGGTGTATGGCAATCAGCACTCAATTCCTCGCCAGGCGTCGGGAATGTTTGTAAACCCTTTGCACATGGATGCTGCTGATGGAGGGGATACTGATCCGTCACCGTCGTTTGGTTATGAAGTTACGGTTGCAACGACTGATAAGTTGGGGTTACTGAAAGACTTGGCGTCTGCTATTAGTGACTTGCACCTTCAGTTGAACATTCAGGTACTTGTAACCTTTGGTTTCTCTTCTCTGTCATGGACGATTGTCGGGGGGTCAGTTTTGGTGCAAGCTTGAGGTTTGAGTGCGTGCAACCGGAGCCCAAAGCTAGTTTCGTATGATTCGTTTTTGATCAATTTATAGTTGTTATCAGTTCAGGGTCGTGACTGTTCATATGGCGTGTTTCGTTGTGGCCAGATTGTCACTTTCATGTGAAACAAGATCGCTCTGGAGAGTAACTAGGACTGGTGTAGAAATAAGTCTAATGCAAGATCCTACAGTTGGATCCAGCTCTTAAGACTAGAAATGGCAGTATTGCTCTTAGTACTCGAAATGGCGGTAGAAATGGCAGTTTGGAAGTGTTTTTCTGTGAAACAAAGTCCTGAAAACTTTAGGGTTTAAGGTTCAGTGGGCAAGTGAAACTGAATTGGAATCCGCCGACTGCATCAATTCTCAAGATTAGACTAGGTTTGCAATTGACGATTATGTGGAAATTAAAACTGCAATCCATGCAGGAAGCGCATGTGTTCAGCACAACAGATGGCATGGCATTGCACGTGTTCGTAGTCGACGGTTGGCCTGGTGATGAGGTATGCACTTAATTTATATTGATTCAGCTGATCCTGTCAATGCAGTTCCATTTAGTAACGCTTCCCGTAACGCTTACAACAGTTATATATAACGACGTGGAATTTCGCCGATGCTAGAATATAACAGACAAATAGATATGACCATGCAAGATCGAATCATGGAATTATTTTCTTTTCCTTGTATAATTCTCCAGTATTTTGTATGGGGATTTCGTGCATGCATGTAGATAATTAGTAGGAAAAAAAGAGGCTCAGAAGTCTAGAGGTCGACATCTATATATCTCTGCAACAGTCTTCCCAAAGTATGACCCTAACTACTAGCTTGTAACTGGGGAGTCATGGACTGCTACATGACTCAGATTCAACTTTCGATTTTGAGGGGGGAGTTTCATTTACTGTCGAATACGAGGCCGCTCTGAAATATAGAGAACATGCATGGTTATTATGTATTTAATTAGTGCAGACTCAGTATTATAGTAATTACATGGACAGGTGTGCATGTTTGCGCAGGCTGAAGAACTGAGAAAGGCTATTTTGGGTGCTATAGATGAAAAGCTGGGCAGAAAATGTGGTACAAGTCGAGATCAGTTACGAGCAGCTGTGGAAGCAATCAAGTATGAAGACTGGGCTATCGAATTCGATCTGGTGCGTGACTTGTCGTTGTATCTTTCACTTAAAAGAAACGTACTTCCGAACATGCAGTATCTCTACTGTTCCAAAATTTACTAGTGCCATGATATCTTCTCTCCCTTGGTAGGTTTTGCAATCTTCCTTGCAGCTTCGTAAACGATTCTTGCATTACAACTCCCATAGATATGAAAGCGGCTCTTCTTGCCCATTTAGGCACTTAGGGGTCAACTTTAGCCATGCAAACCTTGAATCTGAAATTGCATTCTTCTGAGAAAAAATCTGTCACTTGAGGACCGTTGCTGCAAAACACAATTATCGTCAGATTAGTTAAAATGGTGAAATTTGAAGAAGAAATTGGCTCTTAACCAGGCGCCCACCTGGTCTATAGATACCACTGGCCTAGTCTTTAACGTTTTGTGCACTTGAATTATGTCATTATGTATTTTGACGTTAAATTCTGAAACACACTATTAATCTAATATGACAACATTATAATCGAAGTTGGAGCTCAACAATTTGGGGTTTCTAAAATGTGGATGTACATAATTTGTCCTCAGCTCCGCATTGGCGAGAAGCTAGGATCCGGATCCACTGGCCAATTGTTCAAAGGGAAATACTTGTCTCAGGAGATAGCAATTAAGATCATAGAAATAGATGATTGTAACGGAAGTGGCACGGATGGGGACACACATCGCTCCGCTCCTGCTGCTGAACGGTTGCAAATTTACAAGCAAGAAATTTCAATCATGCGGTGAGCACCAGCTAGCCACTCCTAATTTGCACTGAATGAAAGACTGTCTTTAAATTCTGGATTTACAGTCAAGTGTTGGAATGTTCTTGAGTTTTAACCTCTGGAATCGGATGCACCAACATTTGTATTTACATCTTGGGTGCCCACAAGGAAGTTTTAAGAGTTTGTTATCATGGTAATGAAAGGGAGTTCCCACTTAGGAGCTAGTAATGGTTGAATTGAGATGGTAAACTCCGTTTCATTTCCTCCGTGGGTAAACTCTTAAAACTCTCTTCTGGAAGTCTTCAGAAAACCAGAAAATTCCTTTTTCTATTGGGATAAATTCATGGTGACCCTAAGGGTCAATTAATGCTGTCATTCAAGGATTTAGCACTGCAAATAAGTTAATTCTTGCTAAATTAACGTGAATTTCGTTATATATTGGCGGAAATTCAGACATTGGCACTTTTTGAAGCGGACGCCCTGCAACGTAATCTATATCTGTCGTATATTTCAGAGCTTGGTTCACTTGAGTGTCACAATTTGGGCACTCTGAATCACGTCAGTGTAACGAAAATGATGTTTCTAGTATCATGCCTGTTTCAAAGAGGAACAAACAGCTTAGTCAAGGAGAATGCCAATTAAATCTCAGTCAACTATGCAGAATCTCAATGGATTAGTTTCGTTTTAAAATAATATTGTATGCAACTGGTACTTAATAACGTCTGCCTGTGGATATGTGTGCATTCAGATTGGTCAGACATAAGAATGTGGTGCAATTCATAGGAGCTTGTTCGAAGTGGCCTCAGCTCTGCATTGTTACCGAACTGATGGCAGGCGGCAGGTATCTTACACATCTATTTTGGGATTCATTTTACGTCTGTTGTAACTATCATCTTTTCTCTATTCATAATACCGTCATATTAATTAGTTGTTGCTTTCAGTTTCTGTTTCAATCTGCACCTCAAACTGATTATGTGAGGATTGTGATGCAGTGTCCGGGACGTGTTGGACTCTAGGAACTCTGGTCTGGACTTCGCAACGGCTATCAAGGTTTTACGTGATGCTGCACGAGGAATGGACTTCCTTCACAAGTGAGTTTCTTTTCCTTTTCACTGACCACTACTTTACTACTGAATCTTTCATTTATTTCACTCCAAAATTTTAAAAAAAATATCATAATCTCTCTGAAGACCTGACAAACCGGGTAGTCCATGTATGTGTCAGCAAAGACAATTTCGTTATATTGGTGGATTCCCCCAAGTTTGTCTTTGTATAGGGGACTCGGAGAAGATGTAAATCCACACCCGACCTAGTTTTTAGAGCTTTGTGCAGATAAATGTC
Organism: Straminergon stramineum; assembly: GCA_963920665.1. Taxonomy (NCBI): domain Eukaryota; kingdom Viridiplantae; phylum Streptophyta; class Bryopsida; order Hypnales; family Calliergonaceae; genus Straminergon; species Straminergon stramineum. The sequence goes on from OY987263.1 coordinate 16,595,868, forward strand.
ACAATTTTAGGCACTCAGAAACGCGCCAATTAAAAATAATATTATGTTTTTATTCTGGACAGGAGAGGAATCGTGCACCGGGATCTAAAAGCTGCGAATCTTCTCATTGATGAATATGAAGTAAGTTTGTGACTATCTGCCATGTGTTCAAAGCAAAATCACAATACGAAGTTGCTCTACAATACTAAGGAGTAGGATTGCACGGTACCATTAGAAGAAAATAATTCCAATAGTTCCCTGTCTTCACTAATGCACTCACCACCCCAGGAAAAAATTTTGGTTTTAGATTCTGAAATCAATCTTGATAAGTGCATGATTGACTATTACACACATGGATGGTCAACTCCTTCCGTCGGAACTGAATGGAACTCAGGGACCCAATCTACAAAGTTTTCGTGTTATGCATAAGGTCACACATCATGGAGAGATAGTGAAATAATTTGCATTGGTAGCTCCAAATGCTTCAGATCTTGTGTATGGAAGAAACTGCCGGCAGCATATGACTGATGAGAATGATGGATCTACTACTTCTTTCTTAGTCAGAGAATGCTCACATATTTGATAGAATGCGCATTGGGGAGCACCAAAATTTCGACATTGAAGTGCCCAAAGCTCTGACCACAAAGTAGACATGGTTTAGATCTCAGGGTTCATTCAGTCAGGCGACTGAAACTGCGCCAATTTCTTTGCAAAAAAACATTTTAATGCCCGTTTTTAATTAGCAGGAGGTTGAGATAAATTTCTTATAATATAGACCATCATTTTGCAGGTTGTGAAAGTCTGCGACTTCGGAGTTGCTCGCCTGAAGCCTCAGTCACTGAATGCTGCTGGAAAGAGCGAGAAATATTCGACTGAGATGACGGCAGAAACAGGGACATATCGGTGGATGTCTCCTGAGGTACTCTCTTTAATACAATGTTTTGCTTATTACTTCAATTTGCATTATCTTAAATGTGTCACACAAGGGAGTTCTAAGAGTTTACCTTCATGGATATGATACGGAGTTTACCACTTAGCAGAGGGTAATGGTTCAAAATGAGATGATAAACTCCGTTTCATTTCCTCCATGGTAACTATTGGAATATTTTTCACATGCATAACAGTTTTTCGTTTTGGACGGCGTGTAGTAACAACGTTGTACGACAACTTTGGATAGCATCGTGTTTTATTATTTTTCACTACGTAGTTAAGTCTCCTCGGATCCAAGTCTTCAACGCATACTCTTCTGCTATTAATCTTATGCAAACTGAACGTTAGTTTTTAGAATTTTGACTGGACTGGCTAATAATTAAGTACTTAACTGATTGCTTTGACTGATCAGGTACTGGAGCATAAACCATACAATCACAAAGCGGATGTGTATTCCTTCGCCATTACAATGTGGTAAGCACCTGAATTTTATATTTATATATAGTTTTTTGCACACAACGGGTAGATTGATGAGGGACGTCTTACTGGTTTTTGCAGCGCATAGGGATTTCAAGCAACGGAAGAAATCTTTCTAAACTGCCTAAAATAGAACATTGTTTTTAGTTGTATTTCCAAGCATAGTAGATCTTTGTATGATCATATTCGTTACATTGGCATGATACAGATGAGAGTATATCCAAAATTTTGACATTTTCAGTGCACGATAAAAAGTAGAACTGGTATAGATCTGGGATTCCAGATGGGCAACTAGGAAAGTGCTTGAAACCTCCCAATTTCAATTAACATGAACATTTGTGTGATTATGGCTCACTGTTTAGTGCCATAATTTATGAAATTTTGTTGACAGCTCTGATGTGAAATGCAGGGAAGTTTTCACAGGAGAAGTGCCCTATTCAGGTTTAACTCCGCTGCAAGCAGCAATTGGAGTTGTACAGCGGTAAGTCTTATCCTTGCCACTCACATCTCTTCGATGAAGCTCTTCATGGGACGAATTTACTGCATTTATCAGCTTTTGCTAGCATGCTTCGATTGGGGTACTTGGGACAAAGTCAGTAGCTATCACTGAGAAAAATAAACCCTGGGAATTATAGCTTAAACATCCTTCTGTGTTAAAAATATATCATGGTTATGGATTCTCTCGCAGGGTTCATTAATTATTGGTTTATTACTGGTTAATAATGGTTGATAGGAATGGAATTTGACCGAGATATATATTGAATAGTTTTTTTCCTTGTTGATAGTTGCATTGTCAATATTGATACTCGTTTTTCTGCTCCTCAGTGGCCTTCGTCCCAAACTGCCGCGGTCCCAGATCCCCGAGTCTTTGGCCACTTTAATGCAGCAATGTTGGCATGTAGAGCCACGGAAAAGGCCTGAATTCTGTGAGGTGATCTTTTTGCACAACCAAAATCTCCTAATATTATTGCCACTATTACACATTGTTGAGTTGATTAGGCAACGCAGATTTGGCAAATCTTTTGGTGTAAGTTACTGTACTGGAGAGAATGTTTTTAATTTCAGTGTATATCCTAGCATCATGTCTTCTTACGTCCGTGAGTTTCCGAGTTCATTAGCAATTAGAATCACTTGCAAAACGGCACAGATACTGATGAATGAAAACCTGGCGTGTCTCGATTTGCAGGTGCTTGGCATTCTTGAGAACATTGTGTCACGATCGCCAGCCAAAAGAGGAACGTATTCAACATGGAAAAACAACACAACATTCCGAACCTGACCACATCTTCTCGATCGAAGATCACATCCTCTGTTCTTTCACAAAACCCGAAGGAACGGACAAACCCCTCTTCGCACTCTCACAATCACACTCTGTTGTCACAAGCAGATACATACAAATGTGATAATCAAGAGTTCAACAAGTGTGGAAAGGATTTTGGCTGACAACCCAAGTGCTTCAATGACACATTCAGCATTCAAGCAACCGCATTGTGTTTCGAAACTCCATATTTTTACGAGTAATTTGGGGACCGAGACCAAAATGGTTTGGGTGTATTTAGATTGTACATCAATGCAGGTGATACCCAAATTGTTGAGGACATTCTCAAGATGGAAAATAGGATTCCACTTGGGACTGGGACTTGTAATTTCAAGATCATACAAACTTTTTTTTTTAGTTTTTTTGTAAAAATCATAGAGAAAGCTGCAGAACCCTTTTGTAAAGTGACAGCTTCCGCAGACAAATGTTCCTCAAGGAGTGTTATTTTTTGGAGATGTATAGAGCTGTGGAGAGAGTTGGCCACGGTATTTCAACGGAATGTAAAGTACAATCCAACCTACTATTCATTGTTCCCTTCATTTCTTCACAATTTTTTTGTCTTGTTGAACTTGATTTTTTCATCTTTCTCATGAAAGGTTTGGTTGTTGAATTCCCAACACCTGCCAAAGACAAAATATCTTGCTATTTTGATTGTTTTGTGGAAAATGACTAAGCTTGCTAAATAATATAAGTGATGAAACATAACAATCAAATAAACTAGTGCAGTAGGGGTGCTTTAAACACTATAGAAACATCCATGAATATAGGTTTAAAGAAAAAATCTTCCTTCTTGTGAGTCTAGCTAGTGTAGTCATCTCATACTTTTGAAGGGACATTTTGATACCTAGGTTTTCTTACAATCAAATGGAAAAATTTGTTTTTAATTAAGAATGTTATAAACCTTTTGAGATCAAATGTAGATTACTATGTAGGAATTTCTATTGATATCAAATATTAATCATTGTTAAGGATTTTGTCATACAATTTCAAACTAAGAGGTTGAAAGACCATTGTATAGATCAAGAAGGTAATGTTTCGAAGAATGTTTTGAAGAAGAGATTGAAGACCACTACACTATTCCAAGAACTTTCAGATTATGGGAATGTAAAATTGTAGAATTACTCACCAATTAATCAAAGATTGAAAGAAAAAGAATTAATAAGATTTGTTTTCAAACATTGTTGTTTATGAAAACATAGAAGTCTCTCTACATAGAGAGATTTCAAGTGTGAAAAGTAGAAGTGCACTTTGTAGATGCTACTACAAATGTGGTGAGCATCCAACAACCCACTTTATAGCAAATTTTTGTATTATAAGGTTGCAACATTTGTTCATTACTTAGTAGCTCCTTCACATTTACATCCCTAAAGATATAAGATTTATTTAATTTTCTTGTGTGGAAAATCTAAACATAAAACTATTATGTTAATTTTTCCTATTACTTCATGTCACAAAAGGAACTTACATATGATTATAAATTTTTACAAAGGAAGAATATTTTTACCAATAATATTTGTTAAGATTCTTCAACATGAATAGCACTAGAACATATGCAATAGGTGAATATATTTTTTTCCCTTGTAGAAAATTGTAACCATGTGTAAGTTTATTTTGTAACATGCCCTAGGGTCATTGCAAGAAACACCTGCGTGTTTTCTTGTCACAATTAGAGTGACTCTCTTGTCATCCACTATAACTAATGAATTTTAAATCCAATGCCAAAAATGAAAAATCTATTTCTATTTAACATGATTTTCATCATATTTCTTCTTTTTTGGAACTTTTTTAGAAATATTTTATACTCAAATGTCAATTTCATTAATATGTCACACTTTCAGGTTTAGGGTTTTTTTATACTAAGTACCGGTTCAAATTAATGATTTTTGGTTGAAATTTTTGTGGTATATTCCTATAGTAGGTAGACATGTGCCGAGGGTTGCTATTATGTGAGCATAGGAGTGTGAGCTCATAAGCCTATAATACTACACACCTATGTTATAGGTGTATATACTGTAGAAACCGTCTATGATTATAGGGTGTATCTATTACAAATATCCATATTATAGGTGTTTATGATACATACACCTTCTATAGTGTGTGGTATCTATATTATAGGTACCTATAATGTAGGCTCAATGCTCACAAGCTCGCATTCTTGGGCTCACATACTAGCACCGTTGGACATGTGCCTACTAAAGGGCATCTAAAAAAACATTATTTTATGTCCTCCACATTTGTGCAAAGAGGCCTCCCTTGCGTGTGCATTTGTAAACATTAGAAATGGTTTTGACCTCATTTTTAAAATCAAATCTCATCACTATGAAGTCTTTTCCAATGTACAATTTTTAGTTTTTTTGAAAATTTATTTTCCTATTTTCTAAAAATTAAATTGTCCCAATTGTATTTATTGGGACAGCTTTTTGGACATAGAATTCTAGTGATGAAAATTCAATTGGGACATTTTAATTTGTAAAAAGTAGGGAAATAAATTTTCAAAAAAACTAAAAATTTGACATTCGAAAACACTTCATGATGATGAGATTTGGTTTAAAAAAATGAGGTAAAAAAGATTTCTAATGTTTATAAGTGCACTCATAAGGGAGGCCTCTTTGCGCAAATGTGGAGGACATAAAATAATGTTTTTGTTATGCCCTTTAGTAGGGACATGTCTACCTACTGTAGAAATATACTACAGAAATTTCAGCGAAAAATCATTAATTTGAACTGGTATTTAGTATAAAAAAACCCTAAATGGCTAAACCTGAAAGTGTGACATATTAATGAAATTGATTTTTAGATATAAAATATTTTTTTCAAAATTTCTGAAAAATAAGGGGAAGAATTGAAATCAAGAATTCTATAATAGAATTTTTTGGTTTGGGCATTGGGCTTATAAATCAAAAGTTATAGCATTGGATACAAACCGTTTTTTCAAAACGCTACAAAAAACAGCAAGTGTTTCTTGCAATGACCCCCTAAATGAAAAAATTATAGTAGACATTCTAACCTTTCTAATGAAACAATGCTAAAACAATACTATTTAAAAGAAATTATATTTCAAAGTTAATAAGGGTGATTGCAAGAAACACTTGTACTATTTGTTGCACATTAGATTTCTAGCCTTTTAGTATCTTTGTACTATAAGTCACCTTCAATACTATTGAAGGCATGGAACATGAAATCTTGACAATCAATTGAATTTCAAATCTACTATTTTGACAGTAGATGTTGTTCATCATTGATTTGCAAGGATGGATGGCAATGCTTAATTCGCCATAAAAACAGTTTACATTGGTAAATTGGAGGCACTACAAGCCCCCACTAGTACTATTGAGTCTTTTTGTGTACCTTGAAATACTATATTGAACCACAAACTGCAATTTACACTAGAAAATAAGACTTCAACATCTCTATTATTTAAAATTAGAAAATGCACTTGAAAAAATTATTTTAAAAGTAGCCATTGTTACCAACTAAGAGTAAACAAGGAATATTAAAGGTAAAACTAAAAGAATATTTTTCATTCAACATAAATTCAACATGAATATAGTACACATTAGGCCAAATGAATGCAAAACAAACTTGAAACATATTTTGGGAACACCTTCTCATGAGAAGGTGTATTTCTATTAGAAGAACTAGTCCACCAAATCTGACAACATAATTCTTCAAAAAAGGTACTTGATAGTACTAAAACCCACCAAAATTGTACGTGTGACATATATTTGAAATTCAATCTCACATATTGAATGAATTTTGAAAAAATTCAAATAATTCAAATACATTTTCTAATTCTATAGGAAACTTACTTCTAAATTTCATCTTAATTCAATCATTTTTGCAATATATATGGCACAAAACAACTTCCAGATTGAACATCTGATGGAAAATAGGACAAATGTTTCTTACAATCACCCAAAAATGAATTCCATATACATGTTGAAGTGAAGGTTTACACTCATCTCTAGTATTGACTCATGTTCTTACTATAAGATAAAATAATCAATCTTATTATTTAGCTAAATATCAAGTTCATGATCTATATATTTCGTTGGATATGTTGTTGTAAAGAATACTCTCATATCCTAGAATACATTATAGTATATTAGCAAATTCTTGAGGTGTTTTGTAGTTTTGATGTTTGGAAACTATCTACTATCTACAATTCGAAATAGCTATGATTCTCATATTGTTTGAAACAATGCAAGATGTCTATCATCCACTAAATTAGTCTTAGGGAGATCACCTAAGTTAAGAGGGTATTTGATGTGGGGCTATTTACCTTAATTCTTGTATTTAAAATGAACTTAATCTTCCATAAAAGCTACGAGGGGCATATTTTCAATAACCTATGTTTTTTGTAAATTCATGAGGTTATTTAAGTGGGGTACTTATAAAATTTAAGAGCCAAATTTTTTCTGACCCCACCTAGATATTATAGTGGATGTTATAATTGACATAAAAACATAAGTTGTTTTATTCAATATCACCTAAAATACGTTTACAAAACGTCACTTAAAACACGGGGTTTCTATAGTGTTAATTCCTATGAAGTCAATTTTGGTTGGATGTTCACAAAATTTTGACACAAGGTATGAATATGTACTCCATTGTGAAGAGCATGATATTTTTCCAATTGGATGCTTGAGTAAGAAGTTATGTTGCCCTAAACTTTTTTGGCAGCTTAGGCAATTTGAGGTATCTTTTGGCCATCTTTTGCAAAAATGCTCATCGACTTCTATAACTTTGGCATGTATGTAACTAATAAAATATGGCATACTATTTTTAAAAGAAAAAATTAGTTCTCAAATCACGTTCCAAGAGGAGTCAAACTTTGTTAGCTATGTTGGGGTGGCATCAAAAAAAAACATTTTGTTCTAACTTCAGCCCTATTATCTTGAAATTTGTATGGTCAAAGTTCTTGAAATTTTTCCTACATACTCCAAATTTTTGTCTATAATTTTTTCTTATTTGGATTCCAAAATAAAAAAAACTTCTTCATTGCACAAGAAATCATCAAAATGACTAGGAGTGTATTGCCAATGCACTTCACCTCCTTTCATTTCAAGTTGATTTAATGTAAGCTAGACTCCATATTAGCTTTTGAAATTTTTCATGAGTTAACCTAACATCATATAATTATGAATGGTTGAAAGCCTCATTTTTTTTCTAGAGAAAAAAATTTTACTCTAAGAGGGCTCAAAGTTTGTTGACCCTATTTTGCAAGTATGAAAAAATAATTTAACTTCAAATGTTATAATCTTTCAATCCATGAAATCAAATGAGTTGAAATTTTTTTCACTCATTTCCTTAAATTTTTAATACACTTTTTTTACAGTTGGAATTTCAAAGATAATAATTTTTATTTTTATTTTGGACAAAGCATCAAAAATTGGTAATTTTGGACTTTTCCACTTCCAAAACACTGGTCAGTATGTCTGTCCTTTACAAGCTAATAACAAGTTTACCAACGAATACTTAGAATTCTCATTGAAACTATCTTGTGAGCATCCCATTCAATATGGTGTGTGTGTGTGTGTGTGTGTGTGTGTGTTTAACCTCTTAAGTTCCTTGACTACATTTTTGCCAAAAATGCTCCGAAATTGCCATTTCTATTAAGATAGGAGGCTCAAAATCCACTCAAGCTCTAGAATTGCCCACCTCCTCAAATGTACACTATTTGTACATGTTGATTTTTCATCTTTATAGGAATGTATAAAAAGTGTACATTTGAGGAGGCGGGCTGTTTTAGAGCCCTGTGCCATTCCAACTTCAAAAATTCATAACTAATTCCACATAGCTCCAAAATATATGGAATGACTTGGATTAGATGAAAATTTCACTTGTTTTTCAAGGAAAATTTACTGAAAAATATTTCAAGAAGTCTCACCTCCCTAAAATTTAGTTTAAGTTCTTACATGGTTGCTCTATGGACCTCCTACCTTACACATACCAAATTTCTGACACATGTAACAATAGGATCTTGTATTATGCTTACTTGACTAACTTGAGAACATTTGGTAAGGAATTCAAAAATTTCCATTGCGTGAATTGCAAGATATAAGCATTAAATTCATTGAAATTGCTTTTTTGGCCCTGTGAAAAACTAGGCAGCTGCACTTCACAAGCTCACTTTTTTATGAAAAAATGTCCAAAATAGTGGTGCTTCTTTTAGATTCCTTTTTCTAGACAAATTATCTATATGCTTAAAAATTTTCATATCATTTGGAATTTTACAACATATAGGAAACAAATAGTAACTTGAAAGAAGTACAAAATGATTCAAAATACAAAATTGTTAAGAATTTCATTATGGAATTGAAAAATTCCAATCATAATGGTTGAAATGTTATAATAAAAAATCTACATCCTATGATTTTATTTTTCTCAAAAAATATTGAAAATTGAGTAAGATAAAGGACTTCAAAGTTTATTTTAGAGTAGAGAATCTATAACTACCCACAAATTAGAACTCCTCATAACTTTTGACTCATTGAATCAGAATAGAATGATTCAAAGCTTTCCATGTATATATAACTCAAGAAAACCAATTCCAAATTTTTGTTTCTAAAAAAAGTGATTTTTTCTTATATGCCCTGACTACATGCCTAGAGAAAAAATAACATATTAGGTCATAACTTTTGACTCATATTTTCAAATGTCATGAAATTTAGTGCATATGAAAGATATTCCTTGTCCCCACCTTCTACTAAAATTTCAGCCTAAAATATGCAAATCTCCAACCAAATGTACTAGTCCAAAATTTCTATGTTGCCAAGAAATGCATGTCGGTCCTTTAGGGATTAACATATATCGCTTCAAAGAATGAAGTTAAATACACTACAAACTCTATTCTTGTATTTATTGTTTTCAATTTGTTGAATCCACTAAGGTAAACCTCCCTATCTATACAACGTAACAATTTCTGTCACTTGTGGTCAATGTCTTACAATTACACTAAATTTTTTGACATATACACTACTAGTATCATGACACAATTTCAATCAACTACCCTTCTTCATACATTTTTTTTGATGGTGTCCAATATATCATCCACATGAAATTATCTAAACTCATTATACTAAAAAAAATTTGCAAAACCCCTATCTATCAAGGCTAACTTATTAATAAAAACCCATGCTACATGATGTTTTTACATAGCCTAATTTATATATAGAGAGAGAGGGAGATAATTTCAAAGATCTTATAGTAGACCTATATATTATATAAAATTTCCTCATTTTGAATTAAATAGACCCTCTCTTTAAACTCATGTAGTTTTCTAAAAAATTAACAGAGATATCCCCAAGGTGTAGTTTCTACTCACATTGAAAAAGTGTTGAAATTCAATATTTTATTGCAAGTTGATATTTGGACCTATAAATCTATGAACATTAATTTGTTGATTATCTATTTTTAGAATGACATTGTAAATTTGGTTGATTGGTTCATATGATGATGTTATGCACTAAGATCTTCTCCTATATGAAATTTTATATTTTTTGAGCACATTTTGTATTTGATATAAATTTTCTTTCCTTTTTCTTTAAAGAATTAGCAATAATTTCAAATTTTCATCTCTAAAAAATAGATATGAATTTTTCCATTCAATTGTAGTTGCAAAATACTTTCCCTCATACATATTTCTCCAATAGAATGCAATCTAGACAATGACATAATAAGCACTAAACCAACACTATATACCATAGTACATCAAGAGCAATTATATGAAAAACGTCACATTTTTATCACAACCATACTACACACATGAGTTGAATGGTTATGAAAACAATATTCCCTCAACACTAACACCACACCATTATGAAAAACCTTTCACAACCCTTTGAAATGAAAGTCCTCTAGCTATACCAAAGATACAAATATAAAACCCACAAACACAAAATACACCAAAATCAACACTACATTCTCCTGGAATCACTTCTAAATCAACTTATATCATTTCTTAACATCACACTCCTATTTCTCATCACCCATTATGTGTCCACACAACTAATAAACATATTACTCATCAAACAACATGGTCATAATTTTTAGATCCATGGATCATGTTTACTACTATCAATGGAAAGGCAATGGATTACACATCCACAAGACATCACCTTAACCAAACAAGTAATACATTGCACAAGACTAGCTCTAAAAATATATGCAAAATTATCACAACTTGAGACCCAACAATCCAACATGGTATACTAATAAAAACCTTAGTACACCTTTGCAAATACACATACAAATCTACTTCCAAGCAAGATCTATTGAATACTACAAACCAACATGACTGCTAGAATGGTTTAGGACATCCTAAATAGCTTCACCAATATACATGGAATTATCATCATTAAAAATCTTCTATATATACCATCAACTTCATACCATCCAAACTACAACACTATTTTCTAATCTATTTTTATTCATAATACCATTACAAATTAAAAACCCACCTATTCATGCAAATATAGGGTACACTACTTCATGTACACATGTGAATACATATAAAAATGGAACATCAAACCCACATTCCAAATATCACACAACCACTCTCCCCAAAACTCCCTCTCCATTCCTTCATAACCATTACATATCTTAAATATCCCATATACAATTGCTACTACACTCATGGATCATTTATACCATCCAAAGAAAATATCTATAAACTCAAGAAATTGGACAATAGAATCTTCAACTTGTAGCATGTATAGCTCAAATGGAAAAAATGAAATCTCCACAAGACTATTAGGATTCCCTAGTATATTGCCAGTTGAATTCACAACTATTCATACATTACTTCAAATTACAAATCAGTACTCCACTTAATCAACCCACATCATAACTCCATTTACCTTATCAATAACCACATCAAACAACCTACATCTCAAAGAACTCACCTAGATAATGCATGCCTTACTACAAGCCAAAGCACAATGATTAATTGACCACACACACTTTAATTATACAACAAGTAAAATATTCAAGGGAATGAAGCGGTAGATGAACTAGTAGTTGATGGAAACAATAAACCCTACCATATGTGTCAATAAGCTTATGGATTTGTTCATATGGTTCCTTTCCTTTTCTACAAAGACTCACGGGCTTTTCAAGAAAACACTTTAATATATAATTGACCTCAAAGATGTTTAAAACCTATCTAACAAAAATAGAAAACTCCAACAATCTCACCCTATCACAGTGATTTACTAATATTAACAAATAGAAAATGCATCAACAAAAACAATATAGATGGTATAACTATCCAATAATTTCTAGTCAAATCCAAAAATTACAAACAAACAAATAACAAATCTACTTAAGTTCAAATATGGACAATACCTGGGATATGCACAAAAACATCTCTACTTATCGACACTATTCTCATCTATGACATGTCCACTTTGTACTCTTAACCGTACAAACACATAAACACATATACTACTATGGTGCACACAACCATACATTAAAGCATCAAGGATACAAAGACATATTAAAGCAATCTAAAATATAAAAAAACTACTATTATTACATTTTCAATTCCATATGTTCACTCTCATGAACGGTGGCACTTTTGAAGAAAAAAAACTAAACCGCATAGTCCCTCCATGTTTGTCCCCATGTATATGCCCTACATATACAAATTGCCAACGTGACACTAAACTTTGCTTCGACCAACTATGCATTCTCACTATAGCCTTTCAACAACCCCCACCTATTATACCTAACTTAGAACAAACCATCCAATTCACCTTTTGTAATGACAAGTTTTCACCCAAATCTGTAAACCAAAAACTATCAAAAATACCACAACCTCATTCAGAATACTTAAACACTTGGATGAAATGCCCAATTCCTACTCATTCTTATAGTAAGTTCCTACACCATGACACATGTTCCACCACTACAACAAATATAAGACACTCTCAATATCTCTAGAGTAGCTATGAGTTATATACTTAATAATATCAACAATATAGTCATAACATAATCCACCTACATCCTCTTCCACAAAAGAAAATTTAAAAGTAATGAACCTCCACCAATAATAAATGATCCTCTATATAAAAAGGCAAAACTAAATACACCTTAATGCAAATCCTAAACTACATAAACATTATCCAACATAACACCTGAAAATATATCTTCTTTGTAGAAATAAATATACCTCGTATGGGTATTGTATCAAAATATATGAAAGTAAATAAATAGAATCTAGACACTTTATACCTTGATAATAGATATCATCTCCACCAACCTATAACAATTCTCTAGGAAAAAACTTAATGTACAACAATAACTAAAGCCATCAAACGCTAAAACCATTGTTTGTCAACCTACATATTCAAACGCCCTACCAAGTCCAAAGTAGCATGCGAATAACTATCCCTATGCATTCCTAGAGATAATTTAACTTGGCCATCTATATAAGATCCTACATATATCCACCTCTCCATCACACCCATCTCCATCACCAACACCTTATGGAACCACACCACCAAACTCTACAATGCCACTTATACTTTAAGAGACACATTATCAAAACCATAGAAATCTGAAACATGTACAAGCTCTTCAAAATCCCTACCTGCACCATATGTCAAACCATCCATCTTCACAATTACAATCCACTAATATAAAACAACAAATAGAAAGTATTCATATAGTAGATTACTTAAAAAAACCACAACTATAAGAAGACTAATAAACAAAAGAGTCCACTAGAATAATATCCTCCAAATATATATATATATCTTGGATCATTGCACCATTGTCTATCTATATATCCACATTTCACATTATAGCCACAACCAGAAGGCTAACATGAAACAAAAAGTTAACACAAAGGCCCAATCAAGTACATCCAAAAAACACCTCAATACATGCACCGGAGCTATAAACAGAGAATACCGTCAATTTCTCAATGCATGTGCTACATTATTATCAATTCTATTAAATTAATAGCTAGAAGGCTACTGCAATTGTTACTAATAGCTCATATGGATAATGTACAATAAGGATTGGTGGGATATTGACCATACAAGGATTTGAACCTCTAACTTGGCTCCTACTAGCCACCACACCAACTATTGACCCTAATACGAGGACAACTACCCTAATACTTTACCCTGTATACAAATTTCTATGTTTACATACCCAACACAAAATACAAACTATAAACTTATACAGTTACACATACAATCAATAAAAAACACCACCACCATGTCCACTACCATAATATAACAAACACACATTGTAGATACTAACAATAAATTTAGAATTTTGGATAATCTTTTATTTTAGGCTACATAGAAACTACTTCTTAAACGAGGTATGTAGTCTTGGAGTACACTCAACATGATCCTTGGAGCGTGATGTAGGACCCAAGATGAATAGACTCTTCATTTTTGCCTATCTTAGGAAAAAATTGGAGTTTGTTCTCTCTTGCAAAATGGTAGTACACAAAGCAAAGGCTTGTAAGGCTTGACTCTTGTAAAATGGCAATAGAGAGAGCAAAAGATGAACAATGGAGTACAATAATCTAACAAACAATTTTTCTTGTGTCATTCAAAGAATCTTGCATAATATTGAATAAAATTGGCAAATTTTGTCTTCCATAATTAACACTCAATTGTCATGCAATTCCAATCAAGCATACCAAATTTCAATTTTAAGAAAGAAAAATTCCATCTTGGGTGAATTTTTAAAGTCATTTTTCGTGGGTTTACATGATATTTTATTCAAAACAATTGGTGACAAATTTTTTGAATTTGATTGCATAGATACATAGGAAACATCCATAAGCACATCTTTCATATTAAAAACACCCCCTTAAGTAACAAAAATATAATCTAGGATGAGTTCAATGTAAAGAGTCATATGACCAAACTTTGAAGAAATGGATATTTCTATATTTTAACTAACCTTTTCTAGTTGACCCTCACACTATGACTAATTTTGTACATTTGAGCATAATGGTACAATTACTTTGCCAAAACTTAGTTAAAATATAGAAATATCCATTTCTTCAAAGTTTGGTCATATAACTCTTTACATTGAACTCATCCTAGATTATATTTTGTTACTTAAGAGGGTGTTTTTTAATATGAAAGATGTGCTTGTGGATATTCCCTACATATCTATACAATCGAATTCAAAAAATTCATCACCAATTGTTTTGAATAAAATATCATGTACAACCATGAAAATTGACTTTAAAAATTCACCAAAAATGGACTTTTGTTTCTTAGAAAATGAAAATTGGTATTCTTTATTTGGATTGCATAAGGATGCAATGATAAATATGCTTACTGAAATATACCACTTATCCCCTAAAGGACCATTGTCCTTTCGAGGAACAAATGAGATTTCGGGCAAGTACCTACAGTCTCAATTTTTGTCCTCATTTTTTGAAACTTTTTATGAAGATAGAAAAATTGATTAAATTCGTGGGAATATTATTTTTTTCATTTGGTGCCTGGAAACAAAAGTTATGCCCAAATAAGCTCAAAATAGGGCAGAGGGGGCAGCAAAAAAAAGTTTCAAAAATTTGAATTTTTTTATTTTTTATTTTTTCCCATATAGATTGTATTTTTCTCTACATGGAAAGCTTTGATTCATTCCATTTGGATTTGTTATGAGAAAGTTCTCAACAATCTTGTTTTTCGGGCAATTAGAGCATCTTCTTGAAAAAATAACTTATAGGATTCATTTTTGAATGCAATTTTTAAAATTTTTAAAATAAAAAAAGTTCCATATTGTTTCATTTGCTTTCTAGAACAATCTCACCATTGGGATTAGTGCATTTTAATTCCATCTTAGAGTTATTCATAATTTAGATTTTCCTTCTATCTTGTACCTCCTTCTACTTAACAATTTTTTAAAGAATAAATTTTTTCTTTTTTTGTATTTTCTTTTAATTCTAAGATTCTTAACTAAATTCTCCACCATAAAGATTTAAAGCTCAAAACTCTATATTGCAAAAAATTAAAGTTAAGAAGGTTCAAAGTCAAATAACCTAATCCCGCTATGTGTGGAAAAACCTTGTTTTCTTCACTTTAAACACATATATCTTCCATTCTATGCATTCAAAATTTCTGAAATTTTTCCCACACATTTTCATACTAGTTAGGTGTAAGATCCTATGGTTAGATATGCAAAAAATAAAATTTTCAAATTTTTTTACTCTTTGCTCTAAAAATGGCAGTTTTGAGTGTTTTTTTAGCAGAAAAAAGGCCTTGGTCCTTTAGGGGCTATCCTCCACAGTGTATAAAAAAAGTGAATGGCTCAAGTAGGCCGGTTGTAAGATTATTGTACCACATTGTACGGAGTACTGTACACAGAGCAAAGGCTTGAGGATTGACTCATGCAAAATGGCAGTAGAGAGAGCGAAGGATTGTGAGGCTTGAATCCGTGGCATCCTTTCAGGGTTAAACAAGCATGGACGAAGTCCATCTGCTTTAGTGTAACCGGACAGGTGCTATCTACACTCTACAGTAACGGGTCAGCAGTAGCAACACGCGTCGCAATACACGGTCCCAGCAGGTCTACTCGAATCAGAGAGGCTGATGTAACGATAAATTTCAATTTTGGGCCCCAGTCAGTAATCGTTCTGAAGCTCTAGAGCTCTGCAGATGTCCAATGCTATTTTTCCAACGTTCCGCATTTTTTCATATAAATTATATTTACACACTAATTTGTACTTTCGAACTAAGATAGGCATTGCGGTTAGTTTGAAACTGAAGATATTCAAATAAAGTATATATCCTTCATGCACCGGTTTGTAACTGCACACATACATTTCGAAATATGATGGGAAACTCTCGACTCTTAAGAAAATTGTGATAGAGGTAAGTTACCTGTTGGATGATTTTCTTTCGAAGCTTTGGTGTCTGATGTTGCATTGTCAACGGTAGAATTAATAATTTTCCTGCCAAAGAATGTTTTCCAATTCTCCATGCACTGATGACTCAGCCAAGGTTTTGTAGGGAGGAAATTTCAAGGTTATTGAGACAGTATTGGGTCATCCGCTAACGACGTAGCGCAGATGTTTCCATCAAGACGGCAGCAATGCAATAAGCCATGAACTTCCCAACGGTGAGCGGCCCAGTACCCCAAAAGACTGATAGATTATACGATCACTACGAGACATGCTCCAATTTACAGATATAAATGTGTGATCACGAGGAATACCTCATTTCCGATCATATGTACGGTGATAATATGATAGTGTTAAAAAAAGAATACCAGCAGAATGATACAAAATTGCAATTGCAATTGCACTTAAAAATAGAATGTCTACAAATACTCCGATGCATGAAAATAAAATCTTTACAAGATATGCATTATAGTAATAAAATAAATACAGAAAACCCGCAAGTCCTGAATGCATTTAACGAAACATGTTTAGAAAACCAACCACCAACAAAAACAGGCACTGGTGAACCGTACGGCCAGGACACAGACCATCCCGCTGCCAAACTTATCATATATTACCGAACATAAGTGTTTGAAGGCATCCTTCTTTTCAATATTGGATTTCTTAGAATTTCACATCCTATCCAAAAACACTATGGACAGCTCGTCTCGACGCATTTCACAAACTACCGGAGACGCAAAATAAACAACGGCCAGCTCGCAACTGCACATCGTCTCGCAACGGACCCACCTTCAAACGAATGTGGCACTTCGTGGATTTTTCTCCACACCAAACCCGTCACGTCATCACTGCGTCCATACAAACACACCCAACATGTCACCACTGTCATTCGAACTCAATATAGCAATAATTCATACCTGAGCACATCATCGTGCCTGCAAACATGCACCACCACTTGCATACACAGAAAATTCAAGTCTTGAATTTAAATCGGCATACCTCTGCCTCCTCAGGCCTCATCTCGTCGCCCTTTGGCTGATCGTCACCTGCAAGAAACAACACATCAATTCAGCACCCCCAATCACAAAAGGAACCATCTACAATGATTCCCCTGGCCATCTGCACTCGAAAACATAGAACTGCAGATAAAAGACACTCCCAGCCTGTACATTCCACACACCTCCATCCTCCTGGAGATCCGATGTCCAGAGAGTCAGGTTGTCTCTCAGCAACTGCATAATCAGTGTGCTGTCCTTATAAGACTCCTCGCTCAACGTGTCGAGCTCGGCAATAGCTTCGTCAAATGCTTGTTTCGCCAAGTGGCAAGCCCTGGAATCCAATATACATGAAACGTCAGCCACCATGCACAGGGATCCAAACTATATCCAACACTGACTGCCCGTACTTCAATTGAGGCAAAGAACATATTCTTACAACACCGTATACGATCAGATTCTTACCGCTCAGGGGAGTTCAAAATCTCATAATAAAACACTGAGAAATTCAACGCAAGTCCAAGTCGGATCGGGTGTGTGGGCGCCAGGTCCGTTACTGCCGTGTTTGAAGCAGCCTGAACACATTAACTCAACGTAATTAATTCCCAACAAACCACAAGAGTACCAAATCCGACTAGTCAAGGTCAACGACGCATTCGCACAGCCCTAAATACATTCCAATGCAGTCGCCACACATGCACCAATAGAACCACGTACTGATAATCGTTCAATTAACCAAAACCAGCGAACGTACACTAATTGTACACTCAGCAATTCCAGCCAATCGAACACACCTGGTAAGCCTTCAAAGATTGGTCTGCTGCTTCTTTCCTTTCGTTTCCGGTCTTGAACTCCGCCAAGTACCGGTAGTAATCACCCTTCCTGTTTCCTCATCCACAACACACGCTTCAGACAACAGTTCAGAGCAAAACACATGCTGCTGGGCCACAAAAAAAGGATACTAGGCAAAGCCACCATCCAAACACCAAGGCGTCTGGTGAAGACCCATCGAAATCTCATCTACCGATGTTACACACCACGCCGTTCAAAACAATCACCTGTATACGGATCGAAGAGTCCTTGCACGTGCATGTGCATACGGAACATACGGCATCCGGGCTACTCAGTGACGCCAGTACACAATTCAAGGATACAAGTACAATACCAAATCCAACAGAAGTATTCCATCATGAGCAATATCCCAGGACATGGCGTACATCTTATAATAAAAGACCGTCGATTCGCCCGTGCTTGATGATGGAATCAAGTGCTCATCGATGATAGTCAGAATGTCGTGGCAGATCTTTGACAACTCTTCCTCCACCTTATGTCTGTAATCTTTGATGCGCTTCACGTTCTGATCATTGCCCTTGCTCTCCTCCTTCTGCTCTATGGAGGACATGATCCGCCATGACGCCCTCCGGGCTCCGATCACATTCTTGTAACCGACGGACAGGAGATTACGCTCCTCTACTGTAAGCTCCACATCGAGCTTCGCCACTTTCTTCATCGACTCGACCATCTCTGCAACAGGCAACACACCTTCGGTAAGCCATGCACAGAAATACCTGCTCTGACACCCGACGCTACATATTCCTCGACGACGGAAATCTTCCAAACCGTACACTCACTACAGGGAAATAACTGCAAGGCTAGGTTATAACCGTTCCTAACAAAACATGCATGTCCAAAGAAGAAAACCTCAATTCCGTTCTCACAACTCAGCAAATCTCGAGCACTAAATTATTCTCTTTGAATAAGGTAACAAACCAAGCACAAACACCACCTCCAAACATCTTCCTCCAAAAAGAGAGCAAAATCAAGAACCACCACCGGTTAACTCAGTTCGTACTTAAAAAACACCATTTTAACTCTTCACACGAAACATACACCATGTCGACACTATGAGACGCACATCACAACACCATAACTCACACTTGTTCGCCATCCTTAAAACTATCCACCAAATAGAACTATCCGGACCTAGGAAACCCCAATGGCAGATGCCAATCGCAAAAACAAAGACACAGGCTTAACACACAAACACATGCTTTCGGACATGGACGACACGGCAGGTCGACAACATTCCCCCAAAAGGAACATAACAGCACATTTCCAGGCTCCAAACCATAACTGACATGAAAACACAGCATCCTTTTATCACATCACATCATATCACATCACACCAATCCATCCGCAACCGTCACCGAACACGGACAAAGGTCCAACAATTCTCAAAGTTCGACAAGGAAAGAACGCCACCCCTCGCGCACGCAACACACACAAACACACACACACACACACACACACACACACACAAACCACACACCATCGTAACGCTCCGCCTGCTCGGCGAGCTTGGCCATGTACACATAGCTCTCGCGCTCCTTCTCCGTACTCATGTTGACTGCGCGGGGTCGACGACAAGCACACAACGATAGCGAGACAAGCAAAAGCGGCTGCAGCGACAAACGCGAGAGAACTGGCGAGGGTAAGCGAAGGCTGGGCTGCAAGGTCGGGCAAGGGAGAAGAAGAAGAAGGAGATGATGGTGAGGAAGGACCGAGACTTCTGCGCAGGCGTTCTTAAGCTTAGACCTAGCCTTAGGCTTAAGCTAGCAACGAACAGAAAACAGGCGTGCTATCCGTTCGTCCGATCCTTCGCTTCAGTCTGCCTTGAGCCCATGACGAACAGTTTCGGAAACTCTTGGTTGGTTGGTTGGTTCGTTTTGGTTTGGTTCGATGACGACGAACGAAACCTGAACTGGAGTGGGCGGGCGCCAGGGTTTCGGGTTTGTTCGACGGACGTTTCTGTTCGTTCGTTCGTTCGGGTACCGATCTCGTTGGGTAGGTCGCCGTGACTGATTCCAGGCTGGGTCCACGTGGCCCCTGCCGGCACACCGCCTGTTGACGCTGTCCAGACGCTTTCAAACCAGTCAGTCGTAAAGAATGCTATAAAATTGTGTACGGGGAGGGGATTCCTCGGGACGGGCTTCACCGTTACACATCGCAGAAACTCTCTGGCTCATTTGCAATTGATATGATATATTTAAGTTAGTTTAATTGACAGATTAGATTCATATCCAAACCTTTAAGTTAAGCTGTTTTATTTGCTTGTTTGTTTTGTTTGTTTTGTTTGTTACGGTGAGATCTCTGGTACTATGCATCTCCCATCGCATTCTAGGTATCTTTGGAAAGCCCCTAGCAAGGAGGGGTGCATGGGCTTTGTTTCGTGGCATTTGAACCCATGGTGTGAAAGTTATTGAATTTCAAATTTTTTTATGAATTAAAAATCAGAAAATTATTTTTACTTCTATTTTAATTGTGGCAACAACACAAGGTATACTAGTCCATATTTTAAGTTAGGTTGTTTGTTTTGTTTGTTATGGTGAGATCTCCTAAACCATGCATCTTTTAGTCAAGTTTTTGGTACCATTAGAAAGCCCTCTATGAGAAGGGGTGCACAAGCTTTTTTTTGTGACATTTTGACCGACAGTGTGAAAGTTATTGAATTTTTTTAAAATTAAATAATTAGAGAATTACTTTCACTTTTATTTTGGTTGTGGCAACTATGGGACACACTAATTATTAACTTAATTTCAATTAATATTAGTTTAATTGACAGATTGGATTCATATTAGTAACTTGATTTCAATTTTATAGCAACTAATATTCATGCTATTAGAGCATTGCCATGGTAGGGAAATTATAGCGAGCCAGCACACCATTAGCATTAGCAAGGCCAACATTGAAAACAAGAACTGAAATGAATCCATGCCTCATGAGAAATTTGTGTGAGACTTGCAAAGTTTCTCTTATTAAGGGAAGGTGATGTCATTTGATGCCCAAGTGTTCATACGAACCCAAGACTTCCAACCTCGCATTTCAAAATAGGATAATATTGGTTCACTTTGTCTTTAACTTGTAAAGTTCTACGATGTTTAGAGACCAAAACAAGCTTCAAAATACTCTTTGGCAAAGCAAGGTTGAAATCTTCATCATTTTATATTTAATTACAAATCCAACTATATGATTGAACCTTCTTTGGACTTCTTTGAGTATGTCTTCCCAAGATTTTAGAGTGTAATTCCTTGCTATTGCAAGATTATAATGCCTCAACTTCAAAAAGTAGTATTTTTCTAGCCTTTCTTAGAGGTGAAGTATTGTCTTTTATTATTTTTAGGAAAAAGCTTGCATGTTTGCCCCATCACTTGTGCAATTTAGTCCAAATGTTGGAAATTGGATCCAAAATACATGATTTAAAATTTAAAAAATTCATATTCATCTTAAAATAAATTACTCTATAGAAGATGGTATAAAATGATAGAGAGACCTAAATTACTAATAACTTTGGAATGAAATTAAGTTTTATCAATCCATTACAAAAAAAAATATTTTAGTAATTAACAAAATCCAGTGTTTATTTATTTACTTGAAAATTCTTCTAATTGAGCTTAAAAAATGACTTTCAAAATAAAACTACATTTTTTAACCTTCATTACTTATAAAATAAAAGTCCTCATAACTTTCATCACATTAGTTGAAATAGGATGGGTTATTCTTTTCTAAAGGTATTGAACTATTGATCAATCCAATAAATTTTTTAATTTTAAAAAAATGTATATTTTCCAGAGTTGTTCTGTTGAATGTGTTTTGGGGTTTGGGTGTTGAGTTGTTCGTTTGATGTCGCATGTCGTATAAGACGAGTGTCGCATATACGAGACAAATTTGATGAGCATGAAATTAGGGTTTAGGGTTTTTGGGCAGGGCAGCCAAAATTTTTATCTTACATGGCGGGTTGTCAACAGTGACGTAGAAAGCTTTGACCACGTCACCATAGGCGACTGTGGGTGGGGCGCGTGTGGGTAAGGTGGGGCGACCACAGGTCCTAGAATGAGGGTGACTGCAGGTTCAATCCAGGGCGACTGCGGATCCAATCCAGGGTGACTACAAGTCGAGGGGGGGGGCGAGTGCGGGTTCAGGGGGGGCGAGTGTGGGTTCAGGGGGGGCGAATGCGGGTAGAAGGGGGCTTAGGGGGGCGACCACAGGTCATTTCTTGGGCGACCGCAGCTAATGGGGCAACTACAGGTCTCAAACTCAAGAGGTCTTCTAGTTCATGATGTTGGAGGCCGCTGCATATGGGGTGACCGCGGGTCAGGGGTGCTAGAAAACATGAGTTTGAGTTTCCCCCCTTATAAAGTGGAGGGAAGGCGTTCAAACTTTTCAAGTACCGCTCCCCCCTTTTTTGAGGAATAACTCCAGAAAATCCGAAAACTGAGGCATTCAATACTAAGTGATCACAAGTTAATTAAGTAATAAAGAAAGCAAATTGGTTTAGGAAGTGGAGATTTGGAAAAGCCTTTTTTCCTAACATTTCATTTCTCCTTCATCCATCCTTGTGGTCATGTCAAATTCAACGTAACCATTTCCTATTTTAAATTTTGGAGGGAGTACATTGAGAGGAGACCTTCCCTTTTGGGGGAAACCATGTATAAAAAAAATACTAACACTATGGGATGCATGAAGAAGAAATCTTTTTATCTACATAAGAAATGGTTTACGAAATGGAGACTTGGGGAAGCCCTTCTCCTCATCATTTCATTTTCCATCCTCCAACATAGGAATTTCGATATAGTCCTCCCCTTAATACATCAAGGGGATTTAAAACACATTTGAAGGGGTGAATGAATATTCAATTTATTGAAGATAAAAAAGTTAGGAAATGACACTTTGAATGGTTTTTATCTTACAAGTACAAGGTTTAGGAGTTCAAACTTTTTTACGACATATAATGAAAAGCAACTCACATGTGTGTGTCATTTTATCCATCCTAAAAAATAGAAGTATATTACTTTTGGACTAGCATACATGGAGAAGGTCCATGGTTTTTCTATAGGGTTTAGGGTTTGGAAAACCCTCTTCAATTTCTCTAATTAGACATACTAAAATTTTTGTATTTATAGACTAATTCTGTAGTATTAACTAACTACAAGCATTGAAGGATATGTCAATTATAGTGTATGGAAGATGCAATTAAGCTTGACTTCATTAGAATTAGAGATGGCTCACATCTTGTGGTATATTGGTTCCTGCACTGATGTGACTTTAAGATAGAGGTGACTATAGGTCTTGGGCGAGTTCAGGTCTTGGGCGAGCACGGGTGGAGGCGAGTTCAAGTCTTGTTGTTGTTGAGCCCAATTTGGTGGATTGGGGGGTGACTTCGGGTCTTGGGCGACCACAGGTGAGGGCGCATTCAAGTCTTGTTGTTGTTGAGCCCAATTTGGTGGATTGGGGGGCGACCTCGGGTCTTGGGCGACCGCGAGTGAAGGCGCGTTCAAGTCTTGTTGTTGAGCTCAATTTGGTGGATTGGGTGGCGACTTCGGGTGGGGGGCGACCTCGGGTCTTGGGCGACCGCAAGTGGAGGCAAGTTCAAGTCTTGTTGTTGTTGAGCCCAATTTGGTGGATTGGGGGGCGACTTTGGGTGGGGGGCGACTTTGGGTGGGGGGCGACCGCGGGTGAGGGCGAGTTCAAGTCTTGTTGTTGTTGAGCCCAATTTGGTGGATTGGGGGGCGACCTCGGGTCTTGGGCGACTGCGGGTGAGGGCGCATTCAAGTCTTGTTGTTGTTGAGCCCAATTTGGTGGATTGGGGGGCGACTTCAGGTCTTAGGCGACCACGAGTGAGGGCGCGTTCAAGTCTTGTTGTTGTTGAGTCCAATTTGGTGGATTGGGGGGCGACCTCGGGTCTTGGGCGACCGCGGGTGAGGGCGCGTTCAAGTCTTATTGTTGTTGAGCCCAATTTGGTGGATTGGGGGGCGACTTCGGGTGGGGGGCGACCTCGAGTCTTGGGCGACCGCGGGTGAGGGCAAGTTCAAGTCTTGTTGTTGTTGAGCCCAATTTGGTGGAATGGAGATGACTTCAGGTCTTGGGCGACCGTGGGTGAGGGCGCGTTCAAGTCTTGTTGTTGTTAAGCCCAATTTGATGGATTGGGGGGCGACCGCGAGTGAGGGCGAGTTCAAGTGTTGTTGTTGTTGAGCCCAATTTGGTGGAATGGGGGGCGACTTCGAGTAGGAGGTGACCTTGGGTCTTGGGCGAGTTCAAGTCTTGGGCGACCGCGGGTGAGGGCGAGTTCAAGTGTTGTTGTTGTTGAGCCTAATTTGGTGGAATGGGGGGCGACTTTGGGTGGGGGGCGAACTCGGGTCTTGGGCGAGTTCAGGTCTTGGGCGACCGCGGGTGAGGGTGAGTTCAAGTCTTATTGTTGTTGAGCCCAATTTGGTTGAACCCGTAGTCTGCAAGGGGCACATGCAAATCTCGAGGAGTGACCACGGGTCTGGTAGGGCGCATTCGGGTCCAGGGCGACTGTGGATCCACGGGCGATTATTGGTCTTAGACAGGGCGATTGCGGGTCTAGGGGCGACTACGGGTCCTGGATAGGGCGACTGCAGGTCCTGGACATGGCGACTGCGGGTGCTGGATAGGGCGATTGCAAGTCGTGGACTGGGCAACTACGGGTCCTCTAGAAGGCGACTGTAGGTCCTGGAGAAGGCAATTGCGGATTTTGGGTAGGACGACTACGGGTCCAAGGGCGCCTGTGGGTCCTCTAGAGGGCAACTACAGGTCCTTTGAGGCGCGTACGGGTCTTTTGGGGCACCTGCGGGTATTTGTGAGGCATTACTCTCTTTAGGCTTCGACTTCATGTCTTTGCCTCGCAAGTCGCCACGTACTTCCCACCCGCGGTCGCCTACCAGCTTGAACCCGAAGTCGCCCTATCTATAATCGCCGACACCCGTGGTCGCCCACACCCGCATGCGCCCCTTTAGGATGCCACGTGGAAGACATGTGTCTGCCACATGGCATCCATGTGGCCTTATGGGCAGGGTGAATTTTTTTTTAAAGTCAAAGCTAAGTTTGACTCTATTAGACGGACAAGAGGGTCTACTTGACGTGTTGGACGTCGTGTTCGTTGTGTTGGACGTCGTGTTCGTCGTGTTGTCGAACTGTCTGCCGAAACAACCCTGATATTTTTAGTTGCACATTTTGACATTGAAATCATATGTGAACTTCCAATGCCTTCTTTAATGTTTAGTTTTATTCAAGCACAAAAAAGTTGTGTTGAGTCCTTTAAAAAGTTCGACAATTGCTCTTACCAAGATAGATTTACTCCTAAATACTTTATTTGATGCCCCCACTTGACTAGAAGAAGATTTTCTTATGCTTGAATTGCAACCAACAAACAAGGTCTTTTTAAAATATCAACCTCAAATTTGCAAATGTTGATTGTGTCTTTCCCTAATATAGACCCTAAAAGTAAAAGCACCAAATATAAGAAATGCCTTCAATTCATAAAACCATTCTCACAATTGGAGTAAAAGTTTTCTAATATTGTATTATTGATTCTAACTTGGATCAAGTCTATAG
This sequence comes from Straminergon stramineum, assembly GCA_963920665.1. NCBI lineage: Eukaryota > Viridiplantae > Streptophyta > Bryopsida > Hypnales > Calliergonaceae > Straminergon > Straminergon stramineum. The sequence continues at coordinate 16,621,864 of OY987263.1, forward strand.
ACAGAAAATGTTTTCATGTTGTAGACAATTTATTGGATTTAGAACTAAGCCCTCATTTTTAAGTGCATATTGTTTACAAAGTATACTTTTGTATAAGAAAATTTGTTGGAAATAATAATTGTAATGACTAATATCAATTTGAGGACAATAAAATTGACACCTTAGGGGAGATTTAGTTACCCTAGAAGCCCATTTCAAGCTAGTTTTCCATGGTGAGAACCAACCAGGGCTCACAAGAATATAAAATAACTTGAAAAAATGAAAAAATATATTATGAAAATATTTAAATTATTCATAATAATATTCCCAAAAAATAATTTATTATTATATGACATGGCCATCACTTGGCCATATCAGCAAGTTGTTGTGGCCGAGTTCTTATAGTCCCAAAACTTGTGGGAACTCATAGATTTCCATAGTAACTCAATCTCTTCTAATTATGGCTTATACAAAAGCTATGTATAAAATAGAAACTTTAAGAGATTATTTAACCCCTTCACCCCTAAAGTCCCATTGTCCTTGTGGGAGACAAAATGGATTTTGGGTAGGCTTATGTAACCTCGATTTTTTTTGTGATTTTTATGCTTTGGAGTAATGTAATTTTATTTCAATTAGTGTCTAGGAATAAAAACTATGCCACAATAAGCTCGAAATAGGGAAGACTGGAATACTAGACTTGATAGCTTAAAATCCAAAAAGACTCAAAATTTTTTTTTTAAATTCTCATATATTAGATTTTTCTACATGGAAAGCCTTGATTCATTTCAATTGGACTAGTGATTTGAAAGTTTTAGGGCTTCTTGATTTGTGAGCAATCCTAGAATTTTTTTGATAAAATAATATACAAATTTATTTTTTAACTCAATTTTTGATTAAAAAGAGTTCCATAAGGTTATCTCTACTTGCTAGAATAATCTCACTTTTGGAATTAGTGTGTTTCAATTCCATCTTAGAGCCATTAACAATTTAGTTTTCCCTTCAATCTTGTACCAACTTCTATCTAACAATTTTCAAAGAATGAAAAGCACATATTTTTTGGAAACTTTTTTCCCTAGACTTTCAACTCAAACCTTCAACACAAATTTTTTTCAATCAAAGTATTTAGTGCAAAAATTTTAAGTGAAGAAGATTTCTAGTCAAATAATCTAGCTAAAGAATGTACTCAAATAACAACTTTCTTCACTTTAAGCACAAATATCTTGCAATATATGTAGTGAAAGTTTTTATACTAGTCTATTACAAGATCTTATTGTTAGATATGCACAAAAAGCAATTTATAATTTTTTTGCTCTTCGCAATAAAAATAACAGTTTTAAATGGTTTATGATTTAAAAAGGCTTGGGGACTTCAAGGATTAAGGACCAATTAATTTTCCATTCAATGGAAGCTTGAAAACTTGGATAGGATCATATGAATCGAATTTTTAATGTATGTTCTAAAACTTTCAACACAAAGGTGCATTCACCCAATGTGAATTAAAAAAATTGTAATCAAAAGTTTTTATGAAAAGTTATACTCCCTGAAAGAATATGAGCAATTTGGGCATCTTTTGAACATCAATTGCTATCGTGACATGTATAAAACTAATAAATATGGCATGAAATTGTCAAATAAAAATTTCAAGAAGAGTCAAACTTTGTTAGCTATGTTGGGGCAGTTTTGATGAAAAACATTTACTTCTACCTTCAAGCCCTTTTATCTTGCAATATGCAAAGCTCAATGTGCAATAAAAGTCATTGAAATTTTTCCCACACATTCAAATTGTTTGTTTCTAACTTTTCACCATTTGGATTTCAAATAAAAAAATCTCCTATTGCACAAAAAATCATCAAAAAATGACTAGTGTATTGCTAGTTTACTTAACTTCCTTGGCATTGTAGGTGTTTTAGATTAAGCTAGAATCCATGCATAAGAGGGGATTTGAGGCCTCTAGAAGACTATTTCAAGATTGCTCCCTTTGATGTGAACTAGCACAATGATGTCAAAATATTAAATAAGAAAAAAATAAGAAAAAAATAAGAAATATCATTTTGAAAATTAAAAAAGAATGAAAACTTATTTAATAGTTAATTTAATATTATCTGATGTGGAATTGTCTTGGCCAAGTTAGATGGTTGATGTGGCAACATTTCCAAAATTCTCCACTATCTAGGAACTCACAACTTCTAGAGGCTTCAAATCCCTTCTAATGTTTGTTTTTGAAATTTTGCATGAGTGACCCTAACAAGATTTAGAATTCAATGAAACAGAGATGCAAATTCATCAAAAGCAAAAAATTAACTCCAAGAGGGCTTGAAGTTTGTTGACCTTGTTTTACATGAAAGAGAATTTTTTTTTCACTTCAAATATTATAATCCTTCAATTCATACAATAGAATGGGATGAAATTTTCTGAAAATTTCATAATATTCTAATACACTTTTGTATGTTTGAAGTTCAAAATAATTGTTTTATTTTCAATTTTGGCCAATGCATTGAATAATAATAGTTTTTGACAATTTCTATTCTAAAAACACCCCTTGTCCTTTAGGATTTAATGCTACTTTTAAATATCTAGGAGTTAAAATCACTCTTTTGGTCTTTTAGAAAAAATTAGAAAAATTCTTTTGATACATATTTGGATGTAAATTCAATCCCATGACCCCTAAGTGTATAGAGTCTTCTCTAGAATTGATGATATCAAAAAATCATTATAAAGTACTATTTGGAAGAATATTTTGGAATTGAGATATAAACAAAAGTTGTAGACTGTGGGTTTTAGATTCCATCTATACACTTTGATTCACCAATGCTATCACCAATATTATTTTTTGAAATTTTGAAAGAAATCCTAAATTCCTTCTAAATTCCATTACAAGCAAAATATTATCATTTTTTGAGTAAAATTTATTGGAATAGATTTGAAATGAGGTTCTCTTAATATGGTGATTTTTTGAAATTTTGTATTCTAAAAATCTATGACTTCATTTTTGCAAATCCAATTTTGAACTAGAATCAATTCAATTTTGGCTTGGTCAACTACTTGACATACTTGCATATTAGTAATTTTAGAAAAAATTGTACTCTTGTAATACCAAATCCAACCATTAGATAGGACAACAACTTCATAAACTATCTCCACAAATTATGATGACTTTCACTCAAGCAATAATGAGGATGAAACTTGAGTTTCAATCTATTTGTCATCGAGAAAGTGGATGTTAGAGTGCTTAGAGTTTGATGACCAAGTAGTAGTCAAAATATTCAAATGTAAAAGACTTCATAAAAAGTACAATTAAGAACAAGACTATAAAGATGATTGTCAAACAAAGTTGAAAACTATGATCCATACATCATAATCAATAAATAAGGTCTTACATTAACCAATATTTTAGCAATAAAAGTTGAAGCCAAAAATTGATCATTTTTTATAAAATTGATTGTGAATTACATATTCTATAATATCAACAAAGAAAAAACTTTGTTTGATTTCAAGTATTAAAATTCTAATTATGATGATTTGTAATATTTCAATTTTAAATTATTTTAAGTCATTTTTGAAGGGACATTTTGTCAGTTCAAATAAACTTGTATACTTTAACTACAAAATATATGAACAAAAAAGTTTCAGAAATTGTTAGAAAAATAGCACAAGATATTTAGATGGATGGAAATCAACTTCATGTATATTTGAGACATGTTTGAGTGCATTCCTAGTTCAAAATATGAACACATGTTCTTCAAGTGTTAATGTATACCTTAAATTAGGCTATTTGTTTTGTTTGTTACAATGAGATCCCTTGGACCTTGTGTCCCCTAGCCACGGTCTTAGTACCTTCATGAAGCCCTTAGCAGAAAGGGATGCATGGGCTTTGTTTCATGGTGTTTCAACCTACATTGTAAAAAATATGGATTTCTAAGTTATTTTTGAATCTTAAGTTATCCTAAATCATGGATCGTTTGGACCATTCATTTTCCAATTACAATCTTGGTAATGTTAAAAAGTGTTCTATGAGGAGGGATACACGGGCTTTGTTTTGTGGCATGTAGACATATGATGTGAAAATTATAGAATTTTGAAGTTTTTATGAATTTAAAAATTAGAAAATGACTTTTACTTTTATTTTGGATGTAGCAATGAAATAGGGCACATTAGTCGTCACTCAAAGATTGTAACAAAGAAAAACAATGGAAATTTTATTTTTATTTATAATGAAAGTATGAAAATGTAATAATTTTAAATTTTAAAATTTAATTCTTTTTAAATGGCAAAAATGAAAAATGGAATCTTAAACAAACTTTGTTGAAGGGAGGTTTTCCAAGCCTAGTGTACTTGTAATAGAAGTTCGAGACATATGGATGAAGTGGTTCGAGTTGAGTTATATAAAATCATGAATGTCTTTTTCAAATTTGAAAGTCCCCCTTTTTGTTTTTCTACAACCTATACCTTAATTTAGGTTGTTTGTTTGTTTGTTTGATACGTTGAGATCTAAGAAATTGTAAGTCTCTAGTGGTGCTCTCAAGTGCCATTGGAAAGCTCTCTACACAAAGGGACTTTGTTTAGTGGCGATTAGACCTATGGTGTGAAAGTTATTGAATTTCAAAGTTTTTATGAATAAAAAAATTGAATTAAATTATCTTTTATTTTGGAAAGACATCTTTTCACATTGCATCAAGGAGGGGTGCAAGGACTTTGTTTTTGTGGCGTTTGGACCCACGGTGTGAAAGGTATTAAATTAAAAAGGTTCTTTTAAATTAAAAAAAATTAGAAAAACACTTTTATTTTATTTTTGTCTATGGCAACAACTCAAGGCACACCAATCAATCCTTAAAATAGATTGTTTTTTTGTTTGATACGTTGAAATATGAGAAATTGTGAGTCCCTAGCCACATTCTTTGTACTGTTGGAAAGTTCTCCTTGAGGAGGGGTGCATGGGCTTTGTTTTGTGGCATTTGGACCTATGGTGTGAAAATTATTGAATTTCAAAGTTTTTATAAATTAAAAAATTGAAAATTGAATGAAATTATCTTTTATTTTGAAAAATCCATGACTTTCACATTGCATGTCCAAACGCCATGAAACAAAGCCCTTGCATTCCTTCATGCACAAAAGATATTGAATTTTAATTTTTTTACAGATTAAAAAATTAGATAATTATTTTTACTTTTATTTTGCTTGTGGCAACAATACTTGTCTATACCTTGAATGAGGTTGTTCATTTGTTTTGTTTATTTGTTTGTTATAATGAGATCTCCACAACCATGCATCTTTGGGTTGCATTCTGAGTATCATTAAAAAAACTCTTTGTAAGGAGGGGTGCACGGGCTTTGTTTTGTGGCATTAGAACCTATGGTGTGAAAATTATAAAATTTCAAAGTTTTTATGAATTAAAAATTTTAAAAATTACTTTTATTGTTATTTTATTATATTGTGGCAACAACACAAGGCACATTAGTATGGAAGTAGTGATAAGTGTTGGTTGTATATAAGAGTTAAAATATAAATTTTTAATAGATTACAGACAACAAAATTATAAATCATTTCTAATCCTACTTCTCTATATCTTTTTGATGCCAACTAAAGAAACATATTTTTTAGCAACTCAATGTTTTGTTCAAAATCCCTACCTCTTTAGGGTTTAAATGCCAATATAAAGAATTGCTAATAATAAATTATGAGTATTATATTATAGAATGATTACTTAAATCTATAGGTTTGCTTCCTTGTGCCAAATCAATTTCTCTTCATTTGTAATTTATAAAATGTTAAGAGAAATACTTGGCTATTGAATCAAAAGTATAAATATACCAAGGTTATATGTAAGAAACACCTTGTAGGACATTCATACCAAGTCTTTTGAAAGTATATACTTTAATATAAAACCAAGAAATATTTTACAAGTTAAAATTGATTAAAGTGAATCGATTTTTGTATATTAAGTGGTTGGGATTGGTAGATATAGATGGTGAGATAATGAAGTAATTTGAATCCTTATGTAAATTTTGAAGCTTTGAACTCATTTACATATTCAACTAATTCTCGGTGTAATTGACCCATTTGAATTCAAGAGTCAATAGTCTTAAAAACATAAAAAATATGACCAATAAATATGACCTTTTAAAGGTGTCTTCTACAAACCAAGGTTTGGGAAAATTTTGAAGCTCTTCTAACTAATTTCCTTCTTTTACAAGAATGGACCGTTTTTTTGCCCAATAGTCACTAGTTGCATTTTCTCAATTGCAAAAAATATTAGTTTATTTCTTGCAACATCAATTTCTCATTGGCCATTTCCTCCAAACTTAAAATGGCACCAATTAACTTGCCTGCTAACTTGCTAGATACCTATAATGCAATAAAAAACAATTTTAAATTGAAAGTGCTAACTAATATTGTATTCTTGGTGGGAATTGAACTTGGCATAGCCCTTTACCATTTGAAGGCCAAGGATCTTTTCAACTTGTCCATGATGGATTGAGAATAGTAATGAAAAGTTTGCATGAAATTAAAGGAGTTTAGGAATTACTCTTTTCACCTTCCTCAAATGGTTCTTCTTGCCCCTATAAGGTACCACTTAGGATTGGTGTGTATATAAAATGCTTGTAGGATACATGCTTATGGATAGTAGGACCTAGCAAGCAACTAACCTTATCTAACTCTTGTAGAAAAAATGATTCATTATTTGAAAATGACCAATTTCACTCATCATAATTTGGAAATTATAATTTAGTTGAAGCCATATTCAAATCACCAAAATCAATGAAGAATATTGTATGTCTAGGTCCATCCAAAGAATTTCAAAGAACAAAATTACCAAATTACCTACTCAAATTTTTGCCAACAACAATTTGACCTAATTTAGACCTCTTGGTTTATTTTTCAAGGGGCTAGAAGTTCAAATTGAGATTCTAAATAGGATTTATGCAAGAGCAATAGTCTATCACAATATGAAATGAATGCATGATGGAAGTTAGAGATCAAAGCCATGGAATTGTACAAGCATTTTGAGTATGCGAAAATTACCCCATTACCCAAATTCCTTAAAATTGCCTAAATTGTTGACCCCCCTAGTCAAATACCCTATCCCACAAGGCTAATACCCAAGTTAGAATCTCACCTTGCCTAGATAATTATTAGCCATTGAATAATATCCCATGGAGGTTGAAATCCTCCAAGAGTTCGAAGGAGGCTGGTGAAATATCCTCCAATTTTTTGGGGCACTCATTGATTTTGGACCCAACCAATTTCCTTCTGGTTTTACATCCTGTGTTTTCAAAATGCAACCATTTTTTTCCCCACTTCCACGAGCTAACTTTGAACTAACTGCCGTTTTTTCCTTGTCATTGCTCCAAGCATTGAGAAGTGATATCCTGGCCCACTGTAAGATCTTGCAGTTGTATTCTGAAATTATGGAGTAAGGTTAGAGCAAGGACACAGGTTGCTCCATGGCTTGTAGAATGCAAATCCATCTTGTACATTCATGTAAAACCATCTAGACTATTCATAAGTTACACCATAATTGACACAAAAGCCTTTCTACATTTTGGTTCCATTGAGACCCTGTTGTGACTAACTTACTGTACTGTACTGTACCCATCAACAAGTTTATGTTCACAGCAATCAATTTACAGAAACAGAGTCCAAACCTTTAATTTCGAATTGCCACCACATGCTCAAAAATGATCCAAATCACAAACCGCAAAGTGCATTGGAAAGATAACGAAGTCTACTTTTCTGATGTCTTAAGAATTTACAAAAAATTTATAAAATTATATATAAATATAGCATTTTTTGACAACCTATTGACCATCTAGTGCTACCACCCATTAGCTTTGATTATGGCCTTCATATAGTAAGGCATGCTAACAAGGAGAACTTCAATAATTTCTAGAGCACCTCTTCCCATATCCTTTGAATGGTGTTGACTAATTCTTCTTTGTTTTGTGGTAGCATCTCATTTCAGACAATGTCTTTTACAATCTTTCATAGGTTTTCGATGGGGTTTAAGTTAGGAGGGTTTTGATGGCCATGAAAGCTTTCTCATGACATGTGTTTGCGTCCAATCACTTAATTCCTTATTACGGTGCACCGGAGCACCATCTTCCATGAGTATGAATGTCTTAGGGTGATTATGGAGAAAGTAAAAGCCACTCAATTGATTTTCATAGATAACTACAACAAAGTCTCTACCTCTTCATCTATCACATGGCATTATAACAAGGAGGCACTTATTGAAATTGGTGAATGAACCCATAATGTCATTGATGAACAACTAGATTTTTAAAATGGTGCTAAACAATCCCAAGAGAAACATTTATATGACTTTTGTCATACCTTTACTTGTGTAGATTTTTCCTAGTTTCAAATTAAGATTTGTTTATTCATATTACATTCTTCCAGTCAAATGCAATTTAGTGTTGGTGTTCATAGCTCTAAAGCATACCTTATACCACCATTGAAGTCGCTTTTTACAATCAAGAACACCTATAATCTCACACAATTTGATATTGTCTTTAGAGATACACCTACTCATCAAAATACACACACAATGTATTTTCAAGCTACCACATTGCTTGGACTTGGCATGTTTTGCATTTAGAGGTTGTTGGAGCTCCGTATATGAAGCTCAAATTGACAAAAATCTGAATTGTGTTGGCGCAAGAAGCATTGATGATGCCATCATAGTGTAGGAGCTACAAACACAACTTGAAGTGCAAACAATGCAATTCAATTTTTCTTAGACAAGTCACTTGAATTAGCATCTAAATGACACCTACAACGCAGTTAACTCGTTTTTCAACATTTTGGTGGCAGTTTTATGAAGTTTGGAGTTCTAATGTGGAAGATATGATCAATCAAAGTTGCACTTCATTTTCAGTGGCACTCATAATCCAAAAATTTGAACGTAAACTTGTTGGTGGGTACTGTACAGTACAGCATTCCCTGCCAGTGAGTCAGTACTTACTTAACACCAAAATGTTCATAACTACCAAAAAAGATTCGAGCCACCCCAACCATTAAAATCAGGCACATCTTCCTGCACACCAAGTATGCCCATACACAAGGAACAAGAGCATCATACGGAACTAATTTATATCCAAAACTTATATCAAACGTAGTATGATACATACTATGGCCACCGAATGGCCACCGAATCAGAAACACTTTCCCAGTTTGAGATGCACTCTGCGTGGCCCTTGATCAAGTCTAGCATTAATTCACAGTGCAGTACACTGAAAACTTTTCAACAACAAGACACAGATCTACATTATCACCCAGCTCCATGGGTTACATGACTAGCCTTTGTAATATACAGTCACTCTCTGCAAACTAGAGAAAAGAACAACATCAACTCAAATCGGGGCCAATTTTCAATTGCAATCAGCCAACAATGTAGACCCCTCTTGTATAATTTACAGTAGGAAATCTAACAAATTCTGTTCAAGCATGGCGCAGAGAATGGAGTTTACCCAGTCGTTGCCCTCGATTCAGCAATCGTCCTTCACAATTTTCCGCTTCTGAAGGAAGTTGAAGAGCTTGTGATGATCGGTGATCCTGGATATCTCATCCACCAGCTCTTTCCTGTGGCCAGAAGATTTGACAATGGCTCAGAAGATTGGCACTAAAGTCGACCTGACTATCAGCATTGAAACTTCCCTCATAGCGTATGTGCAACGAGACCAATTTTTCTGGAGAAAACGAATGCAATGAAGATACTAAAAACTTAAATCGCCTTCCTCCATCAACAGATTACAAGCTTCAAATCTCACATTTTTAAGAAAGAAATTTGAAGGTATGCCACATAAAACGAAACGGAATAAAGGAAATCAAACTGAACCTCTTATTCGCCCACAGCAATTCATAAGAGATAAAGCTGGCAGTCGCAGTAACCCCGACCATTTCAAAAGCGCCATCCACTGCACCAAATTGCAGGCAAATTAGACCACCACTTAGGATGTAGAGAAGAAGTGATAGTTCAACACTGCGGCAAGCAATTGTTCCTAGTGATACAGCTCGGTTGATACTAGTGATCCTCAGAGTCAGATTTCTACCAGAAACTACCAGAAATCTGATACTCTGGGATAAATTCTCTGTTCATTCAAAACTCATATTGACCAGCATCAAAGGTAATTACCCACATCCATTCTTCATGAAAAAAGTCTATCGTGCTAGCTGAAGTTCTTGTAGCCACAAGAGAAAGGCTTTACAATAGACATGTTTGCTACCTCCAACAAGAGCACCTACAGCACCCGCTCCAATAGCCAAAGCTGGGAAGGCAGCCTGCAGTGCTTGCATCTTAGCGAATCTCCTCTCTTCTTCAGCCTGAGCATGCAAGCCAACCGGTGAGCGATCCCAAATATACCAATCATGAACAGGTGTTACTCACAATCACACGGAAGCCTCCTTATGATACACAGTGATCATATGATCACTGTGATGATAGGGAGACCTCCCCATGAATCACGGGAAAGATTCTCTTTTATGATGTCAAAAACTTCCCAAAACATGCTTATTTTACTTAAAAGCATTATTCACTGCATCGTCTGATGATGCAGTGAACAGGTTTTCCAGGTGAGTGAGGTTCTTTCCATAGAAACTTCTCAAAACTACAGACCGATGTTATCTCAAATTAAAAACTCCGAAATTGGTTTTAGTGCAGCAGTTAGAAATTGCTCCGAAATTGTTTCGAGTGCAGAAATTGGAAATTGACCTTTATGTCTTCTAGAAGCGCAAGCTCATTAGATGACAATGCACGCGCAACCTCAGGGGCCTCTTTGTCACCTTGAAATGAGAAAGCACCGCTCGTATTGGAGGACAACCTCTCCTCAGTAGTGCCTTTCATGAACTCTTTGTGGTGTCCTTGAGGCTTTCCTGTAATTTCTTTCAGCATTTGTTTCCCCTCGGGCTGCATGGTGCCACTGAGAAGGTTCCCGGGAATAGGTGTCGCACTCCTCTGGTCAATGGACTCTGAAGATTTCACTGGAGCACTTCCCCAAAAATCCACCGTTTTGGGCGACGCGGCTGAAGAGTCTCTCTTTGTGCTTTTTCCATCCCAGAACTGTGACCACATTGACCCACCAGACGACTGCCTGCTGGAACCACTGCCTGATGCTGTTCCCACTTGCTCATCCGGAAAGAACGGCTTCACATTCTCCACCTTAACTGTGCCTTCTGACGGGGACACGCCTGTTGAGTTTCTACCCTGCTGCTCATCAGCGAAGAAAGGTGTGACAGACTCCAAGGAAGGCCCATTCCTGCTTCGCTGCTCATCAGGAAAGAAGGGCGGAATGTTCTGTAAGGAAGCAGACCCCTTAGCGTTTCTACTGCCCTGCTGCTCATCTGCGAAGAAAGGAGTGACAGTCTTGTTTGCTGATGAACCATTCTCATTTTTTCCTTGACTACCCTGCTCATCTGAAAAGGAAGGTCCAACAGTCTCGGTTGATGCTGCTGCCTCGTCAGGGAAGAAAGGGCGGACCGACTTGTACTTATCTTCTTGCCATCTTGAGACAGGAGGAGGGTCCGGTCTCGAATAATATGTAGTATACCTGTCGGAAGCGAAGAAGGGAGTCACAGAGGCATACTTGCTTTCAGACCATGACTTCTCACCTTTTGAGAGGCTCGGGGGCGGAGGCGTTTTATTACGCCCTAAGAAATTGAAATATGAAGCCCCGGTTGCTGCTGAGCTTGCCAATACCTCCTTGCTGTCCCTCGCCTGATGAGAGACTTTGGACGAGAGATCCGGAGCAACAGGTTTACCTTTAAAGCTGCTGGTCAAATTGCTGCCTTCTGAATCAGACGAGTTAGAGTTGGTTCCATCACTTTCCTTATGCAAAGCCCGTATCAAAAGTGCGATTATAGCCAACGCAATGGCCGAACCTGCATCCATAATGCGTTGCCAAAAGGCGTATTAGGGATTTTCAGAGATCTCGACTTTAGTGCAAGACATCACTATTTCTTTCCATTCTCGCGCCGTGTGCTTCTGAGACCCAGACTCTCATCCCAGAAATACTAAACCCTGCGTAAAGTTTTCAAATCGAGTGGGAGAATCACCTCTTATTGAGGAAGGAGCTCGCACTTTGAAACACCTATTATCCCGTAATTTAAGTACATCCTATCATTGGTCTGTACTCCAGAAGGCAAAATTCGAGACAGAGTGAGCGAGATACCAAACAGACAAAATTTCTTAATGTCTATGCAGGAAATACCAAAACCGTTAGGAAACCTAATCCCGCCTCTTATTAACTGCCCCCCTGAAACCAATTGCAACTCATCTATTCATACACTCACATGACCTTTAATTAGCAAGTAGTGTAGAAGTGACTTGGCTAATTGTCTACAGCACTAATCTTTGAACTGGAATGGAATTGTCTATTGTCCCTTTCATCATGCTCTACAACCTCCCACTTTAATCTTGCATAAGCAATGATCATAACAGCGAAAAGAATTTGGTCTCCATAGGCTTGGCTCTCGTGACCACAGTCATCCCTCCACACCTCTCCCAATAATCACACCCACACATAGTATATAAAATGCTTAAATAGTTATCTCCACCTTGATGTGTGAAACCTCAAAAAAAAGAGATGTAATAAGCTGCATGTACAGAAAGCCTTCAAACATGAAGGAGTAAACTCTTTAGGCTAAAGCCTTGTTAATGAGTTAACGTGTTAATGATTAAGCAGCATGTCTAGAAAGCCTAAATTTCTAAAAAGCGAAAAGTAAGAAATGGACTCACCTGCAGCTAAGGCAACTCCCAGAGGCACCCTAGCAGGAAATCCAGGACTCCTGGAAGGATAAACATCCGAGACCTCAGAAGAGGAACCATGATGGTAATAAGTATTATTATTATTGGACTCTTCTTGATAGTACTTGGCATGCTGCATCTGCTCCGCCATGGTCACTGGGTCCACCTCCACAACGCTGTTGTTGGCTAAAACTCGGCTGTACCACTCGGCTGCGTCCATGTCGGTTTGCGTGTCTGTCTTCACGTCTTCTCGATTACCCCTCCTGACTCGCAGCCGAGATGACCGGCGAACTGGCTTCTTCGGTGCCATCACCAAAGGTGAGATCAAGTTGCAACAAGGCTCTGTGCTTGGAATTTTGAAGTGATCCGTTGAAGCTTTGGTGCTCGTACTGCTCTGTGTCGCTCCATGTGTTGCACGAGCTGATTTTCGCGACTACAAAAACAATTGTGTGTCAAGGTGTCAACTCGAAAAGGTTCTATTCTCACAAGCAAATCGAACACGATATGCCATTGATGAAGCAATGCACACACTGGACACGCATACTGTGGCATCCAAAGTGGCATGGGTAATCAATCCCTAGAGAACCAAGGATTCATGGTTATAAAACGACCTCTTCGATTGATCATATTCTGAAAATAATGCACTGCAATTGGACCAACTATTATATCACTAGAGTCAATGAAGAACATTCCGCGAGCTGATTCGCGCGACTACAAAAACAAACATACGTCCGGTGTGCTCTCTCTAAAGCTGTTCTCGCAAGCAAATGGAAAAAGAAATGACATTGATGGAGCAATGCACACACTGGACGAGCATAATATCGATATATGCCAAAATGGCATACGTAATTAACCCCTAAAGAACCACAGATTCATGGTAATAAAACAACCAATTCGGTTGATCATATTCTAATAATAGACTTCAGAGGGACCAACTACTATATCACTAGAGTTGAAGAAGAACATTGCGCATGTTGGAAAATAAATAAATAAAATTGGATAAAAGAAAGATCCATTTTGACCTACTCAAAACTGTTAAAATCATGATGCTCAATTTGGAACTGCTTCAGGGATTAAAATATGGAAATCCTTCTCATAGACATGACAACAGCGTCCATTGGTTGATTTTAGAACTGATCTCACGACTTATTAGAAACGCAATTTCCCTCACTGAATCTCGACCTAAGTGTATTTCATGATGAAAGGCTGATGAATATCCATCTCTTTCACATCAAACCGTTGAGAAGAGCTGTGAACATCTTGGACCCGACTGCTAATGCAAGGAAAAATCAGGATATCCAAGATGCTTCAATTCTCTGACATCTCATTTCTCTGAGTTCCCAATCTTGATTTCCAGAACGAAATCATTGTTACAAGGTACTCAGGCAACTAGTACAGACAAGTGCAGTTACTACCAACCATAGTGCAGCTACAGGTGGCCATTCAACACTGACATCGTTTAACGAACCACACAATCTCCACAGATTCGTTATACCAGACAACTGCCCACCAACATTGGTACAAACAGGATTTAAGTTACTGCCAGGCCACTTGTGGCTGGCAGGTCCTGTATTTTTACCTTTGCAATGAAATTCCGTTTCATTTGTGTCAAAGAAACCCAAAAAAACAGAATTTAAGAAGCAGTTTCAGATCAACGTCCAAAAATCAATCGTCCTAGCACTTCCAGATTATTCAAAAATACATATACTCAACTCCCCCTACAGCACGAAATTCGTCCGGCACTCCGTATCCCCCAAAAGATACCCGAAAGAAGAGGACCCACCAGATAACGAACTTACCAGAGTCAGAGAACAAAGGACCAAAAGTAAGAAAGAGAACAAAATCCACGCGCTGTACTAGTGTACTCGACTACCAAATTACGAGGTCAACTAGTCCCAGAAATTTTTTTTATTTAAAAAAAAATCTAATTGAAATCAGGAAATCACAGGCGAAAACGAAAGAAACGACTGACACGAACTATAAACTGCTACTGCTGCGTGGTTCCACAGGTCTTCGCAATCGTTTCTTCTTTTTCACAGTTTCACTGTACGTAAACGCGAAACTTACCATAATCGCACTCAGTTGCGATAGAAAAGGAAAGGGTTAACCACAACTATGTCAGAAAATTCGGCATCGAAGCTTGTCATATTCGAACTCAGTTGCGAAACGGGTTTCTCGCAACTGAGTTAGAAAATTCCGGAGCGAGATTCAAACAGTGAAAAAATGAATGAGTACCCTCTGCCGACGAACGTTGGCGAGTCGATGCAGCGACTCCGGAGGAGCCCACTGCGGCAGCAAGAGCGCCATCATGCTCACGCTCCCCCCCCCCCCCGCCCGCGCGGATATCGCCCCTTCCGAGTGCACAATCCCAGAATCAGAAGCACACCTAATGGCGCCCCTACGCAAATCGCATGGCTGCACTCGCTTTCGCCATCCCCCGCATCCGCGATTGCAATCCCAACCAAACGGAGCCTGAACGGTGAATCCCACGATTTCTACCGAAATTGGCCGTGAAAGTGAACGGGATCAGCAGGAGAGATGGATCCGATCTTGATGAGGAATCGTCCCAAGTGAGTGCGCGGGGGTTGTGAGTTTCGGATTCTGTCGTTTGGAGCCGCAGTGGGAACGCTGGTCGCCCGTCCGCGACGGGCGTGAGCGTGAGCGTGAGCTTGAGCATGCCAGTGGCGCCAGTACGGCCAATGAGCGCGCCACTTGACAATTCCCTATGGATAAAGGGAGCCTTTCCAGACGAACGTCCGATCGGATGAATGTTGGGAGGATTTTGGATGAATGGTCGAGGGGATTTAGGGATGATTCTGCTCCTGTGATGATTTTATTTGGACTAGTGCCCTCTGTGTTGGCTTCACTGCACAGGCCAGATTTTGGAGGGACGGATTTACAGTGGTCAGATTCTGACAGATCTGGCGAAAATTCGCCAAAACAAAAATACCCTGGTGACAACGCTTGGAATTGTTGGGGTCCAATTTTTTGGGATAAACTTAAAAAATCTGGCTCTTTTTTTATGTGTAAAGGTACCGGTGTCCGTTTCCCAGCAGAGCAGTGAAGATTGAGATTGATGTACTGTACTGTACAGTAGATTGAGAATCTATTCATTCCGGTTTCCATGAAGTACTGAACTTTATAAGGACCATTTGGGTCCTTTACACAAACAAAGTGTTAACACCTAACGACCCAAGCAACCACTTTTGGGTCGCCTCCCCTCTTTTTTGAGTTTCCTGCTCTCAAAATTTGATGTTTTTTTTCAACAAAAATTATTTACAGAAAATAGACTGCGTTATGAATCCAATGGCAGCAGTTTCATCAAATTCCGAGTTAAACTCCACCTTGTGGAATTTTTCAAAGTTAAGGGGTGTAATGTATTTTACAGCTCATTTTGGGGGGAGGGGTCAGTTAGGGCATGGACTTAAAAGTCAGCCAACCAATATGATTCTTGCCCACCTCAGAAAGGGCAAATTCAAGGAGTTCAAGGAGAAGACAAGTGTCCGATTCTTTTTTTTTTTCTTACAAACACTACTCTCATTTTAGTGACCACTGTGCATTGCAAGCTCCACCATGAATTGAAAAATGCTTGGAATGTTGTGAAATTTCACAAGTACATTTTCAACTCTCTTATCTCTCACTAAGGACAAAAAGTACATCATTTTAAAATATGATCACAAAGATATGCTCCTTCAAAGTGCGTTGCCTTGTATTTCCATTGACCTAAGTAAAACATTAGAGAAGATTTCCGACCCGTTGAGGGTTGTTGCAAGCCTATTCCTGTTGTAGAGAGGAAACAACTAGAATGGTTGGCGGCTATCAAATTTTTTTAAATTAAAATAAAGATATATAAAATATAAAATAAAATAAATTGTTCTGAAATTGCAAAAAAAATTGAGAAAAAAGTTTTAATTTAAAAAAAATAAAAAATGACTTAGCCAAACTTCAGCCACGTCAGATTGCTACTAGAGTACTACTGCAGTGCAGTTCCCATGTTCCCTACAATCCAAGAACTTGCTACCCTCCACGGGCTTGAAATTGCCTCTAATGACCCCAACATAGCTAACAAAGTTTGCCTCTTCTTAGACTAAATGGATTTGAGGACTAAATTTATTTTTGGTCAAGTAAATGCCATATTTTATTAGTTACATGTGTGCCAAATTTCAAAAGTTGATAAGCTTTTTTGCAAAAGATTCCCAAAAGATTTCTAAATTGCTGAAGTTGCTCCAAAAGTTTATGGTAGCATAAATTTTGATCTAGGCACCTCATCTGAAAAAAAATAGTTTTTCACCAAGGAAGTACATGTTTAGACATTGTGTCCAAATTTCATGAAATCTAACCAAAAATGACTTTGTAAGAACCACACTGAGATTTCTTGTGTAGGTTGAATAGACATTTGAGCTTTTAAGGGTTAAAAATAGCATTATGGCTATGCGAAAAATCAAAATATTGTGCACGCAAACAATATAGTAAGAAAACTACTTATATGATACGCATTTTAGTCTCCTCACTCCTTGACTTTTAATAAATTAAAAAAAAATACCCATGATGTAAATTTTAGGATATACTAAAATATAGCATGTCATTACATGTACAAAATTGCACACTTGAATATAAGAAAATTTGTGTATGCAACTTGAACCTCCTAGTCTATTTGCAAGGGGAATAAAAAATTCATTGCAACTAATACATTCTTGACGTCAACACCAAAATTAGGTATAACAATGACATGTTAGTGCTTGTAATTGCTCATTGTCATTGTGAATAAGCATGATGAAGCATGTGCTATTTTGAAATTGAAATATAAGACAACTATACTATGAACTAGTGTCTCATTAATTACTACCTCTTGGTATAGACTGTAGAGAACTTTGGGAACTATACTAGATCAATAGTCTAACATGGCCGGAGTTCGGCCACATCAAATAATATTTTATAATTCATTTTTTTTAATTTCAATTTTAATTCATTTTTTCATAATTTAATATTTTGACAATTGTGCCTTCATTCATTGTGAAGGGAACAACCTTGAAACAACCCTTCCAAGGACTTGAATTTCATCTAATAGTCCAAATACCGAAGGAAGCTAGTGTAGTTCTCATGGACTCTACCCCCTTTATTTGTCTATAACTTTTAGCTCATAGCAAAGTTCTTTGTGCTCAAGCCTTAGCATTCTAGAATCCATGTCTCATTAGCTTTCCAACTATATGTGGCATGCTCTATTTGGACAAGGGGATCCTCTAGGAACCCCTTTTCCCATGTCCCATACCTTAGATTTGTAGCTAAGACATTGCCGAGACTTTTAGGAGTCATAACTTTGGACTTACAATTTGGATCTTCTCATTCTTTGGACTCATGAATCCATGCTCTCCTCTACTTTCAATAATGTATAGCACACCATCCAATTCATTTGATTAGAGTGCTACAATACCCTAACTACTCATGACTCCTCATTTCACTCACATTTTGCAAGACTTGGTAAGCCTCACCTCCAATGTCCCCCTTGCTCACCAAGGTAGCATGGGTACACCTTGGAGTGAGGTTTGTGACAGTGCCCTTTAGATGCATTGTTATCTATAAGCTAGTTGCTTGCACAAATCATCCCAAGTTGGTTGGCACAAGAAAATTCCTTCGACCCCCTTCTCCAATGGCAACAATATCCAATTTGAAGGACAGTGATACTCTCACTTATGCGACAATATTTGTTTGTGATATTCATAGCTAGTCCATATGCAAGCATGCATAGAGTAGCTATGTATTTCTACAAGGAAGATAAACCTAGCCCTTCTATACCTTCAACATTTTAGATAATCTATGAATCGAATACATAGATCCTTTCAAGAATATGCAAGAATAAGTCCCTTCTAAATTATATAAGAACGACATCTAAATTTTTCATCCCTACAGATGGGCTCCTTTGTAAAGTAGTCTTGAGAAGGCAATCATATCAAAGCTTTTCAACCTCGATCAACATACCTATGCTCATGTGTACTACCCCTAGCCCTAGCTTATTTGGAAGGTGTAGACACCTCCAACATCTACTAGAACAAATCATCAAATAAAATTCTTCGAATTCATCATCAAATTCTTGCAACTTTTATTGTAATTGAGCATCAAGATCTTATCGCCAATCCTCTATGAAGAAGCTCTAAAAATCTCCAAATTCTCCCATACCCTAGGTAAGCCAAATCAAATAGCACAATGTGTTTAGCCTTCCTGATACTAAAGTTGCATTCATTCGCGGTGGTCTGGAAAAACATTATCAATCTATAGGGTTTACACTACAAGAGAAAGGGGTGTTTTCAGTATAGTCCTAGATATATAATCTTGTAAGTAATGACCTTAAAGGGGTGTTTTTAGTAAAAATTTACTAAAAATATATGTATATTTAGTAAATTTTTACTAAAAACACACCTTAAAGATTGTTACTTGTAGGACTATATGTCTAGGACTATACTTGAAACACCCATTTCTCTTGTAGTGTTACAAGCATGCTAGTTCAATTTCATTATTATCCTCTATGTTGGGTCTTGATTGGAGATGCTCTTACATTCACAAAGGAAAGGATTTGCTCCAGTATTGGGTGTGGGTTGGGTTTGTGAGATTCTAGATGAGTAATGATATTCACTTTAACCCCTAAATGTCCAAATTCATCTCCAAAATTGACAATTTGAGAAAAATCATTATAAAGTGTTAATTGGAAGCATATTTTGGAATTCATATGCAAATGAAAGTTGTAGATTTTGATTTGTAGATTCCATATGTACAGTTAGATTCACCAATGCTATCACCAATCTTTTTTTTGTAAATTTTCAAAGAGAAATTCCTAAATTCCTTCAAAATTCTATTACAAGCAAAATATTATCATTTTTAGAGTGAAATTTGTTGGAATGGATTTAAATTGAGTTTCTCTTCACGTGGTGATTTTTTGAAATTTTTGTACTCTTCAAATCTATGACATAATTTTGGCAAGTCCTGTTTTGAACTAAAGTCAATGCAATTTGACCACTTGACATCCTTGTACATTTGTAATTTTAGAAAATTATATTCTTGAGTAACACCAAATTCAACCCTTAGATAGGACAACAACTCGATAATGTATCTCCACAAATTAGAATAACTTTCATCCAAGTTAGGAAGATGAAACTTGAGTTTTAATCTGTTCATTGTCTAGAAAATGGACATTGGAGCACTTAGGGATTAAAGAATATCATTGAGCTTGAAGGAGTTAATAGTTCTAGAATATGCTTTAATAAAGTAACAAATGTATAAATAAAGTTAGGAAGTTAGTGTATTGTAATGAATTTCAACTTTTGGAATTCATACCAAATTGGTATGTCCAATGGTATTAGCCAAGATTGCCCAATTGTTGAACAATTGATAGGTATTTTTAACTCATGCATATTGAGTATTGACATTTAAAACAGTACATGAGCAAATTGCAAAATTTTGGATTGCCATATATATAGCTCAAGACTCTAACACAACACTACAAAAAGGAATAAACTTCACGATCTTGTTCTTTTTTAGAACCTCCAATATTATATAAATGAATGTTATTTATTGCAATCCTCCCACTACAATTGGAATTTAGAAAATTGAAATAATTGTATTCAAAACTACTATGATAGCTAGTTAGCTATTAGCAAATTTAGAGTTCTTGAACTAATGCTGCATTTAACTACTTCTGGACTTTTGAAAGTCTAGAATTAATAATGGTTATCGAGAGAAAATAAATAGTCATCAGGAGATAAACCAAAACATCAAGAGATCTATGCAAAACATGTGGAGATCAATATAAAACATCCAGAGATCTATACAAACATTGGGGGATCCATATTACCATCCGGAGATCTCCCGATGATATTATTTGAAGATCTCCTAATGTTTAGTCCAAAATTCATTGAAGAGTCTAAAAGTAGTTAAATGTGGCATACTACATTAATGATATTTTTCAGCATTTTGAATTATAGTCATAGTAATGGTTTGAGGTTAGGTTAAAAGAATTAAAACCTCCAAGGGTAGTTAATAATTGTATAAAAGGTGGTATAATAAATTTGAAACTAGCTTGGTCTAGGGATAATGTAATAGTATTCAAAACCGAGATGATAAAATAAGCCCCCCATATTGTGCCATTGACCCAAAACCGACACATCACTAAGTGTACATATCCAAAATCAATATGTATGCATGTAGAAGAAACGATTTTAGAACCTCTACAAAAAAAACTTTGGCCCTTCATAACTTTTGCATATTATATTTAAATATTGTGTCTTGTGATGCATTGGAGATTTGGAACCTCTTTTCACTTGCCAACAAGAAAATATGAAAATATAAATAGTCTAATATGGTAGAACAACCCAATGCTGTTAGTCATCCAATCCTAACATCTACAAGACCCTTCCATTTGAGCTAGTCTTCCACCAATTTCTGTAGAAGGTGTAAGTCATTTTCTTAGAGTAAGTAATTGGATGCTATTGTTAGAAAATGACATCAAGTTCATGACTATTTTTGGATTATTTTTAGGTTGATAAAGATGTGGTTTAGTAAATGTTGGTTTGGGTGGGCTTAATTGTGAATAAATGGTTGCTAGAATAAGTTGTAGCTTTAGCCAATAAAATGGGTGCTTTAGGAATGTTGAACTTGTACATTTAAAACACTTATCAAATGGGATTAGGGTGGTAGGTTTTAAACCTTTTTGAGAAGGTCATGACCTGTACCTACTAATAGTTTTATATTTTTAAACCAAATGTGTTTGAAAATTCATATCAATTTTAGTTCTTATTAAATTAATATGATTCCACTTGTATTTTAGTCAATTCAACTAATTCTTTTTTTTGAAAAATACAAACAATAATCAATACATTGCATAAGGTACCCAAATTACAAATCTGGGTGGTCATAGGTTGTTCTTCATGTAATAAGAACTAGGCATAATAGCAAAAATTGGTAGTTTGGGGGCAATGGTGCTATATTTTTGGTGAGCATGTGAGCATGAGCCTATGAGTGTTGAGCAGGGATTATATAAGCGTTGAGCTTAGAAATTTGAAGAAGCACTAAAAAACGGAAAAGTATTTCTAAAAATAGACTCCATTGAAAAATCATCTATTTTATAAAATTCAAAAATATTCATTGGAGGTCAAACTAAGGTAAACAAACCCAGTATTGGACTTTGATCTAATACCATCCAAATGTAGGGCCCTCATTGACTCTATGACGAGAATTTATGACAGTAGTACATGCCTTAACTCACATTAACTTCACAATAAGACACGTATTATAGTTTTACATTCTCACTCTAGAATCAATGAGGGCCCTACATTGTGGTGGTATTGGGTCAAAGGTTGGTATTGGGTAAAGCTACCTTAGTGTAGAAGACCTTCCCTCTCCACAAAAAATTCCAAGGATGAACAATTGCACTTTGTCCTACACAGAAAGATACTCTATTATCTATTGGACACTAAATGTATGTATTGATGTTTATAGGTTAAACATGTATGAGAGGCACTAGGAGCTCTTTTCAATCCCAATGTTGCCTATTCCTCTGCTTGTCCACCCCCCACCTCAAGATGCCATTGGAATCCAGATTCTACCATTAGACCGTGCCACAAGTCAAAATGTAAAGGCATTGTAGGTTGAAGTGTCAGGCTCACATTGTGAAGTGGCTTGCATTGATAAACTCTGAAGTCTTCAACTAGTGGGATACAACAACTCCTAGGCACACCAATCATTTTCCAAGGCAATATATTGTACACTAGCGAAAATGCTTTAAAGACTATAATTGAAATTGACTAACTTATGGTGGAAGGTTATGCCCCACATCCATTAGTTATTGGTAGGGCTTAAACTTAATTTCCTCTATTTTCGTAACATAAAATAA
Organism: Straminergon stramineum; assembly: GCA_963920665.1. Classification (NCBI taxonomy): domain Eukaryota; kingdom Viridiplantae; phylum Streptophyta; class Bryopsida; order Hypnales; family Calliergonaceae; genus Straminergon; species Straminergon stramineum. Next base: position 16,644,462 of record OY987263.1, read on the forward strand.
ACAAGCCTATTACCACTCTGATTTGAAATCTAAATATCTTAGGGTCAATTCCAAGAGGGGCGTATATTTTTCGTATATGTGTGCTTGTTTCACAAATCAAATCCAAGTAGAATTATAATTTTTGGATTAAAACTGTAATTTCAGTAAATTTTTGAAGTGGTTTGCCTTAAAATTATAGGACCGTCCATAGAGTGAATTCACATTAGTGGAAATTTGGACCTTGTGCAGGCCATTTGACTACATGAGAATGTGCAATTACAAAAAATTAATAATAAATGAATTTTTAAAAATAGATTGTTTTTGACCATGTGATCACCTTGTGTGTCATGGTGGATTGGGGACTAAAAGCAAATTCCAATAAAAATAAACAAACTATTTTCCCTAGATTTGCACATCTACCAAAAGTAGGTAGGGCCCTCCCTACTCCCTAAGGGCCAAATTTTCTCTAATGTAAACACCCTATAAATAAACCATAATAACCTTTTCATGTAGCGAAGGGCACTTCATTCCTAAATTCCCAAACTCCATTTTTTAGCAACATATCGATTTGGGGCAACTCACTTACTCACATCAAATGGAGTTTTTCATTTTTTTCTTTGAAGTTTTACACAATGTGTGGTTGAGGAGTAGCTCTAAAGCATAACAATTTTCATAACTTTTGACTACATGGTTAAAGAGTTATTGCATGATATATAATTTTCATTGCTTGACAAGCAACCTAGACAACTCAAAGTTTTTATTTATTAAAAAATCACTTTTTTTCAGAATAAACATTTGAATTTTATTTCTAGATCTACATATATGTAGAAAGCTTTAAAGCATTCCATTTTCATTGATGAAATGAAAGTTACAAGGAGCTTTAGTTTGTGGGTATGTATGAAATCTCTACTCTAAGATAAACTTTGAGTCCTTTATTTAACTAAATTTTCAATATTTTTTGAAAAAAAAAAAATCATTAAAATATATTCTTTAATACATTACAACCATTGGGATTGACATTTTTCAATTCCATAACTAAATTCTTAACAATTTAGTATTTTGACACATTCTCTACTTCTTTCTTTCTATTTACTAATTTTTTCCTAAATATATGTTGTACAATTCCAAATGAATTTTTTTCAAGCTTGTAGACATCTTGCCTTGAAGAATGAATCCAAAAAAGCACCACCATTTTGGACATTTTTTCTTACAAATGTGACCTTATGAAGTGCAATTGTCGAGCTCTTCATATGGCCAAAAAAAAGAATTTTTGTCAATTCAAATGCTAATATCTTGCAATCTACAAGTGAAAATTTGTGAAAATTTTTCCACATCTTCTCAAACCAGCATACTATAAGATCCTATGCTTACATATGTCCATAATTGTATTTTTTCTAAAATTTGGTAATTGTACTAGAAATGGCAGTTTGGGGGAATTTTTGGTGAAAACATTCTCAAAAACATGAAGGGGTTAAGTACTCACCAACAAAAGATTGACATGTTACTCTATTTTAGCATTAATGCATTGATTGTTATAAAATGAACAAATAAAATATTTTAAAATAAGTTTGAATGTTTTTTGGACGAAATTGGGGCCGAAAGTAGGAGATGGAATTGGACAGTGAATTATGTTGATCTACTTTAACCCCTAAAAGATTTGATCCATTGTAAAATGGTCAAACTTCTTATCTCAACTAAATTTAGCCTTATAAATTGTGTTCAACCAACAATCTTATATTTTTATTACTTGAAATTGTAAATTCTATGTCGCTTTGAGAAACTTTGGTTTGTTTTGTGAAAAATTGTAATTGTTGTTATTTTTGTTGCAAAAATTGAACATACATGATTACAAATAGCAAAACAGTCCAAACTATTTGAAATTTTCTCAAGGGGTACAAGTATCAATGGAGATTAGTCTGAAAAATTTTCAAGTGCTTATATTATTTTTTACATCCAAGACAACTACAAAAAAGTCCTTTGAGTCAAAATTGACTATCAAACCAAATTTATCCTTTTATTTAATTTATGTGTAAAACTATAATATTTTTTGCTAGTGGAAAATTGCATTTTCTATTTATGTTGTATATTTTCAATAATCTTGATAGAAAAATCAAATTATTGTGAAAGCTAATGTCAGAAATAAAATTATATCAATTACAATGTATCTTAAAATAATCTAAAATTTTCACCCTATAATGAAGGGAAGAATGAGAAATATAATTTTTTCATTTAAATTTAAAATCCATTTAAAAAAATATATGAATGAAAAATACACTATATTGTGTTATTTGGATTTTAATACATGGAGCTTTCAATTGCAACAACTCTTTCAAAATTTTAAAATAGAGTAGAAACAAAAGTGGTCAAGCTTCAATTTCTTAGTTGAAATAAAATCAATTTAAAAAAAGATAATTGGAAAGTTGCAATCAAGACTACATAAGGTGCATCCACTTTGGGGATGCTTGGACCGGATTTAGGAGTTAATCCTAGAAGGACAGGCGCATGATGATTGATTGCAAGATTTCCTATCCATCACTCTATTTGCTGTCATTTTGCAACTAGATATGAATTAATATCTTTTTTATTTTTTTTGAAGATGAAAATATATGCCCACTAATAGTCATAAAAATTTAAATTTTTTGGAAAAATTATAATTACTGTAAAAACTTTAAGAAAAAAATTCTGAAAATTCATATCAAATACAAAATATACTCAAAAAATCTGAAATTTTCACCATATATTTATACTATAGTTCAGAACATCATAGTATAAACCAAATTTATAGTTTCACTCTAAAATTAGAAAATAAACAAACCATGGTTGTAGGCCCCAAATTTAGATTGCTACAAAGTATGGAAATTTTTGAAGTTTTCAAAATTTTCAATTGGAGTAGAAACTACATTGGTAGTGATAGTGCTATTGAAGAAGGAAACATTGTCAAGCACATTGGATCTATTGTTGATGTTCTTGTAGAAAAGGCCTTGTTAGTTCGTGTGGTTGATGCTTTAGGACTGCATACCCATTGATGGAAAAGGTGCTTTAAGCACTGTTGAACGAAAGCCTGTAGAAATTAAAGCTCTTGAATGGGATTATTGCACATAAATTGTGCATGAACACATGGAAATAGGATTAAAAGTAGTAGATAGCCTAGTTCATATAGGTCATGGTCAACGAGAACTTATAATAGGAGACAGACAAATTAGAAAAATTGCTATGGCTATTGATATCATATTGAACTAGAAGCAAATCAACACACGGGACACCTCAAATAGTGAAAGATTGTATTATGTGTATGTAGTGATTGGACACAAACGTTCAATTGTGGCACAATTAGTTAAGATTCTTTCAAAAGCGAGTACTTTAGAATATTGCATTATTATAGCAGCTACTACTTCAATTCCTATTCCTCTACAATTCCTAGCACTATATTTAGGTTGCTCCAATGGAATATACACATTAATCATTTATGATGACCTTTTATAGTAATCAATGGCATATCGACAAATGTCATTATTATTAAGTCAACCACTAGGGTTAGTCATCTGCATGACTAGAAAAGTCCTCACATGCTTGTGCACTTGGCCTGTGTAGTAAGAGTATAGCAAAAAGATTTTTCTAAACCTCATTTGTCAAGGGCCTCTTCAACAAAGTGAAATGATGGGTCACCTGCCATCCCATGCTTGACAAAAATGGCGTCATCCCATTAGATGATGGAATTAGGAACCTTAAGTCCTTCATAGCAGGCCAGGCTTACATTTCGTGGCATGGTTATCATGAGTGCATCAGGGTCAAGCGTTACCCCTTTCAACAAAGGTGGCCTGGAAGGCTCCAAGGCCCAACTAAATTCTTGGTGTGAACAACCCTCTAGTGGAAACAGTGAGAAGTATGAACAACTACTCACTAACCTAAACCACAAGCAAGCACCCAAATGTGAAAGGGGTTGAACCATACATGATAGTCTTCCATCATACGACTCACTAACTCTCCTAATTGGAATTTCACTCATGGGAGACCGACTCTACTAATTGCAGCTCCTTAGGTGCTTGCCCTTCCTAGCTACTAATTGGATTATCAATGGCACTAGATGTATCATCATATATAATATATTAACATTTTGATGTTAATAGGACGCAACAAAAAATAGATATATTTTCCGTTTTCTTTTTTGAGTGTCGGAGAGTAAAAACCAACCAGACCAAGTAGGTCTATAGACCCCTTCGCTTATCATCCAATCCACAAGTTTCATGTTTACACAATTCTTTTAGGATCAAGCAAGTACTATAGGACCTTTGACTTCCAACTCAAACTATAGTGTATGCTTGGTTGGATCTCACCGATATCACTTGTGAGCTATAGCACTTGAGATATTATTTAGTTTTTTGTTCTCATTACTTTGGATAATCTCCTTCTATGCATAAAAAATATATCTATTTTCTTCTCGTCCTTATTGTTCTTAGCCAATCAGCAAGCTAAAAGCATAACAATGTTCATTTGTGTGATTCCTCGCATGCATTTTTTTTGCATTGGTTTGCTGTAGGGTAGGCCAACTTGAAGAGAATTGTGATTTTGTTTTATCATCTCATGTTAAATGAAATTTGTATATAAATATAGATATATATTTCATTTAGCAAGTGCCAAGAGACTTGCAAAAGATTATTGAGTAGGCCGAGAAACTAGTTGAAAACTGACGAATATCTCTTAAAGTTATAGCATATCTGATAGGGCGGATTGATCCTATTTTTCAGGTTTGGTTAAAGAAATAACTATGGTCTTTTCTTTGCATCCATTATGTCCTTTCATGATCAGCCATAGTAGTTTGGTGTCCGCCAATTACTTTCTTTTGTAGCCCATCTAGGGCAAAATTCAAGATTGAAGGACTTATTAGACCACAAAATGAGACTCCAAGTTCCCCTTGATATTCAATTGGACTCTTAAGCCATTCCTTGCGTACAATTTCTATACTATTAGGCATGGGAAAATTATCTAAGGTCTATTGGTAAAATATTCGTTCGAGGAAGCCTTTTATATCAGCATCAATTACCCATTTGGAAACAAAAAATTTACTATTTTGTTCCATTCTCTTGTCGTATACTTCATGTACTCTTTGCCTTCTCGTGTCTAGTATGTAAGCAATTTCACCTACCGCCATGTGTGCACATTTTTCCCTTAGAGATTTGAAGCTATATTTGTTAGCAAAGGGTTTTGTTATAAGTTCAATAGCTAGTTTGAACAAGTGTTGGATGGTCTTGTCAAATATTGTGGGTATTCTTAGTAGCCTTTCACCATTTTTGGTTTGAAAATGGCTTTGATAAGCTTCATTTTATTAGTTGGATTCAAATTCAAAAAATATCATTTTTTTGGCTAAATTTCACATCAAGAGAAATAACAAGAAATGCTCAAAATACACTACAAGGGGGATCCGTTTTTAACCCCTAAAATTCCTTGACTATGTTATCACCCAAAAACCTCAAAAACTGCCATTTCTAATACAAGTACCAAATTTTTGAAAAATATCATTTTTGGACACATGTAATCATAGGATCTTGTAGTACACTAGATTGAGAAGATATGGAAAAAATTTCAGAAATTTCCACCTTGTAGATTGCAAGATATTAGCATTTGAAGTGATAAAAATCCTTTTTTTGGCCCTGTGAAAAAATGGGCAGCTGCACTTCACAAGGCTACATTTGTATGAAAAGAATTCCAAAATGGTGGTTACTCTTTGGATTCATTCTTCAAGTCAAGTTGTCTACATTCTTGAAAAAATTCAAATCATTTTAAATTGTACAACATATAGAAAAAAAAGTATGCACAAAGAAGTAGAGAATGATTCAAAATACTAAGTAAGTTGTGAAGAATTTTGTTATAGAATTGAAAAATGCCAATCCCAATGGTTGTAATGTTGTAATAAGCAATCTACACCTAATGTTTTTATTTTTTTCAAAAAATAATGAAAATTGATTTAAATAAAGGGCTTCAAAGTTTATTTTAGAGTAGAGAATCCATAATTGCCCTCAAACTAAAACATCTCATAACTTTTGACTCATTAATGGAAAGATTCAAAGCTTTCTATGAATATATAAATCTAGAAAACCAATTTCAAATTTTTATTTTTGAAAAAAATGCTTTTTTCAAATCTACCCAGACTGCCCGAGTTGAGAAACAAACTACATATTAGGCTATAACTTTTGACTCATATTTCCAAATGCCTTGAAATTTGGTGCACACGAAAGATATTCCTCGTCTACACCTTTTCTTTAAGTTTGGGCCAAAAATATGAAAATCTCTAGTCATTCGTACCTGCCCCAAATTGCTATGTTGCCAAAAAATGCACTTTAGTCCTTTAGGGGTTGTTAACCCTAAAAGGATGGACTAGTGATCGTGAAAATCAACTCTTTTGGAATTATGTGACACCATCTACAATAAAAAGAATTTCATTAGAATTCAAACTATTGTTAAAGATCTCCCCTTTCCAGACATAAATTCCAAGGATGAATAGTTGTAGTTTTGTCCTACATAGAGAGATTCTTTGTCATCCATCGGACACTAAACATCCATGTGGACGTTTGTGGGTTAAGCATCTTCATCTTTAGAAAAGTCAATAACACCATAATGAGGGACTTAACAATACTATTCCTTGAAAGTGTACTCAAGTATCCTCCAAATAAATAAATTGAATGAAAAAAAAAATTTTGTCCATCCTAAAGTCTTAGGTGAAGTCATCCATTGAACACTTAGTATCCAAAACATCCTTCTAGGGTTAAAACTTCCCCGCGAGGCCTCTTGTGGTTGCAGGATGTTAAATCCTCCATTCAAACTAGATCCCGCAGGGTAATTTTGTGGGTTATCCGGGAGTAAAAGTAAAAAATGCCCCCTATTTTAAGCTATGTCAAAGGTATGTTCTAGACCTCTCCTAGCTAATTTGGGGTCTCTGATTGCATATATGAATTCAGAATTTGCAAAACAAATAATGTGCAAAAAAATAACAGAATCATGCGTTTTGCCTAAGGTAAATCTGCCCCTGTGGGCCCTAGTTCGTATGGAGGATTTAACGTCCTCCAAATGGGGTACTGATATGAGAAGGATTATTTCAATGACTTCGCTGCACCTTTGTTCACCAAGAAAATCCGGTTTTATGCGTATGAAGATTTTGCTTCACAAATATACTATGATTCAAAGAGTACTACTTTAGAAACACCCAAAATCGTCAATATAAGCAATTCAACGTAGTTGGAGGCAACTTTTGCTATTAAAAATATTTTTGTAGCCTCAGCAATTGAAAATTATGAATTTTGAAAAAAAAATTATAATTTTTGGATACGGCAAGTATTTTCTATCAATTTTCGAAGTTGCTGCTCCCTAGACCATTGAAATTGACACACAAGTGAATCTGAAATCAAAACCTAACAATTTCAAAAGTCAACCAATCAACAATTTGTGAAAGAATGATTTTATGACATAGTACAAGGACAGTTTAATGAAAGCCTTGGGATATTTCTAGGGAACTCTACTATACATGAATGGGAATAGGGATGCTTTAGGGTGTTTCTACCTTAGTAGGTCTACTCTCAAAAAGTGACTTTATCAATTAAAAAAAAGACAAAGAAGAAAGTAAAATAAAAATCTTCAAAAATCTTGATGATTAGAACTTAACATTTTGAGGGAAAAAAATTCTTGTAAAAAGTGCAAATATTCAATTTGCAATTGGTTTTAAAAGGAATTTTTAAATTTTTGGCTTCAAATATTATTGAAAATATTGGTTTGTGTGCTATACTAAACAGTGAAATTAGGTTGCTTTAACAATTAGGTTGTTTTCTCCAAAAAAGTTACTTCATGAGTCATGATTCAATCCTTGTCCATGTAGAGGCACATGCAACTCTCTAAGTTTATACTTGATATCATTGCATCGACTCACCCATTAGTACCATTAGAAGAAAGCCATTTTTTGGTAAGGGATTGTATAATAAGAATAAATATTTATATAGTGTAAAATGTCTAGAAATTAGTGAGGGACAACCTAACTTCTTTATTTAGTGTAAACAAAATATTATAATTAGGTTGCCTTACCACAAAAAGTTACTTTACAAGCTATCAAAGTCATCAAATATTTTCATTTGTATACATGGAGGTTCATAAGTCTCAATTACAACAATACCTAATTCAAAAGTAGTGCCATTAGATGAAATTCAATTTCATTAGAAGACCATTTCAAGTTGGTTCCCTATGTTGGGAACCAGCCATTGCTAACCGAAATTGAAAATTATTAAATTAAAATAAATAAATTTAAAACAAACATTTTTTATCATTATCTGATGTGGTTGTCTCTTAGCCATGTTAGCTTGTTGTTGTGGTTGAGTTCCCATAGTTTGAGAATTTGGAGGAACTCGTAGGCTTGTTGACTAGGTGAATTTCATCTAATGATTCTGTTCAATAATTGAAAATATTTGTTTTGTACCAAATGCTGAGAAATTAATGTGAGGTATCCTAATTTCACTAATTTGCATAGTTGATTAGAGGTTTGCTATTATATGATCCTAGGAACATGAGCCTATGAGTCTAAAAGACTATATATCTACATTGTAGGGGGCTATATTATAGAAACCTTCTATATTATAGTGAAACTATGTTTTACATCCCTATATTATAATTAGGTGTTTATATTATAAGCATATCTACTTCTCTCTCTCTCTCTCTCTCTCTCTCTATATATATATATATATATATCTCACTAGTAGAAAACCGTGTTGCAATGAACAAAAGTTAGGTGACATTTTTGTTCACCACAACACAATTTTCTGAAAATTGCGTTCAATGCTATACAATTTTGAGAAAATTGTGTTGTAGTGAACAAAAATGTCACCTAGCTTTTGTTCTTTGCAATACAATTTTCTTCTAGTGTGTGTGTGTGTGTGTGTCTATATATATATATATATATATATATATATATATATATATTCTCAAGGTTCACATGCTCGTATTTTCATGCTCACACACTAGCATTGTTGTTGTAAGTTTTACTTTATAATACGTCTAGACAATTTTGGAAATTTTGTCCCCCTTGGTTCTTTAGAGTTTATAGTGAATTGAGATTTGAGCCTACGAGCCTTGAACCTAGTTGTAGGTATGTATCTACAACCATTTGAAGGTGTTTATAACATATGTACCTATAATATAGGTACATTGAAACATTGAAAGATTCTTCAACATAGTTAACTATAATATAGACATCTATAACCATAGAACGTGTTTATAATATAGACTCCTAGGCTCATAGCCTCATGGATTCTATACTCAATTGTTCACATGTTAGCACTCCCCCTAGTCTTTTAGAGGGTAAAGTGAACAAAGATCATCATTAAATAATTATTGTAAGTAGCATTTTATAATACATCTTCACAATTTTGAAAATTTGGCCCTCCTCAATCTTTTAGGGATTAAAGTAAACTAATTTTGTTGAGAAAGTTTGACAAAATCCTTTTCTAAAGGCTTCCTCAAACTTCAAATGCCAAATCTTTCATTTTATGCAATTAACCCCTAAAGGTTTTTGACTATGTTTTCACCCAAAATGCTCCAAAACTGCCATTTCTAGTACAAGAACCAAATCTTAGAAAAAAAATTTTTTTGGACACATGTAACCATATGCTCTTGTATTAAGATGGTTTGAGAACACGTGGAAAAAATTTCAGATTTTTCCACCATGTAGATTGCAAGATATTAGCGTTTGAATTGACAAAAATCCTTTTTTTGTCCCTGCAAAAAACCAGGCAGCTGCTCTTCAAAAGGTCACAGTTGTATGAAAAAATGTCAAAAATGGATGTGCGTCTCTGAATTCATTCTTCCAAGCAAGTTGGCTACATGCTTGAAAAAATTCAAATCATTCGGAATCATGCAACATATAGGAAAAAAATAGTAAGTAGAAAAAAATGGAGATTGCTTCAAAATACAAAATTGTTAAGAATTTTCTTGTGGAATTGAAAAATGCCAATCCCAATGGTTGTAATGTTGTAATAAACAATCTATATCCTATAATTTAATTTTTTTTTCAAAAAATATTGAAAATTGAGTTGAATAAAGATCTTCAAAGTTTATTTTGGACTAGAGATTCTATAACTACCCACAAGCTAAAACTCCTTATAACCTTCATCTCATTAATCAAAATGGAATAATTCAGAGTTATATATATATAAGTTAACAAAAAAAATTTGAATTTTGAATTATAAAAAAAATTATTTTTTCTGATCAGCCTGAGTTGCCCGAGTTTGGACAGAAACTACATATCATACAATAACGTTTAACCATGTAGTCAAAAGTTATGAAAATTGTTGGACCTTAAAGCTACTCCTTGCCCACATGTTGTGTGAAAATTTCAAAGAAAAATATTGAAAATTTCACTCATAGTGAGCTATCCAAAATATCTATAATGCCAAAAAATGTTGTTTGGGACTTTAGGGGTTAAAGTTTATAAATTTTCCCCATACATTCCTACAAAAGTCTAGAATATATATATGTATTAATGATTTATTTTTTTAAGCTTTTCATTTCCACTACTCTACTAAAGTGACAATTTTTAGCATTTTATGCACAAAATATACCTCAAGTCCTATAGTGATTAAATGCAAAATTCTACATAAAATTAATACAGGAAATAAGTGCTTGATAATCATTGTTCAACATGTGAACATTGAGTAGGATACAATTCAGAAAATCTACCAATTCAACTTTGACTCCTTATAACTTTTATAAAGTATAATCAAATATTATTCTTGGACTTCACCAATATAAATTGCAATTTATCATTACATGTCACAACCCTCATGAAGAGCCATGTCTGTATTATCTTGGTGAGCAAGGGGGATGTTGGAGGTGACTCCTCAAGCCTTGCAAAAGATGGTATGAATGAGACTAGGAATCATGAGCAATCAAAGTGTTGTAGCGCTTTGATCTAGACGAATTGGAGGTCGTGTTACACGTGCTTGGAAAGCTTGTGAGAAGACGCGTCCATAGGATCACAGAACGTGAGAATCCGAGTTGTGAGTCCAAACTTATGGTTCCTCAAAGTTGATAGTATCCCGGCCATGTCCTGAGGCATAGGGATGTGAGAGACAAGGTTTGGGAGGAATCCTTTGAGCCAAATAGGGCATGCCACATATTATTGGAAAACTAAGGAGATAAATTTTCTGAAATGCTAAGGCTCACGAAGGGATGAACTATGAGCTAAAAGTTATGGGCATTCATAGAGGGTGGAATCCTAGAGAACTACACCTCCTAGGGGACTTGTACCTTTAGAGGGCCACAACTTCTTTAATACATGTTGTATTTGGGAAAGTGAATAGTCGATAGTGATCTACAAAAAATTGAGATCACAAAAATGGGCTTGCACTTGAGATTTGGAGCCTGGAGCTAAAAGTTAACCTGATGGGAAGATTGGGAGTCTTTTGGGGCCCTATTTTGGAGAAACCTCTTGGAATTGGGTGGTCTTCCAATTTGGGTAGTATATTGGGAGTTCTCGGTGGCTTCTAGTATGAGGAAGGGTGATGAATCTTGTAGAGAGTATTGTGAAGAGAGGTGGTCTCCTTCCTCACTTTTGAATGGTATCATGATAAATCAAAGTGTCTACAAGTGGTAAGGTTGGTGTTGGAGCCTCTACACTACTTGTGAATTACCATGGAGTGCTTGTACATTTCTTGATATTGGTTGGATGTGTTTTGTTCCACATTAGGTCATGATGTGAGTCCTGATTGGTGAATCTTGGTGAGTATGTCTCAAGGTGAGTCCAAAGTAAGATAGATTGTATCTGGTAGGGAGTTTGATCCTGTTCAAGGGCAGTTAGTATTGGTGGGAAGTAGTGCCGCCACCTAGTGTTTAGAAATCAATAGAAGTTCCGCCCCATGTCATCAAATGACATGCCAGGTGTCTTGTGGGAGTTTAAGTGTTGGAACTAAGAGTTGGGAGTCACAAAGGAATGGGGAACCTTATGATTTGAATTGAAACCTAACATTGTGGGTGCGTGGCATGTGGAGTGATTCTTGGTGTCATTTGGAGTTAAGTGCTACGAGAAGCACTCGAAGGTGAGCTTCAAGTGATAAGTGTCATCAAGGGCCGCAACATTATATGATTATAAAAAGATAACTCTCCACCACGAACAATAATGGTTTTTCTTATATTTCATCTTTAACCCCTAAAGATAAAGAATATTCTTCATAATTGATAATTTGAAAAAAATCATCATAAAATACTATTTGGAAGAATATTTTGAAATTGATATACAAATAAATGTTGTAGTTTTTGAATTTTAGATTCCATCCATCCAGTTAGATTCACCAATGCTACCCCTAATATATATATTTTTAATAAATTTTACAAGAGAAAATTCCTTCTAAATTCAATTACAAACAAAATATTATCTTTTTTGAATAAAATTTGTTGAAATGGATTTGAAATGAGTTTCCCTTGATGTAGTGATTTTTTGAAATTTTTATGTTCTTTAAATATATAACCACCTTTTTGAAAATCCAATTTTGAATTAGAATCAACACAATTTTGGCTTGGTCAACTACTTGACATACTTTCACATTTGTAATTTTAGAAAAATATATGTACTCTAGTATCACCAAATCCAACCATTAGATAGGACAAAAACTTGATAAAGTATCTCCACTAATTAGGATGAATTTCATCCAAAAAAGAATGAGAAAGAAACAAGACTATTAATCTATTCGTCATTGGAGTGGAGCCTTAACCCCTAAATGTCCAAGGCTTGTTTGGAGCTTCTTGAAATTTGCTCTAAATTGAACAAAAAGTCAACATTTTCATAAGTTGTACCAATTTCTTTTGAATTGTAACCGTACAAATTCAAACTAGATATGTTAGAGATCATATAGGAAAAGAAAACATAACAATATCACTTACAGATTGAAAGATTAGAATGTTTGATCATGAGGGTGTAAAAACTATGAAAATTTTTCAATTCCCTTTTCACATGTCAACTCAAAAAAGTTGGTCACTGAAAAAATATGAGGTTATAGGGCCTAGCATGCACAACCCCAATCAATTTACAGTTTTTCAAAATCTATTCTATGATTTTTTTGAATGAATTTCTAATGTGATTTTGCCTCCAAGATCTAGTGTTTTTGAGGCTCATTTCCAAGAGCCCGCAACACTAGGGGAAGTCAAGATTGCACTAGGTATCCTTGCACAAAATCTTCAATAGAAAAATTATAATCCTTTATTTTTAAGATCAGTTTTTTGATCCTAAAACTAGACTTCAAAAAGAATTCTCCAAAAATATAAACTACTAATAATAGCAATTTGGTTGGATTTTACTTAACTTCAAAGTTTTCCAAACACCACATTTAGGTGCCTGGCTTGGGCATTTAGGGGTTAAGGGTTAACAACTAAAATTTGTTGTATACCAGTACGTAGGAAAAACACACTTTTACTACAGTAAAGGAAAAAAAAAATTCGGTACAATAAGAAGGAGAAAAACAACTTGCTGAACTTTCATTACTGAATGCAACTGGTGAGAGGGTAATTGCACTCTCTGAACCCTTCCAATTAGAAATACTCATTAAAGATTCCAGAATTGCTGTTCTGTATCTTCTCGTTTGTTACAACCTGATCTCCGAGATAGAAATACATGCAATGTAGGCTGAGAAGCAATGTCCGGGAAGCTAGTTCAAAGTTACCCGGTGGAATTGATAAAAAAACCGGTTGCAATTTGAAAATATCGGCTAAAAACCGCTGGAAAAAAAAAAAAAAAAAAATCGATTTTGAAAGGGATATAGAGAAAATAACCGGACTCTGTTCTTGAAAAACCGGTTCAATTTGGGAATTGAAGGAAAATAGCCGATAAAACTCAAAAAACTTCCCTTACTCAGTGAGAAGCCTTCTGCATGAATATTCCAGATAAACGTACAATCTGCCGTAGCCAGAACATCTAAAGGACAAAATCCTATTTCCAAAATCAAATCCTGTCTACGTGACCCTTTCCAGCATTTACATCTCAAAGCCCATCACAGAAATCCCCAAGCCTTGATTGCAGATTCTTTTGTATCATCTAATCCGTCTACTCTTCTCACGGCTGATGAAGACCTGCATGCATTATTTGTAAACAGGTAGCTGAATGAGAAAGCGGATATACCGCAAAGTTGAATCCGGTGACAGCAGAAAGCATACAGGTAAAAAGGGTGTGCTATTATTTCCCTTACCTATCCAGAGATTGTCATCACGAAATCTGGCAATTGGAGGTCTCAGTCACTACACTCCCACTGATTCCATGAGCTTGACGGTGGATCCCAATGAACTGAGTATCTGATTATTATCACAAGAACAAGACTAAGTCCAATTCGCTGAAAGATTTGCATCAAAGCAATTAGGCAATTCAACATATGAACTGAAGTAGTGACTGAGACCAGCAGGACATTTGTAGAGAGCCAGTTCGATTCTCACTGCAGTAACGATTTTTATGCCTGTGCTTCAGACAACATAAAACACAATACATAGAATGTATTCACTTGACCGAACTGTTCCGATGCAACTCACCTCTTCTGGAAACATATCGGAAGAAATTTCTTGTCTACAAGATCCAGAGACGTGGTTCAAAATGGGATGTCCCGTGTGGTGTGTGACAAAACTGGTGAGCTGTAATCTAGCCCATGTGCTGCCACCTACAGGTATTGCACAATCTATTAGTTCTAAAAAACTGAAAATAATTTTTTATATAACAATAATAAGCTCGACTCAAACAATAAGAGAGTAACATTTAAAAGCTGCATCATCTTTGCAGTACTACCAGGAGAGAAATTTTAACATTTTCAAACAACAGGTCATAGGAGGCACTAGTGCTCATAAAGCACAGGAGAACATCCTCCTTAACAACTACTATAAATTCAATAGTTTTAGTAAGTCTCATGTGCAAGATTCAAGATATTCTGTACCATATTGGTCAGAGCAGCATATCGTTCTCGGCTAAGATACAAAGGCTTGCCTCTCCGTAACTCGAAGTCCTGTCGTGCAAGATAGAAATCAGAGCCAGAGCTATTAGGAAGGAAAACTATTTAAAGTTGGACACACTTAAGAAAAATATTCACGGCTGTTTCCAAGGAACGAAACAGAAGAATATTGACAGAAATGAGAGCACCATTCCCTACTGATTACTATCCCCCATAACAAGCCATGAAATTCAGCCCTTCTAAGGATTTGGACAAAACAAACCTCTTCCCCAAAGGCATCAAGATACGGCGATGGCCACATAGCTCGCCGTCCACATCGTTGCAATAAAACATTAGTCTTCTGCAGAAACGCAAACAAATTCATTCAAATTATATTCCACATGAGTAACTGAGGAGTAAAGTGTCACGAGAAATCGGAAAATACTCACATGTTAAGTTTGACAATGGCGCAAGATATCCTCTTAGTTCTTGGTTACGAAGATTGAAAAAATGACTATGACAGATTCTTTGCCCGTTCCCAAGGATCAGAGAAATATGTCCAGCCTCAATTTCCAAAATACCTCAAATCCCAGTTTCTAAATATTATTCAGTGTCAAAATGTTCAATATACTCAAAATTCAGTATATCTCAAGAAAGACTACACCAAACGTGAAACTATAATTCTACATCTCTACTTATCGAGGGTTTTCCAATAGCAGCACCAAGAACATGGCAACGGACTTCACAATTCAAGAATTAGAAAATATAAACACAATCAAATAAAGCAAATACCAATAGTAGAACAAATAGATATTAGCTTTTTAATAAGTGAAGTTACACGCAAAGAGGTTAAATATAATTACCAGCAACATCAGAAAGATCCCAATGCCTGCACCGCAATTCATAGAATGTCTTGTGCATTCCCTTTGTCTGTTGACACTGTCAGTGTTAATAACTACTGTAGTAATCAGCTTTGCAGGGAGAAAAAAAATCATAAAGAAAACATTTGCACAAGAATTTCCAGAATGTCACAATCATCATAATCCACTCCATGTGCATAGTAACATACGCTAAGAAAACCCATTTCACAGTCTAGGCATTAGATCAACGATGAGGTCATATCAATCTAAGAATGACAGCAGCGAAGCCACTCCAAGTCTAATAATGGTGAGATAATGAGAGAACTAGGTCAAGATCCGGCACGAAAGATTTCGTTTTCGTTTTCGTTTTCAACAAATGTGTGCAACGAAAACTTATAATCCAGGTGCACGACCATCTACGCTCCGAAAATACGTATTCATTTTATAAAACTCGGTCAAAAAAATTTGAGGGCGTGTAAAAGAGTTGCTAGGAAGAAAAGTTGCAAGACTGACCTGCAATAGGGGCGTGGACTAGCTACACAACAGAGAGCTCCACACAAAAGGCAAAGAGCAGGCATATCGGGAACCGTTTTACAACAAGGACACCGTTCTTTCACATACCTGCACCAGAAATCCTTTTGTCAGTCACTGTTGGCAATGCACGATAAGAAATAAATATATCAAATCAATTGACGGTCTCGGCAGAGGCTGAACTTCACGATACCTATGAAGAACCAGTTGAGTTAGCCCCCTGCATAAATTGAAAAGACAACCTCGGAGGCGAACAAGACGAAAAAACAAATAATAGCAGGCTTACAATTCAAGGCAACTGATTCTTGCTCCTCGATTAGGAACAAACATCCAGTGATTTAACAATTTAATCGTGGTATGAGTACAGTGAATTGTCAGAGTGTGACGGAAGAACTCGTAAGATTCTTACCGTTGTAATAGATCTTGAAATAAATATGGCAGCTGCATCAATTTAAAAGGAGACGCTGTGGTTACTCGTGGACTATATTGGATGCCTCGGAGACCACTGTCAGTCTCTACATGCTTGCACCAGGCTTGAACAAGATGCTGAATTGCATCCTGCTCAAAAATCTTCTCAAGAGGAGGAATCAGAAAAACACTTTCCAGCTGATCCAATTGCTCCATCTCCAGGAGCACCTGATTTTCTACATCTTTTGGGTCAACAGAAGGTAACTCAGGTCCTGCTGATTGTCTATGGCCTTGAGGAAGTTCCCATTGATGACCTCTTGCAACAGGAAGGACTTGCGTGGCACCAGACATTAGATTTTGCAAAAGATAACAACGGCGTAGGAAGGGCAAAGTACAGCGTCGCATAAGGCCCAAAGAAGCCTCTGAAGTAAGAGGACCATTACTGTCCCTCGAAGAAGACTCAAGAACCGTTCCAGACAACCCTTTCTGCACTGCTGCAATAAATGCTCGCGCTGATTGTGTCAATTTTGTGTCTGATGCTGCGAACGAACCAAGCTGAACTATAATCTGCGAGAGGTGAGCCACGTGAATTCTTAAAATCCATAAAACAATAATGTCGAAGAGGATAACCAAATACACCTATATCGTCACTAGTGCAAGCACTCTTGAAATTGACTGTGACAGGATAACCAAAAAAACCGCCGGAAAAAATTAAATATCTCAGCGTGCTCACAAATCGTTATAGCAGAAAGTACCTGGACGATGGACACCAAATAGAAGAGATGAACAAGTGCTGTAAATGGTGCACCATTTGCAGGAAACGGCAAAGGCAGGCAGAAAAGCAGCCACGTGAACGACGAAAAGGCATCATGAACCAAAACTGGATCAGCCAATCTCTTCCAAAACTGTACGTCTATAGAATCAGTTTCCTTTTCTAGATACTGCAAAAGCACAGAGTAACTGCCTGCAATTAAACGAACAAGTGAGGTCACTAATTTGAACCAGGTTTCATCACGGAATAAAGCTCAAAACTGCCAACAAAATGACTACAGAAAACAAAGTATATCCTCTCGAAGCAATTCATCCTTACTTTCAGGGGTTTCAAATTATCGTTTCACCACTCTTCCAAATATTTCTCACGTCTCTCTCACAACTACTTAATTTAAGTTTCGGTGTACAGTCATAGCTGCAATGTTTAATTCTGATTTATCAGCTTAACATAAATTCTGAGGATTTAGAAAGGGAAAGAGAATCGAAAATATCTTTGTTCTAAAACAACCATACTATGAGCAGAAATTACTCAAAGAAAGAAATGTAACACTAAGATTTTAAGACCACCAAAATGAAAAAGACCTATTTCGACGCAATGATGAGAAGCCTCGGAATATGTAGCTTACCATGCAAATCCCTAGGATTACCATTTGCATGCATATCCCTGGATATGCCATTAACGATTGAGTCCAACAACAGTTGCATTCCCCTTGCCCGAAGCAACACAGCTTGTCGACTCTGACTTTGTGTGGCTTTAGCAGCATGAAGTAGGAGAGGCAATACTGAACCATGTGATGCCTCACTCATCTCCACTAATGCCATTAGACCATTGTCAATATTTACAGACAACTTCTGGCTACGTGCAGTCAACTCTGCAGACATAAGGGAATATCTGAAGACACCCCAAAGAAGTAGCCCTTGATGTACGTGACCTTGACCGGAACTGGGGGAAGTGAAAAGATCCTTCTCGGTATAAAACAAACCGGAAAGTCGTTTCGAAAGATCTTCCAGAACTCCCTTAACAGTATCAGGAAGCTGTGGATCGGCAACTTTACGGAATTCTGATCTGGAAACTAATTCTTCAGCCTTGACAAGCAATCGCAAAGCATGGTCCACCTGTAATACCACAGGACTAGAAGAAACACCGCTTGTAAGTTGAGCCACGCTTTGAGCTTTGAAAGTACTCTTCAATCCTGTTTGGCCAGGCAAAACCGGCAGAATCGCATTTGCTAGTCGGCGGCAAACTGGACAAAGAAACTCCCCCTGCCAAGAAATATGGATGAATAAATAAGTTTGCTAGCAAGTAGTCAACATTACATGGAATCTTCGAATAAGCCAAGCCCAATAATCCAACCATGTCAATTGCGCGAGCCACAACGTTAACCATCTCAACAAAAGGAATAGTTACTGCCAAATGCGCCTTACCATTTCAAGGTCCACTATCTGCACTCCTTCAAACAAAGCCCTGTTATAGAACCTGAAAATCAAACGATGTAATAACGTCAGTCAAAGGCAGAAACATCTGAGCAAACAGCAACAAAGGAGATGACAGATCGCAGGCCATTCCTGACAAGTGTCTGGCCTAACAACCTGCAGCTTATAGTGTAATATTGTTTGAAATAAATTCTGAATTTCTTAGCAGTTACAGGTATCTTTTACCTCTGCAAAAGAGAGGAGAAGTAGCGGTCACGGCATTCTTGGTGCATTGCATGGCCACAAGCAGACATATGGATACCCACTGTGTCATTGCTTTTGGAACGAGTAGCTTCAGCCAATGCCAAAGAAATTCGGGCAGATGCTCTCCTGCTTCGAGTAATGCCACCTTCTCTTCCTTGTTCTGGGCCTGCCTGTCTAGGAGACTCGTTTCTTCCAGAACGAGTCCGTTCTTGCGGACGAGACTCTCCTCGAGACGGAGCTGTAGCTACGTATTCCTCTAGAACAGCTGCAACTGCGATGTCTCTGTTTGTAGTACTCTCTTCCAGATCAGCTCTGCTGTCATTGTCCTCCCACCAATTCACGTCCAAAATGCCTGCAATGTACAAAACTTTATTCTTCATCAGCAACATGGTTTCCCTTCTAAGTGTAAAAAGCGTTGCCCAAAAAAAATTTGTCTCATGGCAGGAAAGAGAGAACCACCAATTGAAAATATCTGTCCAGATTCAACTGAACTTTACCCAAGGAATCTAAGCCTACTAGCTTCTTTCCAGAACACTTTCGCCTCTGTAATTGGGCTTCAAAGCATTCCTAAATTTCAAGACAAAACATGGGCATCGCTACAAATCTGATCATGAGAACGGAAAGCGCACAGGAACACAACTATGCAATGCGGATTGTCATGCCAAAATTAAGCCACTAGATAAAAATGGACAAAAGCTGAAAACCGAACAATGGTTCCACAAACCTGCTGCTTCACTGGTCCCAGCTTCACTGTTATTTTCCGTCTCGGTAACCTGGCTAGATTCAACTTCTTTTGATTCTGTGTCCCCAGCCGTTGCAGCTGTTGCATCCCAGTTCCATAGAAACTCAGGGGTCACACGAAGAGGATTACGAATACCGGGTCCATTTCTTAATAGCTCCAGTAAGTCCTCACCATCAAGTAGGGGAGTGCGAGTCTGAGTATCCCCTAAGGCTTCTTGTATCCACTGCCAAAGCTCTGCTGTACTGTGCAGGTATCTCGTCCCATCTGACGCAGTGGCAGTGCTTGCTCCGTCAGACGTGTCACCTTTTCTCTCTACATGCTCTTGCAGCGTAACTAGGCTACGTTCCCAGGACGGAGTAGGTTTCTCAGCGACCGCAACCAGCTTTGATCTCTGCCAAGAAAGAAGACGAATAATGATTATCCTGGACAGACCAATGCGAACAGTTCCGACTGAGCTAGACCAAAAACGGTGTTGGACATGGGCTCATTATCGCGAAGTTCACAGATAATCCTTAAGAGAGTACTGCAGATGTGAAGGAGCGACGTTTAATTGAACAAGGAAGATCCCTATATAGTGATGCGAGCAAAAAAAATTAGACAGTAAACTACGGAAGTCAAATATACAAATGAGACTAAGAAAGGAGGAAAAATGAAATTCACTCTCGGAACATAAGCCAGAAACGATGTTCACTAAATTATTGTTTTACTACTCCCAACTGATGTAGATAAAACCCCGCAGAATGTCAAAATTTGAGAAAGAAACGTGGAAGATTACTAATATTACCTGAATAAGAACCAAGAAACACAAAGGACTTGTACTCGTTGCATCTCGACAGAGTGCACAATGAGTAACTTGAACATCCCCGAATAACTCATCGCTTCCTGACCCGGACTCCTTGGGTCGTTTTGCCTCTGTTTCATCACCTTTAACTGTACCACTGCTCTCTTCTGTGGGCCTATAATTGGTCACAAACCTCTCCTGTGCAGCTTTCATTTTGGCCTAAGACAACACACGTATTAAGACAACATTAATTAGCCCTTCTGTCTAAAACAATAATTGTGCGATACAATGAACCATAAAATGTTAAGCAGCTGTGAGCAGACGTTCAACTTTTAAAAAGCACTTTCCAAAATGACAATAGGCTCTCATGCATTTAAATTGATCTTTGCTAATGACAAGGACATGCTGGTCCTCGAGGAGCACTTGAAACAAAAGTAATCCACCAAGACAATCGATCTTACCATGGCAGCAGCCTGGCGTTCTCGGGCAATAGCTCTTCGCCTATCAGACTCGGAGACTGAGATGTCATCCTTGAAATTGATGCCTCCGACTCCACTGGGCTTTGGTGTATAACCAACAGAGACACGGTGAAGAATCTCGGGGGCAAGTGACTCTATCTCATACATACAACCCCTGTCCAATTCTGCAAAGCTTCTTAACAATTTCTTTATCAAATCTCCAAACCCGAAAGATCCTGCTTCATCTACTCCGTCATTACCTCGTTTTCGCATAAGCAAAACTAACAAAGATAGCATACTCTGAGGCTCTGACATCACAGTAGCATCTGCCCTTTCGACAACTACTCTTTCAACGCAGCGGAGTAGCAGCGGTGGATGATCCGAGGGATGATCTTCAACGTCGCTGCTACTAGAGTAGCTGGATCCATGCAGTGGCGAATTAAAATTTCGGATTGGACTTGCAGAGAAATTTCCGTCAGCCCCACTCTTACCTCCTGGTTTACTCTGAGCCTTACAGACATCAAGGGCAAGAGCAAGCAGATGGAGAGCGTGTAGAACAAGTTCCATAGTGGATGGGTCCTCAGTGTAGGCTGCATGAAAGAAGATAGACCGCAGCATATCGTGAATTCGAGCGGTGGTGATCAACCGTCCCAAACTCTGTAAAGCCGCAAATGGCTGTGACCAGCGAGGAAGTTGCAGAAATACAGCAGGTGCTCTACATGCTCTCAAATAACGTTCCTCTGCTGATTGAAGCTCCCGAGGAGTCCATCGAGGATGATAAAGGTCCAGCTCACGCCAGCATTCTTCCCTCAATATATACTTACCCTGCATGTACAAGAATAAAAGTTTTATAACCTAAGAACAACTGTATAGCTCTATATACATACTAGCAGCATTAATTCTGCACATTACTGAATAACAAACTTCATGACAGAAAAATAAGGAAAATTAAAACAAAAATTCCACCCAGACTACATTTTGTAGAGCAAGGACATGTAAGAGTTCGTTCCAAAATGTCTTACTTATTGGAACTCCACGTTGAGCTAAAATAAGACAAGTCTATCACCACAAGTCATAACTACTTAGATACCTCAAAACGATCTCGTTTCCAACTTCAAAGTTAGCAGATGTGGCATGAGTGACAATGTTATCCTGAATAGAATAACCTTGTAGGAATTCAATTTATAACACAAAATATTACTGATTGATCGTTAGATTCACGATCCCAGTATCCGGATTCAAAGTTCACGACGCAGATAATGTACAAATCCAGGTTCTGGTAATAACAAAAATATGGGAGTGGAGAGAAGAACCAAGCAATTTTTCTAAAAGATGAGAACCCTTCCGTGAGACGGCAAAGAAGACAAGATGTTGAATAATGTAAAATACTAGAAGAAATATAACAAATAATGATCAACTTCGCTAGAAGCAACAATTTCTAACCTTCAATTAGCACTCCCTTCACTCTTCAGCATGAGCACATATCGATTTACAGAATGTACAACGGAGCTTTATGCTGGTATTTATAACTCTACAAACAGCACTGTGAGTCTTACAGTATCCGTATAATGCATACCCGGTTGGGTCAGAACTCACCAGGTGCCGTCTTAGAGCAAATGGATAGAGACTCACCTGCTGCATTCCAGAAGGGTTGCAATATGTTGCAACTGCGTCTAAGCATTCCTGCAGATTCTTGCTGTCTACTAATCGAGGAGGTAGAGCTTTCAGTAGAGAGCTGTGGGTAGCATCCCCAACAGCTAATCTTTGTACCAACTCCCGCCGTAAAGCCTCCTTCTCGGTCAATCCACAAAAACCCCGTTCAGAAACCAACCTGATCAAGAGAATAAGAAGCTCCTGTGCCAATGTAACCTGGTATCTGAAAGCCAGAGTAATAAGAGTTAATCTTCGTGGCAGAAGACTACGACAAACAAGAACAGAGGAGATCACCAAAATTATGTTCTAAAAGCATAGCAGAATATGTCACTATTCACCAAAGAGCTCCAGAAAGTTCGTAGCAATAGCTCAAATTAGGATCCAGATTTGAGCATGTTCTATTTCTTCCCCCATCTATGAAATTGAAATATTGATGTAAGCGCAGGCGTACTCATTAGGATGCCAAAGTGGAAGGTTGAAGTAGTCGGAGAGTGAGAATCGAGCTATAATTCGATCCACAAAATTTTCGGAAGGTGAAATGACGGAGCAACATTGGAGAAGGAACAAGTCAAGCTCCAAACTATCTTCGCACCTGAGAATAGCGATAGGCTTCCAAGTCAGGATTGAATCATATCTACCGACCATTCATTCAACCAAGAGAACACTTTTGCAGAGAAGATCAATTTATTTAAATTACATGGAAGAGACATCCCTTTAGATAGAGTGATCGGAATAGAGCCAGCAGATACACAACAAAAGACACCATTCAAGGCGGAGCAGGTGGTATGAAGGCTACTGAAGTACAAGAGCTAACCATATAAATGATAGAGCCACTGAAGAATTCAAGATTCAGAGTACAAAAACAGCAGCAAATTACCAATGAACAGTATGGTAAAGCTCGCATAATGCACTGGTTGCGTGACCGTTCCGTCGCCACATACCAGCCTGAACTTGTGCGTACAGAACTTGCAAACGCAGAGGATGCTCCATCACAGCAGCAGCGAATCCTGGCACACGAAACTTTGATGGAAGTATTTCTCCCAAGAACAAACTCTCCCCACCACTGAGTTGAGTTTTATCTTTTCCAGAACATTCCTGTTCAGCTGAATGGAAGTCAAGTGCTTTATGAAGAAGTAGTGCAAGCATACGATGTAATGGGATATGAAAAGACACATCCTGCCGACTAACGTCGAACTCTATTGCTGGCCATTCGTTACCCTCACCAAGCTGGCCTAAGATAGTTGATGACGCTAATGCCTCAGGTCCCATCCACCAATCTGCAGCTCTATTATCCCAGCCTTCACGAGAGACCTAAGCGACACATAACAACAAGAATTAAAAAATTAAACATAACTGCTACCAAAACAAACAATTGAAGTACCAGCATTGATGATGAGGAACCAGGGAGGGAGGGAAGAATCAGCTACATTCACCACACCTGCATTTCAACATCCATGTCAGCAGCTTGGCTTCCCGTACTTGTGCCCACAATAGCTTGCTCAGGAGGAACTTCCGGCCACACCCGTGGTTCAGCATGAGCTCGTCTACGCCGCAACCATTCCCGAATTTGGCCACCCGCAGTCTGAGTTGGAGAATCTCGAACTCCTCTACCCCCTCTACCTCGCCATCTAGGGCTCCTTCGGTGACTTTGCATAGAACTGGCATCAGTAGCCAGCTGGCCTGACTTTTTTGCCTCCCTAGAAGCATCTATAGCCAGCCAGATGTCAAGTACTTGAGCACACTCATCAATCAGCCACACCAAAGAAGCTGGCACAAGTATTCCTGCAATCAATTCCATTCCGGATTCTTTTCTCCCTCTTTGCTGTAGATTGGATTCCGTAGGTATACGATCAGCAGAATCAGCAGCAGCCATAGCATCACACATGTCTATATCTAACTCTGATCCAGTTCCGGTACTAACGGCCCCTGAATTAGAATTCAGCAAACTATCCACTGCGTTGACATCCTTGCTAGACAAGGAGTCAACGTTTAGGTTGGTCAAATCCCCCTGAAAATAACCCAGAGAGTCGGACATTGAATCGTCCTTAAACCGTGCATCTGGGTTACTAGAGGAGGCAGCTCCAGCAACAAACAGAGGATGAATATATGCCATTTGATTCTCTAATGAGTAAGCTGAGCCCCAGTCTGGAGTTTCTTCTTCCACATGAATATTTGTCATTCGCCTGTGTGGATACATGCCTTGAATAAAGGCGAGAAAGTGCAGCCAAGCTCTTGCAAGTTCAGGTCGTCTGTAAGCAACATACTGTGACACCTCCAAGTGGGTCATAACGTATCTGATATCTTCTATAATTCGGTCACAATGCTGCTTATCCTTACTCACCTGCACAGAAAGAACTAGAGAAGTTTAGTAAATGTCCTACCAGTAACCGCGAGCAGATTCATACCAAAGGAATATGTGCATATCAAAGCCTAAAACTATTACCCTTCAAGGGAACAAGAACAAAAAACAAAGGGACACCTCCTTTTAAAGAACACAGAAAGACTCGTCAAAAAATTAAGTTAAGTTAAAATAACTTAAAGTTAAAATAGGGTATATTTTCGGGCTGAAACGACGAGGTGGACTTGTTCATTTCAAAACAAGAGTAGGCGATGAACAATTGCTGAAACGTGGGCAACGACATACCGATATGCGACCATCCTCCCCAACACAATTACAGAAGAACTCTTTTAATGTCTCAAGTAGCATGTCCAAGAGATTAGACTCCATCACCAACTTAGGTGTGAGAGTTGGAACCGTAAAAATCTGTACAGAGAAACTATTGACTATGGCCTGATCATGGTATCTGCTCCTCATAGAAGTTCCAGCCCTTGTAGTATCCCCTAGCATGGCGTCACGCAAACAAAGTGGATAATGTGCAATGAATGTTTTCGCAAAAGTGTGTTTGAAATTGGTGTCCCCTAAAAGCTTGTATAAAAGCTCATGGAGGGAGTTCACGCAACGTTTCGGTAAAAAACACTCTGTGCTCATCAAAGTATCCAAAAGCCCTAAGCTTCTATTGCCTACAATTTCTGCAGTAAAAGCCAGCATAGGTTCACCGAAACTGCAAAATTCCAGCAACATTTCAATACACGCCACTGATAATTGGCACGCGACTTTCTCTTCCACCGATTGATCATCCCATTTCTTTGCCTTGTTTTCTGCCACCACGTCTGCTGCCTTTAGGGTGTATACCCACTGAAGTAAGAAAGCTTTGAGTACTGGGGTAGCTGCTTCTATAAGTGAAGACGGTAGAAGTGCCACCTGTCCAGGACCACTATGTTTGAAGCAAAATCCCGATTGTTTCCAAGCAGTAACATCTCCACAGTCGCAGCAACCCCCACCAGTACGGATCATAGAATAGTCATGAGTGGCGTGATTGCCATTCTGAAAGCATGGCACACAAATAGCACACGTAGGGTCGAGTTCACAGGTCCGACATCTGTAAGCAATATCATTGCTACCCCAAACCGCTCCACATACACCTCGGGTGCTTCCAGTCCCCTGTCCCGCAGCTGCCAAGACCACCTGCGGTTCCCCCTGGAACATGACCCACTGCACCCATTTGAGAGCATCCCTACAATGGTGTTGAAATTCCTTTCGTGTTCCGGGTCCTTGAACCTCATCTGCTCCCGGTAAGGAAACCTCTTGAACTTCGTCAGGTCCAGGAACTAGCGCAACGATGACTGCTGAAAGTGGAGGTCTGATCTCTTTTAAATAGTCTACAACCCCTTCCTTACCTCTTTCCAAATATTCTGAAGGTACTCCGCACTTTGTCAACCTCTGCAAGCAAACACCCCACCAGTATCCAACATGGATGATCAGAATCCAATTAGCATTCTTGACTAGCTGCATTCAGCAGCACAAAATATCCAACCGACCTGAGTCACTTCCTCCGTCCTAACGGACTTAGCAACGCAAAAACTATCATCTAGTACAGCACATCCCGAAGCATCTTTCATGCTCCATCATAATCATCAAAACAGAAATTAAGGAGACCTGGATCCAAATTTTGCAGAAGACCTAAAAAGCCTGTATAAATGCACACACTTTAGATTCTCACGCCACTTATTCCGACCACTGTCGTTGTTTAACCATCGACTACCACTCTTGACCTAACTGAAATCATCACTAGACTCTAGCAACTGAAAGTAACAACCAGTTTAGGATGGCCGATCGGAATGACACTGTAAAATAAAGAACCACTCCCAGATGGAGACCATATTGCCCCTCGAAAACCTTACTAAATACATGATTTACCAAATCAGTAACAATCAGCCATAACAAATACGATTTCGTTCCGATTCATTTGTAGCAACTACGCGTCGGATTCAGAAACAATTCCTCCAACAATTATAAGCACTCCCTTCTGCTAAAAAAAATCAATCGGTCTTTGTAGCTACATAGTTACAGACGGCCGCAAATTCACTAGAATCATCAAAATATGCTTAAAAGCGTGATCCACAAACGTGAACCCTCGAAAAACTGCCAATTCTCCATTCTTATCGTCTTCACATCAATTCCACAAGTAAAATAGCACGCCAAGCACTGCCCTTGACCTAACTAGAAACGAATGTCATCACTACTGCATTCCAAGTGGAAGTAACAACCAGGTTTTAGGGCGACCAATCCGACTGACATTGTCTGAACCGCTAACTACTTGGCAGAAGGAGACCATACAGAACGTTGAGGACCTTACTAAAACGCATAAATGACCAACCCAGCATCTATTAGCTATGACGAATGCGAATTCTTTCCGCTTCATTTGTGGCAACCAAGAGTTGGAATCAGAAAAGCTTTCCCTCCACACAACTCAAACGATCCTAATCACTCTATTCTTAAGAAAACAAAAAAACAAAAAAACAAAAAAACAAAACAGCTAACAAAATTACAGAGCAGTAACATCGCCGCAAATTTCCTAAAATTTTGGAAAAACATAGCAATTCACATATGCGAAACGCTCTCACACCGTCAATTCTCCATCCCAATCCTCTGCACATCAATTCCACACAACAAAAAAGCACAGGGAAACCTACTTGCAAAATGCCGGCATCGCTAGAGACTGTCACTACAGACGATGAAGTAACACTGCTGCTGGACGTTCCGCCCGTGGCGGTGCTGGCCCCCGCGGAACCACTCCCCGAGGTCGCTTGATGCCCGTCCATCCCTACCGGTCTGTCCCCTTCCGCTTCATGCATCCCACACCAAGCCGACGAACCCCATCACCAGCAACTGCTCATCTCCAAATCCTCCACATCCAGCATACGCCAGCAGCTCCCTCATCCCTCTCCCCTCCCGTTTGCCTGGTCAGTCGTCTCTGACGCGAACAAAGCGCACAATCCAGCAGCAAAAGCTTCTTGCACACAAGACTTTGGCCGCTCAAAGGAATTGGACAAACAGAAAGAGGCACCGAAGAGTTTTAGAGGGGAGTTGTAACAAAAGCGGCGCTGCGGCGATGGCGTGAAGGTGCTGGGAAACACATGCGACATAGAAAGGAACCACCGGCACCGGCATCACCACGAGCATCACCAACAACAGGCGATGACAAGATCGCAAGGCCCTTGAATGGACCTGACCAACCCGGGCCCGCTCCTCGCTTCGGGAACGCCAGGTGTTCCCCTCCTCACCCGGTGTTTCTTCGGGTCGGGCTCGGGCCTCGCTCGGAGTGCGCAGCAGACCCCCCAAATCCAGGGAGAATGTAGATTCGGTGCCTCGAAGGATTTCAATATGTAAGATTCCGGAAATTTGGATCCCATTCGGAATCCACAACTCCCGGACCCACTCACAAAGACCGGGGGTGACATGTGAGCGTTTTATTGGATGGAATGGTGGGTTGGGTTACCTCGCTTGGGTTAACTTACCTCGGTTGGGTTGCCTCCTTGTCCTAGTCACGCCGAATCAATACTGGACTGAAGTTTTTTTCACCTCTGGGGATCATTGCAGGAACTAACGGAATTATTTACCACTGGGTAATCAAATTTGGAAAATCTGAAGTCAAATTTGAAGTCATATTTGAAGTCACATATTACCTCTCAAAATTCCAGAAGGAGAGGAAGAGTTTTGCACAGAAGGCTTGAAACTGCCCACTTTGTCCAAAAAGTTGAGGGCAACATAACTTTTGATCCGAGCAAACGATTGGAACAATAATTACATTCCTACCAAGGTGGTACATGTTCACACCTTGTGTCAAAATTCCGTGAACATCCGACCCAAATTGACTTTGGTACGTACGTACCCAAGATCTCTTACATATGTTGAACAGTCACTTGGTCCTTTAGGAATTAACAATGTTATATCCTCTTTTATGCATTGCCATAGAAAGCTATCATTTTATCAACTCCACTATATCTTTTTCCTTTAAAATATGAGTTGACCCCAAAGATTGGTAGAATATTCTGTGCTTGTCAGTTCTATTGCCAGAAGACATCGATTGTAAATTCATAGAATCTGAGTCTAAGTTTGTTTGTTTTTTGAAACCCAGAGTTCATTCCAAGAGAGACTAAGTTCAGTTATTCGTCTGCAATTATCAAAGGAACAACAAAACAGGATATATCAAAATTCTGCCATACACACATTCAGTTCAGTTGGCTCATGGCTTAAGCCTAGATAAGTTAGTAGAACTATCCCCAACAGACTCTTCATTCACGCTGGTCAATTATGACCAGAGTTACTCTTCTTCTTCAATTGGCTTGTTCAAGAATTTACAACTGAACAATTATAGCTCTTGCTTTTCTCTTGGCCATTGGCCCCATGACAGACCCAGTGGTGGTCTGCACTGGTCTCAATGCAGGGGCACAAGCATTTGTGACAAGAGCCTGTGGAAATTCATGAATTTATGTTAACTTAAAGGTACCCAATTGACTGCTGTAGTATGGACATGCTTGGCAGTGTCAGGGCCCGGGATGGACGATGGACGGACTGAGGGTGAGAAAATTTCTCCATGCGGAACTTCTGGCAGGGGATTCGGTAACTCAGCAATACATTACCCCATGCAAAATCTCAGACAAAGGTTAGGGCCTCTTCACACTATGGCCGTGTTAGTCGAGAGGTCGTGGGAGTGAATGACCTAAACTTTGATGAGAGTCTAAAGAAATGGGCTATTATCTTAAAAGGCAATAAAAAATAGGATTTAAAGTCTTTGGCCGGCCACAATGTGAAGTCTCCAAAGGCCAAGTCCAAAAGGTCCAAACCTTGGCAATGAACTCCCATGGTCTCTCAATTTGGACGGCCATAGTGTAAAGTCTCCAAAGGCCAAGTCTAAAAGGTCCAAATCTTAGCAATGAACTCCTATTGCCTCTTGATTGGGATGGCCATAGTGTGAAGCCTCCCATGGCCAAGCCCAAGGTCCAAACCTATACCAATCTAATGATTGAGATCTTGTTAGATTTTGATTTTTAATGAAAAAACTCCCATGGCCTCTTCACTTAAATTTGTCTCTAATTTTGCTCGACCCAAATCTCTAGTCAAGAGTCCGTCCCCATGTAAGAATTTGGCTTCTATGGAAGCAATTTTTGGGACATCCAATTTGATGGACTTTGGCTTGTGCCGCATAGTGTGAAGGGTTGAGAGGCCAAACTCATGGTTTCTTGAAATGTGATTGGTGGAAAATGACAGACTCTCAACCTTCAACCATAGTGTGAAGTGCCCCTTAGAGTAAACTTGCCATTCACTATACACATCCAAAAACCACACAACAATTGTTGCCATTTGCCAAACACTAACCACACGATGCAACCAGGGCTTTTGTTTTGGACTAGTGTCCCTTGTGTTGGCTTCACTGCATAGGCCAGATTTTGGAGGGATAGATTTATAGTGGTCAGATTCTGACAAATCTGGTGAAATTTCACCAAAAAAAAGCCTTGGATGCAACTACGAATTCAATTGCGAAAAGAACAAAATTTTGTATCACCACCTAATTACCACACACTATGCCGTGAGGGGTTGTAAGGAATTTTTAGCTAGATTTTAGCTTTATCGCTTTTAAATTGCAATCAAATTTATAGAAAAAAATATTTCTTCATTTTTCTCTTCACATATGAATCTTCATATGACATTTAATAATCACACCAAATTTCAAAACATGTAAGTCACTATATTTATGTGTAAATTTATGTGGAGAAGGATTTAAATTTTGTTTGTGTGGTGATTGGCAAGTTTACTCTACTTACCCCCATGCAAAATCTTGGACTAGTTTAATTTGTTTCAAAAAAAAAGAAAAAAATCCTAGACTAAGTTCACTCTTTTGATGTCCTTGGTGGTGTAGATATATGGGACCAGCAATTTTAAAAAGCAATGTTGTGAATGGACAACTAGACAGTAACATTTAGTAGACTTCATGCCACTGCCTTTCCCCCAAAACAAAATGATGTGTCTTGGTGTTGGTTTGGTAGTAATCTTTTCTCCAGGGTTTGGCCCTCGGCTTTCCGCCGTTTGTTTTTGGTTTTCTTCTTGAAATAAACTCCGGGTTTTCAAAAAAAATGATGTGAAATATTTCTTAGCATTTCATCTCTTAAAAAAATTGAATTTTGTGAAGTATTTCACGTCCCATTAGTAGCTAGGGGGGCACATGGCATGAGGCATGAGAATGGTGAAAGGTTTATAAATTGAGTAGCATTAAAAAAAACAATCAATAAAAACAAGAGTAATTAGAAGCGATCCATAATCAAAAATATTCAATAATACTACACTGAATAGGGATATCAAGGGGACCAAAAAATGAAAGGGATTGATTGTAGAAAACTGTAGATGTTTGAAACACAATGTGCATCCCCCGGAGACTTCAATACCTATTAATGTACTACAAAGGTAGATATTTGTATAGTTTGGAATGTCGGTTAATTAGTACGGGTCTCCTAAAATACCCCTATTCAATGTAGATGAACTTCATGGAGAGGACTCAAGGCAATGTCTTTGAAGGCTACAAAATGTTATATCATGTAAAGTTGCAAAGAAGCAACAATAGCCTTCAAGTTTAGTACACTAAATAGTGAAATTAGATTGTTCCTCACTAGTTTCTAGACATTTTACACTATATGAATATGTATTGTTATTGTATAAGGATGCAATAATTTTCATCAAGCTAAAACCATGTGTGTGGCATGGGTTGGTGCATTGCTTTAGGGCCTAGTTCAAAGAGTCACATGCGCCTCCACATGGACAAGCAATGAGTCACGAGGTAATTTTTTGAAGTAAGGCAACTTAATTGTAAACGCAAACTAATTTCACTATTCCATGTAGTGCAACTCATTACAAAATTTGCAACTACATCCACCCCTTTGCATGAGCTTAAGTTAGTGGAGAAAGGCCATGGAGAACCAACACATACACTCATCCAAATTTTTATAATTTATGAAATGGAAGGCAAATTTCATAGAATTTGGATTAATGGTTAAAGAATCATGTCCAATTTAATCTTTTAATTTTCAACAAGAATTGTTTTTAATCTAGGTTTTTATTTTCTTAAAAAAAAATTCTCATGGATTTTCAGCTAAATTTCAAAGCAAGTCATTAATTTGCACACATTGTGAGACATGTACATTTTTCTAGAATATTTTTTAAAGATGAACTATGTGTATGCAAAGTGATGTAAGAAAACTTTTCCTCAAAGTTTCAAGGTAAATATCTAACTTACTATCGATGAAGTTTTATACTTTGAAATTTTAATATATTACACTTCAATGAGTTAGTTATAATCATTGGAGTTGGATTACAAAAAATAATTAGAGTAAATGAAATTTTTACCTACCCATGTTGAAACCAAAGACATATTTCACCTTGTAATTCTACACCTACTTAGTCAAATTGGGCACAAATTAGTGGGCTACACAACTAATAACATGACACATGTTCTCCCAAAAAGAATTTTTAAAAAATCTTTTAAGTTTAAATTACATTGGCCTAATTGAAAATGAAAAAAAACCACAATATGTACCTCCTAGTCATTTAGGCGGGATTAGCCAACCACAAAATAAGAGACAAACTCTTACATTTATTCCAAGGTGAGTCTTTAATGACAAATGCATGAGCTAACTCATTACTTAATTAGCTTGGAAATGAAATTCTAGTTAATGATTTTGTACTTTGGATGAAAATACAACCAACCATGTAAGTGACACATTGCAACTATATAAAATAGAGAAATTAGGTTACTTAAGTATTAATTAGGTTGCTTTACCGAGAAAAATTACCTCATGACTCACCACTTGTCTACATAAAGGCGCATACAACTCTTTGAATTGGTGCACCAACCCATGCTACACACATGGTTATGGGTTGATGAAAATTATTACATCCTTTTACAATAATAATGAATATTAAAATATTATAAAATATTGAGAAATTAGTGAGAGGCAACCTAATTTCACTATCAATGTAGCAATGTCTTGGCCTTGTGTATTTAATGTAATAAGTTGGATGTGTTTGAGTTGCAATGACAATTGCTAACATATGAGCTTAGGATCTTGATCCATGAATCTAAGAGCCTAGCCACATATATTATAAGCACCTTCTAACATTATAGGGTACCTATATTATGAAGACCTTCCAAAGTTATAGCGTATTTATATTATATTATATATATATATATTATTGACACCTTCAATAGTTGTAGAAAACCTACTTCTACTTGGGCTCTAGGCTTTTAGTCTTGTACATCTTAGTGTTGTTGCCTTGTAGCAAGTATTCAACTTTGAGGTACCTTTTAAGTTGTTCATTGAAGTTTTCAAATTGGGCTAAATATCAAGTTAACTTCCACCTCCAAAAATCTACTTGTGATTTAATGCCTCCATGTAAATAGAGAGAGAGAGAGAGAGAATTACATTATCATACCTCCTCCCTCAGTTTTGTTCATAATTTTTTTAATGAAAGCTTCAAATAACAAAACAATTAAAAACTGGAAGCTAGAGTTATTTTGGATTCCCCCATTTCTTGAATTGAAATTTTTCAAAAAATTAATTACTATGTATTAATGAGGTCAAAAGTTCTAAGAAGAAACTTATTTTTGTTTTTTGACTTGGCAATTAGAAATTAAGCATTTATGAAAACTAATTCATATATTCAAAATACATTGTTGTTCTCTCTTTCACCCTATATGTATAGGGAACTTGTCTTCTTCCCAAGTTTTTACAATGATTTACACATGAAATTATGTGATTTTCATATAGCAAAGTTCAATAGAATTTTCATTCTAAATGTTATATTCCAATTAATTTCCAATCAATATTTGACTGGATGCTTTAAATGCTTTAATTAGCTATTAGTATGACTTTTTGAATAATTTTGGCAATCTAACAATCTCATTTGTTTACCATCTATTTTCTACATTGATAATTATTATTATTAATTTATTTAAATTGGCTTATTTATTTTATTTCAAAATTTTCTCCCAACCCTCAATATCTTGATTCATTTTTCATCCCTTATATTATTTTTGAATCTCATAAGGTACAATATGAGCTAATATAGAGTTAATTTGGGGCCCCTCTAGGGATAAAAAATAGATGCTTGTGACTTGTTGGTTTAAAAAAATGAATGGGTAATTCCGCAAAGGTTCAAAAGGTGTGAATCAAAGTATTTTGGGTTCAATATCAATTTTCCTTCTAGTAAAAATTTGAAATCTTTGAGGAATCTAAGTGGTCTCTTTTTAAAAAAAGAATCAGTGCTAAGAAAATGCTTTCACCAAAAGCCACTTTATTTGTTTGAAACAAATACAAATTCCCCATGCTTGTTTTTTAAGAACGATTTTTAGAGTAGATAATTCAAAGCTATTTTGTTAATTCAAAACCATATTCTAACATTTGGGGGGATTGATAATTACTTCAAATTACTTCCATCATACATGTACTCTTCAAAATATGTAATATTTGCAATGAAAGAGTTTTCAGAAAAGATAGAGAGTACAAAATAAATGTTAAAAAACTAAGTAACAAAAGAATCTACAAATATTTGTATGGTTGAAAACTCATATCTCTATATATAAGTATAAGAGTATTTCAATAGTGACTACCTTGGCCATAGGGGGCCACATCCTTCTAAGCTTATCCCTTGAAGGACATTGAGACCCAAAAATGGTCAATGGATGAGAAATAAAAAATGCACATATTGGTCCAATAATTAGAGCATTGTGGTGACTACCTTGGTCATGGGGGGCCGTGTCCTTCCAGAGTTAAAATCCTAGAAGGATGCTACAAACACTAAATATTCAATGGATGACAATGAATCCTTCCAATTCTATGTAGGACAAAAAGGGCAAATGTTCATCCATGGAATTTTGTGTGAAAAGGGCAGATCTTGCTGAGTAGTTTGACCTCCAATGAGTGCACTTGGTTTTGTTTTTTTGAAGCAAATGATTTCCTGTGTACCAAAACAAATGATTTCCATGGTGACCAGCCTGTCCTTGTGGGGTTAAATTTGCATTCCTGGCATCATATATACACCAGGCGAATGATTTGTTTTTTGAGGGGTCTTATAAAATGAAATCCTTGTCATAGTCCAAGTGCTCACACACTCAAGTTGGCTGCCGAATAGAAGCTCCATTTCAATCACTCATTCAAGCAGAAGACAAAGTTCGACTGCAAAGCGAATTTGGTGGGGTCATATATATTATTTCATTATTATTCATTGTTTGGATTCACAGCCAGGCTCGAAGTTTGCCTTGCCTCAGACTGTCTGGTGGAGGCCACCTCCACCAAAATGGCCATCATTCCAATGAGAATACGGAAACCGGGAATGAACTACACTGAATAGGGGTATTAAGGGGAACAAAAAAAATAAAGGGACTGATTGTAGAAAACTGTAGATGTTTGAAACATGATGTACATCCCCCAGACACTTCAATAACCATTGATGTACAATAAAGATAGATATTTATATAATGTGGAATGTTGATTAATTAGTATGGGTCCCCTTAATACCCCTATTCAGTGTAAAATACATTGAGTCATTCCGAAGGGCATATCATACCATCGAAATTGTACATAAATTAAACTTCCATGGACAAGTGAGGATTTGTTTTGAGGAAGACCA
Organism: Straminergon stramineum; assembly: GCA_963920665.1. Classification (NCBI taxonomy): domain Eukaryota; kingdom Viridiplantae; phylum Streptophyta; class Bryopsida; order Hypnales; family Calliergonaceae; genus Straminergon; species Straminergon stramineum. Next base: position 16,680,273 of record OY987263.1, read on the forward strand.
CTTGAGCATTGTGGGTGGGTTTTTTTTACAATGAGAGAAAAAATAGAAATAAAGGACAAAAAATGGGACATTCATTTTAATTTCTGCCCCCTTGGCGGCCACAAGTGGTTTCATTCATTTCCAACTGACGACAAACGGCACATTTAAAGGTTCTTTGCCAGGTAGGCTAGGGCATGACTGATTCTTTCCTATCCAATTCTCGTCACAACTACCAGTATCATAAGTGGCAGCATCATCATCATCAGTACGCTATGCCAAGGAAGAAGCCCACTCGGGGCATAACGTACTGCTGGTGAGAATGGAGCAAGTTTATTAATGTTTGACTCGGCCACAAATGATTCTGATGGACACGGTCAAAATTGCATTTTTTTTCTTGAGGTTGGCAACTTTGGTATAAGTTAATTGGCCGGGTGTTTTTTTCCTGTCTATAAATAGTTCATTGAATTAGCAAAGATGGATATATTTTGCTTTTGCACACTAGGAGGCTTGTAACTGGTTGAAAGCCCAAATAGTGGGTTTCAAGGGTGGTGGTGCAGGGATAAATAAGAGATTCATTGGCTTCCAAAGAACGACTATTAGCAATTCTCTCTAAGTAACAACAATGCACATGGTAGTAGTTTGGTTGTTTGTTCAAGACAAATTCTCCTAACTTAAAGTACCTAGTATAGTTGCAGCTTATTTAGTCACACTTCAAGTATTGTGTATATTTTATTATTATTAGATTGGATAATTTTTTTTTTTTTTCATCAGAATTAACAAGGAGGTCATAGTGCAATTAAAAAATGTGTAATTTAAATACTAGATGCAAAAGCTACATGGGTTCAAAGTTTTGGGGTGGATGACTTTGAACAAGCATGTGTTGTTAAATTAACATTGTATGCAATCTCAAGTTCAATATGTACTCATCATCAAAGATTTTCCAAGTGGCCATTGCACCTAAACAATGCTAAGGTGGATTTGTGTCCTTTAGATGATTGGATAGACCTTTGTAGTATGCAACAAAGAAAGTTTCTTATCCCATGGAGTAGGGGAGAGGGGATGAGGAGTTGCTTGAACATGCTTGCAATAGACGGTGTTGGAAATTCCTTCATAGTGGTCTTTCGTGACTTAATTAGAAAAGAAGATGTTTAATCCACAAACCACCTATAGTGCATTTTCAACATATTTACTCCTTGCTTTTGATTCAAATTTTAGTCATATAAATTATCTTTTTAAATTGAGATTAAAAAATGAAATAAATTTCATCATGTCTACTTTCTACTCCAATTTGAAGATATGAAGATTTCTTAAATTAATTAATTTATTCAAATTTGATTTTAGGTCAATAACCACAGTCTACTAATTTTTGAATCATAGAATCACACAAAAAAATTAATTTACACCATGGTATTCCTCACTATTCTTTATAACTTATGATGAGGTTTTCAAAACATTTAATCTTAAAACAATTTGAAGCTCTTTAGGACCAAAATTATTTTATAATACTCAAACCCCAAACAAGGCTAAAATTTTCATCTATAGTTGTTCATCAACAAATTCATTTGTAGGATCCTTCAATTAACTTATGAGAGTACCCCCTCCTCCAATTTTAGAATTAAAAAACTCACCAACAGCAAGATCATGATACTTGGATTTCAACTTGAAGAAGTCTTTTCAACTATTTCCAAATGGTTAGGTTTCATCTTACAAACATTTTATACCAAAAAAATGTAGATCCTACAAATTTCTACTCTCCATAATATGTTGAAGAAATAAGCTAGAAGTTAAAAAAAATTGACATATTCATACTTGAAAAATATATGAAGTAGAAAGAAGTAGAGTCTGATTTATAATACATACTAAATTTTAAAGAATTAGTTATGGAATGAAAATTGTTATAATGTATTAATGTATTATACATAAAAAATCTACGCCCAAGGATTTTATTTCATTTCAAAAATATTAAAATTGAATTAATTAAAGGATTTCAAAGTTTATTTTAGAAAAGAGATGCCATAACTGCTTGCAAATTAAAACTCCTCATAACTTTCATCTTGTCAATGAAAATGGAATGATTCAAAATTTTCCACGTATATACAAATCTAGGAAACCAAGTTAAAAAAAAAATTATAGAGTTGCTTGGGGAGCAACAAAAACTACATATATACAATATTTTTTTAACCATGTAGTCAAAAGTTATGAAAATTGCACCTAAAAGCTATTCCTCGACCACATGTTGTATTAAACTTCAAAGAAAAAAACCCGAAAATCATGTTTTTAGTGAGCTACTTAAAATTGCTAAGTTGCCAAAAAAACATTGTTTGCTCCTTTAGAAATTAAGCATATATCACATTTAATATGAATTTTCTTCATTGTCTATTACTTCAAAAATTAAATGCATTTTAAAATTTTCATTAAAAAATCTAAATTTTTGATGAATGTTAAAAAACATGTGATTTCATGTCTAAAAAATAAAATAAAATACTTTAACCCACATTTTATGGCAAAATGGAACATACAAAGCCAAGGATTTTGAATTCATAGGTTCTCTCTTTATTCCCTAAAAGTTCCAATTTTCAAGTAAAAAATAGATCATTTAGTGAACAAAATGCAAATGTCTTTTATAAAAATATATCTAAACGAACTCATTGTTCATATTCAAGCAACATTGTGTAATGCCAATTACTTTAAAAAAAAGTTGGAGTCAATTTATTGCATACATCATGAGAATATAAGAATTGAAACTAGCCCACATTAATAGTGTGGATGGATGCTTTTGGTTCCTTAGGGCCTTGAGGGGATAATCCCTCAAATACTAAGACTTTTCTCCATCAAAACTTGCTCAAAACTACCATTTCTAGTGCAAAAAACAAAGTTTTTGATGGTACTCCCTTTGCCCCAAAATGATCTTTCAGTTGCTCAAAAATGATCATTTTTGTTCTTGAAGATTTAGTGAATGGATAGCTTCATTGAAATATTAAAAAATGGGTTGAAATATCATTATTTCTAGTCTTAATCCTCAACATTTTGTTCAATCGAATCATTTGGGGATGGAAGGAGTATTTTTTCCATACCTAACCACAAGATCTTGCAATAGACTACTTTGAGAATGTGTAGAAGAATTTTTAAAAATTTGACCAAATAGATTACAAGATAAATGCATTCAAAGTGAAGAAAACATGATTTCTTGGCTCAATGGCAAACTAGTTTACAAGACTTTGAATCCTCTTAGTTAACCCTTAAATGATGTGCGATTCTGGGTATAGTCACACTCTTTGTCACCATATTTCTAGTCATTCAGAATACAACTAGGCGCATTGGCCACTCTGACCAATGTGACGGCCTTCAACCCACACCTGGTCATTTGTTCACGCACTGAAGCATTAATCCCTCATCGCTGAAGGCGACCAAAAGTATCCTCACATATTTTCAAGTCCAATTCAGAGTGCTGGAACTTTTGCATTGGATGTCCTAATTCAATAAAAAAAATTTAGGAAATTTGTGCTCTCTCTTCTAGTTTGTGTGGTAAAATTTTCAAATCAATCCAAGATGTACTAAGTTTTTGGAAGTCAATCAAAGTTCATAGGTTCAATTTGAATTCACCAAATTGCATTTGATGGTTGCAACTTTGGGGGCTTGTATCTCCTTCATCCCATATTCATTTTCAAATTTTTTTGTTGAGTTATATTTCCCTTGAAGTCTAGTTATTGTGATAAAATTTTCATATCAATCCAGGTTGTTTTGAATGTTTGGGAGCAATTTGAAGTTCAAAATTAGGACATTTTTGGATTGTTACAGTGAACTTTGGTGGCTTGTTTTTTCTTCACACAATATTCATATCCAATCATTTAAAAAAAAAGTTGCACATACTAGTCTAGTTTGTGTGGCTACAATATCAATACAAGAAGTTATGAGTGACTAAGAAGCATTTTAGTTGGAGGTTTAGATTTTGATGAGTTCTTTTGCAACTTTTCTTGCTATTTTTTGACATTTCAAAGCCATTTTGTAGACATGAGTCAATTGAATGATATTTTTTTTCATAAATGTGTTTGTATGTTGATTTTGAATCACTTGATAGTTTAAAGTTTTTATATTTGAGTAGGTTTAGAAACTGGATTTCACCTCCAAATGTGTCTATGGGAAAAATTTAGCATCCTTTTTCAACACTAAAACATTTTAATCTTGCTATCTATGGGGTCAAATGACTCCAAATTTGATGTACGCCATCTACAACATGTACACTACAAGATTGTACACTTGAGATATCTATAACTTATTGACATTTATATCTATAGTACTTTAAAAGTAATGATATTTTTGAATATGTTCAAGCCTTAGGCGATGAAGGATTAAACCCCAACAAACAACCATATATCTATGGAGGAGATTATGTTCTCATTGGCTTGCACTCTTCACATGAAACATGCAATAAGTTCGGAATTGGTTCCTTAGATTGACCATCCTCGATTTGGAAGAGGTACTTCTATTTGTAAATTCCACAAATGGGATTTCCCTAGACCTTAGTTCATAATGATTGTGCCTTAAGTGAAGTGTGCTTTCACAAATGTAGACGACTACAAGTGAAAAGAGCTACAAATTATAACCGAGGAACTTGATAGAAATCCCCTTCTAGTGGAAGATTTTAATGAATTTCAAAGAGGCTCATCAAATCTAGCAATTGGAGGAGTGTGTATAGTTGATGCTAAGTTACAAACTGAAATCCTAGCTAGAAGCACATGCAACCAACCTAAGCTTACCAAAATTGAACTTGCAATTCTAATAAAAAAATTTCATTGTAGAGAAATCACAACTTCACAAGTTTGCTCTTATCAAAACTTGGGTTACAACAGAGTTACAGAACAAAGTCGTGGGCATGAATCAATTTCAACCAAGGGAATCCACTATAGTTGAGAAAGAGGTGTAGCACATCTTCATGACTCATGCTTTGGTCCATTTGTGACCATCTTCTCATCCTTTGGATCTTCAAATGCAAGTGTCCAACCAAGAAAACAATCACCGAGGAAATAATCACCAAACAGAAACCCAACTATAAGCTTGGGCCAAAATTATAATTGTGCTCTTCACAACTTAGTGTACCCATACTAGAGTTGTTCAAACTTTCACATACGAGTTGCGTCCATCACCCTTGGTGCAACCTTTGCGGCCTTGACAAGTATTCCCACTCATAGTAGTATATGTTGCAAATTGTAGGCTAATTTTGGCTGGAACATCATTTAAGGTGTAAAATTTCAGTCTTGTATAATTGAGTTAGAGAAAACTTATCATGAAGAATTGAATTGAAAGTGTAGGAAAAAAAATCCATAAAGAAAAAAAATATGATTTTCATCTTTAAAAGATTGAAGAAGTAAGTCTTTGAGGGAAAAACTAATTAATCATTAACAACTCTATTATGGAATTCAAACACACTAGGTGAGATTGTTCTAGAGATCAAAGTTAACCCATGGAATTTTTTGTTTTGGAAAAATATGAAAATTAAGTTCTAAAACAAATCTTATACACGTTTTTTAAAAAGGATGCTTTGATTGCCTACAAAACAAGATGTTCCATAACTTTCACATCACAAATCCACATGAAATGAACCAAAGTTTTTCATGTAGACAAAAATACAATCTATGAGAATTTTAAAAAAGAATTATTTCTAGATTTTGTGGATTTCTTTTTCCACCTACTAAGTTGAAATTTGGACTTATTGTGGTATAACTTTTACTCCCAATCATCAATAGAAATGTAAATTATATTCCTAGAAACCTAATAAGTTTTTCTATCCTACAAAAAAGTTTCAAAAAATTGCACCAAAAATTGAGCTCAGAAGAACATGCCCCAAATCCCATTTGTCCCCTGTGGGATTTTGCCTTTGCCTTTAAGGGTTAATGGTTAATAAAAAAACCTATCACAACCAAAATTGACAATTTAAGGACTGACATAATAAAACTACAAATTCATTTTAGGGTGTTAAATTTGAAATGCATCCCCAACCAAATTCAAGTCACCAAAATTAATCCTAAATAAAAATTGTGTTTGCAAATTCTCGGTATAACTGGGATGTGATTGTTGACAGACTCGTCTTCAAAAACGAACAGTAGCACAAGGCAGCAATGTGAGCTTACTCCGTAGCAAACAGGCATTGCTTGGAAGCTGCTAGACTGCTCCATTTCTGATATAAAACACATTCAGCAGCTGAACCCCACGAGAAATGAGGTCCAAACATGTAGGTTCAACCAACCAAATTCTAATGAAATTTAGATACCGCTAGATATACTGTAGAAATTGGTCTGAATCGAAAGATTCTTAGTAAGCCTAATTCTTTGCTGAAAGGGCATTTTTGCTGTTGGGCTATGTCTGATCCAACTCTTCTATTCTATGGGAGACATAATTCGCCCTTGTCCGTGCAAAGAGCGGACTTTGGGTGACATGCTCACAAACAGGGACTGGTTTTGTTCAGAGCCTGTTTTGCACATGAGTTCATAAACGTGAACCTTAGAGAATTCCACTATGATGTTGGTCGCAAGAAAATACTTGAAAATCCTGAGCGCCATTCCATTCAAAAATTGGGAAGTGTATAGAATTCGTCACTTGCGTCTACTCCATTTCTAGAATATCATCACTGCATGTTTGAAACCGTAAACCAGGGCCCAGGTGGCCTGTTGCTGTTGGACAGAACCAGCAGGAGACACTAGGTCCCAAAGCCTGCATAAAAAAAAGCGTAAGAGATGATCACTATATTGTACCTTACTAGTGTAAAAATTAGTGTGTATTAGAAGAAGTAATTTAGTACCCGGTAATGAACATTTTAGCAAGTAGGCAACAGGGAAAGTGGTCGCAGCAATTACCCTACGCAATCACTAAGAACTCTGAATTTAACGTTGCAGACGAAGGATTGAACATGGACGATCCCAGTTGTATTTTAAAGCACCCTGACAAGGTCAAACAGTGAAGAAGCCATTTGTCCCCAAAAGTGAACACGGCAGGAAATAAAGCACATGAAGTAGGAAGCAGGGCAGAAACTTACAGTTACTAGATTGGTAAAAACGCCTACATCATATGGATGTCGATAATGATGCCCTGCCTTTTCTGCAAGCCATTTAGCCCGTACACCTTCGTGATACTGTCCAGCACAACGCACCATCTTAGGTTAGTGCAAATTTCAAACAGGGTATCAATTTCGCAAAAGATTTAGTCAAAGCTGTAACACTAGTTGAATTAGCCTGTCTCAGGTAATACTGCTATACTGAAGAAGGTATACAGTCTATTTGAGTATCATTTGAAGTACTGAAAAATACTCAATTACTAAGCAGTAAAAAGACGACAAAGGAAAGCCTTGGAAGTAGAACCTCGATAGTAGTCTTGTTGTGCAAGAGTAAAAGGAAGTGCCATGTCATCAAAACCCCTACTGCAATCAATACAGGTACCAAAATAACCGCACAGATCACCTGCATACAGAATTTGAGTATTTATGTCCACATTAGGCAGGGTAAAGCAAGGATCAGCAGCCATTAACCAGAATAACGTTCACGACCTGAGGTATGAAACCTTCCGAAACAAGATTCTATTCATGACTGACGAGAACTCAATGAATTTGATTACATGGAGTCGATTTAAAAAGGAACGAGCTTCATGTCATGAAACACAAAAAGAAGCACGGACTTACTCTGGTTAGTGCTGAAGATGCAACAGATTCACTCAGTACATTTGCATCCGAACCCACTGGTCCATCTTCTCCTAAAGTGTGTATAAAGTGCGTTCCTAACAGGATCTTCACCACAATAATACGAAATTCTTAGTCCCCGAACATTACACTTCTTGGTTCATGTAACATAAACAATGCAGGCATCCATCGACTAACTCAGGTTAGACAAGAATTCCCAATGAAACAAAATAGGGTGGACACGTACCATAGATTGTAAACTTGCACCGACTACATACAGGACGAAGAGAAAGAAGGCTTTGTAATTGTTGTGGCCGACACAGTTGTTGATCCATACACAGTGATGATCCTGTCAGACCACACATAGGGAAATTATTCATTAGCACCATGCCCACCTTCGGCATCATACCAAGGCACACGCTCTAGGTCTGAGAACAATTCAAATCTCACAATACACTAATTACCTCTTGAGGAGGTGATGTTTTGTGCCCATCAAATCAAACGAGAAGGAACAAAAAGGACGCGGACAAGCGTTGAAAATAGCAATGCCAAATCTGGATCAACAAAAATGTAAGACCACCCAGTTCATTGAGACGCGTTTCTATTTATGAACACTGCTAAGACCACCAAGAGCTCGGAAAATTGAGCATTAATATTACCATTCGGAGTACACATCGTTTGCAAACTCGGCAATGGTGAGCTCGAGGTGGCTTGTACTGTTCACACTTTTGGCAGTACCGATCTCCACCCTGCAGAATATCACACTAGGACATCAGTTACAAAACTGGCTACTGGCTTAATGGACGAATATGTACTCACCTTCAAGAATTTAGTCCCTTCAGCGAACTGCACAAGTTACTCACTCTACCTTCTCCATAGCCAATAGGACATCAAACTGCTCAGGAAATACCCCCCTGAAATGGACACTTCTGGTACATTCTCTCCAAAGAACATACACTGGGTGTCCTCAGAGAAGCAGTCTATCTTGTTAATTCATAGAGCACCATAGACATCCAAACTTGTGTCCTACTATTCAAAGCAGAAATTCACTTGTGCCCATCGTGTGGCACGTCATATCCCCTAACCGCGATCTAGATAAGCTAACAAAAATCTTCACAGCCTTCATCTGAGCCTTCAAGATGGAAGATAAAATATAGGCATCAAGAAGTACAGAAATAAAGCAAAATAGCTTAACATTCAAGAATTAGCCCAAGAATTAGCCCAATCCAGGAAGCAGTCATGTGGCAAGTTTGATTTGTGAAAAGTAAAGAAAGGCACCGGAAAGACCTTGCGCTTGACTTCCTGCAGTGTAACGCCTTCGTCCTCCAGATCAGGTAGGTAGGATGACGGAATGTACCCGGGATCTCGTACCACTGCTAAAGTGTACGACAGCAGAGCCATAGTGCACAAGACGGTCAAGAGTGCTACATTGGCGAACCCAGATGATGTACTTACATTCAACCAGGGATGTATGACAAGCACTACCACCGTATGGTACACAAACCCTATAATGAGCAGGACTACCACCACGGGCACCGAAACAAATCTCCAGAAACCCATATCTTCAAGCCTCGTTGTCTGACTCGTGTTGAAGTAGACGAATTCAGCATTCCCATGTGGAGTAATCTTCATAGACTGCGCACAGTATAACTCCTGCACTGAGGCCGCTATCTCCAAGACATAGAAGCACTCGGCAAATCCTCATCAACCATGCAAGAAGGTCTTACGTTTCATCTATTCACTGATCAGACGAAACAGCTAAGCTCATATTTGAGGTTCCAACCACATCTGATCTTGCTCTCTAGTAAGCGCCTACCAGAGCTGCCAGTAGCTGCTACGTTGAGGCCGATCCTTCGACCTTATAAACATGACTTCAGCAAGCATACTCAGGCATTAAACCAAAATACCGGAAGACGACAGATAAGGATCTCAGCATTTCGGAGTACAGGTGCTCACGAATTTCGTGCTCTAGTCGATATTGATACGCTTAAGACTGCACACACAAAAAGACCAAATTCAATCAGTTGGAAGTTGATCATAACAACCGAAATGACAATCTCTAACCGACAAGGCTCAAAAATGAACAAGCAAAAGAGAACACCCTAACCAAGGTCCATTCAGAATTTCGCTAGCATATCCTCTTAAGAAGACAAATGCCCCAATTCTGCCAGAGATATCGACAACTGGAACAGAGATTGAAGTGCAAGCAAGCTTCGGAGTGCAAGTAAAACCTGAGGTCGAATACGAATGCGATCGCAACCTTCCGTAACAATTTCCTAGAGTCGCTAACTCAAAAACTTCTCCACACAGAACAGCAGACTACTATTTCTTTCTCATACAGTATACCAGAAGTAAACAATCCGCAATTGTGAGCTTCCAAAAACACCCTTCAAATAAACTCCAACACTCTCAATAGGATTAAAATTCACCGCTCTCTTCCAAACCGACCACGACACAGCAACCAATAACCCACAAATTTCTCAGCGAGGTTGGAAACACCAGATTCACGATTACCAGAACACCTCGCTAAATAAGTTAACTTACATCGCACATTCATGCACCACCTTCGAGAGCTTCAAGCTCAAAAAAAAAATGGGACAAAAAATCTCATACCCACAAATGGTCAAATTAAAATTACACACAATTTCATTCGAACATTCGAGTCCTTCGAGTAAGAAATTCGAAACCTACCACGACCGCATCGCCTCCACACACAAACGAGAATCCCGTACAAAACCCTTCAAACCCTACCGACGCAAACTATTTAAAAACACAAAGCGCGCTAGCTGATGGAAAGAGTAAGTTATTGGAGAGCAAAAGAGAGGCTGGGACGCGCTCTCCATGAAAAATGCGGGGAAGAATATTCTTCTCTTCAAAACAACCAAACTAACTTAACAGGAGTACAGTGAGGAGCGAGATCATACAGAAAGGGAAGATTCATTGCGCAGGGCCAGAAGCTGCAGCGACAAACGCAACGAAGGCACTGGCTTACTTCTCGACAGAGCTGTACAATGACGACGACAGCAGAAGCATAGTAAGGCCTCGGTCTGCAACAAGTCCTGATGCTCGAGGTCCCAATGATTCGAGGCCCCAAGTGTTGATCCAGGTCTCCATCGACGTGCCTTTTGGCGGCATTGAGGACAGTGATCGGGGAGACCCGCGGGTTAGCATATTGACCACAAAATGAGGGTAAAGAATAATTATATGAAATTTCTGTAAAACCAATCAAAATCTTTAACAGAATTTTAAATTCTAGTGTTTGGAAAGGTAATAACCCAACGTAGGTACATGGATTTTTGAAGCCTTGCAAAGAAGGGTTGGGTTGGATTTTCCTTTTAATATATAAAGTAAACCTGCCTATGATAGGTAGAATGAGTGTTTTGCCCTGTTGCAATTAGCAAAAAAAATTCAGAGTTTTTTCCATACAAAGATAATTGAGAGAGAAGAAGAGAGCAGTTGAAATTTTATTTTTCTGACAAAGTATGAATTTCTTATGAATTTTTGAAGTGTGATTACCAATTGGCCCAAAAGAGTCTATAGACTATCCCAAAACCAACAAAAAGTATATGCATGATGGCCATCCTACCACCTAAAGCAATCAAAATATTTCCTACCATCTATACAATATTTCCTAACATGGCCAGAACATGAAGAATTAGAAAAATCACTTGCTTTGATGAATTACACTGAAAAGTTAGAAGTTCCTAAAATAGGCACTCATAACTCCATCACCATCACCCAAGCCATTGATTTCAGTCAGTAACCAACCTAATGTAGTCCTAATCTTATTTATTAGAGAAAGTTTGTCATGGATTGTTGTAAGATTGTAATGGGTCATTTCCTAGGTGCCTGTCATGGGTGGTTTGTTTGTCATAGGCAGGTTTACCTCATGGTACGTTTAGACTTGCGCTTATGAAGGACCGGGTCTTAACTTAAAAACCTATGGTGAGAAGGAAGGAGCCCTATATTAGATTCCTAGATAAGGCTATATAGGTGCGTCATGTTAAGCGCTTTGAGGTGGGCCTTAACAACTGATACAATTGTTCACACCCAATGTTGTGAAGTGTTATTTTGGATGGTTACAAGTGATGGAATCGGCCAGTTAGGAGGGGCTAATCACACTGGAGGTTCAGTGGTACGGCCATTAGGCAAGGAGTAGGCCCCAAGCAGTCAGAGCATCTTTAGTTTTTGCTCTTGCCATCATCGTATGATTTGTCTATTTGTAGAGCTGCCACCGTGCATTGCTCGACATTGCATTTCTCTTTAAATGTAGTTGTTTGCTTTGGGGTATGGTGCAATTTCAAGCGTAGGATGTGCAATCGAAGCTTCTGATTTTGAAGGAGACGTTTCAAGAGGTCAAGTACATAGCTTACAAGTAAGCCCCTATGGCAATATGTGCAGATTGGAATTTCAGTAGTTTACCAGCAGCAACTGCCATCATCGGCTTCATGAGCTGTATGGTTTGAGCCAAATTGCCTTTCACATATCTTCTCTTTCTTTGATGAAATGCAAGAGTGGGAATGTTCAGCTACAATCTGCTCACGTTTTACACTTGTCTAACATAGAGTCATTTACATCAAACTGTGTGGACGACCTAGGGTTTCAATAGCGTTGGTCAACGTCAACGAGCTTATTTATAAAAAATGTTTCTCTCTGTTGTTAGACTTGTGGTGATGGAAGAACGTCGACATTGATAAGAGGATTCTAAGAGCGTTGTTCTCTAGCGTAACGTTGTCGAGTAGAGAGGCCTTGCCTTGGAAAAATGTGGGGTTTCTAGCTGCAACTAGATGTGGCCCAAATAATAAAAGATCCCCTGGTCATATAAAATCACAAACATAATAATAAACCCCCGGATGATGTCATATGAACCAAAATACTATCACATCTATATATACCCCTTTAAAAATGTCATGGAGTCTCAATATACATTATATGTGATAAAAGGTAGTAGAAAAAGTCATATCCTCCATAAACTCCCCTTGGAGAAGTGTTTAATAGAAAAATAAGTGTCACGGATGCTCTACAACTCCAAACTAAGAGTGTGATATGTCCCTGAAAAGCTAACAAAAATTTCTACAACGTCTCCAAAATTCACTCAAAACTAATCTACTTCCTGACTTTTATGGTCGGTTAAAGTTCACCCTTCTCAACTCAAAGGCAGCTCACCTATACTTCACTCTCAAGCCCATAACTTTCACATAATAACTCCACACTAAGAAAATAAATCCATTTTGGAAAGTTAACATAAGTATCTACACTCTCTATAAGTCAAACTCAAAAATAACATATTGTCCAACTTTTATAGTCCTCCAAAGTTCACTCTCTTAAAAGTCCGAGAGTAGCTCTTCACCTTTTCACTCTCAAGTCCATAACTTTCACATACTAACTTCAAACCAAGAAAATAAACCCATTTTGGAAAGCTAAAAGAAGTAACTACAACCTCTATAAGTTTCACTCAAAACCAAGATACTTTCCCACTTTCATAGCTCTTCAAAGTTCACTCTCTTGAAAGTCCGAGGCAACTTCACAACACTTCACTCCCAAACTCATAACTTACACATACTACCTCCAAACTTAGTGAGTGATAACTATTCGGAAACAAAAAAAAAGATACACAAGCTCTCAAAATTTCATTGCAAAGAACTCCATGTACAAAGTGCAATGTCTTCCCAAAGTAACGGGTTTCCCCAAGCAAACAAGGAGGAGGAAGAAGATGACCCTCTATCTCATCTGCCACCTCAACCTCTATGCCATCCACGTAAGCTAGTGGATTTTGACCACTAAGATGCCACATGGTCTATAATACACCCATGGGCCACCTTCTATCCTTGATAAGTCTATCCACATCATCTATGTGAACTTCTAATCCATTAAAAACAACCAAAGAAAGGTAAAACAAGCTTTACCTTTTGTTTTTACAACTTCAAATAAAAAAACTAAAATATTAAAACATCTTCAAGTATAGAACTAAATGTTTGTCAAATAAAGGTAAAAAAAATGAGTTCAAGTGGAGTATGACCCCATTTGTTTCTTGAGACTCTAAAAAAAAACCCTCCAATTGAACAAACAATTATGTATTTTCACATAATGAACACATTTACAATGTGACATTGTCCCCCCTCCAAAAAAAAGTCTTCAACTCCTCGCTCCTAAAATTCTAAAGTGAGTGCCTTAATTGTTGAATCTTTATCTTGGTTTAGAAGGTCTATGACTGTGGTGTAATCCAAACTAAATGTGTCATTGTTTCAATTATTGCGTGTCTTGATTTTGTGTCTTCTTTTCTGTCAAATGATTTAGTAATTTAGGGTATTTGTTGAATTTTCTAATCTTCCCCAGGGGCTGTCTTCGCTGCAGAGCAAAGATGGACTTGCAACCCAGTAAAGGTGAATTGCTGGTATTAGCTTCTGTTGCACTTTTCCAGCTAACGACGAATCAAGTAGTGGATGTGCCCACTATTGATGATGTTGATGAAAATAACTTTGTGGACCTACACAACATAACAGAGAATTCCACCCACTTATATATGGAGATGCAAACCATGACATGTGATGCACTCTATACTTTCCACTTAAGTAATGTCGCTACGCTGCTTGGTGATGTGCTTGGTGATGAGCTCGGCTCTTGGATGAAGCCGAGATCCACTACTTGATTCTTATGTTTTCTCCTTAATCAATATGATGATGAACATTGGGTTAAAATGTTCAGGATGAGCAAACCTATTGTCTTGTCCCTAGTGGAATTGTTGAAGCCAACAATCTACAAAAAAGACACGAACTACCGGCTTGCGATTCCCATCATAGTGTGTATGGCGTGCATGCTCTTTAAACTCAGTAGTGGTTCAAGTTTGCTTATTTGTAGTGAATTCTTTGCTATGGGCTGAAGTACAGTTTTAGTGGTGCTTCGACAAATTGTACATGCTATCAATACTGTGCTTCGATAAAAAAATTCTTGGCCTATTGGGAACACATTGTTGCGCACTGAAGTTGAATTTCGACAACTCTGCGGCTTGTCAGGAATGGTCAAGGCCATTGATGGCATGCACATCTCCATCTCTAACCCCAAGTTTGCTACAAATGATTACTTCTACTTTAAGTTTGGAAGGTATTCAATGAATTGCCAAGTAGTAATTGATAGTCGTAAGCGCTTTCTTGACTTGTTTGGGGGCATGCCTGGCTCTACAAACGACTCCTACATGCTGCAGAGGTCGTCTCTTTACCACAAAGCCATGCAAAACACGTTGTGGGTGCGTGAGTGACTTTCAATAGTTTCTCGCAATTTGTCGTTGGTGACTTGGGTTACCCATTGATGTCGTGGTTGATGGTGCCTCATCGTGGAATGACAAACCTCCCCATCATGGACGCTCTGATTAACAAGAAGTTGAGAAGGGTTTGAGGAGTTGTAGAAAATGCCTTCCATTTACTGAAGTAATCCTTCCGTGAGTTGTTGGTGAAGTCAGATTTGAATGTCTCCTTTTGGCCCAATGTCATTGTCACATGTGCTATATTGCATAACATGCTACTCAACCAAACACTTAAGGATGTGGAGAGGTTGCTAGAAGTACTACGACTAGGTCTTCAAAACAACGAAGTGTTTGAGGAAGTCATCCCTATGGACGCAGCCGACACTTTGGGGGATGAAGTGAGCCTAGCTCAAGGGTGGATGTGAGAAGGGAGCTTGGAGTCTCCCTTCGCCTACAACGCCATGGTCGTTAGGTGGACATGTGGTAAGCTCAACTTCTTTTCTTGTCATTGCTTTTCTTCATGAAATATAAACATATGTGAGAATGCTTGTGCTTGTTAGTAGCATTGAATGTGCAATTCTCATTAGTAAGCACAATACACTTGGCCAATGCTTGTGTGTTTTAGTGCATAGCCACTAAGACCTAACTCTATTGTGATAGAGTACTCCGTATGAATCTAACATTCTGTAATCATAGTTCATGGCAAAGACAGTCCTGAAAGGCATGCATGTGAGTAGCACAAAATGTGCAATTTATTTCTATTACACAAAATCTTATATACAAGGGGGACTCGCCGGTTTTAATGACTACCTTGCCATTCCGTTGTAGGTATGGGGAAAACTATTTTTGACTACGCCAAGTCTTTAGGAGGGCTTGCACATACATTAGTAGTGGTTGCTACAATAGATAGCAGAATATGAGGAGTAGCCACTTCCGCCACATATATCGGTGGCTTAGCAATCCTCGCTTGTGACACATAGGCTGGTGTTCTTCCTCTAGATAGGTGCATACCGGCACTTAGTACAGAGGACAATGTTGAGAGGCACATGACAACCTCCCCTTGTTTGTGAATAGCAAGTTTTGCATTTTCATTGGCCACATGTGCAATGACGAGGAGGCGGCAGTCTCACTCCCGTTGGTACTCCATTTGTTCCTAGAAAACTTTCAATTGCACGTCTATTTTTGAACACTCTAATTCCCTACTAGCTTCAACCATGTCACACATTTGGTTGGCCATGACGTCTCCAGTGGCTCTTGTGGTGGCAACGATGAGACTATGTCTGAACAAGTGTTTCCTCCGTTGTCATGTGTTACTAGGCTTTTGTTATGCATTGTAATCGGAGGTGTTGCTGGAACTCAACATCAGAGGCGTCACTCCAGTTGGTATTGCACCTCGCGAACACAGACTTGTACCAGCAGTGGAACTAGGCATACCAGCTAATGGAGTCTCGATAGCATTGCTCGGTGGAAGTGTAGGGGATGTGCTCCGCATTATAGTATCGTTTGTCCCCTCCGTAGTATTAGTAAAGTCCATTGGGTCTTTGCTTTCTATCTCCGTGTTTGCATCATTGTCACCTTCAAGAGTAGGGATGGAGTAGTTATTGTTCTCTATAGATAGAAGGTCTCTCATGTGAAGTGGCTGCATGGTAGTTTGCTTGTGAAACTACTCATGAATATTATAGAAAATATCATGAGGAAATGACTATGGCAAACCTTCACTTCGGCACACTTTGGCTGTCATACTCTAGTAGTCTATGGTGTTGGTGCCACTTCTATAGAAAAAATCGGCATTGCGTTTGTAGTCGGGAATAATTTGGTTCCATTTCGTCTTATAAGCAGGTCCATCACAATAGCACGGTGAGCAACCGACTTTCATCAGTTCTGAACTTATGCGATTCCACTCGGACATGAAAGAATGCATGACGTCGTGCCCAATAGCCACGTTCAACTCCTCCAAGTATAGGTCGCGCTTGGCATTCACAAGAGTAGCCACTTCTTTAGGTAGCCAATTTCGACCTTCGGTCTTTCCGAGCACGCTTTGACGAGTTGCTTGGACCTCCTTCTCCTAACATAGAGGCTACACTTTGCACCAGTGATTGTGCATGACCAACCGCTACTGGTCTTCCACTGACAATGGTACCTTCACAACCAATTGAAACGAAATAGTGAATTCAGAACTATAGTGACAATTGACTTCAGTGTCGAAAGCCTTGTTTGTCCTCTAAAGGTGGCACTCTAGTAAGGAAGCTCAAAAACAAAAATCATAAATGGGAAGTTACCTTGTGTTTGCATTTCCGTTGCTGCAATTGTTGGTCGTGGCATGTCATTGTGAACCATACTTGAACAATAAGTGAAGGTGGTAAACAAGCTTATAAGTGAAAAGGGATGCAACAATGCAAAGACTACGTGTCTATGGAAAGAAAAAGTCATCTGGGGTTTGCCTAATGTATTAAATGTCTTCATGTATGCATGTAGAGATGGGAGCACTTCTAGAGAATTGCACTTACCATTAACATTGATAGCAGTGGCATGAGTTAGTGGTCGTCCGTGGTTGTGACCGAAGGTACTTGTAGACCGCATCGACAAAGACAAGTAGACCAAGTAATTCGATATTCAGTCACATTCAAGTGGAACCGATCAATGATGCCTATGTTAAACAACTAGTAATTTTACTACTATAGAGTTTTCCTTCTTTATACATGACTCACAATTGAATGATTCTCAAGAGATGCTACGAAAGTATAGATTAGACCTCTTCTTCCTCCGACAGTAACAACGCCATTCGAACTGTAAGTGGAGGCATCCAAATGATTTTCCATTGCCCTACATAGCAAAAGTATATTTGTATAACTATTAATTGAATTCATAAACCATGCATGCCAACTGAATACATTACGACATGCATTTCCAATGAAGCATCATGAACATCGAAGGACAAGGCCCACCTCATACACGTACTATAGTGGAAGAAAAACACTATAGTTGATCGTCCAACAATGTTTGCAAGTCGACATACAAAGTCTAGATCTGTGTTGAAATTTAGAACTCAAGGTCTGCCATGTTCAACTACCCTCATTTAATTGATAGTTCTTACTTTTGCCTACCTCTTGAATTCTTGTGTAGGTGCTATATTAATGAATTGTCGAAAACTAGCTCCATAAAACTTACGCTCTTTGTTAATGGTATGCCTTCGGCCCCAGTACGTAACAACACTCCCAACTTCCTCAAATCTTTGTCCTACCTTGATTATGGTCCTACTTATAAGCTACCACTAATTCAATAAAATTTGCTACAGTACCCTACTGCCTTGGACATAGCAACGCTTCTATCCTCTACCAGTTGGTCGTCCAGCTAGGATTGGCATTCCCTTAAGACCGCTAGTGTGAACGCATCATCCTTCTTTCAAGACCACCAATAAGCACAACCCTTAAACGCAGGTCTGAACATACCTTTAGTTGTCAACCCCTTTTTCAGTTTCTATAAATTATTTATACAAACAAGTACTTCAAAGCAACACCAAAACTATCGTGACTTTTAAGTTTTAAAAAGATATGAGATGAGATAAAAAAGAAGAGCAGAAAGATATTCAAAATAGTGTAGTAATTAAAGAATAGAGAATGGAAAGAATCTTCACATAGGATTAGGTTGGATTTGACTTTCGTTAGAGACTAGTATGCCCTATATTGTTGCCATGACCATTAAGGTAGGAGGTTCTAAAAGCGAATGGGCATTTGGAACCGCCCATGTAGACTAGCCTAAAATGGACGTGAGATGGTCTTTAAACAGACCTTCTATAGTCATTGAATGGATCAATAAAAAAAATTATTTGTTGCAAGAGCCAATCATTCTCTTTGCTTTACCCAATATTCTCTAGAGTTGCAAGTGAATAGTTTATAGAAGACCTAGGGTCATAAATAGGGACCTATGACTCATCTTGTATAAAAATTCATAAGTAATTCAAAAATGCTTTATAAAATACAAAATGACTTGTGTTATAATTAGAATCTATTTCTCTTTGTCTGAAAAATAAGCTAAAAATATTCCCCCCAAAAAGAAATACATGAAAAAGGCGGACCAACCCTTAGATGAATGGTTTATGAGCCTCCTACCTAAGTATGTCATTTGTAATTGCCACAAAAGTGACAAATAAGCCTTCCTTAAATCTCCTTTCATATCCATTTTCAATCCTTTAAAAGTACAATGTTGACAAATATTTTTTTTAAGTGAATGTAAAAGTAAAAGTATCAACTCAATATTGTGGTGGCCAAATTGTTCTGTAGCCCAACAGCTACAACGTGATGGCCCAATGGCTCTTTACAACCACTTTTGTAATTTCCATCCAAATTTTTTTTATTTTTGATGAGATTAAAACTTCAAAATTCAATATCTTGCTCCCCATCAATCAAGAATGTTGTAAACTCTCTTCAATGTACACCTTCTCGCCAAGGATTTTTTAATGGTACCCAACACACTCCAATTGGAACCCATTCTCTAATTTTTTTAATTTATAAAACTTTGATATTCAATATCTTTGGCCCCTTCAATTTGAACACTAGAAACTCTCTTTTTTATGCACACACCTTTGCCGAGGGCTTTCAACATAACCATCCACACACTTGTCACCCTCACGTTTTAGGAAATCATGATGTATGTTTTAATCGTATAAGATATGGCTAAACTCCATTAAAATAATATCTACCTTATGATGGATAATACAATTATCTTCTCCCCGAGATCCACCTTAGTAGACATGTTTGTTTATTTTATCTAATGCAAGTTCACTAAAAGTACACATGATGTGTCCAAGAGCTAGTCATGCAAAATTTATGCATAGACATAAAGTTGCAATATGAATTATGAAAACTCCATATAAATTCTATAAGAGTCTTTTTAATAAAGAGAACATTCTTGTTATTGTATTAGTGACTCATCGTGTGTTGTAATGTAGATTAAGAGGCTAGAAATTATATTATTTTACTTGATATTGATCTTAAAATAGTAGTTATGGACTTTTGAAGGGTCTAAATAGAATCATAATTTCAAAAGTCCTTAGAAGAGTCAAAACAATGTGTTTTCCAAAAAAAATTGGAATCCTAAATGACATTAGAAATTGTAGATGGTCTTCAAATTGTGAGCACCAAATTACCCACCCTTGGTAATTCGCAAATACAACCAGGTTTTGGGTTTTGACTAAGTGACTCTTACTTCTAGGTGTCTAAGCATGGTCTACTGTGCCTTCCAAGCAATGGATCTTTTTACTAAGTGCCTAAGTGACCCCAAATTTGTAAGATTTGCTTAAACTACTTCCAATGTTTTGGCCAACCGAATGGATAGCCTGCTGTATGATCTGGATGGAACCTACGCCAGGGCATAACTAACCTAAGAAACCTCTATTTAATTTTGTGCCATTTCTAAAAACATAAAACTCAACCCTATCCGACCTTCCTAGACAAAGTTATGGGTGGATGAAGTTTGACTGCTATTCGGTTCTTCAAACTTCATCCATCGATTGCACTTAGCTCCCCAATTCAGAAAGATCCGAAATTCTTAGGGATGGGTCAAAAAAATTTCTCTTACCTAGATCTGGAGTTGGACCCTGATTGAAGATTCCTACAAAATTTTCATCCAAGCCTTACCTAAACTTCATCCGCTAATTTCTCCTAATCTATAATTTGGAATTAACTTTTCCATTCGGCCCTGGACCCTCATTGGTAGCCTCCTACTAATCTACTTAATTCTCTATCAAATCCGAAGTTTAGCTATTCTTCATCCAATTTGACCCTAATCTTCATCCGGCAATAACTTCCTCAATTTCCACCCGATTTGGGCGTGCCTCAGGGTTTTGGAAAGCCATAGCCTCCTTTAAGCTTGTGTCCCTGGAAATGACCTGACCTAAGGTCCTAAGGGTCTGACCTAGGGGTAGGCCTCAGCCCAAACCACTAGCTTCTAATTAGGGACCTAGAGAAAGGTTGGAAAGGGTTAACTCACACCTCAGAACTTGATTCATTGACCACGCCCACTGGAAGCTCTACCTCCTCCACCATGAACTCCCGTGCCGTGAGACAATGAACCACCGTTCTAACCATAACCTGGTACAAGGATTTAGTTGTTGATTTTATCCTATTTCTTTTCCCCTTCTTCCTTTTCTTTCCTTCCATACTCTAAGGTGGCCCAACTACCCTCCAAGTCAATCTCAAGGACATGTCATACCATCCTCTAAGGTTGAGCTACTTTTGATGTCCTATGTCTTACATCTTGTACTTACGTATCACACTTAATCTCGTGGTGATCACCTAATTCTAATCTAAGGGCTTAAGTAAGCCTTGGGGATTTCCCCTCCTATCTTATCTACCTCCATTCCTATCCTTCAAATTGTCCCCCCCCTTGTCACTCTCCTTCCATTCTTCCGGCCTTGCTTATTGTTTCGGCATTGTTCACGGGAGACGGGGAGTTAGCTTCCCTGTCTCAACGATCTGATTAGTGCAGCTAGGTGCTCTTGTTGATCTTCTTTTCTTCCTTTGATTAGTGTACCCTGCTTCATTCCTCCCCCCCTCCTGGACGGTCCTTCCCTAGTTGTTGGACTCTCCTTCTTCTCTTCCCACCCCTTGGACAACCCTTCCCCAATTACAAAACTCTAGCTCGATGGTTAATTACGGAACCCTAATCCAATAGTTAATTATGGAACCCTACCTGATGACCTAGCCCTATGGTTAATTACAGACACACACCCCCATGCCTGCCAACATGATGCCTAGCTCCATCCCTCCCTGGGTATTGGGGGTTCGAAGGAGGTTGGGCTTGAGTAGAGGCTGGGGTCTAAGTGGAGGCTGGTGCTCATTTAGTGGTAGGTGCTGGCCTTGTCGATTGGACCTCCTTCTTTTTTGCCAACATTTTGCTAACTACTAAAGGGGGGGTGGGGCGGCCAAGGTGAATTGACCCCATCATTGCCCCAAAAGTAGATGGATGAAGGGGATGAGGGGGCCATTCCCCGTCCTTCCCAAACCTCCTCCACATGCAACCTACCTCTTGCTCCCCCCCTCTTGCTCCCACCTCCTGCTCTCCCCTCCTTGTGACACTCTTCCCTCCCTTCTTGTCTTCCCTCGCCGCGTAACATAATTTTTGTTGTTTGAGGATACTCTTCACCGTACTTCAGAATACAAATTGGAATGATTTCACCGTGTTTTAGAGCGCAGATTAGAATGCTTTCATCGTGTTTTAGGGCACAGATTGGAATTCTCCTCACCGTTTTGCTCTAAATGTTTGAATTTTTGCTTTTTGATGTTTGGTTTCAATCTTGGAGAGTTGTTTCAATCTTGGAAAGTTGTTTTAATCTTGAAAAGTTGTTTTAATCTTGGCGAAGCTTCATGAAACGTGGATCTAGATCTTCGTAGAAGTAGGATCTACAATTTGAAATTTGGAGTCTCTTGTGCGACATTTCAGCAATGAGGTATGTGTATTTAAATGTGAGTTCAAGTGTGGCTTCTATATTAGATTGCTTCAAATTTGGGTTTAGGGTTTTAGTAGCACTTGAATAAGGTACAAAATCACTTCTTGAAAATTTACTACAAAATGTTTGAAGGACTTTAAGTGCAATCAGCTCAAAATGCATCCCTCAAGATGCAATCAACTCTCTTGAAGCCACACTGTTTGGTCTACTTGGTTGAAGCTACCTCATTACATTAATTGTTTTGCAAGTTGCATCAAGTTGGATCAATTTCAAATAGTAAGTAGCCATTCTCAATTATTTTCAAATTTCAAGCCAAAAAGCCAAAAATTCGTAGATGATCTCTATGGAGGATTAGATATGATGCATTCTCACATCAACAACTAGTTATAGTGACAAGGATTGAATGGAGCATTGGAGCCCCATCTTTAAAATGTATCCTACATTAAATTCGCTTTGTATCCTTGGTTATTTGAATCTTTGTAGTAAGTCTTCTAACAATAATTTTGCATTTTATTATCACTATTGAACACTTTGGCTTTAATTAATCTTCATACTTGAGGTGGTGGAATGTTAAATTTGAAGTATTCTACACACTTTTATACTAGTTTTATACAAGATTATATGGTTGGGTGTCTCTACCTTTGTCTCCCCAACCCTTTAAAAAATGTGTTTTTTGCATTAGAATTAACAATTTTGGAATGATTTTTGGTGAAACGTAGAGTATTGCACTTCACTATTAGAGTAGCCATTTCATGTTTCATATGTAATTAAAGTTGGAAATTTTTGACAAATTCTTAAAATAAGAGCATTCCTTTAAAATTTGTACTTTGTACATATAAATATTTTTTTGTTAAAATTACTCCCCCCTAAAAGTTATAGAACCAATTTCTAGAAATATTTTTTTGACCCCAATAGACAAGTATGATAGTCATGGAGCTTTAGGGATTATAATTATTTACAATTCTACCAAGAAATATTTCTATTTGTGCATACTTAATGGAATACTTTTTCAATGATTGCATTATTGGCCTTCTTCCCATTGTAACATTACAAGCACTTAACATCAAATATTTTGCATCTTAAACTGCAATGAACCCACTATTACAAAGAAAGAATTTTGGGTGGAGGCATGAGTGAAAGACGAATTAGAGATGGAAAGCTTTGTTGAGAGTAAGTTTTAGCTTTAATATTTGGAGGAAGTAATAATCCTCCTCCTTTAAATTATAAAGCTCCAATTCCCCAAACCCTAATTTCAATCTTGCTTGTTTGAGAATTATGACTACATTTCTTACATTAGATATTCAAGAATCCTTACAATTATTCCTGTGATGTGGCTTTGTTGCTTTCAAATATATGCCTTCAAAGTTTCTATTAGCAGTAAACAAATAATATTAGCAAAAATTCAAAACAAAATCATGCATAAGAAAAAGAAAAATTATAGGAGGGAGGAGGGGAGATCGTCAGAGGGTGCATGGAGGGAGGGCACATGGAGGAGCGTCACAGGGAGGAGTGTCGTAGGGAGGGGAGAGCAGGAGGTAGGTCTCATGTGGAGGAGTTCTGGGACGGATAGGAATGCCTCCCTCATCCCCTTCATCCATCCACTTTCGGGGCAATGAGGGGGTCAATTCACTGTAGTTGTTGGAGGCACCCATATTCATGGTAGGAGGGGGGAGCTAGGTTCGTGGAAGGAGGACCTCACTTAGTTTCTCCTAATTCTCCTCTACTCTCACTTGACCTCTAACTCCTATTTTTGGGGCCTAAACCTTGGTTTGTTCCCAACATGTTTTGGGAACTAAACCTTGTGGGGGAAAGGGCCACGTGGTCTCATGGCGCTCCCTCGAGGTGGTTTTAATGCATTGCTAAGACTTTTTACCCCTAAGGGGGTTCAAAGCTTTGCCATTGTTCCCTCTTTTAACACACTACTAAGGCTTTTTACCCCTCAAGGATTCAAAGCTTCGTTGTCGTTGCCTCTTTTAACACCTCGCTAAGACAGTAAGACTTTTTACCCCTAGAAGGTTCAAAGTTTCGCCGTCGTTCCTTCTTTTAATACACCGCTACGACCTTCTTATCCCTAGGGGATTCAAAGCTTCGCCGTACGGGCGGAACCCACTACCCTCACCCCTCGTGCCTCTCACAAGGAATAACACATCATTGGTTAGGAATAAGGATGAAAGACAAGGAAAGGCCTTGAACACTTGAAGGCTAGCAACACAAGTTAGTAACTTTTAACGATGTGAACTAAAGGCCCCCAAAGCGGCATCGCCAATCATATGGGGGGTTGCTCTAGGGTTAGTGCAATGACAAGACAAAGAGGGTGGCCGGAAGGGACCCACCAAAGTAAACGCACACAAGTTCTAGTAACAAGATAAGATAATCAAACTTCCAAGCTCAAGCTTGGAAAGGTTAAGACTACACACACCCAAGGTGCAAGGGACCCTCAAAGACCTCGTGAGCTTGGAAAACAACAACAATGGCCAAAAGTGCCCAAAAAACACCGTTGCAAAGTTTGTGGTAAAAATGCCACAATTCCAACATCATTTGGATCCAACGGACCCAATTACACAAAAAAGTGGGTGGTGAGAGAAAAGAAGGGGTGCCCTTTATACTCTTTCCTAGGCACCCACCTCTCCTCGTTCATCTAAGTTAACCATATCTTCTTGGATTCTCATCTAAAACTCAAGGTTTTCATCCTACGCTAGCCCACTAAATTAACTTTTGGAGATTAACTTTGAATCTCAAACGGTTTGCGCCATTGGCTTCAAAAGGCCATTTTTAGGTCCGAGGAAACCCCCTCCCCTTTTCTATCTTCAAAATCACAACGAAACCTAGCGCCAACTTAACACCAAAAACCAAGGAAAATCCCAACTTTGGGGGGGTTGACTTTTCTAACAAAAGTGACTAGACTAGGCTTCTAAGTAGGTATGGGAGAGCGAGAAAAGACCTATCTTGTGCTCCATTCCGCTTTCATATGCTCCCACTCCTCTAGTCAAACCCGTTGTGGACTTTAATTTTCGTTAATTGTCGAAGAATGTTGTAGGTTCAAGTACTTTTGACTATCGGAATGTTGTGAAACTTGTTGGAGCAGCTGATTAACATAAAAGAAGCTATACTAATTTTCAGTAGGAATTTTCTGCCACCTAGAGAATTTTCTAGGAATTTCCCATCGTAGATTTGGGTAATTAACCGTCCGAAAAGACGTCTTCTGACTATCAGAAAATTCTGAAACTTTTCGTGGAACCTCCCATGGGATCCCACAACACATTTGTAGGCTTATATTTTTACTCTACACATCGGCCTAGGGGGGACAAATTTCACCCCCCCATTTAATTATCGGTGGCCGGGGAATCTTCCACACCAGGGGGAATCTTAGCGAATTGACTTCGCCATTGATTCTTGAGCACGGGATTAACTCCAAACCACCCTCTTTAGACCCTAGATTCCTCCAGAGTCCTGTCTTGGTATTTTCGACATCTGTAAGCCAAGAATTTGGGGTTTTGCTATTTTGTCGATGGAATGGGGAAACTAGAACCTACCTCCAGGAACTAATTCCTAAGCCTTATTAGGGTTCCCTCAACCAAATCTAGCTTAGAAATGTCCGTTCCATATGGGATTTTGAGCTTGATACACCCATCACTTAGAATTGACCAATTTGCCACGATTAGTTGGGTTCTAACCTATTTACAACTTGTGGTTGGGCCATACTAGCCATAATATTCTAAAAATAGACCAAATACGATATTGGAATGTGGCACTCCTACTTTGATTCTACACTCTTTGGGGGGCTTTTTGAATATAAAAGTGCATTTAAAATGAAAAAAAAAAAAAAAAAAAAAAAAAAGTGAGCCTTTGGTGATGAATTGGGGGCTCACACAAATCAATATTGAAGATTGAATAAATTTTGAATGGTTGGCATTTTCAAGATTTAGGGTACCGAAATGAGTGGATGATGTCACTAGGTATTTGGGACAAGATCCATTGTAGGGGTTTAAAAGGATCCTCTTCAATGTTTATTCTACACCTCCTTGTATCTCTCTCTATATTATTGTGCTTACTTATGCAAAGCTTTTCTCACTAGCCTTGTAGTGAGTTATATGGATATGGTGTGGGATATGGACTTCTGCCCACTTTGGTTCACTCAACCATGCACATACCCAAAAGGCAAGCAATGGCTATAAAAGGGTATCTTGATCCTTGACTAATTACCCCTATATGGACCAAGCATTCAAATTTTGAATAACACATGAATGCAAAGTTGTTCTAAATGTACAAAATTTTATTTTTTTCATCCATTTAATTGTTTGTAGATTATGGTATTAATTTTCAAACATTTATGTTATATAGATTTTTAGATTTTTTTTTAATATTCAAGAGTTCAAATTTTACATTCATGTTTCACGTCAAAAAATAAGTTTTCCAAATAAAGTACCCTTCAAACATGATTTGAAGAAATAGATAGAATGAAAATCATTAAAATTACTATATATAGACCTTAAAGTAAACAAACACTAATAGAATGATTACTCTTATGTACAAGTGAAGGTACCAAAAAGCCTTGAAGTAACTCTGGTGCAACTAAAGTTTGATTCATGGATCTAGAGTATTGCAATAAATTACAGTTGGTACCATATACAATACTTTGGGAACTAATTATTTTTTAGTAATTAAAGGATATGGGATAGTTTTATCATACTATGACAAGTTGAAGTCCAATTCTAAAGGGTGTAGATTGTAGAGAATGACTTATGAAGCAACTCATTGACTATTATATATGTGATATTGATTGTTGAAATCCAAACGCATGTGCCTAGATACTTATATAGGTATATCATCTAATCATAGCTATCATCTACATTGTCTTTTGGTTACATAGATGTTAGAAAATGATACTACTGGAGATCATCATTACCAAATACAAAATCAAACTATCTCATTTATAAAGTATACATATCCAAAATGGCTCCCTATTGTTGAGATCCAATTGCACCCTCTTTGCATTCTAATGTAATTAAAGTTGTACAAGCAGTCCAATTGAAGTTGAAATGGGTGGAATTGAATTGAATAGTCACCTTTTCATAATTTCCACAAACACTCTATGTAGTTTAGATACATGGGCAAAGGTTCCTTCCTTATTCCACCCGATTTGAAGGGATGCCCTTGGATTATTGTTGCAATCATGTAGAGAGTCCAAAGAACCACAACATAATTCAAATGGACAAGAACAAGTCCTTGAAGGAAAACAATGAGAAGCTATATATTTTTGCTTTGACTACCTAAAACATGAGCTTTTTTCAAAAAACAAGTTGCCCAAAATACATATGAAAATTCTTGAATTTGCAATTCTATTGAAATAAAAAAATTGTAAAACCAATCTGTCAAAATATGTAAAGTGACCAAAGGGTCTAGAATAGGCATATATATGATACCTTATGCAACATTTCATTGTTGATATGAACGTTCTTTTTGTCTTTATTATAATTGTCCAAAAACAAAAGCTTTTGTATATTACCAAAATGGTCATCACTTTAGTCACTACTAATCATCACCAATTGGTTCTTTATTTATGAGTAGTGTTTTGAATCAAAAATTGATCATCTTATATAAACTCCATTGTTATAGTCATTATGTAAGTATTTTCTCAAAATTTTGACCTAATATTTTTGCAAAATTTATATCTATATACGTATATCATCATATTGTTTATAAAAAAATTATAAATTTGAAAAAAATCCCTTTTTTGGTTAGACCCCTAGTGATCCTAATCGTTTTTTGGTCATCACTAGTCTCTTTTGAGTTTCCTACTTTAAAATTAATTTTTTTAAGTTACAAATCATTTACAAAAAGTAGACTAAATTTTAAATTCAAAGGCAGTTGCTTCGTTGAATTTCAAGTTATACTTTGTCTTGTAGAATTTTTTGAAGTTGAGTGGTGGAGTGTAGTTCAAGGCCCATGGTTTCTTGTGCAAGTTGGGCATAGGCTAAAATTTTCAGTCAACCACAATAGTATTATTGCCACCTTGTTTTGAGGGCAAATCCAAACAATTATAGTGTATCCATTCTTGTGATTCTTCAAAACCTACTCTCATTTTAGTCTCCATCAAGCATTGCAAGCTCCACGATGAACTGAAAAATGGTTGGAATGTTGTGATATTTTAACCCCTAAAGGACCAAGGTGTGTTTTTTGGCAACATAACTTTTTTGGGCAGGTACGTGTGACTAGAGATTTCCATGTTTTTGGCCCAAACTTTAATAGAAGGTGTGGACGAGGAATATCTTTCATGTGCACTAAATTTCAGGGCATTTGGAAATATGTGTCAAAAGTTATAGCCTAATATGTAGTTTGTTTCTCAACTCGGGCAGTCTGGGCAGATCTGAAAAAATCATTTTTTTCAAAAATAAAAATTTAAAATTGGTTTTCTAGATTTATATATGCATAGAAAGCTTTGAATCATTCCATTTTGATCAATGAGTCAAAAGTTATGAGATGTTTTAGTTTGTGGGCAAGTATGGATTCTCTACTCTAAAATAAACTTTGAAGACCGTTATTTAACTCAATTTTCAATATTTTTTGAAAAAAATAAAATCATTAGATGTAGATTGTTTATTACAACATTCCAACCATTGGGATTGGGATTTTTCAATTTCATTAATAAATTGTTAACAATTTAGTATTTTGAATCATTCTCTACATCTTTCTACTTACTATTTTTTTCCTATATATTGCACAATTTCAAATGATCTGAAAATTTTCAAGCATGTAACCAACTTGCCTTGAAGAATGGATCCAAAGAAGCACCACCATTTTGGACATTTTTTCATACAAATGTGACCTTGTGAAGTGCAGCTGCCCGTTTTTTCACAGGGCTCAAAAAATGATTTTTGTCACTTCAAATGCTAATATCTTGCAATCTACACGATGGAATTTTCTGAAATTTTTTCCACACCTTCTCAATCTAGTTTACTACAAGATCCTACGGTTACATGTGTCCCAAAACTATATTTTTCAAAAATTTGGTACTTGTATTAGAAATGGCAGTTTTTGAGGGGTTTTGGTGATAATGTAGTCTAGGAACTTTAGGGGTTAAAGAAGAATTTCCAACTCTTTTGTCTTTCATTAACCGCTAAAGGACCTAGGCCATTTTTTTGTGAAAAAACACTCAAATTTGTCATTTCTGTTGTGTTCATCCAAGAAAATAAAAAATATATTTTTTTAGAATCTAACCATAGGATCTTGTACTTTACTTGTCTTAAACTAAGTGGTAAAAATTTCATGAAGTTTGACTATACAAATTAGAAGATATTAGCATTCAAAGTTATTTTTTCAAGAAGATGCTTACACTACCCAAAAAACAAGATTGTTCATAACTTCCACATTACTAATCCAAATGGAATAAATCAAAGCTTCACATGCAGACAAAAATATAATTTGTAAGAAAAAAATTTAATTAAATTTCAAATTTTTGTGGATTTATTTTTTTGCCTAATGATGTGAAAATTATGTTTAAGATGGCATAATTTTTGCTTTTGGGCACCAATTGAAATAAAAAATTATATTCCCATGAAGCTAATCAATTTTTCTATCTTATGAGAAAGTTTCAGAAAGTTTCACTAAAAATTGAGGTCATAGGAACCTACTCAAAATCCATTTTGTCCCTTGAGGGGACAATGGTTCTTTAGGGGTTAAGAACAAAAACTCATCATTTCAATATATTTCATTAATATATGCTTCTCTAAAGTACGCTACCCTAATTTTCCATTGACCTAAGTAAAACTTCAAATTTAAATATCTACTAAACCATTAAGTCAAATACTTTGATGTTTTTTGAGATGCTCACTCTCAATTTGAACTACGAGAACCTATGGTTACATTCTATCTAATTTAAAATCAACAAATAGAGAACCAATTGTACAAGTTCTTGGTAGTTTGGGGCCAATTTGAAGGTACAAATTCCCTTGGGCTCTTAGACATTAAATGAGGCACTTAGTGTAAGACTAATGCATTGTCACATTGCCTCAATGCCCTTCAAAGTTTGAAATAAATAAATAAAATAGTAGATTTGGAATGGATTTTTCATCTCTAGATTTCACCTTAATAGATAGGTATGTGAAATGAAATTTATTTAAGTTGTGCAGGCAGTTCCTGCCTCTTTTAGGTGCATTGTGACACTTTGCGTACAAGGAAGTCAAAATTGAAAATTTTTAATTTCAGAAAGTGATTGAAATTTCAGATTTCACAAATGCTTTGAAAATTCATATTTGAGTAAGTATTGAAAAATTCAGGTTTCACAAATAAAGACTTGAATAAGTCATTTTTCACAAAGTTCTGAAAATTTCAGCATTGAGAGTATCTGTTGAAAATTTCAGATTTCACACAAAGGCATTGAAAATTCAGATTGGAGTAAGTGCTGAAAAACACAGATTTCACAAACCAAGACTTCTGAAAGTCAGTTTTCACTAAGTGCTGAAAATTTCAGCATTGAAAGTATCAAAAGGAATATTGTAAACAAAAATCCTCAAACATTGAGTTCCTCCCAAAATTGTGCTTTAAATGTTTTACAAACACTATGAAGTTTAGAATGCCAAGAACTAAATTGTGAGGTCATTTGCAACATCGCGGTCTCCATACACCACTGGAATGTACATAGCTGGGCAGCTTGTAACAAGTGTGTGATGGGAGTCTGTTTCCATGATGTCATGCTGTGATGCAAGCAAATTGTCTTGAGATCCTTCAAGAACAATGACATTGTTCAGTTCACCAACTGCTGGTACAGGTACATCGTCTGCAAGGGGAACATCACAGAAAAAACAAAAAAACATTAGCAAAGTATTGTGAAGACTTGAAACTGTGATGAAGGTACATTAGTAGAGAAGAAAAAAATGACAAGTTCAAATAGAAAGAGGAGAGGAAAATGGAAATTACCTGTAAGGTCGTACTCATGAGTTGCACCTTCACGTGCCTCATCTAGTTGCCCTGCAAGCCGTTGTCGGCCTAGGTCTGCTAGTCGAGAACCTGGGTTTGTATGCTCAAAAAAAATTTGAGTGATATCAGCCATTTCCACATCTTGTGGATTCATCATACATTTCCACAAGGAAGCAACTCTGTTGAACTCCATACCACCCTGACGAACAGGAAGAACCCACGAAGCAGATGGTATGTACTGCCCCGATTGCAGCATAGGGAGGAGAGTTCCTGGAAGAGAACTACTGAGTTGTTTTCGCAGCTTGAATCTACAATAAGTAGCTGCTCTCTCGATGATATTGGTGTGCGTAAGAACAATTCGGTTCTTTGCAAAAGGAGTACCATACTTGATATACTCCTCCACACCTTCCTCGAGCTGTGCATCAGTGACATTTTTGTGGATGCACTGAAAGTGGTCTTGCCCTTTATCTTTAATACAGTAACCAAGCATCCCAATGTATGTATGCAAGCCAGTATTTTTGAGAGTTTTTGTAAGGATATGATGTCCTGGAGGGGCAGTCTTGGCATCATCCCAGCCCAAATATTGCTTCAATTTCTTACTGACCATGGCAGCAGAGGAGGTCAATAGTCTACAGACCATCTGCATGTGAAGTCTAGAAAGTCCACTGCCTCATTCAATGGAACAAAGGCCTGAAATACATTCATTTCGGAGGAATTTATCAACTTTTTCAAGAAACTCTAGAGGAACGTCATCAGAGCCCACAGAAATTGTGATGCTAACATCCATTTCCTTGGGTGGTGCTATAGCTCTAGTTCGTTGAGCTTTTTTCATGGGAGGTGCTTTCAAGGGTGCTTCTGTCACCACTTGTTTTCTACCAGTTCCTTTTCTCGAAGGAGGAGCCTTTGGCTGTGAAGCTGAAGGACCTTGGACATTCCCAATACTAGAATGGTGTAGTGCGCCCGTTTCAGCAATTTGATTGTCATTTTTGGACATTTTGTCTTTCCTAGCAGATGCTTTCAAGACCTGCGACATGGGTCGTGCCAGCTTGAAATCCTGCATAATGAAAGGTGCAATTCAAATTCAGATCCTATAGAATGCAGTACAGATTCAGTGCTTAAGGTAGAATATTGGCAGCATTACAGCAAAATATCAGGTAAAGCATTTGTATACATCTCCTAAATTGTACATTGCACTTGAGACATTCATGTGACGATCGAAGCGAAGGACTCGACCACCCTAAACCCTGCACCCCAACACGAGACTCCATTGAGAATTGCCCACCTCAATACAAAAGAACAAAAAAGTACTTGTTGAGATTGGACACAGATGCAACGCCTCTTCAACGTCGTGCAGCCTCTACACTCGCTTGCCAACAACACACTACTAACTTATGACGATCTACTCCTGTCAAAGAAGAACAATGACAATCTGCTCCTGTCCAAGGTGTGTAGTGTAGAGAGCAGATCACAAATGAGAGCACTACAGGCAGATCGTGAAGGAAAACCCAGTGAGGAGCGTGAAGGAGCGCCAAACCCTATCGGCTACACCATCAACGGTCTCCAAATTCTTCCTTGCCGGCTCTGGATCGACGGTTACTAGATCATCCTCTTATTTAAAATCCTACAATCAACGGCCCTCAGATAGCGGAATTCCCGGACAAGATCGACGGTGCTCCAGGGGGGTTTGTTTTTCATTAAACACAATCAACGGCTCTTCAAATTTGATGCGGGGATGGGGCACACACACCACAATGTCTGCCTCTTTTCACCACATTGTGAAATGAAATCATTACATATTCCATTTCTATTTTGAGATTAATCATTATTTCTCTATAAAAATATTTTAATATTTTAAATTTTTAGACATGATATTTTTAGTGAAAATATTTTAGAAGGCTTCATAATTAAAATCCAAAAATTGAATTAATATTCGCAATGAAACTCCGTTTCATTTGTGTCAAAAAAAAATTGAATTAATATTAGGCCTTTTTTAATCTTCAAAGCATTGTTTGGTCAAAGTATAATTAAATTAGAGGTTTCAAAATTCTATATTTTTAAGATAATCCATCCTTTATGTTGTTTAGTATATATAAATATGAAAGTTGTTGCTTTGAATTTTGTAATAATTCAATGATAAAACAAAATATAAATGATTCAATAATCTAAATTTGGCCAAAATGGGCCAAAGTGCTTAGAAAGTGTAGAAGAACATACAAAGAGTTTGTCTAAGAATTAAGGTATTTGCACCTACAATTAACACTTCCCATAATGCAATACAAAAACTTCATTATTAATGATATCAAGTTTTAACAATCTAAACATGAGAATCCAAGAGATTCAAATGTCAATTTTTAATATGCTTGCATATAAAATATTGAAACATTATAACTTTCTATGAGGTGTTTGAATAATGCATGCTAGATGAAACACAATAAGATGCCAATAAGATCCAATAAAAAATAATGTATGTTTCATAACAATAAATATGCTCAATTGCTACTAGTGTTGAATACAAGTGCACTTACTTTGGTCTTTAATTAGTGACCCATTGTTTGCTACTACCTCAAGGTCTAAATATATGAAGGTAAAAATTGAAACTCCACTATCTTCTTCCTAAAAACTTTTAGCTTTGAAGGTAATTATTCTCCCCCTTCTATAAAATTTTACATACAATGGTATTGTATCCTATTTGATTTTTGCCTTTCACATTAATGAATAAAATATAGCTTAAACTTATCCCACATACTAACATTTATTAGTTAAAAATGCTTCTATATGTAGGGCATAAAAATCAAAGTTAAAATTAAAATATCTACATGTACCTTGGTCAAACAAGCATAGCAAATAAAAGTGAAAATAAAAATTTTCTTCATTTGCAAGAAAGTAATATAATAGTGACAAAAATTTCACTGATATATTACTAATTTTTCACAAATACTAATAAGATAAATCAATGTTGCTTGTTTCTATATTGAACATCGGCAAGAGTGTTCTTGTGCATAAGGCATAAATTAAAGGTTAAAGAACTACAATTAAAATTATAAATACTTTGATCCATGCATAAGATATGATAAAATTCTTTATTGCAATAATAATTCTTTATATTTTTTATCCTATATATAAATCAAAGTCCATAATCACTTCCTATATAATTTGAGCAGAGGATCAAGCTCTACTAATTTGATGAATGAAGTTCATATTATCTCATGTAAAAGTTAAAATATTTCTGAAAATATGGAGTATTTCAAACTTCATATGTTTCATGTCATAAAAAAATATTGATAATATGCCATTAATAAAATAAAATATATATTACTTTAATTTTCATATCAAACTTTGTAGATTATCAATGTTGTCAAAAAATATGGGAAATACATACATCTCCTTTGTATGTATGTGTATACACACACACAGATATATATATGTATGTATGTATGTATGTGTATGTATGTATTTAGCATCTATTCTCATACTTGTCTTTGAATATGTCTTTGAATTATTTTTTAACATTTATCTTGTATGCGTATGTGTGTGTTGGTAATTGAAATGGATTGCTTGCAATTGACTATTTTGAGTGGGTAGTGGCTAGCTTGGTCACTGAGTACAACATGATTTTTGTTGTGCAAGTATATGAATTGATTCACATGGAGATCAAAAGAAGAAAAAATTGTAAAAATGAAAATTTTGTGTTTTGATTCCTCTCAAATCATGTTTATTTTGAAGTTACTACAAATATGCATTGCTTCTCCAAGTAAGGTAGTTTGCTCTTAAAGTGACCTTTTAAGAGCTAATTGCATTTGAGGGGAAGCTAAACTTCTTGAAACAATTTCTAGTAAATTTTTATAGGAAGAAAAATGGAATTGGCATCTAATTAAGGTCATTCCATATTTTCTAGACCTTTGTGGAATTAGTTATAAAGTTTTGAAGTTGAAACACACTAACATAGTAGTCACTAGAAGCAAACACCTCTTGAAATGTGCACTATTGGTACACTGAAGAAAGCAAAATGTACCTTCGTGTTAGAAATCAATGATGAGAGTTAATGCTTAATCCTTAATAGACGGATTGGTGACTGTGGAAATTATGGATTTTCGAATTGTGTGACATCATCTATTTTTAAAAAAACCATTCATTACATGTCATATTATTGTAGAAGATCTCCCCTTTCCACACAAAATTTTGAGGATGAATAGTTGCACTTTTGTCCCACATATACAGATACTCTGTCATCAGTGGACGCTAAACATTTGTGTCAACATTTATGGATTAACCCCTAAATGCATCGATGTCCATTTTCTAGACAATGAACAAATTAAAACTCTAGTTTCATCCTTCTAACTACTTGGATGAAAGTTATTTTAATTTGAAAAGATAGATTAATAAGTTTTTGTCCTATCTATAGGTTGGATTTGGTGTTACTAGAGTTCATATTTTTCTAAAATTATAAATGTGCAAGTAGGTCAAGTGGTCAAAATGCATTGAATTTAGTTCTAAACTAGATTCGTCAAAATGAGGTCATAGATTTTAAGAACACAAAAATTTCAAAAAATCACCATATGAAGAGAACCTCATTCCAAATCCATTCCAACAAATTTCACTCAAAAAATGATAATATTTTGCTTGTAATTGAATTTCGAAGGAATTTTGGAATTTCTCTTTCAAAATTTATAAAAAAAATATTGGTCATAGCATTGATGAATGTAACTGTACAAATGGAATCTACAAATCAAAATATACAAATTTTATTTGCATTGCATTTCAATTCCAAAATATGCTTCCAAATAGCACTTTATAATGATTTTTCACAAATCATCAATTTTGGAGATGAATTTGGGCGTTTATGGATTATGGTAAAACAACCCATTACGGAGCAAATGAGTGGTGGACTATGTTCCTGTTTACTGAAAAAATGAAAAATAATTTTCAATGAGGGCCAATCCCTAAATAATGCACTACCAATTGAAAAAACTATTTTCAGAGGTCCCTATATTTAATAATCATTTTTCAAGTATCTCAGCCTTGGGGCATCATTACAGCGCGTACATGGGGCCATCACCAACCATAATACCACCTAATGCAAACCATAACTTCACCCATTGCAATTTAAGAAAGAACTAATATAATCTGACTCTAACCCATAAAATGACACATGTGGTCTTAACTAAGCCTAGAAAAGTTTGATGGGTAGTCATTAGGGTCATCTAATATAGTCCTCATCATGCCCAATATGGCCTAAAGTGAGCCCATTACCAACCCGTGCCATGCCCATTTCAAGGTTTAGAAGTTGTGAAGCTAAAAAATTTTTAAATAGTAATTATTTTGAGCAACGGCCATGTTGACAGAGGTTAATTGGCTTCATGTGACAACTACTACTAGCACTACTCACGCAATTTCTTCATTGGCCGCCTGCAATACAACAGTCCCAATTCCTGCTCCATAGCCTCAGATCCTCTTCTTGCACATGCTGACGCTCCTACCTTTTTCCACGACCATTTCTTGCTTGATGCTTGTGTTCTTGCACTAAGCGTATCCCTAGCCTACCATTTCTCTACACTACAACCACAATGAAGAGAGCACTCCGACAATGCAAGAATTAGGACGAGAATACCATAGCAAAGCAGCGCTCCAGGTAAGCTAGCCAACTTCAGGTTGCAATGCCATGTCCTTCCACAATTGGGGCATGTTTCTAGCACTTACCTTTTATTTCGAACATATAGTTGGTTGAGTTGATTGAGTCACATACTATCTCTAAATCCAAGGTTATAATTTCTGTTGTTTCTAGAGGTGAACTCATGGGATTGTTGTTTGGTCCTTAGCTAACTAGTTGTCCATTACCATATTGAGATTTTCATGCGGCAAAGGAGGCACTTGAATGTGAGTTTGTTTGCATTTGGTTGTTGATATTCACTAGAGACCTAACTATGGCTATACTGGGGAGTTAGACTTGAGGTGGAAACGTGGCTTTCCGAGTTTATTCGAGAGCTCTTGCACTCATTGATACTAGTCATGCAGCACAAGCATGCCGCCACTTATGTCGGAGCCCAATGCGAAGAGCCCCGAAGAAACCTTGGTTCATATCTTTGGAGAGGCCCATAGAAATACACCCTCGATACTTCACTTGCCTTAGCTTCATCGTTGGTGAGACATTGTAGCTTTCATCATCGCTTTGGCTGCTTTCTGGGTTTGTCTCCATTTGCACATCGTTTGCCATTAACATTATTGAAGTTTTTTTCACAAAATGATTAGGTTTTGGGAGACCCTTTGCGGCTTCGAAGTGTTACCTCAAGCCCAACTGCAATTGCTTCAATCTCAATTTCGTCCTCGTAGTGCAAACATCGCCCGCCCAAACTGCAATCCTTTGGAGTTTGGGGACTAATTGGGGTCAATAGGCAACGCAACAAGGGGAACCGTGGCCTTCCTCATCGAGTGGTATGTCCGTGATTTTTTTTTTGTTATTGTTCGAGATGCATTGTGTGAATTTGTCGAGATGTTTTTTGGAATTGGATGTGCTATTTGGGATACATGGTAGATTTTCAAGAGGCCTAGTGGATTGAGGCGTTGTCTATATGGACCGATTGCCGAAGGTCATAGAGATGATATGTGGGATTGTCGTTTGTGTTTCACGAGGAAGAGCCTCATTAGGTTTCATGTTTTCAGTTGACAAGGATGGATTTCCCAACATTGGGTTGCGAGTAGAACCCTGACCTCCGGCCCTAGTAGAGTAAGTTGGTAGCCGTCTACCCGACTTTTGCTCGTTTCTGTTCTGTCTAGTCTAGAGAAATGGGCTACTTGATCCCCAGGCTAAGGCGTTGTTATTGTTGTGTGATGTCTATGCAACTCTGGTGCTAACCGTCTGACTCCAATGGAAGCAAAGGGTTCGCATCCCGTGGAGAGGGGTCCTCTGACGCCACCCATTCCTCTTGGTAGGTTCCTTTGGTGTGAACCCTTTTCATATCGTCTTGGATTGCAAGTGTGTGCGTCCATTGTTATAGTGATGTTATTAGTCATTGTTGTTAAGAAGTAGTAGATAAATATTTTTATTGGTTTATTTCTCTTAGTTTGAGCTTTTATGTCGAGGTACAATGTGTTGTGTTTGGCGTGACTCAACTGATTCACAATGTAAAGCACATTGAATGTGAGCAAGCTAGCTATAATTGGTATGTGAGGTGGCTATTTTGGACCAGACATGTCTCGATGCAAGACATTTTTGCATGCCTGGGATGTTTTGGGGATGCTTCTTTTGAATGAGTTCTAAGAACTTCATTGGTCTAACTTTTTGCAATGTTCTGCAATGATTCTGGTGATGTCAATTTTGGTCACATCTAGATGAAGTCTTAGTTTCCAAAATCGGGCATTTAGAAACCAAGAATCTTAGGTAACCCCAAGTGATGATGTAGAGGTGCAAGTTCCTACTTTGATCACCAAAGTCTGGTTGGTGCTGACAGCGAGCAATCTAGAGAAGCCAATGCACATCATGGGCTTGAAGGCCCCCTTGCAA
This sequence comes from Straminergon stramineum, assembly GCA_963920665.1. Lineage (NCBI taxonomy): Eukaryota > Viridiplantae > Streptophyta > Bryopsida > Hypnales > Calliergonaceae > Straminergon > Straminergon stramineum. The sequence goes on from OY987263.1 coordinate 16,719,019, forward strand.
ACCTCTGAGCTCCCGAATGACATGCATCCTGGAGTGCTCATCTCAAGTGCGAACGAAATCTTTTTACACACCTCCTGGAGGGGCAAGTAGGCGCCCATCGTCGTTGTCAATATGTACGCACTACACATTAGCATTGTGATGCAGGTGACATATACAATTAACCTCACTTGATGACTTACACGAAATTCCTAACAGTTAGAGATTTTTGTGCACTGAAACAGGACCTCCATGTATAGGCTTTCCTGTTGGAAAATCGTATGCATTTTCTAGTGATACTCACAGTTCCTTGTGAGCCTCCAAATGTGACAACTATCAAACCTTCCTTTTCAAAGGACTCAAGTGAGTTGCCATGAGCACATGAGTTTGGATAGTGAGCTAGAACTGCAACTAGTTTGCCTCTACACTGGAACTGCAAGTGAGGACGCTCTTACATTAGGTGTATTGAAAATCTTATTTATGTACATGATTCGAGTCTTTCGGAGATGGAATGTTATGTCCATTTTGTGGTCATGGATTTTGCTTTAATATTGTGAGTTTGCTGAATTGTTGTGTTTCTTCTAGGTCCAATTTATGAGTGGTCTGTATGATGTATTTCCAAGAGCTCTAGCTCTAGTTCCTCAGAGACTGCGGAAGTTTTGATGGTAGGGCTACTAAAACAAGGTGAAGCTCGCTTTATCAAATCAGACAGGAAGGAAAACGATTGAGGTGTACATGCCTTGGTCACTTATTTTATTATATTATTGAAAACATTGTAGCTAGTGTTTAATGTTTTGATTTTTTCTTGAGAAGTAGCTCGAATGTGCTCATTACAAATCAACATAAGAACGTACAATCATATGTAGTGAGGAAGTATTGTATTGTGTGCAACTCTTTCTTATGCTTGTCCTTCCTTTTTTAACCTAAAGCTCAATAAATAAGGAAGTTTACAGAGTGCTGGCTCTCATTGCACGAGATCAAAATTGCTCTCAAGGATGAGCCTGTTATTCATCATTTCTTCCACCATTTAGGGTCACCTAAATTGTTCTGCAAGACCTGGAACCTTCTAACTTTGGAAGAATGTGTTGTTTTCTGTGAGTTTGTGTGAAATGCTAGGGCACGGAGGTGCGGTGGCTTGGTCTATGACAACATTGGGAACAGAGAAGTGAGGTAAATTCAATCGATAATCTTGAATTTATGCAAGCGTAATTTTAATTGAGTCTTTCGTGGATTTTGAAGCATTTTTTGTGGGATTCCTTTTTTGTAGATGAGGAAACAAAAGCGAATAGCCTTGGTAGAGCTAATCTCGAAAGGGTCACCTAAATTGTTTGCAAGTCCTGGAACCTTCTATAAATCATGTACTCGAATCATATAGCTTATTTATGTTTGGAATGCTCTTTTCTGTAATCTTCCAAGTATCTGGTCACGTGCGCAAATGCTTTACAACCAATTTTTGGGTGAAATTTTTGTATGAAAGCAACAACAAATACTCCAAAAGTTCATATGCAATTAATTAATGAATCTTCCCTAAATAGAGAATAGAACTGGATTGAATTCTGCAAGGTTAAGGGGAGCTCTAGTTTTGATGAAGTTTAGTGTGTTCTACACCTTCGTCATGCCTTTGTTTTTTTGGTTGATTCAGTTGGGGTTAGGGTTGTTGGGCTCTAGAGGCCCATAACTACAAAGTGTAACTCAAACTAAGTATCTTATTGATGTTGTAGACAACAAAGTACTGTGATACTGGGAATCTTGACGTCAAGAAAGTCAAGATTGTGTGCACAAAAATTCCGTTATATTCATGTCCAAAAAGAAAAAAATTGTGTACTTACTCATAAAAATCAGATGGACAGTTTAAACTAGAATGCAGACAATAATACACAAGATTGACATTGGTTGTTAGTAAGCTTTTATTTTAGTCTATTTTTGTTTACTATTGTTCTTTGGGTTTTGGCATCAGAAACAATTGATTGTTAAAGAAATTCCCTCAATCAGCATATTTCTTTGAGCTGTATTTGGTTTAATCTATTTTTCCATGTCAATTCTTGACTTAGGAAATCTGAAAGAGATTAAACATAGAAACAAGTCCTCTAACAAGGTTGCCCAACAACTTGTTGAACAAGCAGCTATGAGATTGATGGCAGCTATTGTGTTTGAAGTCCTGAAACAAGCTTCTTTATGAATTCCCAGTGATGCAGACCTCATATTTGGAGTTATGTCCATGCAAAGACATTATTTTTGATTGAAGTTTCATAATTTGTAGATATTTCATGAATGTCTTTTGATTGATAATCTTGACAGTTTTGGCTTCCTCTTTTTCAAGGTGCAATGGTTACAATAATTCTTACTAAGTTATGTAGTTGTAGTTAGATTTGGGTGTTATGTATTTGTATTGAGATTCATTCAATACTATTAAATTTGATGAGCCTTTTTGTTAATTTAGTTTTGAGGTCTACATGAAATTTTGCATCACAAGATGACATCTTCAAATTGATTTTCAAGAAAGGAAGGTTAAATCAATGTCTTTGCCAAGTAAACTTGCAAGCTTATTAATACCTCAATGGAATAGCTTACAGGATTGGGGGCAATATGGGACTAGATACAGATTCTAGGATTTAGAATTCTTAAATGTCTTAGTTCCGAAAGCTATGTTGTTCCTTGCAATGGGTATATGAGGCATTTGTTCAAGCTTTTGAAGTCATCTCTTAAATTGTTGCTTAGAACTATAGTGTCAACTTAATTTGGACCATGATTGCCCTCCATGCCAAGGTTTATATGTCCAAATCATCCTTGCAAGCAAATTTGCTAGGCTACAACATCTACTTGTGGTGTGACAAAGCTCCCACTTTTTGTGAGGTACGTTGAACCTTTTTTTATCTCTCTTTAATCTTGATTTTAATGTCTTAGATACCCTAGAAGTGATATTAGTTTATTATTTAACATAATCAAGAGTAGAAATTAGGAAATATGCAACATCTGTCAATCTATTAGGAAGAACTTACGAAAAATCAAAGCTTTGACTTTGGAGAAATAAAAAAACCACATGAGTATGATGTTTGAACAAGTTTTTTCAATACATTCAACTTGTAATGCAATTCTTCAAATAGAATAGAGGAACTAAATTAAAAGCTTTCTTCTAACTAAATGAAGAATTTGTCATGAGAATGTGAACTAGCCTCACTTTAGTAGGTGTCTATTCTTGTGGACTACAATATGTCACCATAAGCCTTGATTTCCATGTTGTATCTTCATTTGTCATTTTTCACCTCCATATACTCCTGACCTATTATTTCTCTACAATGACAACCTAAAGTAGTAGAGTTGTACCTTCATTTATTCTTCTTGGACCATGTCCACTATTTTCATGGTCACATGTAAGTTGTTCTCTTGAGATGTGTCCTGGATTTGGGGCTCTTCCTTGAAGATATGGCAATTGTCTTAGGTGTTGAGGCCAAATCAATGTTCCATGTGTCCATGGAAGTTGCTGAATAGGAGGAAAAAGTGATAATGGAGTCCCATTTTCTTGTTTGTTCCTCTTTGCTTTAAGTCCTGCAATTGCTATTGTTTGATTTGCTTTGCATTGTAGTGGCTAAAATCCGCAATAGGGTGTTGTAGTCTCACAAACCGTATGCCCTTCCTTGATTCTTCTATGTAGACTCTCTTTAGACTCCTTTACAACTTTGTTTGACCATTTTTCTTTGAATTTCTTGTTTGCAACTCTTTCTTGTTGTTTTAAAGCCTTGGCAACCTCCACTTGGGCTTTCTCCTCCATCCTCTTGATCTTGGTAAGCTCCCTAGTCTCGTTTTTTTTGTTGGTTTCTTCTAGTGCTTTTGTTTTCTTCAATGCCATTGCTTTTACCCCTAGTATGTGCTATGTACTTGTCAAAATATGTGACTTGGAATAGTCAATCCTTGGATCATCAAGTTTTCTCTTTGATTTAATGACTTGTTGTGGGATCCTTAGAAATTTGCTGAAGTGTCCACTACCTTCTTCAGGAACACCTTCATCAGCAGTTTCTTGTTCTTCAAGAGGCTCCTCTCCTTCCAAGTCAACATAATAATGAATGGCATCATCTTGTGTGCAAGATATGTCTTCTTCTAGTATCTCTTGAATCTGAACCTCCAATGGCTTTTCAATAAACCCCTCACTAGGTTTCATTTTGTTGTTTAGTTTTTGAGGATCTAAAGGCCAAATCCCTATTGCTAAGAAACTAGCCTTGATATTGCTAGATGTCATAGCTTTCTTGAGTCCTAAACTAACCCATAGAGCCAAATCTTCTTTTTTAACAACCTCTCCTTTGTTCTACATTGTCTAGATATCTCTGTAAGCCTTAAAGGCTGTCTTAAAGGGTTTGAAGATTGTCACATCAAGGGACTAAAGTGCATGACTTGTATGAGAAAGTAATGAGAAAATGTCTAAACTAGCCTCTTTTGCCTTTATTATCACATCTAGAGTAACATGGGAATTATGACCATCTAAGATCATGAGGTGTCTTTGAATTACACTCATACCCCTTGTCTTTGCAATATTTGCAATGAAGTGATCTAGCCACTTAGAGAACAAAAATGATGTCATCTATGCATTAGGTTGCATGCCCATTGTTGAATCAACCTCACATAGGGCTAAGTAATCCCCCATTCTATGGACTCCTTCAAAAATGTAAAAATTTGGAATAGTCTCTCCTCCTGCATTCACTACTAATAGCACACTAAGAGACTCTCTCTCATTTGCAATAATGGAATGGACAATTTTAATCCGCCTCCTTGCAGGTACCTTACTTCCCCCTTTCCCAACTTGAGCCCCACTCTCATCAACATTCCAAATTTGATGGGGGGGAATATTGATTTTGCTCATACAAATGTGCTAAGTTGTCATAGAAAGATTTGACATTTTCAAGGCAGAGTCCTAGGGCTCTATTAACCTCCAACCCTTGGGCAACACATAGGCTAAATTTTGGATGCCTATTTCTAAACCACTTCAACCAACTAGTGCCTGGAATGTCGTTGTTAAATGGGTTGGGCCTTCCTTCTATCATTTGTACTACCTTGTCTTTTAGGTCACGAGGAATAAGAGGATGTCCCCATGCAAGCATATTATGTAGATAATCTACAAGCCCATTCTCTTCAGCTGTGGTGAGCACTCCTTGCCTTCCAATTTTTTTTGTCTTCCTTTTACCAAGTACATGCTCCATTATGCTAGTTTTAGGAATATGATAGAAGTCACTCACATGCTTCAATTTGTGCCCATCCTCTATAGCTAGAATTGCTAATTGCAATGATTCATTGAACCATGAACCTCTTCTACTATTTGAGGTTTTTTTGGAAGATTTTCCTTTCTTGGGTGGCAATGGCATTCTCTCCCTAACATCTACTACTAGTTTTCTGAATGTAGATGGAAGAATTACCTTTGCCTATGTGGTGTTGTCTCTAAAATTGTAGGACCTTGGCAAATCTTTGCTTGGAGCTTTGGAAGGTCCTTCTCTAAAATTTGCACCATCTCCTTGCCTCAAAATTGATTTTAATTCCTTCTTCCCACTTTTTTGTTGGTCTCTTTTGCATTTCTTCCTCTTCCTTGGTTTATCAAAATCACTATTGTTGCCCTTGTAGGGACTAAGGTTCTCCTCACTGATGTAGCCTCCATAATAGAAATCAACATTGTTGTATGTATCAATTTTTTTTCCCCTTGGAATCTAGGACCTCTTGTCTTTTTTTTTGTATTCTATCATCTCTACTATTCAAGCTAGTAGCATCAAACTCTGGTTTGTTTTACCTCCATTGTCTTCTATTCTTGTATGCAGCTCTTGGTCTTGGCTCTCCATGGGATATGTGTTTGTGCCAAGATGCCTAGGTTGGTGGCTACCTCCATCTCCATAGTTGCTGATGCACAAATTTTCTTTTCCAATGCTTTTGACTCCATCCCCATCACTACTAATGCACATGTCTTCTTCTCCAACAATTTTTTCTCCCTCACCATCATTGTTGCTACTCCATCCACCTTCATTGTTGTGGTTTCCACTGAAGTTAGCAACACCTTTTTCAATACATCTATGCCTTCCACTCTCACCGGTATGCCCTATTGCTCCTTCCTTCATGTTTCCTCCATGATTGGGCCAAGTGTTGGCTGGTTGAAGTAATTCCAAAGTTTGTTGATCCATGTTGCTCTCCTCTTTTGCCACCTCTTCCTTGATGTTAACCCCAGCCTCAACTCTTCTTTTTTGCTCTTCTTGATCTTTAGAACCATTGTCTCCATTGTATGCTTGCAGGACTCTACCTTCAGCTACTGCCTTAGAAACTACAGAATTCCCTGTCTCTAATATATGTAACTGCCCTACATGAGGGTCTTTCAATCTCAAAGTGTCATTTGGTTCTTTCTTCACCATAACTTGTTTGCCAAGGACCTGTACTCCTTTCTCTATCAATATGTGTTATGCCTCATCATGGAATATAGAATGAATGAATTCTTCATATTCGATCTCCTCTACATCATGAGACCCTAAATCTTTGCCTTCTTCTTCACTACTACTTGTATAGTCATTGTAGTCATCTTCCTCATCTACTCTCTCAAACCCACTACCCATGTGCAAATACTCAGAGTCCTCTTCCTCAGAATTGAATGATGACATTTCTCCTACTTTGCAAGCTTTTGGAATCCTTCTCACTCTTGTTCTATAGCCTACTTGTGTGCAACTTCAAGAAACTAAACTTGATCTAATAAAGTTGCCAAAGGTGGATGTTGTATATTTTTCTCTCAAACCCTAATTGTTGTTTCCTATAAAATTTTAAATCAGCTCATTTTCATCTATTTGTTGTTATGGTGAATTCAACTCTACAAGGTCCGTTATTCATCCGAAAAATCCCAAAATGGGCTCATTCATAGAGTTCCGTAATGGGCTAAAGGTCCGTAATGGGATGTTTTACCTTAACCCTAGAAGGACACTGTGGACAATAAGTGTCCAATGGATGACTTCACCAGTGACTGTAGGATGGAAAAAAATGTTTTTTCATCCAATTTTTTTATTTGGAGGGTACTTGAGTACATTTTTAGTGAATAGTATTGCAAATTCCCTCATTATGGTATTCTTGATTTTTCTAAAGAAGAAGATGCTTAAAAAATGGATCACCCTTGTAGTGTATTTTGACCATTTCTTGCTATTTTCTCTTGATGTGAATTTTAGCCATAAAAATGATATTTTTTGAATTTGAGTACAATTAATGAAATGAAGCTTATCAAGTTTAGTTTCTACTCCAATTGGAAATTTTGAAAAATTCATAAATTTCCATGCTTTATAGCAATCTAAACTTGGGGCCTATAACCATGGTTTGTTGATTTTATAATTTTAGAGTGACACGGTAACTTTGGTTTATACCTAGATGTTTTTCATTGTAATATAAATCTATGTTGAAAATTTCAAATTTTTTGAGTATATTTTGTATTTGATATGAATTTTCTTCATTTTTTTCTTAAAAAATTCACAGTAATTTCAATTTTTTCCAAAAAATTTTGAAATTTTTATGACTTGTAGTGTACATATGACTTCATCTCTGAAAAATAAAATAAAATAAATTTCATTCATATCTATTTGCAAAATGGTAGAAAATAAAGTGATGGATAGGAAGGCTTGAAATCAGTGGTCATGGGCCCGTCCTTCTAGGGTTAAATGTCAAATTTTTGAAATTACACTGAAAAGTAAGTTGATGAGCAAGCCAGCTAGCTGTAACATGTAAGTATTAAGTCCGAATAAATATGGTTATTTAGTAAGACAGGATTGAGAAGCTTTGCTATCACTTGTCATAGCATGCCACACCAAATGTGACAAAGTACAGGAACAAACATGATGAGTTCACAGTCTGTCCGTCTGCAAAACTGGGGTATTATTAGTATGTCCACATGTATGTAAAAAAAATCCCAGCAAAAAGCAAGGTACAACCATTCAAGTGAACCCTCTTCTTTTGAATTTGTTACCAAACCTGCCCGTATAGCATTGCCACCCCTGCCTGGAATGAAGACCCAATCCCAGTAGGATGGGGGCTATCTTCAAAACATACCCACTGTAATCACCCCAACTGCAAATGGGTGGTCCAGCTCATCAAAAATACCATTTTTCATACCAAGTTTCTGGGTCTGATCCTCTCTTTCACGGTGAGGGTGGATTGACCCCCTTGCTCATCCCCAAGGGAAAAAACTGAAATTTTTTATTTATCACACTTAATAAAATTTGTAAATTTTGAATTCATATTAGCAATTAGAGGCCCCAATTAGTGAGGATTATTACAAAAGATAAATTAATGAAGCTCAAAATAGAGGGGCTTCTTTTTTACTTGCACCCTTGGATTGATTTGGGGGGACAAGCAAGGGGTGAATCCACCCCGTCCCTCTTCACCGTCCTCCAAAGCAAAGAATTCTTGTTGGATTTTCTTGGTGTTAGGAACAAATGAATGTAGGAAGAGCTAGGCTAGGTGGATGTCGAGAGAATTCAAAAGAACCTTGATGATATTCTTGATTTTTTTTTTAACATGCCAAGCTGCAATTGTTGTGTCACCGTGGGGGAAGGAATCATTGCTATATAAATTCGCCATCTTGAGCTTGACACATGTTGTATGGGCATGCTAGCCTACAAGTGGCATGGTAGTGATGCTCTCATGGGGCTAAACTCCTCATTCTTGCTTGTAGCTCTTTGTGATTATTAGCTTTCTTGACTAGTTTGCTCCATTGCAAGTATATTGGTTGTCTTGCCTTCATGTAGTGGATTTTTCTTTAAAATATTTTAACCCCTAAATGTCCAAGGCTTTTTTTTTAGGGTCATAAATTTTGCTCAAAACTAAACAAAGAGACCAAATTTTGATCAATTTTATAAATTTTTTGGAAACTAGAATTGTACAAATTCAAACTAGTTGTATTATAGATCACGTAGGAATGAAAATACAACAATATTACTCATGGATTGGAAGATTATAATGTTTGATCAAGAAGGTGTTAAAACTACAAAAATGATTTGAAGTATTGGTGTCCCTTTTTCATGTCAAATCTAAAATTGAGATCAGGAAATAATATGAGGTTAATCCCTAAAAGACCAAGGTGTGTTTTTTGGCAACATAACTTTTGGGGGCAGGTATGTATGACTAGAGATTTTCATGTTTATGGCCAAAACTTTAATAGAAGGTGTGGACAAGGAATATCTTTCATGTGCACTAAATTTGAAGACATTTAAAAATATGAGTCAAAATTTATGGCCTAATATGTATTTTGCTTCTCAACTTGGGTAGTTTGGGAAGATCTGAAAAATCATTTTTTTCAGAAATAAAAATTTGAAATTCGTTTTCTAGATTTATAAATATTTAGAAAGCTTTGAATCATTACATTTTGATCAATAAGTCAAAAGTTATGAGATGTTTTAGTTTGCGGACAAGTATGGACTCTCTACTCTAAAATAAACTTTGAAGTCCTTTATTTAACTCAATTTTGAAAAAATTTTGAAAAAAATGAAAACATTAGATGTAGATTGTTTATTACAACACTACAACCATTGGGATTGGGATTTTTCAATTTCATTAATAAATTGTTAATAATTTAATATTTTGAATCATTCTCTACATCTTTCTGCTTACTATATTTTTCCTATATGTTGCACAATTCCAAATGATCTGAAAATTTTCAAGCATGTAGCCAACTTGCATTGAAGAATGAATCTAAAGAAGCACCACCATTTGGGACATTTTTTCATACAAACGTGACCTTGTGAAGTGCAACTGCCCATTTTTTCATAGGGCCCAAAATAGGATTTTTGTCACTTAAAATGCTAATATCTTGCAATTTACACAGTGGAATTGTCTGAATTTTTTTCCAGATTTTTTCAATCTAGTGTAATACAAGATCCTAAGGTTACATGTATCTAAAAATGATATTTTTCAAAAATTTGGTACTTGTATTAGAAATGGCAGTTTTTGAGGGTTTTGGTGATAATATATAGTCACGGAACTTTAGGGGTTAAAAGACATAACATGCATAACCATAATTAATTTATGACTTCTTAGAATCTACTCTACAATTTCTTTGAATGAATTTTCAATGTGAATTTTTCTCCAAGATCTAATGTATTTGAGGCTCATCTCCCAAGAGCCTTTGATACAAAAAAATCAAGATTTGCAAGAGACACCCTTGCACAAAAACTTCATAAAAAAAAATTGTAAATAGTTTGTATCAAAATCAAATTTGGGATGGTTTAAATAGAATTTAAGAGGTAATTCAAAAAAATATAATTTACCAAAAAAATACTTTGATAAGATTTTTTTAACTTCAAATTTTAGTTGACACCAAAATATGGTGCCTTTGGAATTTAGGGGTTAAAACAAATAAACAACTGTAAAGAAAGGTGGTGGTCATAGAAATTATGTATTTAGACATGGTATGAATTTTTTATAAAATTTTGAAGTGTATAAAGTAGGGACACCCAAAAGTATCATTTATTTTTACTAATGCATAGTTATTATTATTATTATTATTATTATTATTATTATTATTATTATTATTATTATTAGATTAGTCCAATTTTCACATATTCTTGTTGGCAAATGAAAGGAGGTTCTAAAGCACAAAAAAAATGCAACATTTGCATATTGTATAGAAAAGAAAAAAAGGATCAAAGTTTTTTTGGGTAGACATTCTAAATTAGTTTTTTCAATATAGGTACATATTGATTTTGGAGATGTATTCAAAGTGATGATGGTAGTTTTAGAGAAGGTTTGATTTAGGGTGTACCCACGACCTTAGTACACCAAAAAATTTCAAGAATCACAAGGACCTACAAACCCCAGCTTAAATTGTATCTAGCTATAACAATAATATCACTCATCTAAAGTGGTTGTATATTTCTTGAGATGTCTACTAAACATTGCATTGAAGTAGGTAGTTTTTGTAATGATCTAATAAACCAAGAAGCAAAAGTTACTATTGTGGTCAATTTTTCATTCTATTATTGTCACTCAAAGCTTTGAATGTGGACACTATTCATCCTATTATGTTCCATATTTCAATTACTTAAGAATGGTTGATTTAGGGTGGATGCATGCCTATTATAGGACCATATTGAGTTGCCCCAAATTAAAAAATGTCTAGAATAGATCTTCCTACATTATATACAATTATTACAACCTTTGCATCAATAGCACCAAATTTGTAATCATTGAGAGCTTCATGTAACTACATTGGTATATTCTTTGTTTGCTGCCCTAGTTATTGATTTTGGAGTATATAATTTTGTGAAGCTCAACTTCAAATTTGTAAGTTATAATTAAAAGTTTAATTAAATTGAGTAAAACTATGCCCTGGAAGTTATTTTAATTGGCTTTAATATATCAAATACAATATGAATTCTTATTTTAAGTATTATAATAAGGTATTTGTTGAGATTTGGAAATATTTTGTTAGATATGCTTTTTTTAATAATCAAATTTAGATGGATAATTTATTATTATATTTTAAAAAAGAAAGATCTTAGATATGAGTAAGTAGGAAAAAAATGAGAGTTAAATATTTAAAACAATAGAGATATTTGTTGAGAAGTACAAGAATGTCATAGGTAGTTTTGTACTTGTTATGTCCTGGCTATAACCAACTATCAAATCTACAAAGCAGTTGAAATGAAGTGTGTGGCACAAAGTTGCACGAAGGAAAGTTGATGCACTTGTTGGAGACCGTTAGAGATTGATTTGTTGTTTTTCATGCCACAAGTACTATGACCAATTGCTTGCTCTTCATGTTCAATCATATTTAATCATGCAAATTCAAAGTTCAATCATGTGACATGGTTTATAATTTCAAATTTGTCCTCTTTTTTAACTTTTCAATCCTATATATGCATAGGTTTTCTTACTTGACAAATACCTCTAATGACAATTGTTGGTGTAACAAACTTTCTACCGCCCACAACTAAAATTTTCATTGAAAAATAATGATCTGTTCCAATAAAAAATAATTCCTAGGAACTTGGTTACCTTAATTTAAACTAAATAATAAGGCTCAAACCATCACCTTTTGAGCATCTACATTGTAACATTTGAATAGTTGGTTGGTATGGATTTGGCTACGTCCGGGCTATTTTTTTCACCTCACCATTTGCTTGCCAATGGAAGAAGGCTTGCCAAATTTCAAACTATGGATGCCAACCTTCTATGTCTGCTCAAGGTTTTAGTGCCCCCTTCTTTTAGAGTGATTCCAGTTGGAAGTTGTATTAATTGACTATAAATTGATGACCAAAATAAACTTCAAAATAGAGAAACAAGAGTGAAGAAGGAGTAGGGAAGGAGTTGGCTCCAAAAGTTGCAAATACTTAGGGATACTTTTTTGCATTCCGTGTCATGGTGGAGGCTTGACTAGCTTTTTGTAGCAAATGGTAAAACGGCTTTCCAAGTTTTTACTAATATTCAAAGTCATAGTGTAGTTGCTCTTAAATAATGAGTGTGACCAATCAACGATAAAAGACAAGACAATCCAGTAAAGTGAGCTTGTCTTAACTTTGAGCTCTTTCTTACAACAAAATGATGAAGTCCTACATATTACAGTGATGCACTCTGTAAGGTTTTTTAAAACCTATTTTGATACAAGATAAAACCTTCCATAATTGAAAAGGTTCTTGGAAGTTGTTCTTGGAAGAAAATTCTTTAAATCCTGTCTTTTTGTTTGGTACTCAACATTTGATTTTGTCTAAAATCATTCATCTATCAAAAGACTATCTTCTTGGAGATCTCTAAATACATCTCAAAATGTATCACATTGGATTTATCTAATTCTCTTTCCAAATCAACAATTTAGAGTTCTCTTCTTCCATTTCAAAAATCATGTGATCTTTGACTTTAGTGTTTATTTATTTTTATAATCTTGGAAATTTTAATTCTAGTGCATAGATCATCATTATGGAATTGTCTCTATCCCCCTTATACTTGTGATCATCGTCTTTTGTTAAAATTATCAAATTGTTTAGTGCATGGATTATTATTTTGGAATTGCCTATGGGACGTGTAAGTGCAATACCTAGATTGTCATATTGGAAATCAATAATGCCAACATATATTTTTATCATTTTAAATCTAATTATCTAATGAGAGAAAATTTCTCATCATTACAGAGCTTGGGGAATCTCATACAGTCCAAATAATTAATCTAGAGTTGTTTCTCCAGTAGATTTTTGCTTATACACTATCCATAACTAAGGATATTGTATCGGGAAGTCAAATGTAACATTCCCTTCTGAATAATTAGTTAAAGTTCTAAACAAATTCTATCAATGGAAATTGTTCATGTATTTCAAGAAAAAAAAGAAAAATTTTAAACAAAGGTAAATTAACATTTATTTCATTGGCTTCCTGGTTGTTAGACATCTTATTTATTCTCCAGGGCGCTCCTCGGCATTCCGCCCTTTGTTCTTGGTTCTCTTGGAATAAACTCTGGGTTTCCAAAAAAAAAATTCTAAACAAAGTTGGCAGGCTTTTTTTTCTTTCTTCCAGGCCCATGGTTGGGTGCTGTAAGTTAAGTTCCTGCTGGTACTGGTTCTTACAATGGGTGCACTAAGTTACAGCAAATCAAAATTAATTAACCATAAGGACAGTGACGGCAAGCCTTGGCAGGTATGAAACTGGCGGAATTTAATTATCATGAATTGCAAGGAACGCTTTCCATCTCATCAGTCAGAAATCCTGAATGGACTCATACCTAGCGGAGCAGACTGAAGGAGCCAAGGCTGAGAGGCTGAGAGAGAATGGCGGCCATCAAATGGGCCATGGCTGCTGCTGTTGTGAGGAGCAAAGTACATACAGATGCTGAAGATTTTTCGTTTGAGAAACGGATTCTTTGGTTATCATCTTGAGTGCATATACATCGATCGATCATTGTTAGGTGAGTTTTTGCATAAACTTATTCAATCCATGACAAATCCATTCTTTTCCATTGCCATATATGTAAACCCATGCCATTCAGTACAAGCTTTGTCAAGGATTTGCTGAACCACGCACAAGACAATGACTAGCTATGTGGCTTTCTCAGAGTCCTCTAGATAGCAGTTGCCACAAAGTGGTTGAAATTTTGTGAATTCATTAGGCTATTGGAGATGAAGAATGGAAGAAGATGGCATTTCTGTGTAGAATGCTTTAGAACTTGTCATCTAAGTAACTCTTCATTGTTTGTGTCAAGTGAGTAAGGACAAAGTTCATAATTATGTAAGGTCTATTGGCTTCCCTATACATTGAACATTTTGGCATGCATAATGAAGTTATAGATTGAAGAGGTTTGTACAGAAAATTTCTTGTAGCTAGCTTATCACCCACCTCTTCATTGATTGTGTCAAGTGAATAGGAGTGAAGTCTAGAGTTGTATATGATCTATTTCAAACTTTCCTATCAAATATCTTGGCATGCACATTGAAGTTGTAGTTTGAACTTGGAGGAGGTAATGATATTCAATGAGTGCAGGAAGTCGAAGTGTCAATTGTATGTGCTCTCTTCTTCCCCATTGTCCATCTTGACGAACAAGGGATGGAATCTCATCAGGGCATCCTCTAGTTAGCTCTTTCAATGTTCAAACCAAATGGAAACCAAATTCATGTACTAAACTTATTTAGCAATAAGAAGTTCAGGTGTAGAGTCAATGTACAAGAGCTTGCCACCCAATCCTGCACTTTTAGTGCCAAGAAACTATCAACAAAGCCATTGTAGGATTGTGACGCACACATTCCACGTATAGTTGGAAATTGCGAAGGTGATGATGATATATTAAAGTAGAATCAAAGCCGTCGAGTTTGTAGGAGTAGGAGTAGTAGGGAGTACGTGAGCAGCTGCATTCACCATCGCCAAGTCGGCGCAGCAGTCATCATGGTGAGGAGTGCGAAGCTCTCGAAGATCTCTAAGAATGATGGCTTGCGCCATGCCGTGGCGATGGCGCTCATGGCGAGAATGCGCGATGGCGACAGCCCGAGTGCTCTCATGTAGAAAACAGTGACAGGTTGCGATCGAAATTGAAATGAAGGCATCCCCGCCGAATTTTGCCAAACTAAATGCGAATTGACGTGCGCCGGGATGCGATTCAAAAAAGCTCTGGAAGGTCGACAAAAGAAGGAGAACGAAACTTGTCTGTCACGGGTCTCCCTGCTCTGCTTTTGACTCTCGTAAGGTCGCATTAGGAGCATGGCCGTGTCGTTGTTGTGAATTAGATCAGCAGGTGGGCAGAAGCGCACCTTTTAAGGAACTATATCCATTACTGAGAGAAATGCAGCAGAAACTGCTTCGGAGAGGGATTCGATCACGTTGTAGGCGAATTCTTGAAGACGAAGGAAGGTAGGCTAATTTACTCTGGAAACTTTTCGGAGTTGGGTTATGTATGAGAATGGCGGTCAGGGGTAGTGTTGATTGAACCCGACTCTTTGGATTTCTTCGTCAATTCAGACCAATTAGATCCCTGAGTGGCTCGAATTTGTAGATGTTAGTAGTTTTTTTGTGTGTGGTAATGCTGGTGGAGCTCCCGGCGATAGAGAACATGGGATGTCCAACATTGCGAGCCAGCAAGTGCTTCTCTAAGATGAGTTTAGGTTTATGAGTTTGTGCGATTTCACGTGCAGCGATGAGGTCGGAGCTGGGGTTCCTTTGCCAGCTGCGTCGTGGTGAGGATTTTCGATGTCATGAACGACTGTAATCATCTTGATATGATGTGGTTTACAAACGCAGCAAAAGCTGCCGATTCTGAGAGGCAGGTCAGTCCATGATGTTCTTGACAGTAGTGCTTCCCAGTTCTTTCGTTGTCGTTGCAGTGCCGTGCCAGGTCACGAAAAAGCGAAACTGAAATGATCTTCACTGCAGTGAACGTCAGTGGATTCTACCTGCACTTGCAGAGGTAGTTTGCGTCTAAAATTGGAGCGAACGCGAGCTTTATGAATTAAGACTGTCGTTACAGCTGAAGAGAGAACGTTATCTACTCACCTTCTTGGTTTGGTACGCTTTTCAAGTGCTGCTTTTCGAAGCATTTTCAAGGACGTCTGAAAATATGAATTAGTAGGTCTTAATTTTGGGGTTAAGTGTTCGCGGTTAATCAAGCTCTGCTTTATTCCCTACCACTCTTACTACTTCGTCGGTTCATGGCGAACGAGCAATTTGTCATTCGTCAGCACCGATTAAGGCAAAAGCTCTTCGAGCTAATATATATATATATTTCCAACCCAATCTCCAGCATTAACCAGCAAACGGGATCACTTCGGAGTTGGTTTCAAGTACCTGAGTTGGCTGAGAGATCGAAACATGTGACAATTACGAATTGGTTGTGTGCAGGGGCCTATCAGTCATGTCCGAATTCTGTCTTACACCGTTGCTTCGATCGGCGCGATCACACCATAACCCTACTTCGCTTGTATTGGGAGCCTCACCTCTTCTGTAACTCACATTGCGACCGATCAATGGCGGATTGATTCCCAGATTGAAATATTCGATTTGCGTTGCTTGCTCTTAGATCCAAAATCGCAGCAAAACATGAAGAGGGCCACGCGCTGAAGAGGTTCTATATGGCCTAGAGGTCCGTGAAGATGGTGCATTCTCATGGAGTTCGCGGAGGCGTAGTCAATCTGGCGCCCATGACGCTGGGGTCGTCGTCCATGGTGGGAGGGTGGGGCACATCGGGTCTCCACGGCCGATTGCATGAGTTTGTCAAACGAGCTTTGTTGCAGCAACTGGTATCACCAGGTGCAGCTGTGAGTCTCTAACATTCCCATGTCTCCCTTCTCTTGTTGCGAGCATCATGCTTAATGTATCTCTGCGTCAATGCCGCAAAGCCGTCTGTATGAGCCGGTTATGTAGATCGTCTCCTGCGTGCAGCACCTCTTGTTGTATCCAAACAGCTACAACAAGATTTTAAATGTACATTTGAGGCCATGTCTGTTTGGGTACACACAACTCTATTCTGATAAGACCTCTGTAATAATTGCACATTTCCTGAGAATCTTGTCATGTTTACACATCTAATTGGACAACGTCCGTATTTGAAATTGAGAACTCATGTGAGTGTTATTAGAAGCCCATTTGTCCACCCCGGGCAGTGTCGTCAGAGGCGGTGTCGCGACATACCAGGAGGGGTTTAATGTAACAGACAAAATTTCTGTCTTCAATGTCTCTCAAGTTTATTTTCGTTATTATTTTCATGTCAAAAATGAATTTATAACGTTTTGCGTCATGTTTAACTGCCTTGTTTCATGATTTGAAAGCCAGTGTAACCCACAGTCCATGATGACTTGCTACATTTCATTCTTGCAGGTGTGTGACCTCTTCTGTGGTCGGGGGACGGATACGGCAAATTGGGCACAAGCAGGAATTGGAAACTACATCGGCATTGGTACCTAGCTTAACTCTCAATCTCTGGTATTGAGTGCATGTTATGCATATTTTTTTGCAATAGATCCTCAAACTTGGCTGGTCAGTATAGAGGATATTGTTCTTCACCGAAAACACTCTGTCAACGAGCAAGTACATTATGTGGTTTGAAATTCTTCAGGAATCAGAATGTGTTTACCAGATATTGTTAAGAATCGTCTTGAACCACTTAATGATCTAGAGATGAGAAACCTGGGGACGATTGTTCTTGAAGAATCGCACTGTCATGTACTTTGTGTTGCATGGCGTAGATTTATCAGCATCAGCTCTTGAGGAAGCGAAGGAGCAGTGGGAGAAGCACTGTCGACCTTTCCCCGCCACGTTTCAAGAGCTCGATCCTTGCACTGTAAGAAATTCACCCAAAATTCCGGAGCTCTACCTCGCCTGGACTCCATATCTCAACTTGATGTCTAGTTTGAAGTAGACTGTTTTCCAATGCCGTCTGCCTTTTAAAGCAAGATTTGGGAAGTTTATTGTTTTCTGTACTCTCATATCAGCGACATGAAAGCAGAGAGTTCCAGGTTCATGGGACGGAACTGTGGAGGGTGATTCTTCTCCACCAAAAAACTGAGTTTCTGCATTTGTCATGGCCAGGGAAATTTGGAAATACTGCAGGGTGAAGGGCTACCTGTTGACGTTGTTACTTGCTTCGCACACCTACAGGTGCCCGTTACTCCTCTTTCAAATTCCAAAGCTCAACTCTCTGGTTACTGAAAAACGATATCAACTACATTTTCTACTTTATTATCGTTCACAATTTTTGGTTCATTCCTGAAAAACTTGTTCAACAAAAGCAATGTTTTGTGTCATTTTTTCGTTTCTTACTGTCAATATGCACATCTTTTGCAGGATTACTTTGCGAGTGAGGATATGGTACGGCTGTTACTGAGGAACGTTGTGTCACTTCTTAAGCCGGGGGGCTACTTTTTTGGAACGACTCCAGATTCTTCGACTATTTGGTCTGTATCTATTTGAGATGAAGTGTCTGTGAAAAGCTCTTACGGTATAATTATGGTGGTTCTGAACGTAGTTTCAGAAGATTTCAAGTGAGCGGTTCCGTTAGATAAAGAATGAACCAGTGGGAGCGTTTCATAATGTGCTTCGTGTTTGAGTTTGACGACGGAAATTTGGATATTAAAATTGAATACTAATAAGGGACTTATCCGGGGTTGGTGACACTGATACAGGTACAAGTATCAAAAAGCTGTCGAGGAAGCAATGAAGGTGGGTTCCTTACGTGTCAATGGTACTCTGCCTCGTGTTCGGAGCCCGCTCTATACCATTACGTTCGAGGATGACCGGTGTGCTGCCCATTCTTATTTCTCTTTAACAGTAGGTATAGGATCTTGACGTAGCTCACGTTTAACTTGGATTTTTCGCAATATTCTTCCTTTGCTGAAGTGTATGCAAGAATTGGGATACCGCAGCTGTCCAATCAACAGGATGGGCAGCTCACCTCTGAAGATGAACTACAGTCCAGATCGTTGGTGATAGCCTTCGAGGTCGTAGAAATGAGTCAGAGTGCTAATTTGCCTAAGTATGCTCACAGAAAATTTAAAGTAGATCGATTTCTAAAGCTGGGACTGGGTTTCAGATTTCAGTTTTTTGGGTCTAAATACGAATTACGCTTCGTAGATGGTCTGCCGGCGCAGATGCAACAACTGGTTCACTTTCCCAGCTTCATCAGGTACGGCTCTAACAAGACCCGGAACATTCTCATTAGCAATTTTCAATAATCTCGAATAATTGACGTGACCTTGTAGATAATGCTCCTAAAACCCGAAAACTGCTTCAGAAAACATAAATGATTACCCATGGAAGTCGATGTTCGTGAGCTTGTAGGATTGTCGGTGATTCAGTATCCTTTAGAAGTATGAATTCTGCATCTCTTTCATTGCAAGCACGATTTGTCATCAAATACCAAAGAAATTTGATGGTCAAGAGCATGACCTGCAGGTATGACCTGCAGACTAATTACTCGACTAGAGGTCAATCGATATTCCTAAGCCTTTCTCCAACGGTTGGCAGTGTCACCAAGAGTGAGGGTTTCTAAGTGAATGTTAAACTGTTGTGTAGGCTCGCTGAAGAAGTGGGCCTGGAGTATGTTGAGATCCAAAACCTCACCGAATTTTATGATGATTACAGGTAACACACTATGCAAATTCCCTTCAAGAAAGTCAATTCCAGTATTTTTCTTTTTCTTTTCTGTGAAAGGAATCTCTCCAACCTGGGGCCTTTATATTTCATCAGGAGACGAATTATTTCTTGCAAACTTCAAGAATTTTCATTTAATGATGTCCATTATTCGAAGCTAAGGTTGGGCAAGAACTAGTATCATGTACTAAGAAATTGAGGTACACTGCAGGGTTCCTTTTGCCTCAACTTTGCAGAGCAGTTGTAAGAATCTGCTGGATCAGAAGGGCCAGCCGATGGTCGATTCTCGAGGCAAACTTTCCATGGTTGCCACAGACGTATTGAGTAGGCTTCCTCCTCTTCCTGAGTCTGCCTTATATGTGCATGTTATTCGATTTCTTCGACTTGATATGAGTCATGTACTCCGTGTCGTTAATTCTTAAAGACCACCAAAATCAGTGAAGAATATTGCATGTGTCGGTCGAAGTATAAATAGGACAAAAGAATGCTCTCAAATGACCCACTCAAAATTGCCCCAAACAAGCGTGAGGCCTATTTTGGGCCTCTCGATCCTTCTAGGGTTACTTAAAAAAGTTTTCACTGAACTTTGTGGGGTCGAAAGATCGGAGAAACTAATTGCCAACGAAGTAGTCCTCGATTATAGGATTCTCATTCTTCTTCATAAGCCGTCTTCGTACGACAGTTCAAGGCATTTGATTCAGGATCCGGAGTACACAATTTTGAAAATGTCAGCATCTAGCTATGAAGCAACTGACACGATTATGGTGGTTACGTTTGCGGGCAGGCCTGTACAGTACTTTCATATTCAAAAAGTCAACTCGTGTTGTCCGCCCAGCATCGTACTTAGATTTCCACTTGGACACAGAATATCAGTTCGAAAGAGACCTGGAGGAGAGTAGCCCCAAGTCAGATTCATCACCTGAAATGTCATTTGGGTTCGAGCTTACACCCGAAACTACTCCGAGAGATTCTTCACCAAGACTAAAGACGAGGGAGTTTTCACTCTGCAGTAGAGAGGAGTTTTTATCCTCCCAGGAGGACTTATTTGACACGGCGCTACCACAAGAGGGGTCACTAGTTTATATAGCTCAAGATTCAGCCTCGCCAACAGGAAGGATTGAGGCTTCGCATCCTCAGCAGTTTACAGATATCCCGAATTTCGACCCATTTTTCCCAGTGGTTACTTTACCGAGTGACACCGATCATCAACTTTACTTTCAGGAGATTGATTGTGTCGCCGCGAATAATAGTGCTGATCTGGAGGAGAGAGACAGAAGTGCTACAATTCCACCTGACGAGGAACTTGAGGTTGTTCAAGAGCAACTAGAACAGGATAAAGAAACGGTAGTGGATCTGGCTGGAGAGGAATCAGATCAGCACCTGGAAAATGAAATGCCGCATGAAGAGAAGTTGTTAACTACCCACGACGAGGTTGCTGCAAGCTCGCAGAGAACTCCTCCTCCCAGGAAGGATCGTGTGAAGGGGAAGAAGAAAAAGAAGAAGCGAACTGCGCGCTTCTGCCCTACTGTAATCGACCCAGCAGTATCCCGTCAGACGTGCAGTGTCAATTATCAGAGCGAAGTAGAGGAAGAGGCGATGGAACCAGAGCTGGAGGTTTCGGCCCCTGCCCCGCCTCCTTTTCTGTTTTACCAACGGAAAAAACGTACGGAAACAGGGGTGGATGACGTTGTTGTTCAAGAGACCAGCTTCAGTACGAATACAAGAAGTCTACGTGAACTACGGCCTCGGAGGTCTAGCTCCGTTAGTGACCCGAAACTTGCATCAGGTAAACAGAGCTAAACCAAGATACTCTTCACATCGTATCAAACTGTGCTCAGGACTTTTTTCTTGGTTACTACAGTGTCTGCTTTGTGGTACTGAAATTATTTTTAGGTTAATTGATACTTGTTGGTAACCACCATCCTGATTTGAATTGTGTAAATATCATTTGAAGAATATGGACCCCCAATATGGTCCTTCCAAGCATTCCAAGAAGCAACGACACCAGTAAGCATGGTTACATCCCAGAAATCTCGTCTTGCTTTGGATTTCTATTTTAGTATCCTCTTTAGACCCACGCTTGAGAAGGATCCAAGGTTCTTTCTCACTTTCTTGTCCATCTCTAAAGACGCTTGATTGAACAGGATCTACCGTTCTGTACTGTAAAGTGAAAATATTGACTCATTGTGAAAAAACCATACCTCGCCACTCCCGTGTCTCGACATCTTATTCTCACAACAAGGCTCTACTTTTGCATCATCTAGTCTAATAGTATTAGGGTAGTGACTTTTGCGAATTGTGTTACTAAAATCCTTCGAGGGCGTAAGTCAAATTGAGGGCTCAATTATCTGGTTGCCACTTTTCAGCTGTCACCAAAGGACCTCGCAGCTCCAGAGTCGACAAAGGCAGGGTTGGAAGCAGAAGCAATTTGATTCTCAATGAAGAAGAGCCTGGTGGCTTCAGCAGTGATGGGGCGCTGACTGGTGGGCGTGGGGGTGGAGTCCGAGGCAAGGCGAAGGCCAGTACCCTACTCAGAGACAACCAGCTACCATCTCAGGTTTCTCACGATGCAGTTGCCAATGGACGACGATCAACAAGGTCTTGTAGCAGTAACATCATTCAAGGTATTGGAGATAGTAACAAGGGGACAACCTCTGAATCGAGCCCAATGCTTATGACGAGGATGACGAGGATGCGAAGCTCTAATTTACGAAGGTCTTTCTAGTCATAATTGGTACTTAAGGTTGTACGATAGTCAATCCTGAATAGTGGTGGTGTAGTATTTTTTTTGTCTTCTATACAGGTGTTATCAATTGTGTGATAGGATTATAGAACATGCATTTACGGAATCGGATATTGTGGATTATGAACATACTTCTCCTTCATTCTAGCTAACCAAAAAGGGTTGCTGTGTGCAATAAGCTTTCAAGTTCCTCTTTTTGAGACTGCTTTTCATGTAATGTACTTGGTCACCTCCACCAGTAATATACCTGCTACATACCTGTTTCTTGCATTGAAACAGAATGACTCGTATACTTCTCATTCAGCTTAATGCTGCTTCTGAGATTACTTTGCAAGGAGCAATAATGGCAGTTGCCCGTGGATAGGAGTTTTTTTTTGTTTACATCGTGAAGCATCTGCTGACAGTCTCTTAGTCCGTATTTCATTGTTTCACACATAGAATTATTTCAGGCTCTTGCTGCAACCTGGGTTTGGAGATTCGAACATTTACCTTACAATATTGTATAGTTTTCAGACTTCCGCATCTGGATTCTGTCATGCTGATATGCTACATCAAGTTAGCTTTAATACATAAATAATACATCTCGTGCATCAGCTAGTTGATCGAGGTTTGCAGAGACAATATTTGACTCACAAAGACATTGCAACCATCACAAACTAGTATAACATTCACAAGCAGCTCATATTGATCCCTTGCGTGAAAAAATGAATGTACAGTACAGGGTAAAGGTCCTACACCAATTGAGGGACCATGTATGCAATAGGTACATTTTTTGCACTAAGGACTCAGTGTGAGCAGCCTGCCCGGTGTATAAGGTAAATCAAAACATGACAAGTCAACTCTCTAATGCAGACACCTACAAAAACACCCATTACTATCTTTCATCAATTCATTGTAGACTTATCTAGAAAATGAAATTAGGGCTTCATTAGGTAAGTTAATGGCCAAAATTAGTGCTTAGGGTGATGGTGATGGAGTTATTAGTGATTGCTTCAGGAACTTCCACCTTTCATCACAAAAATTAAATTTTTTATTCCTTTATGTCATGCCCATGTTAGGAAATATTGTTATTGCTTTAGGTGGTCTGATGACCATGATGGGTACACTTTTTGATGGTTTTGGAGTAGTCTACAGATTGTTTTAGGCTAACCAGGCAGCACAGTTCAAAAATTTAGAAAAAATTCATACTTTGTCAAAAAAATAAAATTTCAGTTTCTCTTTCCATTTGTCATGTTTGTCTTTGTATGGTAAAAAAATTCAAAATTTTCATAAATGTGAACAATGCACACCAATCATTTTGCCTGTCATAGGCTGGTTTACCTTATATTCTGGACAGGACCTGCTGACACCTTGGTCTCAATATCTAATTCAAGGAAGAATCTAGGTATCTGAGAGTCTTCAATTAGACTCTAACGTCTTCTTCCTTTGGTTCTTTCTTTGGTATAGATCTTGTATCTTGAGCTAAAGAATACAGGGAGGAATGAAAGCATATAAGTCAAGATGGTCCACACTTCGCACAAGACTATGCAATGCTTTGTTCGAAATAGATTTGAAAACCTTACAGAAATGGGTTCATTGTTTCTCAAGTTTGCGATTTGGTTATAATTAAAACATTCATGTGGGGTATCTTTGGTGCACTGTGAAATATGTAGAGTGAGCCAAGTGAATCTTGCTCGTCTCTTTTGCTTATTACAAGATTAAAAGTCTGAAAATTACAAATCTTTCTACCTCCAGCCATCTACTATGGGGGAACTTTTTTAACTTAACAATGCAAAAAATTCCAATCCTCGCTTTTGAAATCCTTTTCTGCCACGATCAAACTGCGGATACCAATCAAGCCCGCCGTAGAAATCGTGCTTCAATCAAATTTCCAAAATGCCAGGATTGAATGTGCTGTAGTGTTTCTGTGATGTATCGAGAGGACTATGCCATCACGAGAGAGCCTTCCAATTGCTGTCGAATCTTAACAATAAGCTCTTTCCGGAGGATTTTTCCAGTATTTGACTTGGGAATGGCATTGATAAACTCCACTTTGCGAACCTTCTTATACGGGGCCACCTGCAGACGAAGTGGAAATCAATAGTAGTCAGCAACCTAGAGTTGAAAGTCTTATATTAAAGATTCAAAGTACAATCAAGCCTCTTTAATATCACATTCTCTAATACACATAATTCTCTCACAAAACCTTCATGAATGGGCTACTACTTGGATCAAAACTCAATCCGTCTTATCACTCCTCTGCTTTATAAGCAGTTGCCAGCGACT
Source organism: Straminergon stramineum (assembly GCA_963920665.1). Lineage (NCBI taxonomy): Eukaryota > Viridiplantae > Streptophyta > Bryopsida > Hypnales > Calliergonaceae > Straminergon > Straminergon stramineum. The sequence continues at coordinate 16,743,551 of OY987263.1, forward strand.
GTGATAATATGGAGTTCAACAGTTGCAGAATATGAAAGAGGTGTGTGTCGAGTGATGCGTTTTGAGTACTGACCATTTTTCCAACGAAGCTTATAATTTCAGATTCAGTCAAATCGTGCTCCTCGCGGCTCACCACAAAGGCCATGGGAAGCTCCCCTGCTTCCTCATCTGGAAACCTGCACACAAATACCATCACTCAAGCACAAAAGTGAGTTACCGAAATTAGTATAAACATGACACTTTATGTTTGAGAATGTGCTCAACAAACCCTTAAATGGAAAGGAGTACGTTTCTAATTGGAGAAGAGTTATTCGTGTTCAATTATCTGTGGTCTGAATCGGAGCAATAATAATTAACACTGGCCAATATTAACCAAATAGAGGACGATAAAGCCCAAATTTGGCTTCATGTATTCTAAGAACTTTTTCAATAGTTTTTAGTATTCTCCATTCTGCAGTCTTTTCTAGCTGTCAAACTTACGGCACGACAGCAGCGTCCAGAATGCGAGGATGTTTCAACAACACGGCCTCCAGTTCTCCTGGTGCAACCTGAAATATACAAACAGCAGAAACTACATGAACACCGCATCTATGAAATTAATCCACTAGTTTCATTCCCGAAAAGATCGAAAAGAGAGAACATGATACGATGTCAATTAGTGTAAGTACGAAAAGATCACCTGATGAGCCTTGTACTTGATCATCTCCTTCAACCTGTCGACAATGTGAAGGTAACCGTGCGTATCTATGTAGCCCATATCGCCAGTGTGCATCCACCCCTCCGCGTCAATGGTACTCGATGTTTGCTCCGGATCATTCAGATAACCTGAAACAGGGATATACGCACATTTCAGTTTGAGTTCAGTGGAGGTAGTCGCAATAAATTGGATTGAATTCCAAAATTCATTCCGAAATTTGAGGATGATGATGAGCTCCAAGAAAATTTCTCATTCTTTTCTTCCAATACTTGATGTAATGATTTTCAAGGAGTATATTGGGGGGCTTTGAATGCAGTGGTCACGTCCCCTGACTGGCTCGAGTTCTGTCTTTAACAAATTAGATAGATTTCAGTTTCAGAACACAATGACGAAGTTTAATCACAGAAGAAATCCAAAATGGAAATCCGCTTGATCTCTATTCGATCCGCAGAGCGAGGGTGTAAACACTGTTTGTCGATCAATGGGCCTGAAAGACCCATTGATTGATAAATTCATGATATAATGCTAATAAAATTTCCTAGTAGTAGTTCTACATAATTTTCGTCAAATGTGGTTTGTTCCAAAGATGTCTATGAATTTGGGACAAATATTCTGTTGTGTCAACGGATAGTGGAAAAATGTCCTTTTGTGTCCAATTTCCATTCGCGATGTATCCTTGTGTATCCTATTCTATCATCACTGGACATTGACAATGTTTTTTCGAAAATTCCGTAGGTGGACATTTTAGAATTCTCCTGTGAATTTGCGTTTGGATGCTGAACCCAGAGTTTAGGCATACAGTATTAGCTTTAGTGAGCGTCCCGTCGTTACCTTTCATCACTTGCGGCCCTCGAATCCAGATTTCGCCCGTGCCCAGAGCCGGCATTGCGTCACCCGTTTGCACATTCGCGACGAGCGCCTCCGTCCCCGGCACGAGCGGCCCCACCGACCCCCACTGCCGTCGCTCATTCGCGACCACACTAAACGAAACAAGCGGACTCTCCGTCATGCCATATCCCTGTCGAATCACACACGTCGGGAACATACTCTGAATAGCGTTCATAGTGTCCGCTCGCAGCGGCGCCGCACCCGTCGCCAAAATCTTTAAACTCGACAGGTCGTATTGCGCCACCGTCTCCGCGCTTTTCACCAGCACCACGTAGATGGGTGGAACGAGCGTCGCCACCGTGATTTTGTAGCTTTCTATGTACTGCAGCATCGCGGGCAGGGAGTAGCGGCACATGGTGACGACACTGGCGCCGCGTTCTAATGTGGCGAGCATCACGATGCCCAAGCCGTAGACGTGGTACATGGGAATGATCGCCAGGCAGACGTCTCGTGCGCTGGTGGAGAGACCGGGCTCCAGCGTGTTGTACGCCGTCACGGACGCCATGAAGTTGCGGTGGGAGAGTTGTACTGCTTTGCTCAGTCCTGTAGTGCCGGAGGAGAAGAGCAGCGTGCATGTGTCATCAGGGTTGCAATTGCTCACGGGGTACTCCATTGCCGCGACGTCGGCATCTTTGGAAAGGTCGGAAAGAAGCCTAATCGCCGTGTTCAAGTTTCTGGGCACGGCGGCTTCGTCACCTGGAGAATCCAAAAGGTGGCAATGGTGATATATGAGCTCATAGAATATTCAAGTGCGCTGCGAATAAAAGTTGTTTGATTGAACAGTGATTCATGGCTCTCGAATCTTACTTACCGATTAGGATTGTGGGCAGGTTGCAATTGCAAACCTTTGTGAGAAGCTCAGGGACCGTGACCACGAATTTCACGTTCGCCTGGAGGATCTGCTTTTGGATGTCGGCGTCGGTGTTGAGGGGGTTCGACGGCGCGGCAACCGCGCCGAGAGAGACGATAGCCAGGTACACGACGACGAACTCGGGGCTGTTGGGCGACAGCATCAGCACCACGTCCCGGGGCGTCACTCCCACTTCGACGAGTCCAGCTGATGTCCGTTTCACCCATTCACTCACCTACACGTACAATGCATACAGCAGTACACATGCATAACTGCATCGTCACTGCACGTACAATACATACAGCAGTACACATGCATAATTGCGTCGGCACCTACACGCACAATGCATACAGCAGTACACATGCACAATTGCATCGTCACCTGCACGTGCAATGCATACAGCAGTACACATGCATAATTGCATCGTCAATACAAACCAGCGCTCTTGCAATTGATTGATGTCATGAAAAACAAGCTCCGAGCAAGAGCCGCGATGGATGTACCTGGGTGTAGGAGTAGTGCGTGCCGCTGGCGCCATCGACGATGGCGGTGTTAGCGGAGAATCTGCCATTTGCATTCTCGAGAACGAAAGACGCCAAATTGGCGTGCGTGACGGGCGGAAGCTGCTCACTGCTTCGGAAGATGTTCTCTGCAACATTGCAACTTTTCTTCTCTTCCACAACCAACTTGTCCAGTTTGGATTCCCGCAGCACCTGCATTGCATTCTTCATTTCGAATTCTTCCGTTGCCGCACCTTGAATCGCCTCTGCCTTTCGCCCTCCGCCTTCCCCCCCAGCTCCCATCTCAATTATTCAACTCGCGCGTCAATCGGTCGACTCCTCACAAGATGAAAACCCAAACTCTCAAATGCTCGGATCCGATCCACTCTGCACTGCTCGCATCCAGATGCTCGCACGCTACATGGAATTGCGCAATTGGCACTAGACACTGAAGTTGGATATGTGTTCCGAATGCGGGACTGCAGGCCAGGCTTGAGCAATGAAGCAGGAATGGAGGCGAGGTCCTCTAATTAAGGTGCGAGACTCTCAGAGAGTCTGACAGGTTGACGTCAAAAGTCATGCATGGGACGCATGAAAAGATTCGGAGGAATATTACAGCGAGACTGCGGAGGCGTATTGATCGGGGGTTGCTGAAGATCTGCGACTTCGAGGAATATTCAGTTACGTTAGTGGAGGTTGACTGAGACTGCAGGGGCTGGGAGACGGGATTGAGAGTCTTCCTGGAGGTTTGACTGCAGACGGCGGATGAAGTCAGCCTTCGGGTCCATTCGCGCCAAGCGCGCAAGGGAGAAGACGGCTGGTCGTGCTTTGTCTGTTTGTCACATTCACAAACAAGCTTGGTGGGTATAGGGTTTCTAAAATCTATACCTTTCCAAGATTTCAGATATCCTGGGCTAGAGTGATTTTAGTGGCCTCATGGCTGAAGTGCAGTTAGTGCACAGGGGATCTCAAATTTGGAGCTTTCGAAGATTTCAGATGTCCTTGTTCTTCCGAGATTATAGTGTTCTGTTGGCTATAGTGCACAAGAGATCTCAAATGTACAGCTCTCCAAGATTTCAGATATCCTAACCTCGGAGTGATTTTAATCTGTTGGTGTTACACAGGACATTTCAAATCTAGAGCTTTCCAAGATTTTAGGTATCCTTGACATTTAGTATCTCCACAGGTTTAGGGCACAGAGTATCTCAAATCTAGAGATTTTCAAGACTTCATTTTCTTTGCCTCCTGAGGAAATTTGTGTACAATTTGTAAGGTGTGATGACGTTGTTTCCTTCCAGAAATGTGAAGATTATTGATTGCATGTCATTTATTCATCTATTATATTAATTACACATTGTCACATGATCTGTCACAAATTTTGTCATGTTTTCATCCCGATTATTTCATCCTATCATTTTGAATATTTTTCATCCGATTTTGTAAGGCTGAAAGTCAATTGGCTATACAATCCATATACCTCTAAGTTTCATGTTACACTGCAATAGGTCTATGCTAGTCTAAATTTAAGTACATTCATCTAAATGTAACAATGTCATCTTACTTTATAAGAGTTTTGGATACTTTCAATAATTTCACAAAATATCTTCATTTTCTCCCCAAAAAATTGCCATTGTCAAAAAGATTGTCACAAATCAAGTCATTGTCCTTGGCAAATCATCTAAAGTAAGTTCATTTATTAGGAAATCACCACAAATTAAATCACTGGTCTTGTCAAATAGTCTAAAGTAATAGTTCGTACCAAATTGTGACTCCTTTTTAGAATGCTCTTGTGACTTCCATCAAGATCTAACAAAAAATTATCTATGAAGACAAAAAAAAATCAATTAGGTGTACTTATTGGCACAATTTGGGAAGGACAAAGTTTGACATGCTCAAACAACCTATTGAAGAGCCCTCCCCCCCCCCCCCCCCAAATGTTGAATCATCTAAGGACTTTCAAACATGGTCATGAATAAAACCTAATAACTTCCATAAGTGATATATTGATAAGATTTTCAAGACCAAACCTCTTGATGAAATTAAAGTTAATTGCAAAGTCTTGCAAAACCTCCATTTATGTGGTGCCTTTTTCAATGCTTATTTTAAAAAACATTTGAATTCTTACACAACTTGTATGTTTTTAGGAAATAATGACAACAAGGTGTTTATTTGAGTTTAATCCCCTCTATTTGTAAAGGTAGGACGAAAACCTTCATTTAGGATGAAGTTAGTTCGACATCATTGGATTGCATGCAATATGCATAGTTGACATTCCAAAAATGTCAAGTAGAGTAAAACATGCCTAAAAAAATTAAAATAGTGTAAGAATTCAATTGCTTTCTAGAATAAGCATTGAAAGAGGTTCCACGTTTCTTTTTGAAATAAATATTGAACCGGGTTCTTAACATGGCTTTACAATTAACTCTAAAGTGTATAAAAAAAATGACTTCTATTTGCAAGCTAATCTCAAATTTTTCACGGATTTTTAAGTACTCTCATAATATATAGACACTTTTGAGTCCCTTTTTGGAGTACAATGGGACCCAAAGCATTAACCTTGTAGTGCTAGTGCGTATTGAGAGTGTTGAATTTTTGGTTTGATGCAAAGAAAGATAGACCTTACTTTTTGTTCTTTGGAATGAAAATAGCTTGATATTTAGTTGCTTCTTCTAGCAAAAGTCTAGATACAAATTCATTGAAGGCTCACTAGGCTCAAAAGTATTGAATTTAATCATTTTGCATTAATTAAATTTTAAAATGTCTCAATAAATCTAATATGGATGACCAAGTACTTAGGGGTTAAGAAACTTCACATTTAGTTTCTTCTTCTAGCCAAAGTCTAAGGGAACTACACCTCAACGTGTTCCAATAAACATTTCAATATAGTTCCTATTACTATATAACTGAAAAAGTTTTTTGGATTCTTGTTGGTAATCATAAGGAGATTTTAGATTTTCTTAGAATGCATTTTTTGGACACTCTATGAATATGAAACTATAGATTTTCAAAGTGTTGAAAATAGGTAAGCCCAAAAGAGTCATTGCAAGAAACACCGGCCATTTTGCATAGCATTTTGGAAAATTATTTTGTATCCAACACTATAACCTTTAAATTATAAACCCAATGCCAATGCCAAAAATCTATTTCTAGAATTTTTTCTTGTAATTGTACCCTTTATTTTTCATAATTTTTTAAAAATCATTTTATATTTAAAAATCCATTTTGTGAAGTAGTCATGCTTTTGGATGTAGGGTTTTTTTATACTAAATACCAGTTCAAATTAGTGATTTTTGTTTTAAATTTTTGTGGTATATTCCTATAGTAGGTAGACATGTCTTTACCAAAGGACATCTTAAAAAACATTATTTTATGTCCTCCACAATTGTGCAAAGTGGCCTCCCTTGTGCGGGCACTTAAGGTAGGAGGCTCGAATTCCACACGGGCATTTTGAATCACCTCTACTTTAGCTTTGAGATGGATATGAGATGGTTCTTAAATCGACCTTTGTAGTCATTTGAATGAATCGAGAAAAAAAGTCTAATTTATTGCAAGAGTCAATCATTGTCCTTTCTTTCCCCATTTTTCTTTATAACTTCAAGTGAACAATTTATGGAAGACCAAGTGTCATAAATAGTGGCCTATGACACAAAAGTTTGAAAATTCATAACTAATTCAATAATGCTTCAAAAAATATGAAACTACTTTTGTTATATTCTACATCTATATCTCTTTGTCTGAAAAATAAACTAAAAATATTCCCATGAAAAGATATACATGAAAAACAGACCAGCCCTTAGATGGGCAGTTTATGAGCCTACTACCTTATAAACATTTGAAATGGTTTTGACCTCATTTTTTTGGTCAAATATAATCACCAATAAGTCCTCCCCAATGCACAATTTTTTTCTATTGTTGAAAATTGATTTTCCTATTTTCTACAAATTAAAATGTCCAACTATGTATTTTCTTCACTAGGATTTTATGTCCAAGAATGTGTCCCCGTAAATACAATTTGGACATTTTAATTTGTAGAAAATAGGAAAATAGATTTTTCAACAAAACCAAAAATTGGCCATTGGAAAAGACTTTATGGCATTAGATGAGAATGAGCTCCTGCGGAAGACTGCGAGTTCCCAGAAGTTCTAAGACTGTGGGAACTCGGCCAGAGCAGCTCGCTGACGTGGTCAGCCGGCGGCCACGTCGGATAATAATAAAAAATTAATTTTTAAATATTTTTTTTGAAAAAAAAATTAATTTTTTAATATTTTTTCTTTTGTTTTTTCATTTTTTAATAATTTTTTAAATTTTTTAAATTTTTTAAATTTTTTAATAATTTTTTAATAATTTTAAATTCTGGACAGCCCTGGCTGTTTCCCAGCCTTGGGAACTGGCCTGAAACGGCCCTCCAAGGCAGCTGAATCCCATCTAATGTCATGAGACTTGCTTATTTAAATGAGGTCAAACTCATTTCTGTTGTTTACAAATGGGCACCCAAGTAGGCCTATTTGCACAAATGCAGAGGACATAAAATAAGGTTTTTTTAGATGTCCTTTGGTAGGAACATGTCCACCTACTATAGGAATATATAGTAGAAATTTCAACCAAAAATCATTAATTTGAATTGGTATTTAGTATTTACAAAACAACTAAATCCAAAAGTGTGACATATTAACAAAATTGACATTTAAATGTAAAATAATTTTTGAAAATTTCTAAAATTTAAGAATTATGATGACAATCAAGTTAAGTAGAAATGGATTTTGTAGTTTTGGCATTGGGTTTAAAATTCAAAAGTTATAGTAGATGACAAGAGTGTCACTTTGACTGTGATGTGAAAACAAGTTGGTGTTTCTTGCAATGACCCAAAAGCTCTCATGAAGAGAGGTTAAATATTTTAGGCTAGAATGTCTAGGGATTGGTTTAAGAAAGGGGTAACAATTAGATGGTGTTACCGTAGATACACTAGAAGAAATTCTCGTTCTTCGAGTTGATGTATTTTTGTTAAAAAACACAAAATTGTGTTGGAAAAATCGAAGTTTTGCAGTTTTCTAACTAAAAAACTGCAAAACTGCAGTTTTTCCAACACAATTTTGTGTTTTCTAACAAAAACACATCATCTTGATGAACGAGAATTTCTTCTAGTGATACAAATTCCATTGATAGCTTGTTAGGCTCAAAAGCATTAAAATAAATAATATTTTGCATATAATAAATTCTCCAATGTCTTGATAAGCCAAATAGGCACAATTAAGTTCTTTGGGGTAAAAAATATCTCAAATTAGATGTGAGAATTCTTTGATAGTATGGTAACTACATCTAAAATCATCCAAATAATCAAATTAAGCATTGTTTTATCTTGAAATTTTCCTAGTCTTATTGAAAGTTCAAAGGGGATTTTAGATTTTCTTGTTTTGCAACTTTTGGAGACCTTGTAAAAAATAGGTGAACCAAAAATCGACCATAAGCTAGCTTCCATGAATAGTACCTACACATTTAGGTGAGAATTTATAAAAATTGATTTTAGAAACAGGTCCCAATTATGCACAATCATCATTATGCAAACAACCTTAGTCTACAAATTTTGAAGTTCTCACCTTCACAACTTCATGATAGTTGTTGGCTAAGTTCAACTACCTCTATCTCTTTAAACTTGAAACACTTAAGAGGACGATTTGTGTCCTTTGGATAATTTCAAGGAGGCCTCTAGGATGGAAAAAATTATATTTTCATCCAATTTTTTGGCAAGGAGTTGCTTGAGTCCATTTTTAACTAGTAGTATTGGATACTCTCTCCTTGTAGTATTGTTGACTTTCCTATAGAAGAAAATGGAAAATCACAGATCACCATATAGTGCAGTTTTAGCAACTTGTGCTCTTTTCTCTTTATCTGAAAATTAGGCATAAAAATTCTCTTTTTTGAATTTGAGTTCAAGTGATGAAATGAAATTTATTAAGTCTAGATTCTACTCCAACTCTTATAATTTCAAATTGTATTAGGCCTAGTTCTATGGACTACTAATTCTAATAACAACATTTAGGTCCTAACCAACTTTTTTGAGTGACTCTTTGGAAGTTTGTATTGACAAATATAGGATCTACAATTTGTGAACATGGGGTTGTTTCTAGTCATGACGAAAATAATAGAATTTTGTAGTCATATAACTAAAATTGAAGCTCAAAGAAAATTTAGAGTGTCTTCTCAATTGAAGGGGTTGAAAAGTTTTTTCAGGGAACAAATGGGAACCTTTGGGATTCGATGAAATTGTGAAACAAACTTCAAGGCCAAAAAGATTTGGAATTAAATAAAGAAATGAAAGAGTTGAAAGACAATCAATGGAACTTACAAAAACTAATGGACTAAGGTAAATCAACCCATGACAAGCCAACTCTCTAATGCAAACACCTACAAAACCACTCATTATAGTCTTCCATTAATTCATGGCAGACTTTATCTAGAAAATGAAATTAGGACTTCATTGGGTAGGTTAACCCCTAAACGCATCGACGTCCATTTTTTGGAGGTAAATAATTTACTTGTAGGAAGATATAAGCAAAAATGTACAAAAATTCATAAAAGGATTCAGGCATAAAGGAGTGAAGTTGTAAACCATCATTAACGCTAAGTTATTCCAATGTTTGAATCATCAACAAATCACAATTGAGCACACATCCGAGAGTTCTATTCAGATTCTAGACAGCTCTTGCATCAGCAGAAACCCAAGTAAAGCGACTGCAAATCAATCACTTAAGGGACAACATTATGAACAAAGTACAATCAGTACGAAGACTTTTCCGATGGAACCACACCAGTTTCACAGCAATCTTTCACTCCTCAAAGTAATATTCAAACTACTCCTGCAAACCACCTCTTAAGCCATGACCAGATGTTTGTTGCTGCACTAGAATGCCTGGGTGATAAGTTATAAGGTAGTAGAAACTGGACATGTAACCAAATCTGATAATAACTATCATTGATGACAGATACCTTACATGGAATTTCCTATTTGGCTTTTCCGGCCTGAGCAGCCTGTATACGCTGTTGTGATTTCATCACCTGGCACAACCGAATGAAAAAATTGACATTGAGGCTCGTCACAACTTCCAGCAGAAAATATTAGGAGCTAAGATTTGCAAGACCAACACAAAAATCAGAACTCCAGGATATCATCCGTCTTCAAACCAACCCCAAGAGGCCCAAAATTAGGCGTGTTTTTTTAGCAGTGGTGAGTAGGTCATGAAGGGACTTTCTCTTGTCCAATTTTATTTAATTTTTGACCAACGCATGCAATGTTCTGCACTGATTCTGATGTAAAAATTTAGCAACATCGGAATTCTGGATTGTTCATTTTAATTAATCAAATCACTCATTTTCTTACCAAGACTCCATGGTTCTTCAAGGGTTAATATCTAAAAAATAAGCATCATCAACCGACAGTCAACTGAATAAAGAGAGAGAACGTACCTCATCCCTCTTGGAATTCTGTTGTTCTTCCAACGTCTTCAATGTTACATCCATGCGTCGCCTGTGAAACATGAGGTAATCCCCAGTATCAAATCACTGACAAGAAATTAACACGAACACTACAGAACCATAGCACTGACTAAGTTGCGGGGTGCTAATCCGGTAGATTCATTCAATGAGAATTACACAAGTAAAAATCTTACAGCTCAGCGGTGATGTATTCCAGGCGCTTGTTGACATTAGCTTTCGCTTCAGCCAAATCTTGCTTCACCAAAACAGGGCCAATCAACTTGAACACATTCGCATCATCATCCAAAAGCTCCAATTCCTGCATTGCCAATATCAGCATTTCCAAATACTCGGCGCCCAACCACCATGATCTCAAAAAAGTAACGTACACTTTTATTGCACAGCTTGAAAATAGGGGAACCACATTGTACCTTCTGCACCATTTCGTTCTCCCCTTGTTGCACACTATACTGCCGTCTCACTTGATGATTCTTACCGATATCTGTGGCCGAATCCCATTACCGACAAGTCACATTTAGGAAACGTACAGGATGAATTAAACAGAAATATGATCACCAAAAAATAGATTAGATAAAGGTCAATTTCTATACGAACTATCCTGAATTTCACAAGCCATCAATGAACGAAGGACGCACAATACCGTCATTAGTCCTAATAACCCTAAACCCTAATTTGTAAAACCCCAGTAAATAGAACCGCCATTAAAGAGAGTAGGTCACAACAAGAGGTAGCTTCAGAAACCTTTTTGAATTTTATTCAATGCGGCGGCCTGATTTTCTAGCTGCGCTTGGAGCTCTTTCAGTGCGGCTGCCATCGCCAGAAATTCTCCTCTCTCGTTCGTTCCCAAACCCTAAAACATCCATAAAGTCGACTTCAAGAAAGGGGGAGAGATAGGGAGAGGAGAAGGGAAACAGAAAACAGGGCACGCAAAGGACTACGCACAACCAAATTCTTGCTCACACGTCGATCCACAGGCGATCCACATGCAATCCAGACGGGAAATCCTTCAACAGAAACGCATACCTCACTTACACAGAACAGCAGACTACTATTTCTTTCTCATACAGTATACCAGAAGTAAACAATCCGCAATTGTGAGCTTCCAAAAACACCCTTCAAACGAGCTCCGATGCTCTCAACAGGATAAAAATTCACCGCTCTCTTCCAAACCGACCACGACACAGCAACCAATAACACACAAATTTCTAAGCGCGGATGGAGACACCAGATTCTCGATTGCCAGCACAACTCGCTAATAAGTTAATAAACATAGCACATTCATGCACCGCCTCCGAGAGCTTCAAGCTCAAAAGAATCGGACAAAAAACTCATATCTACACAAGGTCAAATTAAAATTAGACACAATTTCATTCGAACATTCGAGTCTTCCGACTAGGAAATTCGAAACCTACCACGACCGCATCGCCTCCACACACAAACGAGAATCCCGTACAAAACCCTTCAAACCCTACCGACGCAAACTATTTAAAAACATAGAGCGCGCTGTTGGAAAGAGTATTGGGGAGCAAAAGCAAGGCTGGGACGCGCTCTCCATGATAAATGCGGGGAATAGTAACTTTTTCTTCAAAACATCCAAACCAACTTAACAAGAGTACAGTGAGGAGCGAGATCATACAAAAAGGGAAGATTGATTGCGCAGGGACGGAAGCTGCAGCGACAAACACAGCGAAGGAACTGCCTCACACAGAGCTGCAAAATGACAGCAACAGGAAAGGAAGCCGGCGACTAGTCCTGAGTCCTGACGCTCGAGGTCCCAAGGATTCGATGTCCCAGGTGTCGATCCAGATCTCCTTCCGCTTATCTTCAAGGCAGTGATCTACGGGTTAGCATCTTGTATTGTTCAGACTTGGCAAAAAAATTTAGATATGCTTTTCTTTGGTAATCAAATTTCGAGTAAAATTTTAGTTGTTATCTTTTGGCGTTAGATAAACTGTGCCCCCTATTTAATTTTGTATTATTTGACACACCCTATCCAATTCAACTTTGCCAAATTTAATCACCTAGTTGCAAATATCAAGTTCTTATGTTTTTTCCAAGATGAAAAAAGTCCTTGTCTTAAACGCTAGGGTGCGGTATAGAGCTGGGAGTTTCCTCACACCAACCTGCTTCAAGCTTCTTATACAGTACAGTACAGTACGTGCACTCACCTTCAATAAGTATACATGCTTGCCCATTTGTCCCTTCAAAAAATGTTTGTTAATCCCCTTCTAGTTGCCAATTTCTGTGATGCAATCAGCATTGCATTTTTCTTGCAAGCATATGGAATATGTGAATATTCACCTTGTCAAGTGTTGATGCCAATGACACTGTCTAATGCCAAAAGGAAAAAAATGATTTTGGTATCTTCCCGTTTGCCGCAAGATTTTAGTTTTGTCTTTGACATGAATCTTCACTTAAAAATTGTTGAATCGACTCGCATTTCAATGAAAAAATTGTTATATTTTCCGTCACATATGGAGTGCTAGACTAGTAGTTTCCAAGCACAATTCAGACATTCAAACAGAACCGTTCGTCGAGAGTATTTGGGCACATTGACAGGCAATATCCTATTGAGCGTCTTCTGCACAAGAAATTCACTAGAAACAAACTCTACGTTATATAACTTATATCTTATGCTCTTTTGATACTTCTACTACATGCCACAGGAATCAAGTAAGATGTGAAAAAACCGTATGAATTTCTATAACTTCATGAATCCTCGTTAAAATGGCAAAATTTGGCACTTTTCAGATGCCCTTCTGGAACCTCAGATAGTCAAATCTACACTGGTCCTAGGTTTTATAATTCAGAGTACCCAAATGTCACAATTTCCACACTCATGAACCCGCCTATAAAATATACTTGATCTTCTTATTTGATACTCGGGGAGACTTGCACTCTTGATAATGAACTTTTAGAGCTCTTACTGGACTTATTTATAATTCATTATCTGCTGCCATGGGCCATGGACCGTGTCCCGTGAGAGTCATTAATATTGAGGGATGGATCATTCAAACAGAACCATTCGTTCGCTAAAAGCTTGAACCAGTAAAATTCTCGAAGGATGCTTCTGTTGTCTCAATTGAGGTCAAATGTTTGTGGAGTTAGCTACTATTTTCTGATCCTGTAGAAAAGAATTTCTGAAGTAGAGTACCCATGCAGGAAATTTTTCAAATATCTGCAGCGTAAGCTTACGTAACATTCTTAAAATGTTCTAACGGCACTGTCGTTAGATTGACAGAAAATTCCACGACTTTGGCACCTTTCTGGACGTGCGATCTGAAACGCAAATCTGCACTGTCTACTCTTAAATTTCAGAGTTCTTTTGTCACAACTTTGGCGCCCAGAATTGCACGAATTTTACGAAATTGATCATTTTTATGAGTGAACATATACAAGAACCAGAAAATGAATTGAATTCTATCTGTATGACTGAGAATGGTGTGCAAGCGGGCATGCTTCTTAGAACTGCTTCCTCAAAAGTGTTAATCCAGGGAGCTATTGAAGTGGTTAATGTCAAGGGCTAATTTCTTTCGATCTCCACAATTCTTGAACCCAAAATGTACGAGGATAATTGTGTGCAGGAGAACCAAGATGTCAGATGATTGGAACATCTGGATATCTTGATTCTTCCTTGCATGAGCAGATGGGTCCAAATTGTTGGGAAGTCCTTCAAAGAATGTTTTAAGTTTAGGTTGTTGCGCAAAGCAAAAGACAGTCGTATGTACAACACATACTCACCTCTTCAATTTCTTTGCAATAAACTTGTCCTTGTCCTTGTCCTTGTCCTTGTCCCAAGCTTTGCATGCATTCCAGTAAGTGCTAGTGCGTGTGGATTTTATATCAGAGTACAGACAGACCCCATAGCTGCGGTGAAAAGGACGAGATTCCAGAAGCTTTGTCTCTCACGCAGACACGCACCTGAAAGCTTTGCTAAAAAAAAACCTTGTGAAGCTATCGACATTAATATTTGCATGCTGGGGCCAAATAAAATACACAATCTCTTTAGGGATGAGATCAAGGTTGCTTTAAATGTCGACCCCCTCATGTCTGGAGTGAAATTCCTGTTCCCTTTTTGAGAGAATGTAGTGTCCGCTACTGACATTATAGAAGTCTAGCTCATTGGATCCGTACAATCAGTGAGGTCATTTCGACAGTAGATCTTCATAGTTTTGAGGAGATTGTCAAAAATATGCAGAAGAAAGGTGGGAGAGGTCTTCGAGAAGATTATAAAAAATAATGCCCAGTCAACTCGATTCCTTGAACCTTGAACATCCAAATCTGAATTTTTTTGGTTGAATGACCATGGGGTTCACATTGAGAGGGTTTTATGAGTTTCTTCCTTCTTCCGACCAGCCAAAAAGTGTGACATGGTTGCCTCGGGACTCAGACTTGGCATTATATTGCAGCATACTAACAAGTTATAGTTATCTAGAAAGCTAGATAGGGTAAAATGTATATAAGATTTTCACTAACGAGTGGGGCCTAATAAAGCATGTGTTTGGCGCATCTCTGTCGTGGTTGTTGAGGATTCGCAACTGCATTGAACATATTGTGTCGTTTGTGTCATCTGGGCATAGAAATTAACCCTTGACATGTGGCGGATCTTTTCCTCTTTGGGCTTTTGAACCTGAGCCTTCACCTGACATTTATAAAAAGGTCAGGAAGGTCGACAGCATGGGCTGCAAGTGGCTTATGCTTGGGCCTACCGCATTCTACCCTAGAGTGTTGTGTGAACAAAAATTGTGAGAGTGTCACTTCATCTCAACTTCTGTTGTACATTGAACTTGGTTACGATGTCTGTGGCTGATCAATCAACATTTCAATCAACCAATCTGTCAATTTCTCGGATCCAAAGGGAGACTGAACACGCAATTGAAGCAAAACACATGGCGAGCGGACATAGCCAGATGGGGATCACTGAACATTATCAGTAAGTACATCAAATTCTCTAATTCTCAATAAATTGGGAAACCATATATTTGCATTGACATGATAACTGAGCGTTCAGACTTGAAAAAAGTGCCACCATGGGACCACCACTCAATTGTGTGATGACACTGCAGTTACAATCAATCAGTCAGTTTCCTCGAGAGAATCCTGATCGAATACCGTAACTTACTCTAACTTGTGTCCTCACGCCATCGAAAAGATAAAAGCTCACCTCAACAGTCCTACAATGTAAAATGTTTTTGGGAGGAGTCAAAACCAACCCTTTTGCTCTGTTTCTACCCAGGAAAAGCAAGCTCTGCATGCACTCGATTTGAATGCTAGCTATGAGATAGCGAAAACAATCTTCCCGTTGTGTTCGACCTCTTGGAAATTAATGGTGAAGGTCGAAAATCATTCTAATTTCTACAAAACCTTAGCTAGCTTGCTGATCACCGCTATCTAATGAGAATGACCGAGGCTGCGATAACGTCGACAAGCCAGCTAACTTGGAGCGGAACCCTCCCCTGGAATTTACAATAAGGTGCGGCGATTCCAATTCGATTCACAAGATGGCAAACCTTAAATTGGAGTCAGTCGTTGAGGTGTAGAGAAAAAAATCTGTACATTAAGTTGAGCTCATCCTCATATACTCCTCAAAAGCTGGAAAAACGAATTCGCTTCAAATTTATGTTTCCAGCTTGTAATGGTTGCAACCTGGTTCGCACTTCAAAGGGGGGTTTTCAAAGGAGAGACACAGTCCATGTCACAAACTTCACCCTGAGTGCGCCAACGAGAGAGCTTCGTGTCGGTGAAGTCGATTTTCTTAATTGCCTGGTGCATCCTTCCTGCATGTACAAGCTGCTGGTGACGAAATCTCAGACCATGGATTCAAGCTCTCGCAAGCTCCCTCAATTGTGACCTGGTGAAGGCGTCCCTGGGGTAGGGGTCGGGCTACCCTTCGCCAAGCTCCGAAACAAAAGTGCAAATCGCGATTGCCTGACTGCAGGCGCAGATGGCGCAGATGGCACCGACTTGGATACTTGATCATCAACCGGAGGCGGATGAATTCCTGTAGCTGCAGCTTCCGTTGGTCTCCGACGTTGCTCCGCCATCAGCTTCCTCAAAGAATGAAAATCTGATCCTGTGCCAACACTTGTCGACTCTGATTGGGAAACTACAAGAGCTTCAGGCTCAGCTAAAAGCCTAGTTCTGCTTCCCAGAACAGAGCCCGGCTCAACAACAACTAGCAGCAGGAAAACCAGTATGGCTATTGACCCATTGCGAATCCCCATAGCTCCAAAACAAACAAACAAACAAATAAACAGGGTACTAGCTAGCTAGCTTGTGTAATTCTACTTGGCACCTGTAGAATTGATTCGATCGATCACTACACAAGCTTTTCAATCAAAAGCTTGCATATATTCGAGTAGCGTATCTGTAACTATACTTCAAGGCTAGTGCTAAACGTAACGCCCACGGCCGGTTCAGTAACCTGTCGATGTGATATTGATCTCCGCTTGCATATACTACCTGTAAATAATCAATCCCTGATGCTTGGAGCTTGTTCGCTAGAGGCCAGATTCGTTATATCGAAAACACAACCACAAGGTTCGCATGGGTTCACGCCAGATCCAACAGGAAGTGTCACGCTGACTTGTGTTAGTGCGTAGGATGATGAAGGATTGGCGAAGGGGGTTAAACTTATAAAAGGGCGGAGAAGGGCGACGACGAATGTGGAAGTCCAGGCGGCTCCAAAGGAAAAAGAGACGAAAGCAAGCGACCGGGGAGGACTTTGAGTGAACGGAGCTCACACATTACGCGGCCGGGATGGCTAGCTAGCAGACCTTCCTGAAGACCCCACCCTAGGAGTCTCAGCTAGTTCGTACTGCTGTACGTCCTCCAATTTGACTTTATATCCTTAACTGTCGTAGCAGGCCCAGCTTGATGCTCACTCTCCCGTCAATCCTCGCACCTTTGCATCATCATTCATCTCTTTGCACATGCCCTGCAATTAACACTCAAACCAGAAAAAGCGTCGGATGGTTACAGTATTCTCACCAAAAGAGGTGCGAGGGCACATGCAAGAGACCGAAAAAGTATCAGAATTGGAGCTAGCTAGTTAGCTCGAAAGGACGTCAACGGAGCATGGTCATGTGAAACGCTTTTTCCATATCGGGAAGGTAAGAAGAAGAAACCTGAATCATGCTGTTTGCAATTGGTCCGACAAGGGGATCCCCGCGAGTGGCGAATTTTAGATATATACACATGAACGAATTCATAAATTATGTATCTTGAGTTCCCAGGATTATAATTATTCCCGAATTGTAATAAATTATTGGCACGTACGATGAACCTTGTAGGCTTGTAGTCTAGTGAAGGAATTTTCAACCCCAAGGAACCACGGCCGGGGAGAATTGAAATTATTTATAGATCGAAGTTGGATCCAGGGAGTTCTTTTACATATATCCTCCAAAATGGAAAAGAAGAGCAGACTTGTCGACGGGTATATAAAGTAAAAGATTCAAAAGGGCGAACGAAGGTTCTGGCTATGGACAGGAAGAGTAGGTGACACGCAAGTTCGCATGTTATTGCAGCAGCTATGAGAGATAGCTCGACGTGCAGTCAACCACAGGTGATCTCAGACTTCGGTGGTGCGCAGCGTTGACGACGCTCCTGCCTGCCGCCACTTCAGACTCGATTTCTGTGAGACCCGTCTCTTAACACAAAAGGGTCTTCAGTTCTTAATCTTAGAATACATTCACTTGCTAATGAATTGCTTGGAGCTCTCCTTGTCAGTCAGCCTTTCTGGTTTGACAGTAGCCGACCGGGTGTATTAAGAAGTCCACCGGGGTCGGGCCCCAGGCTTGCTTGCCTCGCTGTACGCCAGAGTACCTTACTTGTCAAGTCCTTCCTCTCCCACTTTCATTGAACCGACAACAAACTTTTGAATTTTCCCTTCCAATCCAGGCTCACGAGTCGGTTGCGAGCGAAGTAACAAACCAACGAAGCTAAGATTCAACAGTACGTGGAGGTAAAACTAAGTAAGTAATTTGTTGTAGTTGGGCCTTCACATCGTGTAGTAATTAATATAATGCGTGTTTTCAACCAACTTTTTGACAGCTGCAGCAATGCAAAGGATGGATTTGTACAGAAGGGTGAAGTAGGGGAGACTCCACTGTGGGTGAGTCTGTCTGGACTGCCGTGAGTCAAATCAACTCAGCAGAATTATTAGCAAGGGTGCCGGGTGATGGTGTTCAAAGTTCGTACATGGTTACTTATATTCAACGCATGCACTCCAACAGCTGTGGAGGTAAACTAAGGGAAGTAGGCTTGCAAGTACTAACTTCAACAGTGCTCCAACAATGCGTGGCTGTGGAATATGTGAGTACTGAGTGGATCGAGTCGATCTCTCTGACAGTCAAAAATCTCTCACTTAGTGCCCCACCCCCCGAAAAAAAAACCTAGCGCCTACGTTGACATCGGACTGCGCGTGGAGGCCTGCTGGTGGGGCACGGCGATCGATGTATGAGGCGTAAGGCTCGCTGGGACGCCTTCTATCGAACTTTATTAGGCTAACTTGACCCTTACTTTCAGGCTTTCAGCCTTGAGCGCAGCAGCCCACCACAGTTCAGTTCGTTAACATGATTACTGGTAGTGGATCATGCTTGATAGTGATTTGTGAAACTCTTTGATTGAATGCTGCACAATCATACAACTGGGGATATTAAATTTAGCAATTATAGTGTTACTAGCAATTTCTTCTCGCTAGAAAAACTTTGAGAATGCTTGGGTGGCTGTACATTTTTCTCTGTGGTTCCTTTAAACCCTCGAAGGATGCCTGAGGACGAAAAGATTTGCCCATGGATGACTTCATTGTTCATTGCAGAAACAAAGAATTCACCCATTGGTTCAATAATCGGAGCATTTGTGTGACTATCTTGGTCATGGGGGGTTGCATCCTTTAAGGGTTAACCCATCAAGGACGTTGTGTACACTTTTTTGTCCTTTAGATGACTTCAAGTGGGACTCTTGAATGGGAAAAAAGCATTATTTCATCTAACTTTGGAGGGAAGATTCTTGAATGCATTTACAGTGAATAGTATTGCATATTCCCTCATTATGGTATTACTGGATTTCTTAAAGAAGATGCTTATTCATTCCTATAAGGACTTAGAGGGGTATACTTTCAAAATGGGCTAAAGCTAAGAAGAACTTGAACAATTTGTTTGCTCATATTTTCTTGAGATTAGATAGAATGTAATTGTAGGACCTTGTAGTTCACATTGAGAGTGAGCACCTCAAAAAAAAATCAAATGATTTGATTGCACAATTTAGTAGATACTTAAGTTTGAAGTTTCATGTGGGTCAATGGAAAAACAAGGCACCAAACTTTGAAGGAGCATATCGTAGTGAGAACATTTTGAAATGATGAACTTTTGTGCTCAATGAAAGACAAGAGAGTTGAGAATGCCCATCTAAAATTTTGCAAAATTTTTGGATAGAGCTTGCAATGCATAGTGGTCAATAAAATGAGAGTAGTATTCGAAAGAAAAATCAATAATGGGCACACTTGTCTTCTCTTCAAGCTCCTTGGATATGCCCTTCTTGAAGTGGGCAACAATCACTCTGGTTGATTGAATTTTTAGTCCATTCCAAAGTTGAGTTGTTGCACCCAAAAACACGAGGTGTGAACTGCACTACAACACTCAACTTTAAAAATTTCCACAAGATAGATTTTAATTTGGAATTTGATGGAGCTTTACCATTAGATTCTCAATACAATCTATTTCTTAGGAATAATTTTTATATTAAAAAAATCAAAATTTAAAAACACGATGCTCAAGAAAGAGAGGTAGAGACCATAAAATGGTCACTTGGGTCATTAGAAGGAAGTGGATTTCTTCCATGGACACTAGTTGCATCCCCTCTTTCTTAAAATCTCCTTTCTTATTTCCTCTAGTATCAAATTTTCACCAAATACTACAATCTTTCAAAGACATACCAATTTTGAAATTCTTAGACTTCAAATTTCATTATGGAGTATGGACATCGAGTAGACACAAACAATAGAGTAGGAGAATTGTCTGCCACAACCAACCCTAAAGCAATACTTTCACCCCCACTTGACCTTGTCTAATTTCCCAAGTCAATGTTTGGAGAGGTAGTCTACTCTTAGAGCAACCATTTTAGAGTTGTTTGCCTTTTCGGGGAAGAAGAACTCCTTGAAATAATTTTCAGTAAATTTTCATAAGAAGAAAAATGGAATTGGCATGTAACCCAAGTCATGTCCTATTTTTTGGACCTTTGTGGAAATAGTCACAAATTTTTGAAGTTGAAACACAGTGTTCACTAATAATAAGCGACAACCTCATGAAATGTACACTATCGGTACACTGAGAAAAGCAAAATGTACCTCTATGGCATGATTGCTTTTAGAGCAAATTACAGTAGTGAACTTCTTTTTTTGGACCCAAATGAAACGGAATTTCATGGCAAAGTACAAGACGCTAGCCACAGGTGGCCTGGTGGAGAAGCTAGTGAACTTTTCAAGCCCCGTCCTGACCTGTATTACTGTAGCAAGGTCCGTCATTGATTGTTTGAGTGCTGGACTGCTGGTCCTGGCCGACAATTCAACTGGGGTGGGTTCGCCTCGCCTGCAATTGCAAGCCAGACGTACGCTAACTTACAGACTGCCAGCTGAGTGAGCTGACTGGGAGATCGAGAGGTCTGCTAGTTTTCAGAAGACGACTGTGACTCCGTCGTCTCTGCAATGCAATGAAACTCCGTTTCATTAGTGTCAAGGTAAAAGACTGTGACTCTGACTTTGATCACGCACGCACTTGATGGCCGGGGGGAGCTAGCTGGATTGAAATTCTTGCCATTCAAGCTGTCAATGTGCACGCAATGTTGAAACCTCCGCAAGTCCGCAGCAAACAAGCTGAGGTAGTCGGCTACTAGCTCGGCCATAGCTGCATGCGCGGTACGGCAGGGGCATGGAGGAGGACTCCGGGTTTTGATTTCCATGCCGTGTGGTGGTGGTGGAATGCAGGTGCGGACTGCGGACTGTACGGGTGGGTGGCGCAGTGCAAAAGGTGCCTTTGTGTTGGGCGTAGAGTAGGCCTTGGAATTCCAAGGTCAATCACAACCCTTGCAGGCCTACAAGTACCTCCCAAGTACACACCCGCAGAAGACAACCTCTACACTGAATAGAGGTATTAAGGGGACCCATACTAATTAATCGACATTCCACACTAAAGAAATATCTACCTTTATTGTACATCAGTAGTAATTGGAGTGTCCAAGTGATGTACATCATGTTTCAAACATCTACAGTTTTCTAGAATTAGTCCCTTTAATTTTTTGGTCCCCTTAATACCCCTATTCAATGTAGTAAGTTGTGCTTGGGGATCCCACAAGTATCAAAGAGCATGGGATTGAAGTGCAATGGCCCAATTTTTTCTATGAGAGCATGGATTGCCACATTGGGAAACTAGAATATTGGTCAACCCCCTCTCTATATGTTGCTATCTTTTTTGTAGTTTATAATTAGAACTTGAAATTTTATATTATTGAAAGTGCATCTAAAAATACTTGAAATTGAACAATGAACAATTGAAATATATCCTACCAAAAGCTAGGTAAAAATCAAAAAATATATATAGATATAGATGTAGATTTGGCAAGTCAAGCAAAATTATGCCAATAGCACAACAATAGCTTTGGGATAATTGCATTGATAGCATTTAAGTGCATGCACTCCAAAATGTGTTATCTGAAGAAATCCTCAAAGTTGTTTTGAATTTTTCAAATTGATGAATTTGGTGGAGTGTTCATAAAACTTCTTTCTAAGCATTGATTCAAAATTTCCAAAGTGTTTCAAGCTTAAATATCGTTTTTGAGTAAGTTTTTCCTTGAAAAATGAGAAGACACCACATCTAATATACTTTGATTCGTATTTTTCTTACTCTTATTAAATTAGTTGTGAATTCTTGAAGTTGGAAAGGGTTTTAAAGGATTGAAAAAATCACCCCCATCATAAAATGTTCATTGTGGGCATTTTGAAACTTGCAATGTGCACCTCTATTTTCTAAATTACACTTTTAGAGAAGGGCAGTTTTAGCATCTTCCCTCAATTTCATCAAATTGGTCAAAAAGAAGATTGTAAAGTTCTATGTCATCATCCCAAGCATGAACTATGGGATAATTAGAGTCTTAAAAGTTTAACCTAACAAATAGCTACACTACGAAAAGTTCTTCTTTAGAGCACTACCACAAATAATTGACCTCTTTCATTTTTACTTTTTTTATCCTTGGGGGGAGTACTAGAACTTACAATCTACTAGTGCTAATGATAAATTATGGAAAATTTGAATTCATATTTGGAATCAAAGACCTTGAATCAACAAAGAGAGGACAAGAATGAAAAACTTACAAAATAAGGGGAGACGATGAGAGGATCACTTCTCCTTGGCTCTATAGCTTTAGCTTGCTTTCCAAGTAAAATCCTACTCAAACTTTTTGGCACATAGCTTCTATGAATGCAAAGCCTCTTCTTCTTTGATCCAAAGCTAATAAAATTGTAAATATGATGCTTGCCCCTTATTGCATATTATGCCTCTATGCCCGGCCACCTTTTACTCAGTTGAACTCATTCTCAAGTGCATCAATAATTATATTTGTGTTCCAAAACTAAAACAAAATAATTGTTGGCTCTTGAAAATTCAGATTTTCACCCTCTTGGCAAGGATGATGAAGATTTAGATATGAATCTTGATACTTTATTGACTAAAATCTAAAATAAAGTTGACCAAATTTTTAATATAAATTGTCTACAATTGAACAACAATCATTGGTTCCTAAGTTCTCTATATAAAAAAGTCTCTAATATATTGAACACTCTTTTTAATATTGGAGTGAAAGTTTAGAACAAATCCAAATCTCAAAGCAATTAGAGAGACATTGTAGGAAATATTGTTCTTTAGCTTAACCCCCAAATGATCATTGATGTTTTGCTTTTTACAATGGTTTTAGGTGAATAAGTCTTTCACAAAATGGATTCTTGAAATTTGGTGTGGTCATTCTCAATACAAATATCTACTTCATGTTAAAATATTTAAAACCAAAATCTAAGTACTATAATCCATCCATATTTTTAAGTTAGGTTGTTTGTTTGTTTATTACAAGTGAGATATTGAGATCTCATGGACCATGTGTCTCTTGATCCCATTCTTGGTGCCATTGGAAAAATCTCAGCAAGGAAGGGTGCACGGACTTTATTTTGTGACATGAGGACCTACCATGTGAAAGTTTTTAAATTTAAAAAAAAAATTAGATCTTAAATTATCCTAAATTATGAATCTTTTGAATAGTGTGTCCCCTGGTCGTGTTCTTTGTACCATTGGAAAGCTCTCTACAAGGAGGGGTGCATGGACTTTGTTTTGTGTCATTCAAACATACAATGTGAAAGATATTGAATTCATGAATTAATAAATTATAAAATCATGTTTACTTTTATTTGGTTGTAGCAAGGACACATGGCACACTAGATCTCTTGGACCATGCATCCTCTGATAACATTTTTAGTACCATCACAAAGTCCTTTGTAAGGTAGGGTGCATGGGCTTTGTTTTGTGGCATTTAGACCTACTATGTGAAAGTTGAGGATTCTTAAGTTGTTTTTTATTTCAAAAATTAGAAATTTACTTTTACTTCTATTTTGATTGTAGCAACGGCATAGAGGACACTAGTCTATACATTAAGTTTTTTTTTTGTTGTAGTGAGATCTCTAGAATCGTCCATCCCCCAGATGTGTTGTTAGTACTATCAAGAAGCCCTTTGTGAGGATGGGTGCATAGACTTTGTTTGATGGCTTTTGGACCTACAATGTAAAAGTTATTAAATTTCAAAGTTTTTATGAATTAAAAAATTACATTTACTTTTATTTTGGTTGTGGCAATGACACAGGGCATATGAATACTTCTTAAATATTGAATTTGAGATACACCCACAAGCACATAATGAAAAACAACAACACTTTCGAATTTGATCACATACTATATGTCTCACAAATAGTAAAGAATTTTTGTCTAGGAATTCAATCAGCACCTAGGTGTACGGTATTGCTAATCATGGTAGCTTAACCCTTGAACACCGAGCTGGTGACTATGAAAATCAGCCATTTTGGAACTGTGTGACATCATCCATAGTATAAAAAACAAAAATACTCATTGAGAGTCAAACTACTGTAGAAAATCTCCCCTTTCCACCCCTAATTCTGAGGATGAATAGTTGCAATTCTGTCCTACAGAGGAGAGTTCCTTGACGTTCATCACACAAAAAACGTCCTCCACGTCGTTTAGGGGTTAAAATTCATGAGAAAGACACACACCTGGAATTCATATGATTCATCCTTCAATCATAAACACCAGAAGCTCAACTGCATCTCGAATTTCTCAGAGCTGACTCTGCGCTGAGTGACTTCTTACATTTTATTTTTCTTCTTTTCTTTTCTTTCCTTCTTTTCAACAAATGAAAAGGAATTTCATTGCCAGAGGGAAATAAAAATTACAAGTCTGCCAGTCACAACTCCACAAGTGGCCTGGTAAGAAGGCACCGTGACGACGACGACCAGGACCGACAGACAGACCACTGGCAGATCAAGAGACGGGGGAGGGAGGACAGCCAGCCAGCCAGCCCAGCAACACAGCGAGCCCAGGGAGAGGCCGCGAGTATGAAGGGTGGCGAAGGCGGCCTGTCGCGCCGGAGGCGACTTCTACAAATTGGGAACACAGGTGGAGTTGCTATCAATGACACTGTTTTGTTTTTTCTTGAAACATGGACAATTTCCATTGATAGGGGAAACAGTACAGTGAACCAGAGAGCAAGCAAGCACTGGGCAGAATTTATTTTTTGAGTTTTAGAAATATTATATTTTTCCTTTTAAGGGCATTCAAATAAACGGCAGACCAGCTACGATCTTGGCAACGAAGGACCTAAGTGTCACAGCGGCATTGATAGGCGGACAATGACATTGTTTTGTAGTTTGAAACTACAGTCGATGGAAAGTGATTGACAGTGGAAGAAGGTAATACTCAAAGTACATTTAAATGGCCACATGGATGCAAAAATATAGCAATCCAAAAACAAGATGTACTAGTCCAAATGTAGCATTTCCAAAGATAGATTTATGCATCTGGTGATGCTTTGCCACCTCCAAATAAGCGACGGACCCTTTGTCAGTTTCTTGTGCATTTGCAAAGAGGTCGCTGTTGAGATGAAATATTATCACCATGTATGATCGATCGAATTTGTTATGTACTGACATCAATTAAGTAATTATTAAAGTGGGAGATTCAGGCAGAGTGACCAGTACATATATAGAAGGCATAAGCTTAAGTTAGTAGACAATTCCCCTCATTTTCATTCAAAGGATCGACCGGTGGCCCAAATTATTTAGTCAATTGCAAGTGATCGATGCTCCCAATTCAAACAGCACTTGCCAGTCATGCTTCCAAATAGCAATCGAAGGCTAATCGAAGTATCCCCTCGGCTGGTCGTGTTGGCAGGCGCTGCCGGCTGTCTGTTAACTTATATAGTTGCCCTCTCGGGGTTCTCATAGGCTGGATGCTTCTAGTTCGGGAGTGCTTTGGAAAACTAAGAAATTTAAATCTTAGGAAATGAAAATATCTGCGCCGGGCGACTTGCTTCTCTGGTTTTGAGTGCTCTTTGCCCTTTTCAATGGCGATTGTCCATGTGTTTCAAGAAAAAGAGAGAAAAAAAAATGCTAGTAATCGAGTGTGATCGACTATTGAAAGAGTTTGTGTTGATGTTGGGAACAGAGCTCACTCAAGAAATGAATATGGATTTGGACGAAATCCTCCCCAGAGAGACCTTGTCTCTGTGAATATTGTGTCCGCCGGTACTGAACTGAGAATCTGGAAGAATGAAACAGACTTGTGTGAGGCGGAATTAATTCAAGCTAATTCAAGATAATGTTTTGTCCAAAATTTACCTTCTCAATCACACACACACACACACACACACCAATCTTAAATCTTAAAAATATGACCATTTTGATGAATTGACGGAAATCATATACTTGTATAAATATATAAATAAAAAGGTGCTAAAATACCAAATAGGATTCAGACGTTAAAGGGTTAAGACTTGGGTAGCTTGCAAGGTTGAGGTCGAATGGTAAAATTAGGTTCAATAGTGATCTGAGGCCAGAAATTTGTAATCCATCTTAAGAACTATGGCACACCATTGATTAAACATTTTCCTAGAAATCGTATGCCTATGGCAGATCAGTTTGTTCTACATCATCTTAAATAGTAGGAAATAATTTATACCACCATCAAAATCTTTCCCCAAATCTTTTGCAAGGATCAGAACTTCCGAAACTGAAACGAAATCAAGTCACAAAGTTGAAAGTCAATACAGAAGATCGACGACTTTCCATACACATAATGCATCGCAAGATCCAACAGTATAACAACATTAAATTTAACCGCATTGAGAATTAATACTACTAATCGTGATCACTGAAATATTATGTGTTGCAAATTTTGTATACCCAACTGCTAAATCATGTGCAAATCTTCCATTTATATCAAACTGCAGAGGCCCTGTTGGGTTCAAGCTAGAGAAGTGGCTTGAAAGTTTCTGCGTGTTGCTGTGAATTGAAATGCTAATTCAAAAATCTCTTGAGAAATTGTGGAAGTAGTGAAGTCATTTGGAGCCTCCTACAGACGTCACTCAGCGCTCAGAGCCCAACTCGATCAAAAGAGTGCGCAAACGCAGAACGTCGCGATTCTTCAACTGCATATCTTGTATGTATGAAAGACATATAATTAATTAAAACCAGTACGAAATTTCCTGAACCAGGAGAATTGACAGCAGTTTTCCGTGTAACCGACATCGTTTCAAAATTAGATGGGGTATTACATTCTGAAATCCCCTCTTTGCAAACAGCAAGTTGGAATGTACTGTTCTTTGCAAATACCAGAAGAGTAAGTTAGTTTAGTCAGGTAGGCATTAGAAGGAAACATACCATTTGCAGATTGGTCTTGAGAATCCACTAGGTTCTCGAGTAACTGTTGTTACCAAACACCAAAAATCTAGATTCAAATTTAGATGGTAAATGGCTTCACGGAACAACCAAGAACTTATTGACTAACAAAAACAACTCTGATACAAGCCCGTCACAGTCTTCTCCACAATGTGAAGCCTCACAACTCACAACGTACTTGCATCCCTCAACAACATTCAAGTATGTCACTTAGACTGTCTAAATTAATGTCTGCGACCACAAAAAGGTTTATCGTCCATGAGTCAAACAGTCATACTCTTGACACTCTCTAATGTCACTCTGTAATTGTGCATCCATTGTACATATATTTTGAGAAACCAATCTCCTGCGTTGTCCACAAGTGTCATTTGACAATCGTGAAAATTGAACTGTGAATACATGTGAGATTGCAGTTAGAAGGCCATTTTTTCCTTTCAAGGGAGTGTCATTAGAGAGGGTTGTTGTTAGAGCACACTTGCCAAGATTTAGACTGAAATGTAGGAGCGAAATATTGTCTGTCACATGTTTTCGAGGAGTTGTGCAATTATAGTGAATACATAGAACTGAACTTAGAGTCGAGGAGATCACAAATAATCAGACGACTCCAGTATGGCAGACCTTCTCAATGGATGCCCTGAGGCCCTTTCTTACTCTCAAGGAATTTCAATCGAGAGAGCTAAGGTAGTCTGCTCAAAAACCGTGCGTTTAAGGGCTGGTCGGCCTTTTCGATGGTTCTTCGATGCACGAAAATATTTTTCCTTATTTTTCACTTAAAGAAAAATTGATGTGGAATCTAACCCCAAGTGGTTTCATATTTTTCTGAGCAGTTTTGAATTACTTATGAATTTTTAAAGAATTCTGCCATAGGTATCTATTTCTTGATCGTAGGCCTTACAAAACCCACACATGTGTCGTCTGAAAAAAGATATTGCTTCACCAAAAACAAGCATAACAGCATGTAGAAAGTAGTAGACAGGGTTCCAAAATGCGACCTTTACTAAACTAAACTCCTAAAGGACCAAGGCCTATTTTTTGACAAAAATCACTCGAAATTGTCATTTCTGCTGCGTTCTTTTAAGAAAGAAAAAAATTCAAAATTCAAAAATCCAACCGTAGGATCTTGTACTATATTTTTATGATATCATGTGGTAAAATTTTTATCAAGTTTGACCGTACAGATTGAAATATATTAGCATTCGAAGTTGGGGGAGAAAAGTTTTTTTGAACACAGGTGAACATTTCAGAAATGGACTCACCTTGGTTCTTATTCCATCCACTAGCAAAGTGTAAAGGAACGTTTAACAAATTTTAAACCGATATGACACATTTACAAAACATTCAATGCTTTACACATTTGCATTTTACAACTTGTTAATGTCCATTTCAGAACCTGGCTAGGGACAGTCTTTAGAAGACGCGCGGATTTAGAGCAGACTACCATAAACGATCGATTGCTCGTGTATCCAGCACTAGGCGTTAGCTCTATCTACACATGCAGGTATTCCTGATGTTCGGAGACAATTCGGTGTGTAAACCACCCTTCATCCGAAAGTTTGTAGTATGCAACAACTTCAACTTTAATTATCAACACTGTGCAGTGATTGCTAATGGTCAAATCTTAGAGAAACTCATATACAGTGGGTGGAGCTTGGTTGTTGACTGAAGAAAAACACATATGTACAGAATGTATTCATTGCCTTGCAACTGGACTCTAGATGTGACTTTCCTAACTCAATTTTAATGAGAATATATACTATAGCTACGTGTGATCTATCGAGGGTGATCCAATAGTAAAGCAAGACTCACTGTGGAGAAATTGAAGTGCAAAAATAGAAACCACAAACTGAGGTGATGGATGTTACAGTTTACTTACATAATACAGCTCCTCTTTGTGAATGGCTATCTCCCTCTTGTACATTACTAGATCTCATTGAAATCTTTCTCATATGACAGACTATCCTCATGTGGTTTATATTTATTTCATCGGTTACATCATGCCCTGCAAACTAATAAATTTCTTGAGGACATCTGGAAATAATTTTTTCTCATGTTCCATGGGTTCAGTTGGGTCAGATTATACCCCTTCAACGTATACAGTTAAGTTCGACATTGAATTCGACAATATTAGGCGTCAAACACCAAATGTTGGATCTACTTTTCAAATTTTAGCCAAGTCCAAGGAGCGCCTGTAATTTTGGAAGAGTTAAGTTTCCACAAAACTACCCAAAGGTTTTCTTGAGCATCTTCTTGACATATTTTCTGTCTCTTTCTTTCACCTCCCATTCCTCCTTTTTCTTTTTTTTGTGCAACTTGAGGATTGAGACTGTAGGGGTGTCAAAGCTTCAACCCTGGCTTTTCCACGTGAAGCAACACATGTCAAACCGGAATTTGAAAACCCACGTTAGCATCCAATGCAGTTGTTGTGGGGGAGAGCTTGAGAGGAACGTGATACTCCTTCGGTGCAAGCTTGCTGGCAATAGAGGTACAATTCCCAAGTGCACATTGATCAGAGTTACGTACATTTTGAAATTTAATGTTGATGAATCCCACATCCTCCACCTGAGTATGTACGAGCAAATGTTAAGCTTGTTCAAATTGTAACAGGAAAAAGCATCTTATTCTATAGTCTATACAGTTATTGAATTTCAATGGTCATCTTTATTGCCAAGCTCCTAAGTTTTGTTTGGGTGTGGTAGTTTTTTTTTTCTACTTTTCACTTCTCAATAGCAAGTGTCACATGCCCACATTGTGCGTTGTGGCCATGAAATTCTATTGGTTACCCATGTGGAAAATTCAACCCTTGTACTACAAGAGAAGGGGATGTTTTAAGCAAGTTTTTTAAGTATAGTTATAGACATAAGATTTTAAATAATGACCTTTCAAGAGATTTTCAGTATAGAAACACATGTCAATCCATTTGGATGACTTCCTAACTTTTCATCCAATTTTTAAACTACTTTTCATTCAAGCATAACTTTTGGAGTTTTTGTCTATGTTTTATGTTTAATGAATTTTTGTAAAGCTATTGATTTTTCCTAACTACTTTTTCAGCTCAAATCCTACTTTTCCAATAGTCCTAATGGTCTGAATCTACTTCCTAACTTCTACCACTAATGTATGACTTTAATTGACTAATTTTTGTGAAAGATGAGCAGTGGGGTGAAAGTATTCAAAGACTAACCTCAAATTCTGTGGGTTCGATAAACGCATCCTCATGTTCTGTTTCAATAATTTTGATGTGGTTCCCTTTGACTTCCTTTCATAATTTGGGTGTTGTAATTTGAATGCAATACAAGAGCTAATTTGTTCCAATTCTCCCTACTTTGTTTTCCAACCTCTCCTTCCTTCTTCTCAATGCTCTTTGGTTTTCCTTTATCTTCTAATTTTCTATTCTCTTTTTCAAATGTTTTTTTCAAGTCAAATACTAAAATATCTAACAGAATCTAATCTCTCTAAATGCGTGCTAAATAGGTTGAAAGTCGACTAAGGCTTCCAAACAAGCCTTCTAAACTTTTCTCACTTATAACTAAATTCTAGAATTTCTCGAAAGTCAAGATATTCTTTGGTTCAACTTTTTTATTTGTGTTCTAATCTAAATTAACTATGAGTTTCAAAGTCAAATATGCTTAAGGGGTGGCTCCCCTTGCACTACTACCTTCTTCCTACAAGCTTAACCCCTAAAGGTATTTGACTATGTTTTCACTAAAAATGCTCCAAAACTGTCATCTCCAATACAAGTACCAAATTTTAGAAAAAATAAATTTTTGGACAAATGTAACCGTAGGATCTTGTATTAATCTGGTTTGGGAAGATGTGGAGAAAATTTCAGAAATTTCCACCGTATGGATTGCAAGATATTAGCATTTGAAGTGACAAAAAGCCATTTTTTGGCCCTGCAAAAATCCGGGCAGATGCACTCCACAGGGTCAAATTATTATGAAAAAATGTCCAAAATGTTTGTAACTCTTTGGATTCATTCTTCAAGTCATGTTGGCTACATGCTTGAAATTTCTTGGATCATTTGGAATTGTACAACATATAGGAAAAAAATAGTAAGTTGAAAGAAGTAGAGAATGATTCAAAATACTAAAGTGTTAATAATTTATTTATGGAATTGAAAAATTCCAATCCCAATGGTTGTAATGTTGTATTAAACAATCTACACCTCAAGTTTTTATTTTTTTCCAAAAATATTAAAAATTGAGTGAAATAAAGGTCTTCAAAGTTTATTTTAGAGTAGAGATTCCATTACTACCCACAAACCACCCACAACTAAAACTCTTCATAACTTTCATCTCATAAATCAAAATGGAATGACTCAAAGCTTTTCATGTATATATAAATCTTCAAAATAAATTTCAAATTTTTATTTTAAAAAAAAAGTGATTTTTAAAGAAGTTTTTTTTGCTGCCCAAGCTACCCACCGAGCAATGAAAACAACATATCATACAATAACTTCTTAACCATGTATTCAAAAGTTATGAAAATTGTCGGGTCTTAAAGCTACTCCTTAGGCACATGTTGTGTGAAAATTTCATAGAAAAAAAATAAAAATTCCATCTGTAGTGAACTGCTCAAAATCGCTATGTTGCCAAAAAAACATTGTTTGGTCCTTTAGGGGTTAAGTCATCAATTGACATAACCCAACTTCATTCTATGAGTTTGAGTTCCAAAGTAGTAGAGCTAGAGTGTGAGATTTGTGAATCATGCAACAAAATGAGTTGGAATTCACGATCGAAGAGCTTAATCTGTATTTGAAGTTGGAGTTGAAGTTAGACAACAAGACAAGTCAACTTTGTTGACTTTGGAGTATTTGAGGTGTACACTTGCCAATTTGGCCTTCTTGAATTGGAATTGGTTAACTCTAGACCCTTCTAAATTTCTAAAATTTCCTTGACTCAGGATCTTCCTCTAATGTTGAAATTTCTTTGACCCTGGACCCTTCTCAAACTTTGAAATTTCAACTTAATGAACTAACTCTGGAATTCCAGAGGTAAGAGAAAAATGATCAAATTTAATGTTCAAATATCAAAAATCAGAATAGTTAGTACCCTTGAAAGGGCATCTAATTTTTGTTTTTTTGCATATGTATGTGCATGCCAAACTTGATTGACCCTTGGTTCAGAATGTAATTAAAAGAAAAGTCTAACTTTCCAGACAGATTGACTCTCCTTGGTGAACGGACTACCTACCAACCTTGTCAATGTCGCATTGTAAATGTGTTCATTATGTGAAAATACATAATTGTTTGTTAAATTTGAGGGAGAGTGGGGGTTTAGAGTCTCAAAAAATAAATGAAGTCATACTCGACTTGAACTCTTTTTTTTTACTTCTATTTGACAAACATTTAGTTCTCAGATTTCTATACTTGAAGAGGTTCTAATATTTTAGTTTGCTTATTTGAAGTTGTAAAAACAAAAGGTAAAGTTTGTTTTATCTTTCTTTTGTAATATTTAATGGATAAGAAGTCTACGTAGATGATGTGAATAGACTTATAGAGGATAGGAGGTGGCTCATGGGTGTATTATGGCTCATGTGGCATTTTAGTGGCCAAAATTCACTAGCTAAGGTGGATGGCATAGAGGTTGAGGTGGTGGATCAGGTAAAGGGTCATCTTCTTCCTCATCTTTGTGTGTTTGGAGGAGGCCATCACGTTGAGAAGACATTGCACATTTTACATAAAGGTTTTTGCAATGAAAATTTGAAAGCTTTTGTATCTTATTTTTGTAATTCCGAAAAGCTATCATTCACTAAATTCGAAGGTAGTATGTGTAAGTTATGAGTTTGGGAATCAAGTATTGTGGAGTTGCCTCGGACTTTTAAGAGAGTGAACTTTGGAAGACTATAAAAGGTAAATGATACTTTAGTTTTGAGTAAAATTTAGAGAGGTTGGAGATATTTATGTTACTTTCCAAAATGATATTATTTTCTTAGTTTGGTGTTAGTATGTGAAAGTTGTAGGCTTGAGAGTGAAAGGGTGAAGAGCTATTTTCGATTTTTAAGAGAATGAACTTTGATAAACTATAAAAGGTGGACCGTACTTTAGTTTTGAGTGAAACTTAAAGAGGTTGTAGATACTTCTTTTAGCTTTCCAAAATAATATTATTTTCTTGGTTTGGAATTAGTATGTGAAAGTGATGAGCTTGGAAGTGAAGTATAAATGAGCTGCCTTTGAGCTAGAAAGGGTGAACTTTGACCAACCATAAAAATCAGATAGTATTTTAGTTTTGAATGAATTTTGGAGAGGTTGTAGAATTTTTTGTTAGCTTTCCATAGACATATCACTCTTAGTTTAGAGTTGTAAAGCGGCCATGACACTCATTTTTTTATCAGACACTTCTTCAAGGGAAGTTTATGGAGGATATGTTTTTTATTTCTACTACTTTTTAGAAATTGATGATGTATATTGAGACCCCATGACATCTTGTGAGGGATATGTAGAATTGTGATATTATATTTGTTCATATGGCATCATCTGGGGGTTTACGATAATATTTGTGATTTATATGACCACGGAATCTTCCATTTTTTGGACCACATCTAGTTGCAGCTGGAAGCCCCACATTATCCCAAGGCAAGGCCTCCCTACTCGACACCAGCTCTGTATCCACCCTACAATACTAAATGGATTGATTGAGACTAATTACATATTGTTGCCAAGATTTTTAGTAACTTTCACCAAAATTTGGTAATTACATCAACTATCATGATCCTCATCAAGAAGTGTGCCCATGCCACCTTAGTGAGCAAGGGGGACGTTGGAAGTGAGTCCCCAAGCTTTGCAAGAGATGGGGTGAGGTGGATTAGGAATCCTCAGCAATTAGAGTATTGTAGCGCTCTGATCTAGATGAATTAAAGGGCATATCGCACATGTTTGGAAAGTTTGTAAAAAGACGCGTCCATGGGTTCAAAGAATGCGTGAATCCAAGTTGGAAATCAAAAGTGATAGTTCTTTAAAGTTGGTAGTTTCCCGGCCACGTCTCGAGGCATGGAGACGTGGAAAATAAGGTTTGGGAGGAATTCTTTGAGCCAAATAAGGCATATTGCATGTCATTGGAAAACTAAGGAAAAAAAAGATTTCTAGAATACTAAGGGTCATGGGGAAATGAGCTATGAACTAAAAGTTATAGGCATCCAAAGAAGGTGGAGTCTTGGAGATTACACCTCTCGGGAGACTCGTACTTTTGGAGGGCCATAACTTCCTCAATACTTGTTGCATTGGAAAAAGTGAATAGTCCACGATAATCTACAGAAAATGTAGATCATGAAAATGGGATTGCACTGGGGATTTGAAGCTTGGAACTAAAAGTTATCCCGATGGGAAGATCGGGAGTCTTTGAGGGTCCGGTTTTGGAGATACCACTTGGAATTTGATGGTCTTCCAAGATGGGGAGCATCTTGGAGGTTCCCGATGATCTCTAGTATGGAGGGGCTATCAAATCCCACAGAGAATACTATGAGGAGGGGTGGTTTCCCTCTTCCCTCCTGGATGGTGCTATAGTGAGCCAAAGTGGCTCTAGGTGGTGAGGTTAGTATTGGAGCCTCACCACCACCTATGTGTTACCATAGAGTGCTTGTGCACTCTCTTATACCGGTTGGGTGGTGTTCCACTCCACACTAGGCTATGGTGTGAGTCTTGTTTGGTGAGTCCTGATTAGTGAATCCCAAAATGAGTTGGCTTGGGCTTAGTGGGGAGTTGGTTTCCATTCAAGGGCGGTTAGCACTAGTGGGGAGTAGTGTCTCTACCAAGTGTTTGGACATCAATGGAAGTTCCACCCCATGTCATCAAATGATATGTCCGGTGTCTTGTAGGAGTTAAGGGTTGGAAGGAAAGTGTTGGGAGTCACGGAAGAATAGAGAACCCTGTGACTTGAATTAGGACCTAACATTGTGGGGGTGTGGCATGTGCAATATTAGGAGAGCATGATCCTTAGTGTCACTAAAGGATTAAGTGCTTGGGAAGCACTAGAAGGTGAACTTAAGGTGGTAAGTGTCACTAAGGGGCGCGACACCAACACTTTGGTCTTCGGATGCGGACCCTTAAATAAAAGAAAACATGGAAAAGTTATAGTGAAAAACAAAGTTTTGCCATTTGAGATGTCAAACATAAATTTTAAAGTACAAAAACACAAACAACTTAAAGAAAAATTATGTACAAGGGCGAAGCTTCAACATATGGTGGCTTAGCACCAATGTTTGGGCGAATTTCCCTCAAGTTGGTTAATACAAACAGTTGAGGTTTGGTTCTCACTCCAATTCTCAAAATCACATAACAATACTTAGGACCACGAATTCCTTTGTTAAAGTTCTAGGAGTGATTTTCAAGACCAAAGTTTGAGATCCCACTCTAAAGGAGCTTGGATGGAATCTAAAAGACACACCAACAGTCAAATCCAAATACTTTAGTTAGTAACAAACTCAAGGAAGATTTTCTACAACTTAGAGTTGAGAAATCTCTCACAAAAGTTTGCCCATGGTTATAACTTAAACACTAAAGACTCAACCACACAATAAACTTGTTAGTATTCTAATAATCTCACAAAAACGAAATTTGGTTAGAAACTAAGACAAGTATGCATGCAAAACAAGGCTTCTTCCAAAGGGACCTTAACATCTTTTGGAAAGAACTTCAAAAACACAATGACAGTCGCGAAAGCTTCAATAGCAATTAAAACACAAGAGTTTTGGCAAAATGACCCAAACCCCAAACAATGCCAACAAATTTGGCGGAAACAAAATGAAAACAAAGAAAAGGGGTGCAAAGTGAGGGGAGGGGGAAGCCTTTTATACTCTTCCAAGGTCTTCTCAACCCTCAAATTACCTAAAAAACTAACTAATAGGAAACTTGAAATTAAGGTTTAAAAATCTACACTATTGCTATGACCACTTTAACTTTGGGAGAAATTCTCCAAACACCAAACAGACTGCACTGTAGTCTTCAGAAGACCCAAATTACACTTGAGGATTCCCAACCCCCTACTTCCAGCCTACTTTGCAAGCAAAAGTTAGTGTTTTGAGAAGCGGTGAAAAAAGTTAAAAACTCAAAACTTGGAGTTTGATTTTTCTCAAAGTTTTAACTAGCCGGGGGTGTTTAGGAGGTTTAAAAAAGAAAGAAAAGAGTCCAAGTTGACTTCAATTGAATGTCGTATGCTCTGGAAATGCCGGTCAACTCATTGGAAATTTTAGAATTTTGTTAAAAATCATAGCCACCGCCGATTGTGGTTCTGGTCAATGTTGAAACATTTTGAAATTCGGCAAGGAACTTATTCATGCTAAAACACAATATCCTAATTTTTAAAGGGATTTTAACGCTATCTTGGTCATTTCTATGAATTTCCAAATGCCCGTTAAATAGCAGCTAAAAAACCAAATGAATTGATTAGAAGAAATAGAAAATAATATATTTTATTTGTTCTATTAACTTCATAAATGCAGGCTTTGAGAGAAGGAGAGAGAGGTGTTCCTCTCGGTTTTCTTCCTGCTGCTATGAATTTTGGAGTTGCCACTCCCATGTAATAATCGAGAGTTTGCGGGACATTACCGCGCAACAGGGATTACACCTTCATCCGACAAGAGTTAGAATACTAAGTTATGGCCAAAAAATAATATAAAATAATAAAAATAAAATTTTATTTATTTATTTATTTAAGTATTTTTAGGTTTGTGGGCCAACAGGTCACACTAATTTTGCACCTTCTAGTATAACAATTTCATTTTTGTTTCTGTCAAAACAATGACCATTCAAGGGCTAATCAATCAAAATGAGGCCAACCCAACCATTTCGTCAAGTGATGTCATATTCATTTCATGTGGTTAGAACACAAATGAAGGCGTGAAGACGTGTTCTATTTACACAATCTCAACTAATAAAGCAAGCCAGGAGAGATTGGAGTCGTATGGCTGAGAGTTGCGCCTCATACTTAGTTTCATGAGGAATGCAATTACTATGTAATTGCGGGTGTAGCAAAAATCTATTTTCTTTCGGCCTTTTATTACATTTCTGTAATCTTCTATCAGACAAGTAAAATAGCCTAGGTTCGCTTCCGAGGTTTATTCGATCCTTCTTTCCTCAAAAAAGAAAATCCGTGTCATAAATTGATCTAAAGTGACTTCTTGTTGTTTTTTCTAGAAAGAAAGTATCTTTACCCACAAACTTGGTTGGTTTTTATAATAAGATTGGAAAGGATTAGCACTTGTTGTTATCTTTCCATATATGATAAACTCGCTCTAACGAGGGTTTCCTACATTAGCATTAGAAAATGGTGAAATTGGGCCTGTACCCCAGGATTTCACTATATTGCATTGTCAAGTAATTGAAAATGAATAACTTTATGATGATATTTAAACATGGCGTTTTTTAGAGGGTTGGCATCTATTATGTGGGGTTGGGGTTACATCTCTAATTTTAGTAATAAAATAAGACCTAAGGTTCCGTAGCATCACAATAACCAATTGGAAATAGCCATGTATGTTTCAAACTCATTTGGTATATTCTTGTTTTTTTTAGAACTACTTTGGCCCTTCGACAAGCCCCACAAAAGGACCAATCAACAAAAAAATAGATTTTTTTGTTAGACACCCATTAGGATAGACAAACCCGTGATGATGATCCCATGAAAACCCAAGAAATAAAAAAATCTAAGAGTAAACCCACCCCATAAGTGATAGTTTCGCATCATACAACTCTATGTTCAAATTAATAGGATTTAGATCCTAAGAAAGATATACTTGCTAAACTCGCTGGTAAATGAGATTGACTTCCCATGGAGTCATCTTCTACAATCCAGAAAATTATGAAACTTTTTGGGTAGCTTCTAAGAAACTCCCAAATGATAAGTGAAAATTCTCATGTCCATTTTGCACTTTATGGTAAAGGTGTTAAATTAACACCTATCGAATCAATTCCTCCGGAGAGGAATCATTACCATACTAGGGAATCTTCACGAACCAACTTTGATGTTGAGCTCCTCGCGTGTTTTTTAGCTAAAAGCACTTCTCTCCATCCATCAGTTGCATAATCATTGAACTTATAGGTTTCACTTGCAAGGAATGAAAAGTGACTTTCCCAATTCTTTGCAAATTGGGTGGTAATCTTGACGAAGGTCACCTACATGTATTTCTAGGACTTAGGGAACCAGTTTCCACCTTGGACTTGTAATTCCTACAATCTACTTTTTATCACCATTTCCCAGAGGTTTGGCCCATTCTAACCTAAATTATCTAGTCTTGCAAACAAGACCTAAACTACTCCAAAACCATAATTGCTATGTGAAACACCTAATTTGGACATTAGAACTTAGAAAGAAAAGTCACTACAAGGAAAACTCTATCCTATTTGACAAAAAATTGACAAAAGTTTGTCAATTGCTTTGTTAGTGGGAACTTGTAGATTCGGCCAATAATTTGACAAAATTCTGTCAACTATTTTGTAATTTTGCTATAATTTTTGTCAACTTCTATTCCCTAATACCCTCCTTTGTTAGTTGTTACATTGCCATGCTGGCATGATAGCCTAATCAATGGTTACAATTGTCCTTATTTTTTGTAGAAAATAAAATATCAAAATTCAAATTGCTTTAAATTTAAACCTTCATATATTAAGTGAAAATGCAAGTACAAATAGCCTATTGCTATCTTGACATTACACTTCATGAACCACTTTTGTTTTGTGAATTTGGAAAGAGAAGAGAGTTCTCTATATACACATGGGGTGGTAGGAGGTAGAACAACCCATATGAGATATGTCATTTAGAAGTTGCAAGAGCTCAACCACTCATAGTTAAGTTTGAAATAGGATTTGTATTAAAACTAGAATTTCAGACCTCATTTGAGCATAGTAGAATAACTTTTCAAAAAAAACTTTGAACTAAAAAAAGTTCCTAAATCAATTAAAGTTTCATGTCCAAAAATCCGTTTGATATTTTGATCCTCTAATCAAAAGTTATGGACAAATTTCAAAAGGACGGTGGAAGGGAATTTTTTTTTTACTTTTTCAAACATCCTCTTTGAAATTTATTCATAACTTTTGATTGGAAGATCAAAACATCAAACGGATTTTTAAGACATGAAACTTGAATTGATTTAGGAACTTTTTTTAGTTCAAAGTTTTTTTGAAAAGTTATTCTACTATACCTAAATGAAGTCTGAAATTATAATTTTAATACAATTTTTATTTCAAACTTAACTACGAGCGGTTGAGCTTTGCAACTTCTACATGACATATCCCACATGGGTTGTTCTACCTCCTACTACTCCATCTATATGCGTAGAGCTTGACTTCTACACATAACTCAGGCTAAGATATCTATGGCAATGGATTATAAAGTAAATGTCTAAACAACCTAATGGAATCTTTATGTTTTGGACAAATAGAGAGAAGAGAACCAAACATCAACTACAAATTTGACAACAACTTGACAAAAAGTTGACAAGTTCTCATAAATTGACAAGATGAAGTAGCAATAATATGGCTATTGTCATTTTGGACAATTCTCTATAAAAAACTTGTCATCTTGGACTACATTTCCTTGTAGTGAGTGTTTAAGGCACTTCTTGGACTTTTAAGACGAACACAACACATTTGTAGGGACTTCTACCAAACATGCTATAAATACTCTTTTCTTGTTTTCTCAATTATAAATGATACTAAATGTGAGTAAAAAATAAAAATAAAAAATACCAAGTGTTAGTAAAAGGAATGAGAGAAATGCCATGGCTCCGGAAACTCCTTAGCAAAATTAGCACAGAACAAACCAAAGCCATAGTAATCTACTATGATTAGTAAACGGTTGTATTAAGTTAGTATAGAAACTGATACAATATACACAGATGCAACACATCGAAGGAGCAACCCATTTTATCTATAGCCATTTGAAGAAGGCAAGAATCAAACTAAAGTTTGTAAAATCAAAAGACTAGTTACCATACATCTTTACAAAACCATTAGCCAAAGCACAATTTTTGGGATTGCATACCAAGTTAAAATTGACAATGAAAGAAAAGATAGAATGAAAGTTTTATTGTCAAGACTAAAAACTCAACCTCAATTTGGGACAAAAGAAGAGTCATTGATGGCTCCATGAGGGTACCATCCCCAAGATCAAATTGTCTAGATTTTAAAATTGAAGCAAAGTATTAGAACATCTCCAACTAGCAATCTTGATATAAAGGATAACACGACAAAAATTAGTACTAGGTGTTTACGTTAAGGTTAGTTGGCGGTAGTACTAGGAAAGGTAGGCAATAATTTAAAGCATTCCTACAATGATTACCCATATCTAGGTTGTAACCAATATCAGCCTAAAGTATGTTTAATGTATACCAATTGAGTCTATACTAGTTTGGAGTTTTGATTGGTATCATTGAAGAAGTAGATATTGGTTTGCAGAATTATTTCAACTTAGGAAGATGGTATCAATATGAATAAAAAAATTTTGTTTTGACCAATGTATTGGTATGAATTAAAGCCACAAAATATGCATACCAGATTATTATGAATAATAGTATGACCTACACAATAAAAAAAATTCATAACATTAGCAACTACACAAAAATAGTCAATGTGAAGGGAATCTAGGGAACCAAACAATTCCTTTGAAAAGGAAAATAAAATGGTCATTCTTAATCAAATAAAATGCATTTAAAATTGAATCCAAGTCTAACTTTGTCCATTGCATTGTTCATGAAAAGTAAATCAAAAGAAAATGTCAATAGAAGGTATCCTAAAAATTGAAGTCCCTTTGGCACAAAGATAAACAAACTAAACATTAATGTAGTACCACAAGAAACAAACTAATTACTTATTTGAAAGCATCTCAAAAAATCCAACTTCTTGAATCTCTTCTTCATTGTCATCAAGGAGGCTAGCCTCTACTTAAAATAACTACTGGAAGTCATTTGATGCAAAAGATTGGCATCAAGATTTAATATATCTACATCACTTGGATAATTTTAATATATTAAGATTAAAAAATCCAAACCACCTATGCCCATACAATTTTGACCAAGAGCTATTAAGATCCTTGCTACACTACATATACGCTTAGTCTCCATTTGAGAATGAGGGATTGTCAAAATTTGCCTTGCAAGAAATCTAATTGTGGGAAAGTTGGATTTGTTTATTTTCCATTAGGATAAAGGTTTTGAAGCATCCTCAACATTCACTACAAGCCGTTGGAACAAAGACAATTCTTACATGGAAGCAACTCTAGTTGTCTCTTTAAAAGAATTTGCCGATTCAAATAACAAATCCTTGCCAATTTTGACATGCTCAATGGAAGGGTTGAGTGTTAATATTGTGGCCATCACCTATGTAATATTTCTCGGGACTTGAGCATATAACTACAAGCTTTAGTATTGATAACAAATGTTGATGGCGATTGAATTTTGAAGAGTCTCTTCAAACAAAATGATCTTCATCTCAATACAATTTCATTTAATTGGTGGTACTCACATGATGATTAAAACCAATGAGACTCACCTAATTGAAACCAATTAATTAAACTCATTTTTTCAAAATTTACAACGATTAACTTAATTTAGGTAACCCCTAAAAGATGAAGGCCTTTTTTCTGCAAAAAATCACTCAAAACTGTCATTTTTAGAGCAAAGAGTAAAAAAAAATTGAAAATTGTCTTTTTTCATATCTAACCATAGGATCTTACACCTTGATATTATGAAAATGTGTGGAAAAAATTTCAAAAATTTTGATCACATAGATTGCAAGATATTTGCGTTTAAAGTGAATAAAACAAGTTTTTCCACACATTGCCTGACTAGGTTATTTGACTTTGAACCTTCATGACTTTAATGTTTTGCACTATGGAGTTTTGAGCTTTAAATATTTATGGTGGAGAATTGAGTTGAGAGTCTAGGAAAAAAAGAAAATACAAAAAAATTTAATCTTTATTCTTTAAAAAATTGTTGAGTAGAAGTAGGTATAATATAGAAGGAAAATCTAAATTATTAATATCTCTAAGATGGAATTAAAATGCAATAATCCCAATGGGTAAGATTTTTCTAAAGAGAAAACGAAACCAATGGGACCTTTTTATTTTGAAAAATTGTAAAAATTACATTCAAAAATGAATCCTATAAGTTATTTTTTCATGACGATGCTCTAATTGCCCGAAAAACAAGATTGTCTATAACTTTCACATAACAAATCCAAATGGAATGAATCAAAGCTTTTTGTGCAGACAAAAATATAATCTATAAGGGAAAAAAATTTTAATTTTTGAAACTTTTTTTTGCTAGCCCCTCTCCCCTATTTTGAGCTTATTTGGGCATAACTTTTGTTCCTGAGCACCAAATGAAAAAAAAATTACATTTCCATGAAGCTAATCAATTTTTCTATCTTCATAAAAAATTTCAAAAAATCAAGACAAAATTGAGATTGTAGGTACTTGCCCAAAATCTCATTTGTCCCCCGAGGGGACAATGGTCCTTTAGGGGTTAATCATTGAGACTCATTATTAACTACTAGTAACTAATAATGTAGTCCGCAACTATTGTTGACTACTATATGCACTAAATGGAAATTAGAGACTAATAGAACTCTTGATTAAGTTTCAAGTGTCCAATGAGTTATTCCAATAGTAATATTGGACTCATTCTGAATGTTCATTAGTAGTAGTGGTGACTTCTAAAATTTATAATAATATCATAGTTGAATGACTTCTGAAACAAAATATATGTGAACTTGGACAACAAATGAATTGTTTAAAACCCTTTAGGAAGAGACATGTAGTATACAAGAATATCTAAAATAAAGCATTGTTCGGAGTGAAAAGACAAGCCTAGATGTGAAGCTTGATTTCATAGGTGGTTTCAATATTTGAGGAGGAAACCAAATCTAAATGTAAGATTTTTCCCATTCAATGCATCCTTCAAATTTGTCTAATTTCTCAATCCATGTGATTGTTTTCTACAAAGCAATCTAAGTGCCTTTGTTCAACACTTTTGTCATTTGTTAGTACACCTTCTCCTTTGTAGTAGCATATTGACAAACATTACTTACAACGCACCTCTAACACACTTTTGCATACAATGTGGGATTCAATAAAGAACAACTTGCTACTTTATACAAAAAGCTTCAAGGCTTGCAATCACCTTATATATTAAACTAAATTTCTTGAGGAGAGGCATGACAATCTCAACAATCTCAACTCCAAAGGTATTAGGTGTCTCAAAAAATCCCACTTAATTAGATATGACAAAGGCCCTTATGTATTGTCAATGAAATTTATTATGAATACAAATATATTATATCCCACCTTTGACATCCACAAGTCAACTTAGGCAATGCTTGTAGTGGATCGCAGAGCAAAAAATAGATAGAGAAGGTAAGGCATATAGTTCCATGATTTTAGAAAGCATTTGTAGAATGTGAATTTCCATCAAAGATCTTCTTGAGTAAAAAATGATTTTTGAGTCAATGAAGGACAAGTTTTCGAAACTACGAGGGAATCACACATTGACAATGAAATGCATCTTTTAGCAATTAGTAATACCAAATTTGATTCATATGGCTCTTTTGTTGAGGCATTTGGCTACTAAAAAACTGTTACAGTGTCCGCTTCCAAACCCTTCTACTTCTTGCACTTCTAATGAGAAATTGAAGCAACATCTTCTACGTTGTACTTCTGTGTTGTACATACTCCTTGAAGTCATCTAGGGGTGATTGAAAGAAATACTTGTCCTATTTTTTGTCCCCTTGCCTTTGGATAGGTGTTTTTTTGTTCATAACTTTTGCATCATTTGTTAGTTTGGCATGAAATTTGGAATGAAGGTACATGTAGTAGTTTCAAACATTGTGTAATTTTTCAAATTAAAAAAAACTACTTTACCATTTTAACATGCCTTCAATTGGGTGTCAACTTTGG
Source organism: Straminergon stramineum (assembly GCA_963920665.1). NCBI lineage: Eukaryota > Viridiplantae > Streptophyta > Bryopsida > Hypnales > Calliergonaceae > Straminergon > Straminergon stramineum. The sequence continues at coordinate 16,787,862 of OY987263.1, forward strand.
CCATGGGGGTGGGGGTAGTCCTGTTTTTGACCTAAAATTATGAATTCAAAGCCACAAATTGGATATGTTAGAGGTCTACTAACATTACAAGGATTGACGATGAGTTTTTATGAAAATAGTAACATATCAGTTGCCTACATGGGGCCAAAGGAACCTTCCTTTGTGAGAAATCTACAAAGAGGGAAAAAAATTCCTAAATGATTTTTTGGTACAATGTGAGTGCAATCTTCTATAGCAAAACCAATTTTTTATAGAATTTCTTTTAATTTTTTTTAAATTCCAAAAAATGAAAAGGTCCACAACTCATTTCTGTTATTTTCTGCTCCTAGTGGCTTCTATAGTACTCCATAGTAGTCTATAGCACTACATAGTACAAAATCAATGGTTAAGGTCTGCAAACACCTTGAATTGACAATTGAGATTCGTATGTGCACGTTGATGTACATAATTGATAGTAGTCCGTACTATTGTCAATCCTACAATTAGAAATTGTATTTTTGAGCAAAAAATGTGAAGTGTTTCTTGCAATCACCCTTGGATGAATTGTCTCTAAGTGTTTCTTCATTGGAATTAACTAGTAAATGGATTAGGTAATTGCAAAGCAAACCAAGTTATAAAAAATAATCACTGATTAGGACCTACCAAGCCCTTGAGCATGAGGTTGTTATTGGCCAAAGGATTGTTTTTGATGATTTTGCTTGCTTTGTAGTTACTAGACATAATGTCAATGTAAGAGAGTTCAGCTATTTGACTTCTTTAATTGCTTAACCAATCAAAACATGCCACAATGGCAAAAGTCTCATGCATTTAGATTTTGTTAGGTGGATTCTCACTCACTAAATTAATCTTGGTTGGGAGTAGAGATTTCTCTCAAATTTCTTTCACTGTCAAACCAATGAGATTTCTACTTCATACCTATCCTATTAAAAATTTGCACAAGGCAAGCAATGAGCATTATCAATCTTAATCTACTTCTCTTTAACCAATTGAAACATGCCACGATGGCAAAACTCTCCTACATTGACATTATAGAGGTGTACCCAATCATGCCCTTCCTTATCATATAGCCTTATTGAAATGTGAAGTGGAATTTGTCATCAATGGATAACGAACAATGCATTGCATCCTTCGTGATATCATTTGAATTGATGCACACCCTAATTGCATCTTCATCAACAAGTCCGTAGAATGCCCACACAATATTATTTCAATGTAACGTATTCCATTTTCGTTGATTCTCATGCAACGACTTTGAGAGTGATCGCCACACCATGTTTCGTTCTTCATCCAAGCTGCCGGCAAGATCATCGAAGGGAGATCGTACATCGGTCTTCCAGTGAGAGAGTTTCTTGAACGGAGTCACCACCAATCACATGATCCAACAATTATAATTCATCGTCAATCTGCGTGGAGTCCAAGTTCCTGAATATAAATCTATCCACTGTCTCAATAACTAACTGTATTCCTTGACTTCAAAATGCAATGATCATGCCTCTTACAAGTGGTTTAATTTGATTGCTCACAAACTCGACATGAATTGCAGAAGAAGTTGTTTCAAGCGATAAGCATACAAATGATTAGCTACTCTAGAGTGATGTACACACTCTTTCGAGAAAGCTCAAAGTTGAGCAGAAAGCTGAAACCTTCGTAATAATATACCAATTCACAACTTCATGCGTGCATTAAAATACTTGAAGTGGCATAATAAATCGTTGTTGCAAGATTTCTCCCACTCCATGCAACTGGACTTCATGAAACTGCAACCATTTGCATTCAAAACTAGTACTAAGTTAGTAATTTGAACATCGCGTACTAGAAAATATATTACATTACTGATACTCGTACTACTTCGTAACTCCGCTCGTGATACTGGTATACAATTAAATTTTTGAAACATGAAGCCTCAAACTTAAGGTTGGTAACCAATTGTGGTACTTAATTCTCAGGGGAGTTACTGCTAACATCATTGGTTTTGACATTGGTTTTGATCACCCTATGGAAAAATTGACACCATGCGGGTCTAGCTTGGGTTGAGATACCATTATTGGCAACCGGTATGTTACCCATGTCGCGCTCACACCCACGCCGAACACTGGATGTAATGGTTTCACTGCTGGTTTCAATAGAACTTGCGCTAACGTGCACAACACTTAAGTTAACTGTGTGGTGATTACTACGAAGCGAAGTGTGTCTAAGCTTATCTAAGATAAGCTTCTACAGTTTTGACTGAGGATGCGTGACTCAGTTTGGATACCTCATAATGACTGGAGCACAGTGTTTCACGAATTTCACCAGCAAGTTTGGAGTCTTACTAGTTAACTTATGCCTTCGTCAGTTTGAAAATCCGGTGACTTTCATGTCAATGGCAACCTGCTGATTTATGGAAGAATAGGAGACAACAGTTTCTAACTTATGCATGGCCAAGCGTGGAAACAATCTCCTACCTTAGCCCGTTGAACATGATGAACAAGCAAAGATACTAAACAAGTCAGCTTGGGCAATAATGCAGCAACCACGGCCTGGTGATGCATGCTAGAAATTAATGCCGATACAAGTGTCAAGTCTGTACAAATTCTTATTGAAGAATACCTCACAAAGACAATATCATTGTCAGTAAAATATTTTTTTTTTAAAAAGGCAAAAAACAATGCAGCTAGATTTTCAGGCCACACATGCAAGGTACACATATTAGCTGGATACAGTACTGCCCTTCTTCTTTTTTACTTTTTGAGAAATAAGATGGCAATCACTTAAAATTTATTGAAGCATTTTATTTCTATAATCATCCATCTTTTGGACCAAAAAACACTTTTCAATCATATTCATGCATATCTTCATCCAAATTTGATGATTTTATCCACATTTGTCATAGAAAAGGAAAATTTCTGGCGAAAAAAGATTACTTGGATCTGGCAAAAACTGGACATTTCTTTTGAAATGGTGCAATCTGGCCCCATGGTGCAAAAAAAAGGGCTGATACAGTATACAGAGAGAGATATACTCAACATAAATAACTGAATAGTGGTAGAATCTAACTTAATAAGCTTACCTGCTTCAGTTTTCTAACGAGGACTGATGTATCAAACAAGCTGCTCTGCTGAGTTAAGTTAGCTGCCCTATTTCATCAATTCCACAGATGGGAACTGACAGATATCTTGCGTGTACGATTGAAGTTGATTGACGAGGATTGTCAGTGCAGAGCTCGATCAGACAAGCACGAGTTTGCGGCTACTAATAACTCCATCCGGACAGAGGAAGCACCAATACGAATACAGTACGTAATATACCATGCAACTTACTTTTAATAAGCTTGTCAGATCGATTGGTGGCGGATGAGAGTCTTCAATTCCTTGTCTCATTGATTGGAAGCTTACAAAAGGGAATGCAACAACTCAAGAGTTGAAACATAACATTCTTGTGCACCACTTTAACGGTAGTACAGGTGGTTTGGTTGGTGTCCCGGCCACCGGCCTGTTCCTCTGGTGGATAAAAAAGTAGGTTTTATGATTCAGTGAGCACTAGCGATCGGAATGGGATGAGTGCCGGTTGTTGTTTGCTGTGCAGAAGGAGAGAGAAACTCGGGACCGAAGGTTGGCGTCTGTTGGGTGTTTGAAGCGGCCACTATCGGGTACGGTAGGGACTCGCCCAGGCGCCACACTTTTTTCTGTCAGATCATAGTTGCCCGTTGCCGGTTGGTGTCTTTTGTGACCAATGGTTATGTGTGGCCTTTCTTTCAAGAAGGTTCCAAGTTTCCTTGCTCCTTCATTTGGGGGGAGGAGCTTGAATTGAAGGAGGCCAATTTTGAGTGTGCAGTTTTGTATAAGGTAGGTACACCCAAAAGAGCCACAAACTAGTATTGTACATTGTTACCAATATTGGGCTGATCACATTTTTATATTTCCTTGTTGGCAAGAGGAAGGAGGTTCTAATGCACCAAAGAACACATCATTTGGATATTATATGCAAAAATTATCCACAGTCAAAGTCTATTTCTAAAAGCACTCTATGCAAATAGGTACATAACTAAATTTAGGAATGTTCACTTACTGTAGATGGTGCTTTTAGGCACACAACGATTTTGGGGGTACCCACCTTATGTTGATTTTGTAGGACAAATGAAATGAGTTTCAGTAAATATTGTGGTAGTAGTGTTAGAGCTATGATTACAACCTAGCATTTTAAAACACATTTACACTTTTTATTTTCTACAAGCTTGTAGTTGACTATTTTTTTTGGCAATTGGACATTAAATTCCTAAAACAAATTGATAGTTACTATTATCAAACTAGCCTAATTTTGGTATATTTTTTTGGCAACTAAAAGAGGATTTCAGCACACCAAAAAATATTTCATTTGGATATTCCATGCAAAAATTATAAAGGGTCAAAGTTTAGGGTTAGTTGTTCCAAAATCGCTCCTTCAGTGAATTTTGATGTTGATTATCTAGAAGATGTATATCTAGTGAAGATGGCACTTATAGAGTTTTGGATTAGTGGCACATTTGTGAGTTCCTACCTTTGAATTGAAATTGGGCTATTTGCATTAAGATCTCTACTAAGATGGATCTTCTAAACATCAAATTTTAGGATCTTCGAGATTTCAATGCAAAATGAAAAGTATTGAAGAGCCTTTCAAATATTTCAACCCTACAATTATGAGTAATTTTACATTATGGTGCACAAAGTCCCATCATGCACTTGAGGTGCATAGATGCTCGATTTGCACTAGTTTTACATTAAAATTGCACTATTTGCATTAAGAACTCTATTAACTTATTTACTCCTTTTCTAGAGATAATTCATGACCTTCAACAAGAAATTTATTACAATTCAATAATGTATTTAAGACAAATGGCCATCCTCACAATTTGTATAAAATTTTTATTGAATTTTTATTTATTTTAAAATGCTTTTTAAAATCCTTACATCTAATCTAAGATTTTGAATTTCAAAGTTGAAATTATATATATATATACTCAAAAAAAAATTTCAAAAAGATCTCTAAATTTAATATACATGATGCATTGTGATTCCACGAGGAAGTACTTTTATTATGTAAATTTCCCAATTTCAAGTACTTTGGGGAAAAAAATTAGAAGAGGATGGCAAACTAGCTTAGGTGGTCTTTCTCCTCTAAAAATTATCTTCCACCTCAAGTTCCATGTGCATTTATTGTGAACATTTTTCAAGAGCACTCTCATAGCACGAATTTTTTTAATATATGACAAAAAAATAAATTGTGTTGTAACACATAAACACTCTTATGTGAAGCAATGGTCTTCAAATCGAGGTTTAATTAGCTTTTTTTTTTAATTGAAAACTTGTGACTACTCTATTAGATATTTGTGAGACATGTTTGGCGCGGAAAAGTGTATAAATTCTAAACAAAGTCAATCGTGATGGACTTCAATGTGTCAAGTCCCAAGATGACTCAAAAGGAAAATTTCTCATGGCTTGTCTAGATAGACTTGTTAGATAAAAAAGTCCATTATACTTTGGTCACCCCTTGGGTGGTGACATCTATAATGGTTCCTATTCAAAATAGGTTAGGAACATTTTGGCAATAGTTAAAATGAAGCGTTAATATAAACTCATGAAAAATTGTAATTCATATTGCACACTCTTGCTAGAATGGAAACATTCTTTGTAACAATATGTTCTAATGGCAAAAGAAGAGAAGTAGCATAAATTTTATATCCATGTGAATGACGAGGTAGGTGAAGGGTTTGTTAAAATAGTTCTATTATCAACATGTACACCACACAAGTACATATGTGGCAGCATATTCTGAAATGACTATGAAATAAAGGTAATTGCACTGAATTGTGATATGTTTCTAAGACCTACCTTTATATATACACTTTTGATGAGACCTAAGGTTTATAAAAGCATTAGGAGAGATTTGAAGGCAAAGAAGGGCCATTTCAAGGGTGTTCCCCTACATGTTCCGTGTACTGTCAAGGAACGATTGGTCATTGTCATCAAAATAAATATAAAAAAAAGAGTTCTAAAAGGAAAAAAAAAGGAAAAAAAAATCACGGGGGGTCAATGTGTTAAAAAACAAGGATATAGGTGCGAACAACCACTATTTTATAGGGGGGTATGAATTATTTTTTATTTTTTATTTCACATGCTATCATTATGTAATTTTCTAATGGGACCTATTATTTCATACCCTATAGTACATAAAAGACGTTCAATGCCATTTTTGATACCCTATATTACTCTAAATCCATTTAAAATTTTTAGCCTCCATTTTTTTTAACATCCCCTATCATTTGTTGGCATGTATGTTGCTACTGTGACCGCTCACTGTCCTCCCCAAGAAGAAAATTCATTTTTTTGACATGGTACGGGCTCGGCCATGTCAGACTACAACGATGGCGTAGTTCTTGTGTTCCCCGCACCTTGGGAACTTGCAATCTTGTAAAGCCCTCAAATCTCCCCTAATGATACATTTATTCTTATCACTTTGAAAATTCATAGTTACTTCATAGAGTATCTTAAATGCAATCTAAAGAAAATTTGGAATATTCTTTTGCCTCTTAATGAGATTCACCAAAAACTTAAACAATATAATAATAGGAATTGTACTCAAATACTTATTGCGAAGATTTTAGTTGTTGTTATGATACAATAGATTGAGACTTGAGACATGAATTGAATCAATTGATGATACACAATTTTGTTAATTGATTGGATAAGGAATCTACACTTCAAATCTCCACATAAACAATGGGGGACAATCTCAATGCTTATAGGCCCAAAACTCAAGTTGTAATAAAATATAAAATATAAAGAATTTATCTAATTTTCCAATTGAAATAGAAACTATACTCGATAAAGTTCATTTCAATGGTGGGTACAAATTCAAAAAATATAATTTTTATAGCTAAAAAATTCACAACAAGAGTATAAAGCAAGAACTAGCCCAAATATACTACAAGGGTAATCCAAGGATTAAGCATCTTCCTCTAATGAAAAATTAACAATACAATATTGAAGGAATATTTGATTCTATTCTTTTATAATACACTCAAATAACTCCCTTGAAAAAATTTAGATGGAAAAATATTTTTTTCCCTACTACAATCCTTGCTAAAATCATCCAAAGGACACAAATTGTCCTCAACATCATTTAAGGGTTAATGATCATTGGACTAACTATTCCCCAATATTGGTATAGTTGAAACTTGTGAATATATTTCAATTTTGTGAAAGAATCTAGATTATTTTTGACTAGGTTGAGGGTTGATGGTTGAGTATGACATTGTATTGCAACATTTGGTCCTCTCTATGATGTGAGGTATTATGATTTGTTAGAGATTTTGGATGGACTTATCAACTAACTCAAGGATTGGGATTGTCTAAGAAGCCATAGTAGACAATTTGTTCATTGTAGGGTTCCTTTTCAAAGATGCAAAAGTGGGCCCTTGCCTCATTGGTAAACGATGTTACGAGTAGTTGCACAAGGTTGTTGATACTTGGACTTCCTTAAAGAATTAGATTAAATCATTTAATTAGATATCACAAAAAAATCATTGGGAATTGTAGAAAAGGAATATTGTAGCATTCAAAATAAATCAGATATTGCAAAGTCTATTAAATTTGGTTGCCTCAAGTCTTGTAAATTCATTGTGCCACCTGCTAGAAAATGAAAAAATAATGGGTAACAAAATGAACAACATGAACAATGCAATATGAGTCTAGGGATAATTTTGAGCCAAACCAACCAATATATGTAGTTCTCTATTATTGTTAGATTCATCATTGATATGATTCAATTTTTAGAGCTGCCCTAGTAGATAAATTTGCTTCCAATTTTTTTTCTAATGGTACCAATTGCATGCTCTCTTTATTAAAATCTCCTTGTTCATGTCCTTCAATATCAAATTCTCACTAACCACTTTCCTTCAACTTCAAATTTGCAAAGGCTACAAGTTTTCTCTTTCAAAGATATGTTGGTTTTGAAACTAAACTCCAAGCTTCATTACATTGAGTAGACACAAATGACAAAGCAAAGGTTGGCACAACCAATCCCAAAGCAATAGGTGTCTCCACCTTGTCCAAGCTCTCCAAGGCCCTCAATGGCCAACCCTAAAGCACTACCCACCTTGTCAAGAACGTACTCACCTCTAGCACACCAGCTATTAGCCTTGGATTCCAAATGACAATTCACTAAAATCTGAGAATTTCATGAAAGTGGTGGCTACATATCCACCTTTCATTTTTGCATGCTAGTTGGTTTCCAATCCTACCAATTTATTATCATATTTTGGATCCTCCATTTTCACACTCCAACAAGTTATATAGTTTCCCAAAGGCACCATCTAACACTGAACTAACCGGCGACTCCCCCAACTTCGATTCGGTTATTCTTGACATTTTTACTTGAATAGCAATGACCAATTGTAGTACAAATCGCACAATCATACAGACGCTCATGATCTCTACTGTACCTGGACCTGTAAAGTAACTCACTGCAGGTTCTCTCTGTCCTGAACTAAGACTTATGAGTGCAATATCTGACCATCTGAGTGTAAGTTGCAAGGGCCAGCGCGTGGAATAGGATAAGTTGAGCTTCTGTTTGGGGCCATTTCAGGAACACGCGCCCTTCCCTCCTGACTTGAGTGACATCCTATAAGCTTTGAACAGTTATTCCAGTTGAAGGAAGTATTTCCTGACGTAGTCGGTTTCTGCTGAGGTTAAATTGATGAGGTCAGTTGCGATCACTCATTTCAACAGACTGTCAGAACCCACAGCCATCGTGTGTGCTGTCCTTCTTCCTCTGACTCTTCTCGGGGAACCTGAGCCACATCCGCAGCCGGCGGGCCACATGACAGGCAGCACTCTCAATTTAAGGTACTCAGTTAGTTACTCACTCCTTTTGTGTGAAGAAAACGCCACTGCAATTAAAATCTGCCGGCATTCAAAATCTATTTAGACACCCATGTACGAAGAATCAGTAACTCTAGCAATATGTATGACTAACGTACTGAACCGTGATTAAAGATTCTCATTAGGTTAAACGCAATGACAGAATTCCCTCGAATGACACGAGAGGACACGCAGGTTTCTAAGTTAACCCCTAAACGATGACGCGGAGTCGTGGATGTTTTTTGTCCGATGAACATCAAGGAATTCTCCTCTGTAGGACAGAATTGCAACTATTCATCCTCTGAATTAGGGGTGGAAAGGGGAGATCTTCTACAGTAGTTTGACTCCCAATGAGTATTTCTGATTTTTTTAAAGTAGATGATGTCACACGGTTCCAAAATGCCTGATTTTCACGGTCACCAGCCTGGCGTTCGAGGGTTAATGGGACTTTAAATGCTCTCTCACAAGAATGGGTTTCACATTGGGCACATAATGGAACAATTTTTTTTGTAGATTTCAGGTAATCATGTGACTGAAGAGTCGTTTAAACTTCTGTAGGCACATAAACCTTCCATAGCGAAGGCCCCTGTTGGATATAGAGTAAGAAAATGAAGCACACCGGGTGATTGATTGTAAGTCACGAATCAATTCTCGATACAGATCATCTAAACACTGACAGTGGCACAGGAGTCGTTTCTCAAGGACTTCAAATGTGAGGATTAGCTTCAAGCTAGAGCGTCTGGTTTAGAACTAAATAATTAGTAGCAAGGCAAGTGAAGCATTGGAACCCCATTGTCGGTGCAGAAATCAAACCAAGTTAAGTGTTGCATTATCGAGCGAATTGAGACATAAGTCACATAACTTGGCCGACTTGAAGTGAGGTACGTGAGAAGGATGTGATCCAGGCTGGAATGATTGGCCAGTGGAAGCCAGAGTGGAAGGTGGCGCAAAAGTACTGCGATGATACATGGAAAAAATGAAAAAATCACCTTCACAACTGCAATTTTTATGAACTGGACAAACTTGCCACCAACTGCCATGAAGAGGCAGGCCTGGAGTTTCTTCGTGCTAAACCAACCGAGGTTCTATCTAGGCCAGGCGGGATCTACTGTCTTTCATCATGAACAGGAGTTACTGAAATGCACCAATGCAAGCCTAGATCGTCCTGGTCCTCAAAATGGCGAAATTTCAAGAGCTTACTTAGATACTTCCAGCTCTGGAACCTCAGATCTATACCTGCCCAAGTTTTTAATACTAGAGTGTGCACTTGAATGTCACAATATTGACGCTTCGAACCTGCGAGTTTAACGAATGGAAGGTATTTGCACCCAGTATCATCACTTGAAATGAATGCCCCATGTACATTTTAAAAAGTTAGGAAAAAGGTGCAAGCATCACATTTGCTCTTTTATGATTATCAATACTGTACTTGAAACACTCAGCTCTAGAATCTATGCCCCTAGGATTCTCACCCCAGTGCTGGTTCAGATTAGCTAATCAAAAGCTCTCAGCGCGTACACTATCACATCGATCAGCTCTAACCAGAATTGAACCTACGGCAGATATATTTTAGAATAGTATATCAAGCTTTGCATTGATTTTCCCCATATCCTCTGAACAGCGACCGCTTTGCACGAACGAACTGCATGATAAAGAGCAGAACTCGCCATCCATGTGCGTACATAGCTTTCTCATTCTTGGAGCATTGTCAGGACTCAGGACCACATTGATAGAGCCTCCAACGCCATTTCGGAACTATTGCAATCAGTTTGTGTCACTACTTGCCTCGTGATTGCTCGACTGTTAACTGTTGCTGTTCGCCATCGATCATACAAGAAGCCATAGCTAGCTGCTAGCTGTATCTCTCTCTCTATCTCTCTCTGACTGAGTTCCATAGAAATCACCGATATCGCCTCTTCAGGATCATTCAATTCATCTCTAGTCGAAGTACAGCTAGCTTCCCAGTTCTGGTCTGACGAGCAATTCGATCTGTTCTGTACGGAGCTGGAGTTTGTCGAGTGAATTTGCTCTTGAGATGTACCTCAGCTGCATTCCTTAAGGTTTGAATTCATCCTGGATGTGGCAATGAGCACCTAGTACAGGCCTTTCATGAGAAGGTCCGCTTCATTTAGTTTTTCAACACTGTGATAGCAGTGCACAGGTCTAAGAAACTATGTTTTGATTAGTGATTGACCCATCAGCACTGTCAAGTTGCAAATCCGGGAGGCAGCTAGCACGGATTTTAGCTTTGTGAGGTTGCATTGTCAGCGTTGACAGCGGTACCACCGATACGAGCAGCGAAAGGACAAAGTTTTTCCCATGGAGAAGACTCTAGTGTGGCCCTACTTGTGGGCTATGGCGGTGGTGATGACAGTTCAGCTGCCTGTGGTGGCGTCATTGCGACAAGGGTATTACGCAATGAGCTGTCCAAATGCGGAGCAAATTGTGAGGAATGCCATGGAAAGAGGCTTTCAACAGGACAGGGGAACCGCTCCTGGTGTCCTCCGCCTCCACTTCCACGACTGCTTCGTTGAGGTTCGAATTTCAGTGACTGCTCAATTTGAGCATAAATTGTTTCTAATTCCAATTCTGTCAGTGTCTTTTGAGCTACATCACGCGGAATCAGTAAGCTTAAGCTAGCACTCACCTGTGATGTTTTATCGATATAACTTCAATCAGCTCTAATGCAACCTTTCTTAGCCTTCTAATCCAAGTGAGACTCGAAACGTCATCCATGGCTACTAGTGTGAGCACAGGGCAATTGGTTCATATAGTATTACTTCAGGGTCGATCAATGTTCACACGATCGACTATACATATTGATTTTGTCAAATTCAGGAAAACCTCTACAGGATTGAGCATCATTCATTCAATAATTAATGGGAGAGAATAGAAAGCCACTGTCAAAACGCACTCTGTCAACGTCGAAAATTTAATTACAAGTGGCGGTGACTGAGTGCAGGGATGTGATGGATCAGTGCTCCTGGACGGAGCCAACACAGAGAAAACAGCCGAGCCCAACTTAACTCTGCGAGGATACGAGGTGATCGACTCGGCCAAGGCAGACCTGGAGACGGCATGTCCAGGCGTGGTCTCTTGTGCGGACATTCTGGCCTTCGGTGCTCGCGACGCTGTGGTAATGGTAAGCTAGCTAAGCAACGAATTTCATTATTATATGTTTCCATAGTTGGTTCTCTATCTACTTACCTTACTTCAAATGGATGGAAGATTGATGGACGGAGCTAGGATTTTCTGTTTCTGTAGCGGGCAGAACTAATTGTATTGAGTCACGTGTTTGTGCTCCTGGCTTGGGGAATTAGACGGGAGGGTTAAGCTATCCAGTGCCAGCAGGTCGACTGGACGGCAGATTTTCCAGTGCCGCTCGCGTGGAGGCCAATACGCCGGACCCCAGCTTCAACGTCGCCCAGCTCACTTCCATGTTTGCAAGCAAGGGCTTGACAAGGAGCGACATGATTGTGCTCTCAGGTAATCAAATTCATTCCACCGCTCAATAATGTAGCCATCTCGCTGATTTCATCATGTATGACGGTGCTGGATTCTGTAGCTCGTGCAACCAGCTAGGGTTTCAGGAGGAAACCAAAATGTCCTACAGAATTTTTGAAGAATTCCATAGCCAATGTCCAGTGATATTAGAATAAGATACACCAGGATACCGTAGGAATGGAATTTTGGACAAGAAAGGACATTTGTCCAATATCCATACTGGATTTCTCCTGTGGCTAAACCTAGATCATATTTTGATTTAGTGGCGGATTTCAGTAAGGTTGGCGCAGTTTCAGAACCTTGGGAGATTGGAACCTTGCTTCGATGTATGGCGGTCCCAGTTTTAGAGCAAGTTCGAGGCATTTACATTGTTGGATCTCTGTAACCCGAACGCCATTTTAAATGATTTGAGCATGCTATTTAAGATTTTCTGAAACTCGTTACCAACAGGAGCGCACACGCTCGGCCGCGCCCATTGCGAGTCTGTGAAGATCGGGTGTACCAGCGACGAGGTTTTCAATATGGATTCGACCCCAGACATTTTCGACACCGACTATTACGGCAAACTCGTGAGCGGGCAAGGCATTATGAATTCCGACCAGGTGAGGATATCGATCGATCTACCACCCGTCCAGAGTCTAACTATCACACTCAGCTCACTCCCTGTTAGCCTTGTCACTGCCGTTCCGCAATAACTAATTGTCCTGTACAGAACACATACAGCACAAGGGAAGTTTTAGAGTACACCATCATGGTAATGAAACGGAGTTTAGCACTTCAGTTAGCAGTTGGTAATGGTTCAATTGAGATCGTTACAAACTCCGTTTTGTTTCCTCCATGGACGTGAATTTCCGATTCAATTGGCGCTATTCAATTACTTTGTCACCTTTCACACCACCTGTCCTGAAATATAATCCATTATTGTCCTAAATTTCAGACTTTTATGTACATATATGTCACAATGTTTGGTGCCGGAATCACGCTACTTAATGACAAAATTGGCCTTCTTGGTAAACTCGTAAAACTCCCTTAGTTACAAGTGCTGTATTCAGGATCTTAATGTTCATGGCCAGTTCGAGTGATCATCTTGTGAAAATATGATTCAAATGGTTCTACAATACAGAATTATATCATGAAGTCCTTGAAGAACGTTGCATTTGTCGGTAACTAAGAGAAGAAACTAATTCAAATCGAACGAGCCTTTCATTAGTACCACGATGATAAACTCTTAAAACTCCCGTGTGCAATATTGTGACATTCAAGTGCACAGAGATCTGAGAGTAGGGCCGGTACGGTATTGATCTGAGGTTCCACCCAGGTATCTAGAAACAATACCAATGTTTGGAAATGTCGCCATTTTAACGAAAATGACGATCACGATTGAAAACATAAGTCGGTCCTTTAATGAATTGTACGTAAGACTAAGTCTTGCAACCTTTCACTCCTTTTCCAGGTACTCTACGACGACTTGGGCACCCGAACTGAAACAACGTTTAACGCTTTGGCGAATACTCCTTGGGCATTCCGATTCGGCCAAGTGATGGGCAAAATGGGCAACATCGAGGTGAAAACTGGCTCTCAAGGCGAGGTTCGCCGCAACTGCAGAGTTGTCAACTGATACACCAACGCACTGGAATCATTCGATAGATCGACATCTACGCAGTTGCTACATTAATTATGATGCGTGGTTTCCATCGATCCCAACGGAACGGAACGGAACTACGGTGCTTGTCATAGTAACGAACTCCATGAAGAAACTGACCAGATGCGCAAGCCTACAGGGAGGAATATGCATGGAAGTTAGTACGTAACCAGGTTTGGTCACGCATTAGGACGTTTGTACATGTAGACTGTAGAGTACTAGTACTAACTAAGGAAGACGTAGTACCTGTACTATAAGGTTGCTTGGGAGATGAACTGTACAGTTACTGTACAGGAGTAGGTATATAATTGTGAATTCTTCGACCAAACACATGAGCACGGAATAACAGCTCCGTCGAAGTAACGGAGTCCAAGCAGTCATTTCGATCGAGTGAGCCACTAGAGATTAATTTTATGTGAGGTATGGTGTGCGTTTCACAAGGTTAATTGCCCTGCTCTCAGCCTTCGATCCGGCTGGCGAAATGCAATTACTTATAAAGAAATAAGATCGGCAAGGATTGACTTTTTTTTAAATTGTGCATGACTTGACACTACCGATTGAAGTGTGTTTGATACTTGTGGGTGCAATATAATTATGCACTCTGTTTCTCTGAATGATCAAATCTCGTATTTGTCGTAATTATCGTCTACATGTATTTGTGTTCTAAATGTTTGAACCTCCGCATCTTTATAAAATTGGCACATTTAAAGCATTAAACTGGCTTCCAGAATCGTAGCTAGGATGGACATATTTGACGAAACTGTAAATTTCGATACTACCAAAATGTACTGAGTTTTGGAAAATGGAAGCATCACCAGGACTTCCCGGAGGTCACCTATCGCTGTACTGCGCTACTCCAGCCTAAACGTGCTTAACCCTGTAGGGAAGAGTTGTGGACTTAAAAGGTTCGATCATGGATGGCTTCACACTGTTAAGTGTAGAAACAAAGAATGCATCTAATTATTTTGACTCATAATCGGAGTATTTTGGTGACTACCTTGGTCATAGGGGATTGTGCCCTTCTAGGGTTACCTTCAGAATTACAATGTATGGGATCTACAAGGGTCCTAGTGGAAACTTAAAAGACAATGATTAAGATTATCACTATGAGAAGACCCCACTTATAATCAAATTTGTCATGTGAATCTTCTTGTGAGTCATTTTCCTAATCTATGTGACCCATGTTTCTACTGGCCAAGCATCCATTTCAAGTGACAAGTGGTGACTTGATTAATTTCTACTAGCTGTGCAATTGAGGGAGTTGCTTTAGTGTGGGTGCCAACTTATGTGGCATTCTAGCCATGTAACAAATGTGATTGGATTGGTTAATTAAGGTGTCTCTCTCAGAAACCAACAGGAGAAACTTGAATGACATGAGGGTCATCACAGCAATCGCAGGGGCTATGGGTAACAAGGGAGAGGTAAGGTAAGCAATCACCTTTAGAAAGGGACTGTTTCTCTCAGCAACAATTTGTCTTTGGGATTGTACCCCGACAAAGGCAGTGGCATTCACTCCTTGTCGATGAATGATGAGTTTAGCGGAGCTGACATAACATCAATTGGCTTGCTTTGGGGGCTTTCAAGCAAGTGAACCAATTCTCTCTTGTGAAAGATCTTTTATTTTTATTTATTTTTGAAACCCAGAGTTTATTCCAAGAAAAGACAAGAACAAACGGCGGAAACTGAGGGCAAAGCCCTGGAGAAAGAATGAGGAGAACCGACCCTGACAACTGAAGACAACCAATGCTAAATTACGCAAATAACCCAAAAGATCTTTTATTCAATGGTTATTTTCTCAATCTATGCTTACAATAAGAGGTTAATTTTCTTATAATTTAATATAGTGAGTGATAAGAGACCAATCAATTTGGTATTATATTATAAGAAAATATGAATAGATCATGTGAGAGTATAACTCGTCACCCAACCATTGTAGAGAGATATTCAAATATATCCTCAACTCAATTGTACTTCCTTTGTCCACTAAGTTAAATAATATACTACCTAGATGTCTTTTCATATTCTGTAGATTATGTAGGGACTCACTAGGAATATAGTGTGTACTTATTATGATGTAGCCTAGATCCCATGGTGTTTTAGCTACTAATAATGTTTTTTTTGTGAGTCAACTTTTTCTAAGTAGTAGAAATAATTTTGGACGAACTTTTGATGAGGAAGCTAGCTACTTCTATCCATCCTTGGAAGACAATAATTTTGCTAAGCAAATGACATTAGTGAATTACGGATGTACATAGATATTGATGAGGAAATGAAGGAGGTGATGTCCATATTCTTAGTAGTGTATATTGGTGAGAATTGAAAATTTCTAAGCTATTTTTGACTTTTGTATGTTTTGAATTATTAAAGTTTGGCATCAAAACATGTAAAAGGAATTAACTTAAAGTAAGTGAGTCACTGAGCCACCTAAAATATTCTACATGAAGTCTTTGTGCAAAATATTAGTAGACTTTGAAAAAGTAGATTTTTTTTCTCAATTTTACAATATATTTTTATTACATAAAATTTTAGGCCTCTTGAAAGGTGCTTCACAAACACATGCTTGGCTATTTTCCATATCATTGTTGTCAGAAACAATGACATGTTTATGACAACCACATCATCTTACTTTTGTAATTGATTCTAAAGTAGCCAATGAGACTTTGTTCTCACATGGATTCTATCAACATATTGGACAGTGATAGGGAAATAATGCAATGTGTAGGAAAATTAAATTGATGAATTGGATCCCCTTCAAGCTCATTTTGGCAACCCTCTAGAGGGTGAACATTTTTGTAATGGCTTAGCTTTGCAAATTCTAGGCCACGAAATCTAGGGTAATGTGTGGTAATAAAGACTCTTCCTATCATTCAGATGTAAAACCCTAACATATTGATTTATATTTTTTCAATTATACTCTTTTTTTTATACACTACCATGGCTAGTTTTCAATTTTGCATTTCTTAGAAATATGTTTGCCTATACATCGAGAACAAGTTGGACTATAATCTACACTTCTTTAATTTTAACTAATCCCAAACTTGATGAAAAAGTAGCAAAAAATAGTGTAATCTTCATTTTTTCTATTCCCTAATGGTAGAAAATGATGTCCCGCTTACCATCATTCAATCAGACATGCTAAAGCACCTCACATTGTCAAAAATAGGTGATATATTTTATGAAACTTTTGAAATTGTGGCTATGGAGACAAACCTTAATAGAGGTTTTAGCTCGATCCTAATCTTTTTGTATAAGAGATTTATATAGCAACATGCAAGTGCATTGGAGAGAGTGCCTTAGGATATTAGACATTGAAATACAGATCAAGGCATGTGAGAAGTAGCAATCCCAAGATTGGCTACATTTTGCTCAGTTGTTACGTAATTTCTTCATGCCCTCAGTGTTAAATTCAAAAAATCTTCCAAAAATGAACATTTGGCTAATTTCCTTGAAGCAGTTATAGGATCGTTAGTGAGAAGTTGTCATCAAATGGATAAGATTTGGTGACCTTGTTCAAAATGTATGGCCATGATGAAAATAATATAAGTGATTACAACCTAACACTTATCTAACTCAATGGTGATGTTAGCTTTTGGCATGAGGCCAAATGGCTAAATATAATTAGTAGATAGTGTAATTAGGCAATTTCTACACCTTTAATTTATTTATTAAAATCAAAGTACATGGATAGTAGGTGAATTTAGACTATATTTTGCCCCTAAAAAAACGTTTTTAAGCTACCATTGTCCCATGGTACTCTAGATATCACTATCTTTTGATGCCCAAGTAGCTTCAAAGTCTACGGACTTTGGGTGAATTAAAATACTATAGTGTGATTGAAAGAAACTAATATTTATTTTGTTGCGCTTTCATAGTATTGATACTTAGTTTACTAGAATAATTTAAAATTCGAAAAAATAAACTTGAATTTTTTTTAAATATGGCCAATATATATACCTCTTCAAAGATTGTACTCTAGGAAGATAAAGCATAGAAAATTTCTCTAAGTAGGAGAACTAAAGAAGTGCAAAATCCTAAAAAAATAGATACTTTGATGTATTCATTTGTAAAAATTATTCTTATTTTAAAATTTTCCATTTGCAAAAGCAATATGAAGATGGTCATTCACCAAAAGAACCACCCAAATAATATTTACATGTTTCAAAATGCAAGCAAAAAGAAGCTCACTTTGTCACTTCTATACAACATATAATTAAATATTTTTAGGATTCATTTGAACAGTAGTTGCAAGTCTACTAGAACACCATCCCCTCCAAATTTCAACTCCAAAGTCAATTTGCAAATGCGACAAAATTTGGGGGCTATTTTTGGACAATCAAACATTTTCGAAAAATTAAAAAATTAGCCAAGGTGTATACTCAGGTAAAAAAATCCTATATAGTATGACCACTATAGGCCAAGCTACCGATTATTTTATTAAATCAAAATTTAAGATTTTTTTCTTATAAATAAAACATTGCAAATGAATTTGAATTTGAATTGGAGGCAAGTTTTTGTTTTGGATTTTTTTAAATTGTGCATATTAGGTCCTTCAATTCTTCATATATATTTTGAAGTTTTTTTATAAGAAATATGCAACCCAACATTTTCCACATCTAATTTTATTTAATTTGGTCTTCATTTAAATCTTTGGTCCTTTTATTTTGATATAATTTTTATAAAAGCCATCCTCAAAGTTGTTTTAATGCCAATGACCTTGTGTATAATACGACAATTGTGTCCCCAAGGGTGTATAATAGTCATGATTACCTTACTTTATACATGAATCTTGAGTCATTTGAAGTCAAAACACTTAAATTATGGCCAAAAAACAAATCAACATGCAAGGTATGACAAAAAATAGTAAATATGTTTCTTGCAAACACTCTATAAAGTAATTCAATTTCAACATTTGGAAACTTTGTAGTTAGGTTGAGAAGTATGTGGTTAGTATAATAGAACTCAATTCGGTTTATTTTGCTAGATCTCCAATCAATGACAACTTTGGCATCATGCCTTCTAAGGAGACCTAAAGATAATGAAATGTAAACCATTCAAATATTTAGAAAAGGTGCAACGTTTAGTACAAAATATTAAAAAAAATGACTTTAAACCTAAAGTCAATTTGATTACCTAGAGAACATATTTATACAAATTAGGTGATTTAAGTCTATAGGATATTGCTCCCTCCAATTACTCCCTCAATCCTATTTTATGTGTCCCATTTCATGAAAGTCCATGAAATTAAGAAAAACATTCTAATTTTTTTACATTTAGAAGTTTGGATTAAAGAAATAGGATTTTTACTTTAAAATTTAGGATTTATAGTTGCAAATTTACCATGTCTTCTTATCATTGCAACATTGTATGATCAAAATAATGAAAATCAAACAATAGATACAATTATAACATGCAGCATATGGGAAATGATCACTTCAAGTGTGTTGAGGAATTACCTACTTGTCTCCGTTGTGACACACACATTGTTCAATGTGCTTGTGAAGCTATGCAAGGTATAGTCGATATTTAATTTCAGACAAAATATACACCAAATGGGACACTTGTATTGGGATGGAGAGAATATTATGCTAGCTACAACTTCAAGAAGTTGTTGCATATACATGTTGATTGGCTTAGAGTTATTTCCCTTTTGCCATTTTTTGTATTAGGATAAAATATCATCGTTATTAAACATCTATTGAAAAATTAGATAGTAAAAGAATAAATGATAATAGTAACCATCAATTAGATGTATAATATAATTTATGGGAAAAAAAATCTATAATATGCAATTAGAGTACCTTGTTTTTCAAAGTGCAATTTCTGCGGAAGCGTTGAATAGGTTATTAACCCGCAAAGAACGAAGTAACCATTCAACATATGC
Source organism: Straminergon stramineum (assembly GCA_963920665.1). Taxonomy (NCBI): domain Eukaryota; kingdom Viridiplantae; phylum Streptophyta; class Bryopsida; order Hypnales; family Calliergonaceae; genus Straminergon; species Straminergon stramineum. The sequence continues at coordinate 16,807,765 of OY987263.1, forward strand.
AAGAAAACTTAGATAGTTGTGCGTGAAGTTAATATTGGATTGATGTTCATGAAATGTTGGCAAAAGGTATGAACATGTACCTTTTTGTTAGAAAGATAAATTTTTTGATTATGTGCCCAGATCAAAAGTTATGTTGCCTTGAATTTGGGGGCATCTAAGGTAGCTACTAAATTTTAGAATTTTATGTAACATGTGCAAAGCTTGTTTTCTAATTCTAAAATTTAGTAGGTATCTAATTAACATGATATAGGATGCAAATGTCCCCCCAAATAACCATTAATAGTAACAAAATCTCACTCTAGGAGGGTTAAAGTCTGTGGCTCTATTGGACAAGGTTGGAAAAAAACTCACTTTTTCTTCTAACTTCAAACATTATAAACTTTCAATCTATACAATCAAAGTTTCTGAATTTTATTCCACATATTCCTATAGTACTTTCCTACAAATTTGTACAATTGAATTTTTTTTAAATAACACTTTTAGTTTTCATATTTTTCTCATTGCCCTAAAATATAACAGTTCTTGACAATTTCTGCCCAAAATGTGCCTAGCCGCCTAGGTCCCTTACAGGTTGAAGAACACAATTGCAACAAGCAGGATTCATTTCATTGCAACAACTATCTTAACGTGAAAACATTAGAAGAAATTTCTTGGCCATGTGGCCTTCAGTTCTTAAAATTCTCAAAATATTCCCTATTGTACTATCTTGGACAATTCTGTTTTTGCAGTCATCATCTAAATCACCCTACAATGACTTTTTCTTTTTCCTTTTTTAAACGCATGGACAATTTCCATTGCAACCCCGTCACAGTGACTTTCACCCCCTCCCCGGAGACTGCCTGACCACCAATAATTGCATGTACTTATTGAAAAGCAGTTCCGTCAAATCAATGATTTGTGGGTAGCGTTCAAAGACACATCTGGAACTGCCCCAATTCAACTGGGTCAAACGGAAGGCAGCTTGCAGGTCCAGAATTTGCGCTCTCCCCCAACAAAATTTCCAATCGAGAGCTGTTGTGCTGGCCAGCGTACACTGGGCCTATCCACGCCAACGCATGTTCATCACATGCTTTAAAATTAGGGGAGTCCTTGCTACTGTGGAATACGAAACTGCATTTGCACTGCACCATAGCGAGTGCTCAGTTGCTTTAAAGTATGGAATCAAAGTTGTATTTAGCATGGAATCCCAACATTTTTTTTGCTCGTGACAGAAGCAAATACAGATCTAACGTCTTATAATAGCTGGTCAACAAGTTAGTTCTGCGAGAGCTAATGGATTTGAAATGCCGGTTACTGTATGCAACATGGGCCAATGAGTTTGAAGTTTTTGCCATCGAAATTTCCTAGTAATGAACAACCCATTGCAACTAGGATCGTTGTCCAAGTGAACAGTTGAACATCATGTAAAGTTAAGACACTATTAAAAGAACCAAGATTGTCGTTTCAGATTAAGGTGAAGAGACCAGTGCAAAACTCCACCAGCTTTGCATTCTAGAATTGAAGAACTGCCTTAGAATTTAAAACAAAACAAAACATGAGAACATTCAAGCAGACCCTCCGAATATGATGCAAAAAAGAGTTACGAGCACCCACTGCGAGAATAAATTAACCAAGGTTCACAAATGCCGGTCAATGCTTCAAAGAAGATTTGAGTAAATAGAAGGTACCGTGAGGAAAATTGGAACAGCTGACATTCAAACCAATCTGACCCTAAAACTCAAAGCACGCCTGGCTTGCTACAGAACTATACACCGATTCCTTACTGAGGAATTCTCTACTCGCTATCCTACTTACATGTAGGATACTACTGACTCTCCAGTTTCCCAACCACGTCACAGGCCAGCGCAAAAACGGCAACATAGTCTCCGCTCAACCCCCTGAAATCTCCGCAATCTGCAAAACACACACACAAAAAAAAATTCAGACACAGTGGAGCATACAACTCCTGCTTCAATAGGAGTCCACAAACTCCCACTATTGGGATGCATTCCCATTAGAAACTCTTACATAATGATACAAAATTGATCTTCACAGATTTGGGTCTTGGACCCAAAGTGAAGTCTCCACTAAATCTCCCCCAAATTACACTCCTACTGTAAATGTTAAATAGTATCCTCTACTACGTTAAGATCACCCCCCAAAATGTAAGCTCCCAAAAGTAATGCATCCCAAGTTTGTTACCTTGGAAGTAGTTTAGGGCTTCTGATGGTTGAAGCGAAGACCTTAGTGTAGCAGAGTTGTAATAATCCTAAACGGGCATAAGCTTTGGAAGCGCCCTTATGCACTCCGATACGAGGCCGCAGTAGCGCGCCTCAAGAATTGGTTGTGACCGAATCCACCGACGTCGTAACACAAAAAAATCTGCTAAGACTTCAAGATCCTGCTGAGATCCAAAATTCATGGAACCTGCTGAGATTCATAAATCAGGCATGTCTATGAGGCTCCAGCCTACATGGCAAGCTGCTCCACGGTCTCCATCCAAGTCCCGTAATGAAGACCATACTTCAAGTGCGTGCTTCCACCCTACACGGGCAGCTGCTCCACAATCCCGTGATGAAGTCCATACTTCAAGTGCTTGTCGCAGACCCACGCCATGTGCTTGGACGGCAGTCCTTCGTCGTCGAGGTAGACGACTTTGTAGAGCCCGAACAAGCTCGCGATGTTTTTGCTCTTCATGTAATGGATGAGCCAATCTTCCGCGGCCATCATCTCCTCGGGGGTGAATGCAAGTCTTCCCGTAACGTCCGGCCATTCCGCAGACTCTGAAGAACTTTCCTCCGTCCCCAAGCCCATGAGCTTCATGCGCTCAGACTCCGTCAACATGGCGCTGAATCCCCCTGCGGCGAGCTCACTAATGCGAAGCATCATCGAAATCAGCTTAAGCCCCCAAAGCATGTGTGGCCTCACACTCCGCACAGATCTCTCGTCGCAGCGCATGATGCCACCCACTTGGTGATCGATCATGTGGATGCCGTCCCGGTGCTCACACATGAGGTGGAGCTTGCGAGAATACGAGCCGGGAGTAAGCTTCGTCACGAGACGCTCGCTGTTCACGGCGTCACCCCCCGTGCTAAGGTAGACAAGATGGGGCACTTTGCCGTCTTGGAGCAGGAAAGGAAAGTCGATCACGTTGTCGATGTTGCGAGAAAGCTCCGGGAAGAGCCTCTTCTGGAGTGTCCGAATCTCGCGCGTTCTGTCTGAGATACGGGAGTCGAGGAGCTGGCCTGTCATCTCTGAGGGGCGCGGGAGGAGCGAGACGGTGCGGCCGATGCGACGGGAAGGTGGTGGTGTGAGTTGCGGGCTGCGCGGGCTGAGATTGTTGTCGTAGGTGAAGGATTTTTTCATGTTCACTTCGAAGTCGATCTTCTCGAGCTCGTCGAGATGGCGGTTGAGGACGTCTTCGTAATTCTCCGGCCCAAGGAGATCCTCCGCGCGGTCGGTCTTCATACCGTGGCTCTCTTCCATGCTCTTCTTCCAGATGTACTCGTAGTCCACACGGGAGGACGCGAGGACCTTCTGTTTTAGAATCTCAACGCCGATGCATTGATCCTTGGTGCGCTTCTTGCGAACCCAAAGCTCGCGGACGCATTGGGGACGCATGATCTCCTCGATCAGGACCACGCCCTGGCAGCCCTCTGTGGGGGAGGCGCAAAACTCACGGGTGGGTTTGAGGACATGATCCTCCACGGTGGTCCAAGTCTCCACGCTGTCTTTGCAGGAACGCACAAGGATGTCCACTTGACAATCCTCGGGACCATTGTACTCGATCAGAAACTCCAAGCCGCTGAACACGAAGGAGATGTAGTTCTTCTCGATCGTGTAGCGCGCGTCGCTCACGGCCGCGAATCGCTTCTGTAGAAAGACCTGCACAAATACCATCCTCGTCATTAATAACCTACAGTACCACACGCTGACACCTTGCTTCGAATCCAAAATCCTACTAAGAAATACCCACAAAAAATGAATCACATTCGCAAAACATTGGAAATAGACTCTCCTCAAATTCATCAAACCTTCCAATGGCAATATCTGATCTGCAAAACGAAATCTCGTCGCAATTCTAAGACCAAACAAGACATGGTCTCAATGTAAAGTCTGTCTCATCTACATTGTGCATCGATCCAAGTTATGTTCTTTGTTTCAGAATGATAAATTTAGATGTTTGAAATGAATTTGACGTTTAATTTGATTTTGATGAGATTTTAAACTTGGTTCATTCTCAATAGATTCTATGAAAATCAAACTGTCTTAATCACCACCGTAACCAATTGGATAGCATCTGTAAATGATTATGGAAAATTCTTTTTTTTTAACTCAGATGTACAGGGTTGAGTTGTGGAAGACCTTCATCATGACCGATCATAAATCCTCCAAAAGTGCTTGTGCTGCAGGGGATAATGCATTGAATGCATCCCTAAACCCTAACTGCAGAGGAGGGACGTGGAATTGGAGCGTTTACCTGTAGTCGGGGGAAGAAGCCGAGCGTAAGCGTTGTGAGCTCTGGATCCTCACACTTGAGCCTCCATCCCACGTGAAGAAGCTCATCGTCCGCGACGTGCTCGTACCCCAAAGGCCAACTGAGCGGCCGCTCGCCGCGCGCGGCTTCTTCACTGAGGTGCGTCAAGGAGGCGGGGATGTAGATCCCAGAGGCTTTGTCACCAGGCAATTGCTCGTAGCAGAGGTTCAATTTCACCATAAGATTGACGAGATCCTCCGGAATGACGCCGCGGACCTTGCGTCCCTTGAAAAGCGGGTTCTTGTTCTTGCAAAAGGACGCTTCCAGCACCTTCTTCAGATGCTCCCGCTTGGTGAAGCCCTTCTTGTCGATGAGCGGCTGCTTGAGGACTAAAAGCGAGCTGTCGAGGCTGAGAATTCGACCCATAATCTCGTGGCAGAACCAATTCGGATCGACCACCATGAAATCCAGTCCGTCGAAAAACAGAAGCTCACCGGCGTCGTGCATGGCGCGCGCCACCGCTTTCTGACGCTCGTCGGCCACTCTGAGGTCCTGGCCTTGCAAACGTTTCAACGCGGGCACTTTGGAGCAGAGGAGACTGAAATCGGACCACTTGATGAGCGGCTTGTCGGGATGCTGGTTCTTCCACTCGTTGAGATTCGTTTGCAATTGCGACACAGCGTCGAAGACCTTAGGCACGCGATCCAGAATGCTCACGATTCGCTTCTGCATCGCCTTCTGCACAGGCGCGATCGATTTCCGTGACCGCGCATCGGCCACGTGAAACTCCGTGATGTTGATCACGCGCTGAAACTGGACTCGCAGCTTCTCCACGGGCGCCTTACAGTACGCGATTAGGTCGATTTTGGGGAACTTGTCGGAGTGCGAGAAGATGACCGTCACGTTGGGTAACATGTGCAAGGATTGGCGCGTATTGGACGCGATAAAGCGGAGCCAGTATCGAAGCTCCTGATCGATGACGTTCACGTCTTTCAGCTCGAATTTGCTGCCGCCTTTCGGAACCGAGATGTCGCAGAGGAGTATAAATGTGCAAGCGCTGCCTTGGGAGCTCAAATTGGGCACCACCAGATCGTGGAACGCGTGAAACTCCTCATGACCTGCCAGGTCCCAGATGGAGATTTGCACATTGTCTTCGACGATCACTTGGACCTCAATGCCAATGGTTTGCGCATCCTTCCGCCCTGCTTTCAGAATTTTGGAGTTCCCAATGGAAGCCGAGGTTTTCAAACGAATTGACGTCGACGTCCTCTTGATGTTGCTGTATACCATTGTCTTCCGGAATGTCGTTTTCCCTGCAAATGGAATGCCGCAAAGGAAAACGCGCGCTGAGCTCGGCGTCACGGTCCCCATTCCCTTGAAAACCTCCATGAACTTCTCGGCGTTGCGGCGCAACTGCGCCTTGATGACCGCGTCGTGGCCCTTGCGGGACAGGGGAGTGCCCTCCACGCCCAATTCCTCCAGCCAGGGATTCGTCACCAGGAGGTCGAGAATGGTCGCGAGCACTTTCTCCCCCGCAACACCTTCGCATCCTCGCAAGTCCAGAAAGCGCAAAGATTGATTGTGCTTCAAGGAGTGGAGTATCGCGAGCACGTCCTTGGGCGTCCACAGACGAACACTGAATTGTAGGTCTAATCTCACGAGCGTCTTGTTCGTGGTAAGCATGTTGGCGAGAATGGAGGCTCCTTGCCTGCTGATGAAGCTATGGCGGATGATGATCTCCCGGAATGTTGTGTTGGGCTGCACATTCGTCGCGGGGTCCATCGTGATCGTTTTGACAATCTCTTTCAGCCCATCAACATCCAGAGGGTTGTAGGACAAATCCAGCACTTCGAGGCATCTATTGGTCAGCAGCGCGAGCGCGAGCGTTTGCACCCCCATAGAATCAATCTCGCAATTTTTCAAAGCGAGCTCCTTGAGATACGAGTTTCTGCAGAGCACAGTGGCGATGTGCTCCGCGCCCTTGTTCCCAATCTGGCCATCGCCGCGGGCGCCAATACACTTGAACCCCTTGATCTCGAGCTTCCGAAGCGTCTGGTTCGGCTCGTCCCCGGAGAATGGCTTCGTCAGCGTCGCCATGGCGTCCGATTCGATGCGCGCGTACAAAGTTAGCCCCCGCAGCGTCCGATTGCGTCGCAGAGCGAGGGCGAGATTGTCCGCGACTTGGTTGCTGATGTCGACCAACCCCAACTGAAGCTCCTGAATGCCGACGTTCACGAGAAACATCTCCGCGATGTGCTTCACGCACTCCCCGTTCAACGGCTGCTGGAACCGGTTGTCGCTGTACACGCTCAGCCTCTGCAACGTCCGATTCGACTGCAATGCGATGCAAAGCTCAGCTACGATCACGTCCGATTGCACGTAATCAATCTCCAGGGTGACAGAGGAGACCGCGGGCGACGCCACTAGCGCGGCGATGACCTTGGTGCACACCTTGCGGTCCTCGTGCTCCGGACCCGTAAACCGGTACAACAGACGGCGAACAAAGTTGTCGTCCGCGAGCGTCAGCGACACTGAGCAATTGTCGTGATCCGACTTGATGCGCGGGCAGTAGTGGATGTACAGGTCTACAATTCGCTCCGGCGGATTCTTTAGTGCCCGAATCAAGCCATCGATGTCGACTTCCGAGTACTTCTGTGGCTTCGGCCCCGTGTCCTTTTCGATCAGCGACATGGGGTTGTACATGGCCAGCGCATTTTGCGCTTTCGGAGGCAGAGTGAGCGTGTTGGGCGCCGGCGCAGGAAGCTCCAGCGTCTCACTGGAGGAAACGACCATCGTGGTGTTCACCGCTGGAGAATTACACATTGCAAACCTCCGCTATCGAAGCCACCGTCGTTCAGACAAAACACCACCTCCCGTACCGCAACCGCGTCTCCTTCGCTTCTCTCTCGATTCGACCCCGATTCTCCTCACCTCAAATCTTCCGTGTTGCAGCAGCATTGGTTGCCACCGGGTAAGCAGATACTACATCGGAGAGCGGACGAGAGCATAGATTCAAGATCTGCGCTGGTCATGTCAACAAAGAAACGAACTCCCTCATTAGTTTCTCAAGAATCCCAAATCGTTACCAAACCAACAGTCCAAAGAACGTGACAGCGGCTGAACTATCAGTTTCACACAATCAACGAAAGAACCACCATTGACAAAACGGGGATGTAGATTCACTACCTGTAGCGTAACGAAGCCACGGTCATAGAACAAGCCGAATCATGTGATGAACAGCGCTTGACTTCGATTCTAAATGATCGAGCTCTTCATCCAAGTCCATCCTCCACAACAAAAGCAAATCTATAGTCGAACCAGCAGCTCCCAACACTTCCCTCCACCACTCTGCATCCTCACAACTTAAGCTCAGCGATCCCTGATAAATCCAACACTAACACCAACACCAACACCAACGCCCTCCCTTCCGATTCCGCCCCTGAAACCTGCAACTCATAAGCCGAGAACCAGGAAAATCATTCCGACTTTTCCTAGAGACTAGCGTCGCTAACTTAACCTCCCTCCAAACCAACGCACCACAACGAGTGAGCAGACCCAGAAGCTCTAATAAGAGACAGATTGATGAGAAGTGTGAGCAACTGATTGAGGTCTCGAGTCCGAATAATGCAAGTTCACGATATTCGTGGGATTCCGCCAACAGTGGCCTCGTTCGACGTTAGTCGTAGCTGCCAGCCCCACAATTCAGCCGTTGCACACAGACCAAAGGATTCGCAACGACATATGCGTTCGACTAGTCTTTAGTCTTCTTCTTCTTCTAACTTAGAGTTGCCACCAAGAGAGACTTGATAAGCTGGTGGAGCCCCCACCCACGCGCTGTTCTCGCGACGAAGCTCATAAACCCTTTCGCTGGACCAGCTCGACGGACGACGCGACGGACACGGTCGCCGCGCGCCTGGGCCGGCAGATTGGGCTGGCCCCCGCTCGCCGGGTAGGCCTTTGCTTTTCCCTTTTTTTAAACTCGACTTTACTCATTCTCAAGTTTCAAATTTTTGGAGCTTTTGTTGAGATTCTGGGATTTAATTTGAGCTTTTCTTTTTTTTCTTAAATTTTATTTTGGGCAGCCAGTGCAGAAAGTGATCCTTGCTGAAGCGATGAAGCTACTGACAAAACATGTAAAATATGGATGAAATTGAAATTATTCACCTGAAAGTGTATACATTCAATCAAAAAAAAAAGTGAAATCATCCTAAGAATTCATTGCAATTCAAAAATTTCATCAACTTGAAATGGAAGAATATATTGTCAACTATTCCCTCAAAAAATATGTAATGAAATATTGTTAAAAAAAATTCTTATATGTGGTGATAGAAATGAGTTTTGCATTTGGGTTTGCTGGATTTTAGCATTGGGCGGTTCTTGTGGTTTGTTGTATATTTCTCCTTGCAGATGACGTGGAGTTTCATATTTTGTGAGTGGCCCTATCAGTTTGATAATTATTTATGTGTTTTTTGAAATTTGTGGGTCAATTCTGAGTAGTTCGGGAGTCAGAATTGGTTCTGTATTGATTGTTTCCAGAGGAAAAAGAAGACTGTAAATGAAAAGTATGTTTGAAATTATGGTTCTATAACCTACTGTTTGATCAATAGGTAATAATTCCTTATATTCCTCATTAATTGGTATGATTATCTTATTGTTTTTAAATTTTGTAGGTTTGCGGGGTAGTTTAGGAGTCAAAATTTTCAATTGTTTCTAGAAGAAGAGTGTTGGTGAAGAGTGTCTTGGACGGAAGCTTAGTTCTACCAACTTTCCTTCAAAGATAGCAAGTACTACTCTTTGAAGTACTTTCTTCTAGGGATGATTGTTTCCTACAAAGTAAAAACAATGTTGAAGGTTCTTTGAAGATGATGTGACTGTTCTTGGATAGGGGAGAACTACCTCTACATCATGATAGGGCAACCCAATTTTTCAACAAGAAGCTTAACTTTAAATATAATTTTCTAAAGAAATCTAGAGAAATTAGATGTTGTTGGACACATTCCAAACTTACTCAAAAGATTGTCATAGAACACATTGAAAAGGTTGTCTTTTGAGTGGATAGTGAGGAAGGCATGTTGAGGCAATCAAATTATTTTTCAAAACCTAGTACCTCCCCCTCACTCTTGTGTTTTTGAAAACGAAGTTGTTTGACAATTGATATGGGATAATCTGTGTCCATTTTCCATATCCATTTTTCATACCCGTTTTCCGTATTCATATACATATGGTATATATAAAGTATCATAATATTCGTATCAAGATTAACGGCATGGAAGGGGAGTTTGTTTTTTCTTTTCAAAAACGATCAATGGCTACTAATTTTGGGGGGGAGGGGGGGGCTAATTAATTGAGCAGGAAGTGGAGGCTATTTTTTGAGTGGACAATTACATGGGCAGCCTTAAAATTCATGAAACTGAAGACAAGGCTTGAGTAGGTACAATTTCTTTAGAACTTAGTTCTGAAACTCCTATTTCTTTGTCCTCAAACAACCTTGGATTCTACCCTTTTTAATTTATTGTGTATGAGACAACATCTTCTACTTTATAGCTACAAAAAAATTGAATTTTTAAAATTTTCCTCTAAGCTTACATTCTTGTGTGTAAAACAAATCAATTTGAGGGGACAATAGGTTGTGGAGATTAAAAGCCTCATGATTCATTTTTTTGCACCACTTGAGGTCCTTGTTATTGAAAAAGGGGGAGCTATTTATGAAGAACAAAATGCAACTAGGATTAGATTGCATGTAATCATGCCTTGTTGTCATTCTAGAAATATACAAATTTGATTGAAAATTCCAATGCAATTTAGAATTAAAAGCAAACTTAGGGCACCAAAATAGGTGACTTTCAAGATTTTTAGGATAACTCTAATACATATTTAATAGAATTTTGTGTATATTTAGAAGTACAAAAACTACAACATTGGGAACAATGCTCCCTTGCATAAGAAAAATGGTATTTTCTTTAGTTTGCTTTAAAATGCATTTTAAAACTCAAGATGGCTTCCAAACTTTGGATAAAAAAAGCATAAGGGAGACATGAGCTTCCAAATGAATGAAATCATGACACTCCACCAAATTGGTTATTTAGACTTATGGGTGGATAATTAGTTGGCATGAGAATTAGGATGCCCAATTTAACAACGCCTCCTTTGCATACCACAAATGCTACAACACCACAACTACAACTAGTATTGAATAGTATGTTCACTTGTGATAAATAGTTTTGACCATACTAAGTAACCATTTTGATGTAGAGAGAAGTTAATTAGAGAGAAGTGAATCAAGTGACTTTAGCATTTGTGAACTCACGTGAATTAGGAATTTGTTCACCTTTTAAGCCCTGAATGCCCACTTAAGGCCCCCAAATTCTAGTATCGAAAAAACTTTGAAGTTCAATAAACCCTTCCCAAGTTCCAATTTTCAATAGTTTTTTAAGACCAATTCTTTTTGAAGTCTCATTTTTGTTGATTTTAAAAATGAATGATTATGATTTGTCTAATATACCTAGGTGCCACTATGTACATAATATACCATAAATATGTGTACAATGTCTAAGGTGGGAGCACCTAGAAGTGTCAATATAAGCAATTTAGCATAGTTGGAGGCATCTTTTCTTTAAATTTATATTTAAGTAGTATTAGCAAGTGAAAATCATCAATATTAAAATAAATGATTTTTCAGATGTCGTATGTAATTTTTATGATTTTTCAAAGTGTTGGCTTTTTAGACCATTGAATGTCTCATGTAGGTAGCCCCAAATCTGAACTCTTCAAAAATGAGTTGTCAATGAATCACAGTTAAGTATGTGTCCTTCACATGTGTCATCAAGTCAAAACTAAATATGTGGAGGACACATTAACTAAAGTCTAGGGACACATTTAGCGATATCTAGGGTACAAAGATGGAATCAGTGACACTAATGTGTGTTTCTACATTATAAGTATGTTTTGACGATTGAATGATCCATTTTTTTTGTCAAACTCTCACTAAAGGATAGAGAAAGTTGTCACCAAGCCCCCCATCCCTCCCTCCAAGCAGATTGGAGTGTCTGTCCTATAGTCAACTTTGGGTACATTTATAGAGGGTAATAAGGGCGGGCTTCCATGTGGAGCATAACATTGTTATACCAATATATTGGCTCTCCCAAGGTAAAGGTATCATTCTTCCCTATATACCTAGGGGGAGACTTTAGTTATAATACATGGAAGATCATTCGCTAGCTGCACCCATATTGCAGGGTTGTCATGGACCCATTAGTCAAGCAAGTATGGAGGACTCTTGATTATAGGAGGGGGCAAAAGTCCCCCCCCCCCCCCCCCCCCCAACAAACGTTAATAATGTTATAAGTCAGGGCTAGTGAAGTTCACCGATCAATGGTGGACAAGTAGTTCCAGAGAAATTGGACACCCATTCCACCGTTGATCGGTGGACTTCACTAGCCCTGACTCCCAGCCACTTGGAAGCCCACGGGTAAGGTGAGGCTTAGGAGACACACACCTTTCTTTCTTTTTTGACACAAACGTGTTGAAGAACACACTGCAAGGATTTCTGTCAGGAAGAAAGGCTGATTTCACGCTGATTTCACGAAGATGCACACCTTTGACTGCTGGACCTTATTAACCTTATTACTCCTTTGCTACAGTTGCCTTCCGCAGATTCTCTTACTTAAGGTAAGCTTATGTGCCGTCGACCCAGACAGACAGACAGACAGCTGTGTCCAGCAGGACTGATGATACTTCGGCACAAAGGCTAAGGCTAAAGCTAAGCTAAGCTAATAAGCTTATTAGGCAAGCATTGGGTGGGGAACAGCTTCACTTAATTTAATTCTATATAAGATAATGGCAAGCCTTCTCCCATCTGGCAATATCTGATGCCAAGCTGCATTCAGTTGCGGAGGGGCCTGGGATGCTGGGGGACCAAGGAATTTGCGTATTACCGGTACTGGAGAGGGGGGCATCGTCACTACAGGTAGAACCTCTCTTACTGCATACTGTGTTAAGTTAGTGCCTAATATGCAGGGGGCTCTTGAACTGTGCACTTAAGGGGAAACAAACCTCTGTGTGTGCAAATCAGTGTTGTGGCATAGGACGAAATTTTTTTGATGGAGAGAGAAAAGTGGAAGCAGCGAGTGGGGAATTTTTCCAAATTTTTTTGAGTGAAATAGAATTAAAAATGGTTTTTCAAAGTGACATGTCCATAGGTCACTATTCCTATCCATTAGCTCCAGCGGTTACTAATCACAACAAGCCTTTGAAGAGAAGGATTGTGTCCAAAAACTAATTTCTATAGTGTTTTGCTTGTTCATGTCAATCATTAAAGCGAGCACTTCCTACTAGAAAAGATAATCATTGCAATTCCTTCACAACAATTGTATTTAAGGCTAAATTAATGAAGAATTGAATTACAAGAAAACTACTAGTAATCTATGCTTATCACAATAACAATTGTCACCTCATCATAGTCCTTAAATGAAGCAAAAACTTTGACATTTATTGACTTAGAAAAGGATCATCCATTTCCAAAACCATGCGCACGCTTTGTGGCCCTTTTATAGGGTCAATTGCAAATGCCCCCCACACCCCATTCAAGCCTCCTACCCTAGAGAGGTTCATGGGTGGGTCCAATTTCAAGGATTTTTTCTGAAAAGTATTGTAGTTAGATGCCATGTTAGTTAGCAGTCATTAATGCACCTCTACAAATGCATAAACCTCTCTTAGTTCATAGTCCCGACACTATGGACTAAGAGAGGTTTCACCTATAACAACACTAATTTATTGTCCTAATAGAGATAGTGGGGGGGGGGGGATTAGTGTCACCTCAAATTGGCTTGATTTTGTGGAAATTGATACTACCAATGCAAATATTCATTCATTATCAACCTACACTAATTCAAAATAGTATAGTTTTGAAAAATAGCGCCACACAATATATTTTTAAAAAATTACTATACCTCAATTGGTTGTGGTCAAATGAATGCAAATCTTGTGCATCTTGCAATAAGATATATCCCAACTTTATCCTTCAAGGTATATGAAAAATCGTAGATTGTATACAATATTGGTTTCCTAGAATATGGATTAAGTAGTGAAATAGGGCAAGCCATATCCGTACTTTGAGATTGTTAATTCAACAATTTGAGCATCTTTTATTGAGATGTCTTTTTAACATCTAAACGTTGTCATACTTTAATAAGGCACCGTGTACGAAGAATGTGTGATTTGAAGCTTTTGAGGCATGTAGGAGGTACACTAATGATTCAAATTGGGGACAAGTTTTAGTAATTGTTGTATACATCAATCCATTCACCATTTATGCCAAATATCAAAAAAAAAAACATCATGTTGGGTTTCGAGTCCATATTGACCCTACAAGTGCCTTCAAGTTCATATTTTGGATGATGAACAAAGAGCTTGGGAAAAAAGGTTTTTCTAAATATCTTCTCATTTTACACTAATTGTTGCTTGAATTTGTAAAGATTAGTATTCTTTTATAATCAATTTGATGAAATTTAGGTTGATAATATACTTTTGATAAAAAAAATTAAAAAATGCATGACAATTTTGAGAAAAGGATTTGGGCATTATAGGATTAATAGGGAACCAAATAACAATCACACATCAATATTTGAAAATATGCATTGTATAGTACATATACCTTTGATATTGATTACAAGTTCCTAACTATTTGTCTACACCATGTATGAGAATCTAAATCCTATCAATCTGATCAAAGGCAACAAATGATGCATTGGTTGCTTTAGTCCATGTTGTTTAAGGTGGGTACACCCAAAATCACATCTTTCATGTCTAAAACCACCATCGTCACTCTTCATACATCTTCAAAATCGATGTATACCTATGTTGAGAACCGATTTCAAAATCTCCACCAAAGAAAACTGTAACCCTTCCTAACTTTCGCATAAGGTAACTATCAAGATGTTGCATTCTTTGGTGCGTTGGAACTTCCTTTCATTTGCTAACAAGAAAATCACTAAAAATTTCACTACAGGAGGCAAACCATTCCTGTTCATCGACCCATTCTGGTACCTTAGGGTGGAGTAATTTCAATCAAAAGGTGATTGAAATGGTTAATGTTGGCACACTTCTTGATGCATCTTTGGCCCATTATTATTGGCTATAAGACATTCAATATTGCAACCAACCCTTACTGGATTTTGCAACCAGCCCATGGTCGAAAATTGGAATTCGGAGGTCTATATGATCGACATGGGTGGAAGAGAATCTTGAGTTAAAAAATTCATAGTAATTCTATTTTGAGAAATAAAAAATCTGAAAAATTATGGAAATCTTATGAACTCTATTTCTGCACATGGGAAAATTTCCCGAGTATTGAAACCTCCCTTGCAGATACGTGTATCTGCTTAAGTGGTCAGAAATGGGTTGCCTCCCTCCTCCCTTAGTATAACATTAGTAACTAGGCTCAGTAGCAAAAAGTGACGGTTTGGGGGTACCCATCTTCGCTACTAGGCGGATATCCTTTAAGTACAAGGGTCTACTTGTATACTACATACGGTACAGCCAAGCCCCATCACTTTCCTCACCTTCATCTGTACCTGCGAGGGTGAAAGTCTGATTTTTGCCACATGAAATTCACAAAGGTGTCATAAAAAGTTTTTCAAAGGAATTTTACAAACATGCTTTGGAACCCATGCAACAACTCTAGTTGGGTGAAGAAGTTTGGTCATGGCCTTTCGCGGGTCGGTCGGTCAGTCGTCCTTCCTTTGTATGATAACAAAGTCCGTGAGCCAAACAAATGTGTATGACAAGGAAAAAAGTTGAGTTGGACGGGTAAAAGGCTGGTATGATTGTGCAATTGAATGGCCTGAGTTTGGTGAAAGATGCAACTCTGCAATGGGTTCCCCATTTGTTGAAAAATAAATAAAAAAATGTCCATGTGTTTCAAAAATAAAATAAAAAAATAAAAAAATGCATCTCTTTTTCCTACCTGAAGCATAAGAAGTAAATAGAAAGGAGTGGTGGTGACCTGTGAGCCCAATTGCACAACTAATTCAAAATTAATGTGGGGTGCAAGTATGCCAAAATTGGAGATTTTGTTGATGTGTCATCAAGGCTGCATTATTGCAAAGGGGGGGGCGGGAGTCAACTGGGACGGACCAAAAATATATACTTTGTAGTTTCATTTGTGTCAAAAAAAAATTAAAAATTAAAAAGAGTACTCTGTAGTCCATACATAGTTTGGTTCAGTTACACTTTTGATGGAATAGTTTTTGTAAATTGTCATGATAAGTTACAGCTTTACTTTGCCAGTCTTGCACCTTCCAACAGCTCCCCAAATGCAGGAGAATAACTGAACTGAACAGTCTAATTTGAAACCAGTTGCATTCAAAAGCATCAATATTCATTCAGGGTTCTGTTGTGGCTCTTGGTTGCTGTTTTGTCTTAAAATTCAAAAATCGTAAAAAGTAAGTAAGAAAGAAATTGTCCATGTGTTTCAAAAAAAATCGTAAAAAACTTCACAGGAGACCTGTTCTCTTGGTTTGATGTACTGTTTCCCTTATCAATGGAAATTGTCCGTTCGTTTCAAAAGAAAAAGAAAAGAAATAAGAAGCATCAGTATGCAGAGTGTTTGGGAAAACCCCACAGCTTGTTCAAAGTTAGCAGGTGGAATTGGTAAAAAAACCATTTGCATTTTGAAAATATCTTTTAAATCCTATTGAAAAAATCTATAAGTTTTTTACTGAGAGTATAAAATAGAGAAAAGTAATCGAAACTCGGTACTTGAAAAAGTGGTTGAATCTGGGAATTAAACCTTGAAAGGCCCCTGGGGTCCCTCTATACAGCCCATATTTAGCTTTATAATTCTTCAATAGTGGTTTAATAGAATGAGTTATGATACATTTTTATTTACATACTATCATGATCATTAATTTACTTTGTGCTGAAAAATATTTGTTCAATGTTTTCCTGATTAAATACCAAAAAATATGTAATATACTATACGTCCACAAAGGGCTTTCAGGCCCTTCTAAGGTTAAAGGAAAATAGCTGGCAAAACTCAAAAAATATCCCACCCACTACATATTTTCATCTCTGAGATTCTCATCCAAATTTCATCCAAGTTCAGTTCACAACAGGCTGGAATTAAAGTGTTGTATTAAAGGCCAAAAGTGACTTCTTTTTTTTAATTTTAATTTTTTTTTAAACAAATGGACAATTTCCATTGATATGAGGAAACAGTACATAGAACCAAAGGACATAGTAGTCCTCGGCGAAATTTTTACTTTTTAAAATTTTAAGAGAATTTTAATTTTAATTTTAATTTTAAATGGCACAGATGCCATAGCATTAAAAATAAAATAAATAAATAAGTGACTTTTTGGCCTCCTTTTTGCCCTGTGTACAACAGATAAGTCACACTGTAACTTATTAGTGAGAAGAGAAAGATGGTAACTTAACAACATCTGAAAAGGACTGTGAAAACCGACTTGTGCAATTATTGAGACTTTGGGAGTACTACTATTCATAAAAATAAAAAATAAAAATAAAGGATTGCAAAGCCATCTGTACTTGTGGAAGAATTCCAAAAAATCTGTATATGTAACTTACCTTACCAGTTATACAGTGTATACGTATATTTGAAACAAGTGGACACTATATTCCATTGAGAAAAAATGAAACATCACTCCAAACTCGAGGAACCACACCTCAATAAAAGAAGTAAAGAAGCCAATTTGAAGATATTTTAGATGATGTGTGTACACCCAAAATCGCATCATATCTAAACCCACCATCATCACTTTGTGTACATCTCTAAAATCAATATGTATGAAACTATGTGGAAGAAACGATTTTAGAACATCTACCAGAAGAAAAAAAATTTGGTCCTTCGTGACTTTTGTATACAGTATTCAAATGTAGCATTCTTTGGTGAGTTACAAACTCCTTTCACTTGTGAATAAGAAAATCAATAAAAAAAAATTGATCAGTCTAATAATAGTAACTTGGCACAATAGCAAAAAGTGGTGGATCATGGCATACCCCACCTTGTACAAAATGGAGCATCAAATTTGAATTTTGAAAGGGGGATAGGTGGTTTCACTAACAATAATAGACCAATGAAAAAGAGATTCTCAAGATCCAAAAGATGTTTAAATAAATATCCCCTTCCCTTATGTTTTGAGGAAACTCAAAAATTTCAATTTCTTAGTGACATGAGTGGTTGGTTTGATATACGTTTTGAAATTCAAAAATCAAATATTGAACCAATGCAAATATTCATTCTATAAACTACATCCTTATTACACTTGATTGACAATCAAGAAGAGGAAAAATGTATTTTTGTAATGTGAGAATACCACACATTGTTCATTGTTGTCAAGGATTGCATAATTTGATTTTGCAATTTGATTCTCCAATTTGAATTGAATATTATACTACAAGATACTAATAAATTTTCTTGCCCCCCAACCTGAAAAGAACCCCTAAATCCATATTTGGTCTTTTTGTCCGATTTGTCCAATTGATGGATATGTTCGATGACCCCAACTTGCTTGATGTGACAACCTTGACTAGCATTTGTGAGAATGAAGAAATTTTCAAGGAATTGAGTACCATATTAAAGAAGATAAAAATAACTTCAAAATGCATATGTCTCATTAGCTAACTCAACATGGTTGTTATTATGTGAGCCTAAAATCATGAAAACATGAGCATAGGAATTTGTCCACCTATGTTATAGGTGTCTATATTATGAAAACCTTCCATGATTATAGGATATCTATGTTATAAATATCTATATTGTAAATGTTTGTACTATAAACACCTTCACTAGATGTAGAATATCTACCTATATATGTGCACAAGGCTCGTAGGCTCATATATTCCATACTCATATGCTAGCATCGTTGTTTAACTCAATACAAAAATGGATTGTTATTGCTTATTGATTTCTAGTATTTTTTTCATTATTTTTCTTGAAAGAATGGGTGGAATATTTTGAGTAGAAACATTTAAAGTTCCACCTATGCCACATAGGAAACAATCAATATTTTAATTATATATTTCAAAAGAGATAAATGAAATGGAATTGCACAAGTATTTCTTGAAATGTATAAATGGTTGGAATAAGTCTTCTCCCAAGAACATGAGTTTTAAAACCCTCAAATTTATACTTTGTACTACAAAGACCTCATGATTCTAAGATAAGTACACCCATAATCATCACTAATTACAACAGACCATAGTTATTATTATTATTATTATTATTATTATTATTATTATTATTATTATTATTATTATTATTATTATTATTATTATTATTATTATTATTATTAAATGTAAATCATTTTATTGGACCTTGTTGGCAATTGAAAGAGAATCCCAATGCACTCTAATTAGTATGCATTATGTGGACACCATATAATTAATTCATATAATTTCAAAATATTTTTTCTAAGTATACCCCAAACCAACACTTGACTTTCATAAATTCTCATATTTTGACTGTGTACATCTTGTGTAATGAAAAATATAGTTTGTTTTTTTAAACTTTTGGATCAAAATGTAGGTGTCCCATTTTATGTTATGGATCTACTAACCTTACCATAAGTTGACATCTTACTTGGAAAATTTACCCCACTCCTTCACCCACATTATTAATCCTCGGACCTTTTCATGTAGTCTTATCACAGATATACTATTTGAGAACATTGCCCACTTTTAGTTGCAGTAATTCATGTGACTGTTGATACAACTTCCTGGCCTAAGAGTTATAAAATTCCGGTAGCTATTATAAAATTCCAACTATAACTTAATTTGTGTCTTCTTGTGAATGTGCAACTACCAGTTTTAACCCTGAGAGTCCTTGATATGAAGGTGAGGAATCTAGACATAAGACTTTCCTTTTTGCAAGTTTTTTTTCCCATTTCCACATGAATTGTATAAGAACCTTGCACAAAAGTTATGGAGCACCAAATGACAACACTAGTCACATCTTTGAAGAATAGATAGAAATTGCTTTCTCCACATATTTAAATATGATTCAGATTTTTCATATAGCTCCTATATAAAGATCTTGAAATCGTACGTAATCCACATGGTGGATGTCAATACTCTTGGAGGTTAAAGGACAAAGTCTATGATTGGGTTATTAACCTCAATATCCTTTTGTTTTGTATGTTCTATTTTGCTACTAAACATGCATGAATTTTTTTTCATTCTATCTTTCAAGGATGAAAATTTATGTTCATTTAGGTAAGTGTACCTACTTGCATCACATTTTTAATTGTGCCCACTTTTATTTCATGGGAAAAAGGATTCATTTGATATCCTAAAATAAATAGGAGTTGAAGCATTTCACACTTCAAGGGTGAATGTTTAAAGGGAATCTAGAAGCATGAAAAGAGCATTCTATTTTTTCAACTTTGAAAATTCATAAAATATTGAGTGAAGGTCATAATATTATAAAACAACTTAGATTGGTATTTCCTCCAAGAGGTTGGCATTCTTACAAAAAATTGAGCATTTTCATCCCTTCGATCTCCAAGATTAAAAAAATGGTGCATATACCTTGCAAATAATAAAAATGAATTAAGAAACTTCATTTTGAATAGTAAATACACTACACAAAACCTCAATTTTTTTACCATACTTGTATATTATTCTTAGCTCATCATTAAAAGTGTAAACCAAAATTTTGTGTCATTCTATAATTTGAAAAACAAAAAATTGTCATTGTAGCCTAATTGTTTCAATTATCAAAAAACAAATAATTATAGGATTTTTCAAATTATTGATTTGGAGTAGAAACTAGACTTGATCAAATGAAATTAATTAGTTGGGTTCAAAGTCAAAAAATATCAATTGTATGGCTTAAACTCATATTAACGGTAAAATTAAAAAATTTGGCTATGTACACTAAATCAACACCTTTTGTATGAGTAGAAACATGGTCTACTTAGGCTAGAAAAACAACTCATGAGAAGACCCACATGAAAAATTTGATTGCCATAGGGTCTTCTTACAGTCATTTCCCTAGTCCATGTAAACCATGTTTCTACTACCATACTTGAAGGTCTTATTTGGTAGTCATGTGTTAATATTGAATTTCCACATCACATTCTCAAGGGGCCATATCACCTCACACCATTCACAAGATGACACGTGAGACTTTTTTTTACAAAACAACTTAATTTATGTCGAATTTCACCTCCACATAGAGTAGTGTTGGAATCCATTATTCAAGTATCTTTTGTTGCAAAGTGAGAAACACCTTACTGAGAGAATTTTCAACACACATAGACAAAACTATATAAAAGAATTGGATGAATAGCTAGAATATGGTATTATTCAATAGAAATCATCCAAGGTTGATTTCAAATTTAATTATCTATTTCTTGTAATATGTAAAGACTATTTTCTTTCTTATTCAATGGATTGTAATATATATATTGTTTGGAATTATAGGCTATTGGATTGTAGACTCTACACTTGGGGCTCACAAATTTGTTGCTCTAAGCTTGAATGCTAGAGTCATCATAAACTTGTATAGGTGAGATGTAAAAGTCCCTAATTCTTGTCAATATATAAAAGCACATTAAACTTTCAACGCTCAATCAATCAAATAAAGTTATTGAAAAGCTATAACTCAAGCCTCACTATAATATTTTCATTCATCCATATATTATTGGATTCTCTATAATTTTTCAAAGTATATGATCAAAGAGAAAATGACATTTGAAAAGGATACGTCTTTAAATTTGGATGTGGGATTAATATTTCTTTTGGTAAATTATGTTACTTCCTCCCAAGTTGTTAGCATGAACAATAAACCAATCCCATGGCCACTCAAAATATGATAAGAGAATCCTTCATATCAATGTCAAGGAAGTAGCTATTGTAGGTCTTTACCAATACATACTACCTAACCTAGTCTATAATGACCCCAATACCAACTACTAACTTCTATTGTGAAAATAATTGGATTTGCATTTATTTGAAGCTAACTTAAAGTGAATTGATGAGAGTGTGTAATTAAGGCATAGATTATGTCCATTCTAGACACATGTCATTTTCATTTTGTACCTAAATTAAGCAATTAAATCCTTCATTTATATTGTTTGTTTTCCAATGCGAACAACAAGGAATGGGGCTTTTCCTAGATGTCTACAATGAAAATTTGGACTAAAATGGGGATAGTTTACTATAATTGAAATATTGTTCTTGACTCTTTTAAGTGTGTTAGTGAGAGGGTAGTAAAAGATATAAGGTAAACCATCCCATAACCGCCAACTCCCTATACATGCCATCCTACTTTAGGCCCCATTTTCATCACAAAATTCATCTAAATCTATCCATTTTTGGACAATTTCAATGTAGTAATGGCAACCGGGTTTGATGTGTCAAGTCATCATTGGTGAATACTCAAGTGCTAATAGATATATGAAATGGTGGTTATAGATTGAGTATAGGAGATTTATGAGTCTAATCTATTGGCAGTTTCGTAATTTAAGGGCAAACTACTTCAGAAATTCATATAAATTACAATTTTTAATTGGAAAATTATAATTCCACTTGAATTTGATTCGTGAAACATGCACACACCTCTAAAAAAAATGTGCCCCTCTTGAAGTTGGACCCAAGATAGTCAGATTGCAAATCAGGGTGGTAATAGGCTTGTCTACCTTAGTTTGATCTGGACTTTGACCTATGGAATTAACCACATTTCCATGTTGGCCATTCCCAACAAACACTTCATTCACATCGGTCTTTCAAACCAGAGTTGCCCTTCTTCTAATTGCCATATTATTGCCTAAAATGGAATTATTTGGGGGGGGGGGGAATATGATTAATATGAGATTCTCAACAAGGAAGAGTTACATATAAGCCAAACTCTTGGACTTCATGTGCAACTGAAAGGGGATGACTAATAAAAATAGTTACACAAACCATAGCTCAACTCCAATTCTTTGGGGGAATTTGAAAAATGCCTCCAATTGCAGTGTGTGTGTGTGGAAAGTGAGGGCCGCCAGTCTAAATCCAGTGACCACCCTGCCCAAACGAAAATACTGCCTCCACCACTCACAGCCAAGCCACTCTCCAATAGCACTCCACTCACCTTGAAATCTCAAAAATTCAAGCTCATATTTTCCCATTCAACCTGGTGGTTGGGAATTTTTGTTTGTGTCACAAGAGTTGGGTAACAAAATTGGAACCCAAATGTTTTGCTACATTGGACGGCAGTACCTCCCCCCCCTCCAAAAACAACAACGCTTTTTTCAAAGAAAAAATACTTCTTGCACTACTATAGATGTGATCCCAATTATAGTACTACGTCGGATGTGATTCATATTGTCAACTTTGATTGATTTGAGTGACATTTAAAAAAAGTTACACTTCCAAGAAACCTATTAAATCTTTTTATTCTTCTTTTTTTTAAATTTCAAAGAAGCTTCAAAAAGCTTCCTAAAATTGCAAAGTTTAACCATTTTGAAAAATTAATGAAATTAAAGATCACATGAAGTTCATATGAAAGTTGCATCCAACGTAGTATGACATTCATCCACACAAAATGGTCCCCACATTTTTCAACACAAAATAGTCCCCACATTTGACTTGTTGCACTACTAAAAACTAAAAGAGTCCAATGAATGACTTTCAGAGAAACTGCAAACTATGTTAGAACGGAGTTATTCATCCATGAATGTGTTTGAATTCTTTGTTGACTACCTTGATAGTAGACCAGCGTCCTTCCAGTGCTAAATAGTGTACCAACTTCACAACAACTTCAGCAACAGTTCAATTTCATCCGTAAAACTATCATCCAAATCAATAACCATCCAAACCAAACTCAATGAAAAAGGGCCATTTCCCTTGAACGACTGAAACCGGTATAATTTTGAATTTTTCAAATTAGATTTCCTTTCTTTTAGGAAACTGAATGGTAAGAAGAACATGTTCCGAACACTCATTAATGATAAAGAAGTGGGTATAATTAAATTTTTGATTAATAAATTTATTGGAAGACCAAGCCCTCCGTACAATCAGTTGCTCTCAAGAATGCCATTCACTCATTCAGTGAGTGAGCTGGATCTATATTTAACACATTTCTACAAATGGTTCAGCATTTATTAAGTTACTGGATCACCGACATTAAGCTTAAGTGAAGTGAGTAGGAGTCTTTCAATTTGTTCTATTGAATTATTTACGTAAATGTGAATGAAAGAAATTTCAGAGCAGGTAGAGACACCTACAAGCAACATTTTTTTATTGGGTCCCACTTGTTGAAGGTGGAATGAACCAAAAAAAAATTGATGAAAATTTGATGGGTTCTTTGAAATTTGATGAAACTCTATTAGCAAATTCAAGAGAAATGCACCCCAACCCCAAGTGGTTTCATAATTTTTCAGATGCTCTAGTAATATTTTATAAATTTTTCAAACTTGAGAACAAACATTAGCCTATACATAACATTGGACTCACTAGCTTTGAATGGACTCGCCTTTGAAGCATAAATTGCCCGAACTACCATTGGTTGCTTCACTTGAAAAACTCCTCACTTTTCATTGGTTGCTTTTGAAAAGTTGTCATGGTTTTGAGTCATGGAATAGTTCATTCAAAGCCAATTTCTAGGTAGTGAATAGAAAATGTTGCAATTAGGTATTTTTACCTTATCTATAACAGAAAACATAATTCCCTCAAGCCATTGCAACAAGAGTATAGGAAATTTGGGATTTTTTTTCTTGCATTTCACTAAATCCATCTAAGTGAAGATTGAGGATCCACAAAATCTTTCTTATTGTAATTAAATATGAAGCATAAATAGAAAGACAAAAAGTTATAAATAGTATAAAGTGACGCATTTTCTCTTACAAACCATCTCCACATGAGCAACATGGTTAGATGGCAAAAAAATTTACATTGGTGTAGGAGGGTAGGAATGAGGCAACCCTAACAATTATAGTTTACAACAAGATTATAGAATAAGAATGCTTTGATGGACAATTGACTATTATAGAGGGTGCAAGATTCTAAATGTGTTTGTATGTCATATCTAGGAAAGGGTGACATGTCCATTACCAATAATATTATGAATTGGATAATATGCTTGAACATTGATGAAGTAGGTATGCTTGAAGTCTATAAACATCACAATTTTTGGAGCCCCCCCCTTGAAAATTGGGTTCAAGGGGGGCACTATGACATTTAATTGTTAAAAAGAATGAATTTGGGATAAATTTTATTCTTGATTGAAGAATAGTTATCAATGAAAAGTGAGTAAAAAACAATACAGTCCCTAGACAAATTGGACCATACTTCCAACAAAAGTAACAATGTTTTGTTCTTTCCTTACACAATTCTTTTTCAAAAAGTAAAGAAAATAATATGGTAGGGATTTAGAATATATATATAAGGTTTCTTTTTTTTTTTCTTTGGAAAGTGATAATTTCATCTGAAAATTTTCATATAATCAAAAATTTAGAGATGTGATTTTAGAGACTTTCAATTTTGAATTGCAATAAAAATTACTCATTTCAAGGATTTTCTTGGAGTCTTCGAGTGGAGTGGTTAGTGAATTTGGAAATATTCATATCATTAGTTTTTCCTCAAATAAAAAAAATCAATAAAAAAGTCAAAAATATTTTTGGAAACTATTTTTTATGATAAAAAATTAACTATTATGACTCAAAAATTAATTCAATAATGTAAATATACTACCAATTTTATTTTTTACAAAACATGGGCAACATTCATCCATTTTCTCAATCACCTACTTTTTAGTGATTGGGAAGCTCTTTAAAAAAAATTGGATATGTTCTTGCATTTTCAAGGGATAATTAGACTCCTTTAGAATAAAACAAAATTAGAGCATTTGAAACCATGCTAGAAAACACTATCATCTCAAACTTTTGAATGAAATATTTGCAATTAGTGATTGTCACCAATTATTGAACATTTTTTCTTCTAATTAAGCAATTTTAGAGGAACCATAGCTCTTCTAACATTGTGTATTTTTCTTCTATATGCCAATGAAAACAAGGACTCCGTAGACTATAGTAATGATTGCAAGAAGCTAAGACTCATCTATGGTCTAATACATCATGTGGATCTTTACGTGGATCATTTCCATGGTCAACATGGGCCATGTTTCTACTAGTGATATTGTGCAATTTATCATAGTAAAAGATGACATGCTTATTCCTTCTACATACTAGAAGATTTGTGATTGGTTAAAAGTTTGTGTAGTGAGTTGCCATGAACAAACAAGGGAAATGTTTTCAGTGAATTCAAACACCAATAATACTTGGTGTTGATGAATTTTTTTTCACCATCTCACATTGGTTTCTTTCCAATACGAAAGTGCTCTTTATATTAGGAACAATAGGAAGGATGTCAAACTCTACTTCTATATTATGCTTTGAAGCTATATAAGAACAAGCAACTATTCTATGAGAGGTTCCATCCATGTACCATCAACTTTCTTTTTGAGTAAGGTTCTATTTAAACTTCCTCACATATCATGTAGACCAATGCATTTCCATTCATTGTTTGATTCTATCATCCTACTTTTGGCCCCAATACTATCCAACACATCATCCAAATCCGGACAATTTTTGAAAAAATCACTACAAAGATAGTGTCGCGCCCCTTAGTGACACTTACCACCTTAAGCTCACTTTCCAAACACTTAGCACCTTAGTGCCACTAAGGTTCACGCTCTCCTAACACTGCACATGCCACGCACCCACAATGTTAGGTTCCAACTCAAGTCACGGGGTTCCCCATTTCTCCGTGACTCCCAATCCTTTCCTTCCAATACTTAACTCACACAAGACACCGGGCATGTCATTTGATGACATGGGGCGGAACTTCCATTGATGTCCAAGCACTCGGTGAGGCACTACTCCCACCGGTGCTAACCGCCCTTGAATGGGACCCAACTCCCCACTAGACCCAACCCAACTCATTTCGGGACTCACTAATCGGGACTCACCAAACGTGACTCACACCATGGCCTCGTGTGGAGTGGGACACCACCCAACCGGTATCAAGGAGTGCACAAGCACTCCATGGTAACACACAAGTGGTGGTGAGGCTCCAACACTAGCCTCACCACCCGGGGCCACTTAGGTTCACCATAGCACCATCCGGGAGGGAGGAGGGAGACCACCCCTCCTCATAGTACTCTCTGCGGGATTCGGCAGCCCCCCCATACTAGAGGTCACCGGGAACCCCCAAGATGCACCCCATCTTGGAAGACCACCCATTTCTCCCGATTCGCACTACTTTGGGACTCCCGAACTTCCACCCGGCATAACTTTGCGGTCCGGGATCCAAATCGCACATGCGACCCCATTTTCGACATCTACGCGACGCGTAGATGCCGATGGACTACTCACTTGCTCCATTCGGACAAGTAATCGCAAAGATATCGCCCTCCAAAGATTCGGGACACTCCCGCCGCGACCGGGACACCCGAACTTTGAACGCCCATAACTTTTGACTCGCAAGTCCAAATCATGCGTTCTTTGGACGGCTGGAAGCGTCTTCTCAAGACCTTTCCAAGCATGTATCACACACCCCCAAATTCGTCTGGATCAGAGCGCTACCTCGCTCTGATCGCTCGGGACTCCTAATCCCCCTCACCTCATCTCTTGCAAGGCTTGGGGAGTCACCCCCAATGTCCCCCTTGCTCACCAAGGTGGCACGGGCACGCCTTGTGATGAGGGTCGTGACAGATAGCATGACTTAATTAGGACAATGTCAAAATGGTTTTATACTTGCAAAAGGGTGGCAATAGAGATTGGGGGGGGGAGTGCACGTTGGAGATAGGATCATTTTAGCCTCCTTTTAGCTTGGAAACAATACATTGCATCTTAACCCCTAAAGTTCCTTGACTAAGTTATCACCAAAACCCCTCAAAAACTGTCATTTCTAATACAAGTACCAAATTGTTGAAAAATATCATTTGGGGACATATGTAACCATAGGATCTTGTAGTACACTAGATTGAGAAGATGTGGAAAGAAATTCAGAAAATTCCACCGTGTAGATTGCAAGATATTAGCATTTGAAGTGACAGAAATCCTTTATGGGGCCTTGTGAAAAAACGGGCAGTTGCACTTCACAAGGTCACATTTGTATGAAAAAATGTCCAAAATGGTGGTGCTTCTTAAGATTCATTCTTCAATGCAAGTTGGCTATATGATTGAAAATTTTCAGATCATTTGGAATTGTGCAACATATAGGAATAAAATAGTAAGTAGAAAGATGTAGAGAATGATTCAAAATACTAAATTGTTAACAATTTATTAATAGAATTGAAAAATCCCAATCCCAATGTTTTTAATCTTGTAATAAATAATCTACATCTAATGTTTTTATTTTTTTCAAAAAATATTGAAAATTGAGTTAAATAAAGGACTTCAAAGTTTATTTTAGAGTAGAGAATACATACTTGCCTGCAAACTAAAAGATCTCATAACTTTTGACTCATTGATCAAAATGGAATGATTTAAAGCTTTCTATGTATGTAGAAATCTAGAAAACCAATTTGAAATTTTTATTTTTGAAAAAATGATTTTTTCAAATCTGTCTGACATGCTTGAGTTGAGAAACAAACTACATATTAGGCCATAACCTTTTACTCATATTTCCAAATGCCTTGAACTTTAGTGCACATGAAAGATATTCCTCGTCCACACCTTCTATTAAATTTTGGGCCAAAAACATGAAAATCTCTAGTCACACATACTTGCCCAAAAAAGTTGTGTTGCCAAAAAACACACCTTGGTCCTTCAAGGGTTAAATCTCCAGAAGTACCATTGAATTATATGTGAGAGAGTGGTCACTAGAAGGAAAAACAGTGTCCAATCTAACATGAAAATGAACTAATATATGTTCATTATTTCTGTTGGTTAGGACATCTTGATTTGGACAATGATCAACACAACTAAGTTGATTTTATTTTGTGATTTTATCAAATTTCTATAATTAAAAAATCCGCCTCATAAATTGTCACATGGGCAAGGTTACCAAGTTTGCAAACCCGCCAGGTACGCAAGGCTATCACATCAACAAACTTGTCATGCACACTAGACTATAAAATTTAATTCTCAAATTATTTTAGCACTCTGTTCATGTTCGAATATTATGAGCTTGATCATTGAATTTAGAGGACTCTTTATCTTGACTTGAGGAGTTTAGAGAACGCAAGACGTTTATACGAGAGGGGTGGTAGGAGGTAGGACAAACTATATGAGATATGTGTACTTCGGAGGAGTAGGAGCTCAACCACTCATAGTTAAGTTAAAACTAGTCAACATATTTTTAGTACAATTTTAGACCTCATTTAAGCATAGTATAATACTTTTTTTCAAAACACATCAAACTAGAAAAAGGTGGGAAATCAAACAAAATTTCACCTCCAAAAATCCGTTTAACATTTGGAGGCACAAATCAATAGTTATGGGCAAATTTCAGAGAGGGGTTTGAAGGGACATTTTTTTGGATAATTAAAAAATTCATCACTGAAATTTGTTTATAACTTTTTATTGGAGACTCTAAATTCCAAACGGATTTTTGTAGGTGAAATTTGGGTTGATTTTCCACCTTTCCTTAGTTCAAGTTTTTTTGAAAAAAATTATTCTACTATGCCTAAATAAGGTTTGAAATTCTACTAAAAGTACGTTTAGTAGTTTTAACTTAGCTATGAGCGGTTGAGCTCCTAATTACATATATCCCATATGGTTTGTCCTATCTTCTACGACCCCACTTGTATAAAAATCTTGTCTTCTTGCCATTTCCACAACCGATTCTAATGGTCCTTGAAGTGTTCTAAGCAAAGATTCAATAATATAACTAATTGAAAGTCCTCGAGTTTCTTCAAATCGAATTATAATTCAAAGAGCACTTAAATTTTATTAATAGTGTCATTAATTGATTGCCGAATCAACTAACCAAATTTTGGTTTGGTAACAATCAATATATTTTTTATGATTGTTATTTTTTTCAAGAAATGCAGTAGCTGAATCAACATACGAACTTTCATTTTTTTCACAATCAACACAAATCAGTTGATTTTGTGTTGATTAGGGCCCCCTTTTCTTGTAGTGAGTTATGGGTTGTTATAGGATGTCCGTGACTCCACTCTATAAATACTTTTGTCATTTTATGGTATAGCATTTCAAAAATCCAAAGAAATTGCAATTTTCATCAGAGAATTATAATTCCACTTGGGTTTGATTCGTGAAACAAGCACACACTTTTGAGAATTATTTGCCCCCCTTGGAGTTGACCCAAAGATATTTAGATTTCTAGTTTGCATAACTAATAGGCTTATTTACTTTAGCTCTAGACTTGTCAACACAATGCCTCCTCTCCTCCGATCCAAGCCAGAGTGAATAACATAGTTTTTTTTCAGGTTTTGTCACCCATGCAAATGAAGAGGATATTATCTGGGAGTCATGCCATATGGACCTACAATAGGTATCCAAAGCTACCTATCTGTAACCAAACTTTAAATTAGTTAGTTAGTTTGTTTTGTTTGTTACGTTGAGACCTTGTGTCCTGTGATCATATTCATGGTACCATCACGAAGCGCTCTAATTACAAGGAGGGGGTGCATGGGCTTTGTTTTTGGGTGTTTGGACCTACCATGTGAAAGTTATTGAATTGATTGAAGTTTTTAAGAATTAAAAAAATTATTACTTTTGCTTTAGTTTTGGCTGTGGCAATGGCACATGGCACACTAGTATAAGTTAAGCTTATCCCACTTCGTAATTACATATTTCTTTAGACCGCTACTTGAACCTACAAGGAAGGGCCCAGCTGTGTCCCAATCATGAGAGTCGCCTGGACTCACTTAGTCCTTTCTTTCCTTTCCTTTCCTTTCCAAGCCACTTTTTGGACCACCAAGGTTGAAAAAATGCAGGAGGAAGTTATAGCTTCAGTCACTTACCGGTACTGTCTGTTGTTCAGTCTAAATTCTAAATTCTAAATTCTTCTCCTTCAGGAAGGTCATGGCATGTTATGGGAGCTCATTTCTGAAGGACAGATCACCTGAGAAGCACCTGCACCTGACATCCCCACCTGTGGGTTGGGTTGGGTAAAGGTAAGGCAACTAAGCTTACCCACAGGCAGCAACCGATCAATTGTGCTTCCAAAACTGACATCAGGTATATTAACCTTTAAAAAGGACATTTTTGTTGCTTGGGGGGCAGTTCGAGGAATCTGCCACGATGTTTCCAAGGCAAGCAAGAAAACAAAACAAAACAGCTTGCAACAAATGGCTGTAAGGTAGGAGGTCCATAAAGTGCCTATCTAAGAGCTGAAACTGAGTTTTGGGGAGGTGAAACTTGTGGAAATGTTTTTCAGTAAATTTTTCTTGAAAGACAAGTGGAATTGACATCTAATTCAAGTTGTTTCATAATTTTTGGAGCTTTGTAGAATTAGTTATGAATTTTTGAAGTCGAAATGGCATAGGGCTCTAAAATCACCCACCTCCTCAAATGTACATTGTTGGTACATTCTTGAGAAGATGAAAAAACAACCCATGTACAAACAATGTACATTTGAAGAGGTGGATAGTTTTAGAGCATGTACAAATTTTGAGACTCCTATCTTATGCATTGAATGCCACTTTGAACTCAACCTCTCTTTCTCTTGTGCAACCTTGCAACTTGTTGATCCAAAGCAATCTCGTAGAGGTGTTGAAAATTTCAAAGGGGTTCAAGCACATTTGATCTTTGCTAGGAGGAGGGAAAAAAAATGCAACAACTTTTAGAAAGAGTCTTTCTTGGGAACTCCCTCAATTCTCATTATTTCCTTGACAAAAGGCCTGAGGGGCACAAAATGTCCTTTTTAAGGGTTAAGTATGCAATGTCATGATGCTTGTCATGACTCCTATCACGAAACTCGTCATATTTTCATCCCAAATAAATATCATCCAAAAATCTCGTCTAACATTCACAATGAAAACTTAGAGCATGATGAGCATTCCTCTAATATCATCATACTTATGTTTCCCTTGTCTCTTGCAAACAAAAACATACAAGGGGCATAACATTCAGTAGCATGCATCCATTGTCACTACCTTGGCTCCACACTAAATAGTGAAATTAGGTTGCCCCACACTATATAAATACTTAGTATTACATTACAAGAATGCACTACTTTTGAATTAGGTGTTGTTGTAATTGGAACTCATGAACCTTCATTTGTACAAATGGAAATATATTTAGAAATTTTTGTTGACTTTGATGGCTTGTAAAGTACCTTTTGGGGGGGGTAAGTCAATCTAATTGTTAAGGCAACCTAATTTCACTATTTAGTGTACAGTACATGGTGTGAAATATTCCACACCCACCAATACTTCCTTGGTAGCTAAGCAGACAAGTGGAGGCTCAATGTCAATGTGATGAGCAGAGTGCATGAAGGAAAAGCAGTGGGCATGAAAGCCACCCAATGTTACGTTATGGGAGTATTATTGCAGACTTTTGCAACAGTTGTACGACTTGTTTCACTAAAATACAAGCTCATGGTGATCTCGGCTGTGGTGCTACAAAGACGAAGACACTTCGTTCATGTTATGAGAAAGTCAGCACACTTACCAATGCTCCATTCTTTAGAGTACTTTAACCTGGGTACCTCCAACTGTGGTTACCATAGAGGCAGAAGTTGGCAGTGATCTTAACCCCTAAAGGACCAAGGCCATTTTTCTGTCAAAAACCACTCAAAACTGCCATTTCTGCTGCGTTCACCCATAAAATCCAAAAAAAATACTTTAAGAAAATCTAACCGTTGGATCTTGTACTTTACTTGTCTCAAAACATGTGGTAAAAATTTCATGAATTTTGACCGCACAGATTGAGAGATATTAGCATTCAAAGTTGGAAAAAGAAATTTTTTTGAACACTGGCCTGCAATTTTCAGATGACTTTGACCACCTTTTATTGAAATTTTTTGCACTATGGACTGTGAATTTAAAATTTTTTGTGTTGAAGAATTGAGTTGATATTCTAGGAAAAAAAATTCAACAGAAAAACTCTAGATTTTCATTCTCTAAAAAATTGTTAAGTAGAAGTAGGTCTAAGATTACATGAAAAACTAAATCATTAATAGCTTTGAGATGGGATGGAAACTCAATAATCCCAATGGTGGGATTGTTCTAGCAAACAAACTTAACTTTGTCAAACATTTTTTTTTGAAAAATTGTGAAAATTGCATTCAGAAATGAATCCTATAAGTTATTTTTTCAAGAAGATGCTCATATTGCCCAAAAAACAATATTGTTCATAACTTTCACATTACTTATCCAAATGGAAGGAATCAAAGCTTCACAAGTAGGCAAAAATATAATCTATAAGGAAAAAAATTGAAAAATCAAATTTCAATTTTTTGTGGATTTATTTTTCTGCCCAGTGACATGAAAATTATGTTTAAGATGGCATAACTTTTGCTCCCGAGCATTGATTGAAATAAAAATTATATTCCCACGAAGCTAATCAGTTTTTCTATCTTATGAGAAAGTTTCAAAAATTTTGACTAAAAATTGAGGTCATAAGAACCTACCCGAAATCCATTTTGTCCCCCAAGGGGACAATGGTCCTTTAGGGGTTAACTTACTACCGCAAGGGTAAGTAACCTCACTTATTGAAGACTCCTGCACATGGGGAAAAAAATGATCATATAGGTGAATTATTGTTAGAGGAGCTTTTTTGGTTGCCCAATTCTTTGTTTTTGCAATGGGTTCATAGTACCTAAGGTAGAGAAGCCTATTACCATGCAAACTAGCAATCCAAACATCTTGGGGCCAACTCCAAGAGGGGCACATATTTTTCAGAGGTGTGTGCATGTTTCATGAATCAAACCCAAGTGGAATTATAATTGTTTGATTAAAATTGTAATTTCTGTGAATTTCTGAAGTATTCTATCTTGAAATTACAAAACCACTCACAGAGTGAAGTCATGAACATCCTATAAACAACCCAGGATCACTCTCCCATGTATTCAATGATATTTAAGTGTTCACCATTAGAGAATGACACATTACCCCTTCATCAAGAACTTCAAGGCATGTGAATATGGTGCATTGAAACACTATCAAGATAGTTTGGTGCCAGCCAACCCCTTTTTCTTACTTTTTGAGAAAGTGCCAGGGTGGCTATCACTTAAAATATGGTGAAATATTGTATTTCTACTTTCATCCATATTTTGGACCAAAAAATACTTTACAATCATATTCATACACTTTTTCATCCAAATTTGGTGAATTCATTCACATTTTAAATAGAAATGGAAAATTTATGGCAAAAAAATATTACTTTTTTTTGGCAAAAATTAGACATTTATTTTGTAATGGTGCAATCTGGCCCCATAGTGCCAAAAAAAAAAGGGTTGGTGCCAACCTCTCAACCAACTCAATATCAAAGATGACACTCAAATAGCATTGAAATGGCCTCCGCTATTAAAAAGGCACCAAAATAATTTGGCCCAAATTTTCTGATGTTGTTGGGATTAATACATTGATTTAATTTTTGTCAGAAGATGAATGGATTTGGATGACGGTTTGGATGGAATTGGGGCCAAAAGTAGGATGACGGGATTAAGTAGCGAACGGAAATGAACCAATCTACTTTACAACCTTCTTCATAGATTGTGGTTGTTGTGGATCTAGCTTCACACCACTACTAAGAAATTGAAAACAATAATGCACCTTCATTTAGTACTTGAGTATAGTATTGAATACTTTCTCCAAGAACCAAAAAACTTGGATAAAAAATGGATATTTTTGTCCTATAGAGATACATTTTGTGATCCAAAGGCCGATTGTTTTTGGCCCCAATATTTCAAGGTTAAACTTAGCATGCTCATTAAAACCAAAGATAAAAATATTTAAGAAAAAAAATTCAACATCATTCATTCATATAAAGTATATTTTATCCTTTTGATTGATGTATTACAAGATTTAAGAAAAAAATCCTCGATGAATATTAATTAGATGAAGTACACATGTTGAAATATTCACCATCTACTTTGTAGATGGTTGAGGATTTAGAGGTTAAGTCTCTATTTTGGTATTCATGTTATCTTTCTTCTTATGACTTGCTTTAGGCAAGTGTTTTCAACAATCATTGCAATACATTCCACCATTCTATACAAGGTATCCCTCAATGGTTTTATTTAATTTTATCATAGGAATTATAGAACAAGCAACTATATTGTAAGAGGGTTGAGCCTAGTAGCATTATAAGGTCCTACTCAAATTTTCTCACATGTAGCTTTTGCCAATGCAATGGCCCATCTTCCTTGAGTCTTGAGCCAAAGAGAGATTTCAAGGTTGGAAGCTGATGATGTGTTCATCCAACTTTCAAAGTTCCTTGAGAAACAATGAAAGTGAAATATATTGCATTAGACTAGATGCAATCTTGAAAATCCAAGTTTGCCTTCAACTCTAAACCTCTACAAACGTAACGGAGTCTTTCTTAATTTCAAAAAGGTAAGATTGAATAAAATAGAGCATAATGCTTAGTATTCATTTCTTTCATCAGAATATTGAGTTTCATTCTCTATTTCATTCAAACTTCTTTGTTTGGTTACTAAATGCATTAGAAAATAAATCTGTAACTTTGGAGCAGATTAAAATCGATTTCACATTAATTTTTGCAGAATTGCAACTAAGTTAGCCTGTGAATGAAATCATCAATCTAGCTTATTTTTCAAAGATAAAAATCAAATATCTTCTACAACTGAAAATATTCATATTTGTATGTGAATATTTGAAATTACTATGAATTATTGAATGAAAAATCCAGAAATGCTAAAATATATTATTGATAGAGGTATTCCACTTTTTTGAAACAAAGTCTTGTATAAAATAAAAAAGAATTCATTTAAAAAGAATTTAATTAATTTAATTAAAAAAGAATTAATTTAATTATTTTTACTATACAATTGACAAAGTTAAATGCATAAAAGACGATGAAAATTAAAAAATTCTTCATTGTCTAGGAATGTTTTCATTCATTGAAAAAGATACCCTACAAGAGTAAATTCTTTGAAGACTAATCTAATTTGTCCTATAAGTGAGGTGCAAAATAAGTGTCACTAATGTTAGAGTAACTAACAACTTTTGTTTGTGGAAATTGGTGCAATATAATATTATTTTACATAAATGATGATTTTGCCAAATTAGTTTCACATACATTTATAAAAAAAATTGATGAAGCTTGCTAATGACCATTTAATGAAACCTCATTTCTAAAGTAAATTTGGCCTTTTGAATTAAGTTTAACTTCTACATTTTAATTATAGAAAACCATTCTTTGAACACCTTGTAAATATACTATGTATACCAATACCCACATTCTCTTTTATTTCATGAAACCAACAAGAACGGGTGTAGTTAACCCTTTAAGGACTGGTCAACCATATTGTCGTCAATTTGGACACTTTTTGCTTCATGGGCAGAGTTTGGTGAAAAAATTGGGGAAGGACCAAAGAAAATAGATGTGGGGATTTGTGAACCACAACTACTAGGCCAGGAATCACTCCAATCCATGCTCGCATGTGGAAATGGGATTCAAAATACTAACGCAAAAGTGGTTGTAAATACAACAATTACTAGCAAAAGATGGACATAAATGAGAAAGACACACATGTTTGTAAAATGCACTATGCATCCAATGCATATGTACAACCAAATCTTGGTTTCAAACCATTGATGTGTTGTAATTTTAATTTTTCAATTATGCAACAAAAGTGGGTTGCCCACCCCAAAAATCGACCACCGTCCTTAAAGGGTTAAATTGAAAATTCGAACCACATTTTAGAAAAATTCTCCAAATCCAATTCTAATATTTGTGAGTTTCCTTTGACTTCCTTAACCCCTATGCATCAAAGGGGACGTTTTTTGGATGCTGAGAAAATAGGATTTGTGGAATATCAAGTTCATCATGTATAATAATCTTGAAATCTGCAAGGTGGATTCTCTTATAAATTGCAGATTCATAATCATCAGTAAGTTGGCTTCGAATCTCAACCATGAAAACATTAATAACTAAATAGTTGTCAAATTATTTTGGATTTTCTAGATCCATCAAAAAAAAAGCTCTTCACTTCTGTTGTTCTCTCTGTGACGCTCGGGGGTTAACTAACTAATGTTGTGTTCAGAATCAGTGCAGTGTCAAAAATTAAATGGCTTAGCACATGCAATCGAAACATTTACATTTGAAGTACGTCTATTATGAAAAGTGACATTGTTACAGCCATAGAGGGAAATTCTGCAACAACATTATGTGATGACTTTGTTTGCTTCGGTGTATTGAATTTCATGCACTGTTTTGTTCAATCTTCCTCTTTTGATCAAAGAATGGAGTACTCCAATAAGTCAATCCATTGTGGCCCAAATCACATTTTGCTGGAGAATTAGACTGGAGCTTGTTGCAATGCAAAAACACCGAAGCCTTAGGATTTAGCAAGAACGAATGAAAGAAACAAACATGGACAGATGAAATAATGACAGTTCGCAAAACAGTAATGGTACCGTATCAGCAATTAAAGAAGTACGGTATCAGCATGCAATGGGTAAAGTGTCTGGAAAGGCAAATTTTCCTAAATTGAAATTGAAGGGAGGCAGACTAATATCATTCCAAATAAGTAAACACAGTAAAACTCTACAAATCAACAAGTTTTAAATATCACGCAAAAGAATCCATAAATAATAGACTATTTCAAACCATTATTGATGAGACGCTATTGATAATCTTCAAATACAAAATTGGACTATGAATGATCGCTAATATATGCATTTGCATGTGGAAGAGTTACAGAACTGATCATGCATGTCCCTACTGGACATAACAAAATGCAATCGATAAAAGAAATGCATATATGCCACGCAGATTTCATTAAAACAATATTCTTCTCTTCTAAAGACACTGAGAGAAACATCATTGCGATTGTTATCAGCAAATACAAAACTCAAATGAAATGGAGCCAGCTCAGTGTAGGTTTCACAAAAGCTCTTCGAAGAGAGAAAGTAGCACTCATGTCCACCCCATTTATGCCTGCACAAAATTTCCAAAACGAACGACATTAGGACCATTGACTAATAGCAAGTAAATCCATCTCCTAAGCTAGATAACCATGCTTGAAGTAAACCAGTCTCTCAAGTGGCAATACAAATCGCAGATGAAATGAGAAAAAGATACAAACTGAGCGCACCTTGCTCGCAATATTGCTGGAAAGCCAGTCAAGCCCTTCGTAGAGACCCTCTCCAGAAGTAGCACAAGTACTCTGGATGTACCTGAAAAGAGGAGAAGTAAAACAAATATGTTTAATATGTAAAATAGAACCTCAAATTCCAAATACAGGAAGGCCAGAAGCTCACATACAGAACAGAATCATGCAAATGAGAGTGTTTACCAATGGCGTTGACGAAGCGAGTGCAGACCAAGCTTATCCGTGATCTCAGCAGCATTCATTGCATTCGGCAAATCCTGTTTGTTGGCAAACACTAGTAGGACAGCATCCCGCAGCTCATCCTTCATAACAAAAAAATAGTTACAACACGTATCAAAGACACTCTATAAGCAAGGAAATCCTGATACTACATTAACAAAGCACAATGAAAATGTCTGGAACAAAGCAGGCAATCAGAATTTGAGTAAAAAATTGCGACAATCCGAATCGGAGAAAAAAATTACCGTGAGAAACTTAACCTCCATTTTTCAAGAAATTTGGCAAGGAACTAATCCCTTACTTTATCGAGACAATCATTTGAATGTTATCGAGAGACACAATTAGAATCGTGAGGTACATCAGAGAAATTCAATAGATACCTCATTCAGCATCCGATGCAGCTCGTCCCTGGCCTCCACAACACGGTCTCTATCATTACTATCCACCACAAAGATGAGACCCTGGGTATTCTGGAAGTAATGCCTCCACAGTGGCCGAATCTGAATACACCCGAAAACGCAGAATATATGAAAAAGGATGAAAAAATTATGAGCAAGCTTAAACGGTAATTCCAGCATTGACCCAATAGTGTACACCAATGAATATAATATAATCAACCACGAGAGTAAAATATTTCAAAGAAGAAGAATACTAACCTTGTCTTGACCTCCGACATCCCACACTGTGAAACTAATGTTCTTGTATTCCACAGTCTCCACATTGAAACCTACACGAGAAAATAGGAGCACGTCAGAATTTCCCCAGGTACATACAGCTTCCCCAAAGTGTCGGCTCATCCTATCATAAATTCAGCGACAAAAAAGAAAATATAATTATGCAATCAAAGTCTACCCAAATCCTGAAAAACACACCCTAATCCTTCCCTTAAACAATATACACGAGGTTACACAGTGAACAAGCTTCCAAAGAAAGTTCAAGTGATTCTTTCCTTGCACGACGCCATGTCATTATATAATTATTCACAAACTGTTACCCTCCACGTCTATGACATTCACGAAAAGTACACACAAATATTACAATAAACAGATCCAACTTAATGCGCAAATCTGGAAATAACCTATCACAAACACTCCTGAACGACGCAACTACACTCCGACAATGACTGGCTAAAGATGACCACGATTTCACAGGTAAACATCCTACGAACCTCCAAAACCTAAGCTAAGTAACCCAATCGCAACATCCAGAGACACCCAAACTGAAGCGAACCCCAAAAGCTAAAGCCAGAACCGCAAACACAGATCTTAACAAATCGACGCTGGAAACAAAACACCCACGCACCACATCAACATTCACCCCAACCTACACCCCAACCGAACTCCAAATCCTCACCCCGTACCAAACCCTCGCCATCGGATTAAACCACGCGCACACAAGCCATAACAAAAAACAAGAGCAAAATATGAGAAGCGGAAGCACATACCGATGGTGGGAATGGTGGTTACGATCTCGCCGAGCTTGAGCTTGTACAAAATGGTGGTCTTACCAGCCGCGTCGAGACCGACCATGAGAATACGCATCTCCCGCTTGGAGAAGAGTTTCTGGAAGAGCTTGGTGAACGTGAGCCCCATGGCGGCAACAGCAACACCCCACGGGGAATGCTTAGACGAAAGAGGCGAAGAGAGATCGGGCGAGGAAGGGGACTGACGCGGCGATTGCGAGGGCAAAGCTCTAACCCTGAAGAGGCGAGCAGGACTGATGAGAGAAGCTTTGCGTCAAAACAGTCACACTGAGATTGAAGGGCGGGCAAGGAGGAAGGATGTTGGGGGAACCGGAGGGGGGGGGGGAACCGGGTATGTTCCGGGTATATGAGGTGGCGGTACTCCGGGGGCTTGGGACCTAATCGAGGTGACGATCGTGGGGCAGTGAGGAGTGAGGACTTCTTCCCCGTGTCATTCATTGTTGTTGGAATTATTATTACCGTATAGGTTTTTTAATTACTACCCCTGATTAGTGCAGTCTCATGTGTGCGTGTGGCTTTAAGTTTAAATAATAAATAATAAATTAAAGTGGTACTAAATTTGTAGGTGACAATAATTTTGTGCACTTATTACTATTCTATGTGAAGGTCAAGTCAGATTCTATAGAAATTTCGTCATTTTTGTAAAAAATGCCACACATCATCTTGAGAATGGTGTGAGGTGACATAGACTCCTAAGAATTTGGTAATGGAAATTCAATTTTGGCACCTTAGGGTACATTCGCACCTGGTGCTAAAGGTGGTCTTACGGGGCGCTCATGAGACGGGCAGGGAGTGGGCTTTCACACTAGTGTTCATTAGCAAAAGCCAAGCCTACGTGGAGGCCCATATGGCTGACGCAAAGAGCGCTCCTACAGTACTCCAACAACGACACTATTTTTAAGAGTAGTGCTCATCAACGTAATTATTTTAGCAGAAGCAACAGACCAAAACATAGATTTGAGACGATTAACAACGCTATAAGTTAAAGGGGCTTCGAGCTGGCGATTAAGATAAAATGGTGCTAAATTGATAAATTAGTTTGCGTGATCAATCGATTCAGCGGACGCCCTCGCCATGGACATGAAATCCACAGGATAATCAACGAAATCCATGACTAGTGTTTAGAGATATCACTGCCGATGCTTCTGCACACTAAGCACCAACACATGCCAATTGTTCGTACTAGTTGGGAGGTGCAACAGAAAACTAACGCAATGATGGGAGTGTGGCCAAGATGGCCACGGAATTAGCAAACAACAACGTTGTGCTGCTTGATTGTTGAGAAGAAAGTTGCATTCGTGCAACAGGTCAAGGAAGTCTTCACAATGAGTACAAAACCCTAGATGTTACTCGCGCAGACAGAATGTGCAACAATCTGAAATTCACAGGGTTCTCAAGTGCACAGAATTAAACGAACAAGATAGCTTACAGTTATCAAAGACTACGCAGCTGCAGCCAGACCTGCTATAACCCTAGCCTACCTTCAGGTGTGACACCGCAGGATTCTTTCGTCGCAAACTACACTTCCAGAATTCAACCAAACTTGCCATATGTAAACAGGAATGTCATATAATGCCTCTCTACGAATAGCATCTGTCATGCCGCTCAGGCTGCCTACTCAACATGGCAGCTTCAGTAGCAGTCGTCGTTTGTTGACTATTTTACTGTTCTACAAGCAATGCTTGCAAACACCATGTGCGAATGTACCCTTAGTAAGATAAATCAAGAAAGACAAATCAATATAGCTTTAGTGTGTGACATACTTGCATGTGCCTTAAGTAACCTTCCTAACTAGGAATATTCCATATCCATTGCATAACATTATTAACCAATATTGGAGGGTGCTCTTCAAGAAAGTAGGAGCCCCTTAGTGCTACAACTTCCCAACCAACCAATGACATATTGCAACTTCTTAGCGAGTTAATGACTCCTCTAAATATCAAAGTAAACTAAATTTACTTCCAAATATCCCTAGAGGAATTATCCCAATCTCCAATGGAGAATGATTTAGGCTATTATGTTGGAATCCTATAAAGACAAATATCTCTTTATGGATAACTAGA
Source organism: Straminergon stramineum (assembly GCA_963920665.1). Lineage (NCBI taxonomy): Eukaryota > Viridiplantae > Streptophyta > Bryopsida > Hypnales > Calliergonaceae > Straminergon > Straminergon stramineum. Next base: position 16,849,205 of record OY987263.1, read on the forward strand.
AGTGTAAAAGTTGATTGGAACACTGTTCAAACCTTGCCATGACTAAATTGATGTGTGGCATATTTACATATACTTTATATATGGAGTAGCATTCTTGCTTGGTGAATATTCTACTTCCCTTGAAATCTTGTAAAGAAAGATATCTCTTCCAGGATATTAGTGTGTGTATAAGTTGATTGGAACTCCATTCAAACCTTGCCACTATTTCATTGTCAATATTATCCAACCCTCTAATCAAGGAAGGCAAATTGTGTAGATTAAGCTATCTTTCTATTAAGGTGAACCAACCCGTTATCACCACTTTCCTAATTCTACCTTCATATACTCCTACAAGGTACATTTCAGAAGAAAAAATGTACACCACACATACACAAGATTGGAGTTGAAAAAGTGATAGTGGTTCACATTCATTGATGTCTACATTCAATACTCAAATTGTTATGGTCAATAATTTTCTAGAAGAGAAATAACACAAAGTATTCATTGTAGAAAAGATTGCAAAACTAGTTTTAGTCTATACTCGATTTGTCTATAATTTTCAGAATATGCTACAATAACATGAATTGACAATAATTACAAAGTATAGAGGACTCCATAATATATAAGGAACTGGTGTACTTCTGTTACTTGCAATATAATGATTTTTTTAAATTATAGTTTGTAACTTTTATAGTTTTACATTTTGATGTTTTATGATTTTAGAGATGTGTCTTTGTGAACCACCAACCAGTTAAGGAACGCCACGTGGACTGAACGGTGCATGACCACTAGCCCAAGAAGCCAGGTTGCTTGGGTTTCAAGCTAATAAGTTGGCCTGTGGGAATTGGACATTTGGGGCCACGTGGGCTATGCCACACCAGCCCTGAATTGTTTTAATCTTTTTGTCAGAGCTCAAAGCTGCCGTTGTTGTTTTTTGTTTTTCAACCGGGGTCCATGGGGGGAGTGAGTGAGTGGCTCCAAAAAAATTCAGTTGGGGCTCCTAAACTGCATCTAAGTTAACCCAAGGTTAGGTTAACCCCTAAACGATGAGGCGGATGTTTTTCATCCGATGAATGACAAGGAATTCTCTTGTGTAGGACAAAAGTGCAACTATTCATCCTTGGAATTAGGGGTGGAAAGGGAAGATCTTCAATAGTAGTTTGAGTCCCAATGAATATTTTTGGTTTTTTTAAAGTAGATGATGTCACATGGTACCAAAATGGCTGATTTCCATGATCACCACCCTGGTGTTCATGAGTTAATCAAGGTTAACCCTGGAAGGACAAGTCTATGCCCAGTCATTTCAAGCCTTACTATCCATTGTTCTGTTTGCTGCCATTTTGCAACTAGATATGAATAAACCAAATTTATATTTATTTTTTAGAGATGAAGTCATATGTCTACTACAAATCTTAAAAAATTTCAATTTATTGGGGGAAATTTGAAATTACTGCAGCTTTTTTAAGAGAGAAAAGAAGAAAATTCATATCAAATACAAAATATACTGAAAAAATCTGAAATTTTCACCATAGATGTATGTTGTAGTGTAGAACATCATGATATAAACCCATAGTTACCATGTCTCTCTAGAACTAGACAATCAACAAACCATGGTTGTAGGTCCAAAGTTCATATTGCTATAAAATATTGAAATTTTAAAATTTTAAAATTGACATAGAAAATTAGCTTGATAAGCTTCATTTCATTTTTTGGATTCAAATTCAAAAAACATCATTTTTATGATTGAAATCCAAATCAAGAGTAAAAAGCAAGAAATGGACAAAATACACTACGAGGGTGATCTATGGATTGACCATCTTCTTCTTTAGAAAAGTCAATAATATCATAATGAGTGAATTAGGAATACAATTCATTGAAAATATACTCAAGTACCTTGAACCAAAAAAATTGGATGAAAAAACATTTTTTCCATCTTACAATCTTAGATGAAATCATCAATTGGATAGTCAATATTCAAAGCAATGTTACAAGGTTAGAGAAAGTGCACATATAATCAATGCTAATAACACTTGAGCACATACTATTATAAAGTTTACTCCCTCCATCCTAAAATGATCTTTTGGTAGGACAAAATGTTCAAGATTGAAGTTGATAGTAACACTTTTTCACCTTGTTTCTAAGTATTTCAAGAATCGAATCTTCAAGAACTAAAATGATCATTTTTGAGCAATTGGAAGATTATTTTGGGACTAAGGGAATATTTTATTCTTATTGTATCTTGTTGACAAGTAAACAAGAATTCCAAGGCTCTTCAAAAAGTATTATTTGAACATTGTATTGATTGTAGGTGTGCCAAAAACTAACACTAGACTCTTTCACATGCAAATTCTAAATGTATACATCTTATATTATCATTATCTAAATTTTAGTATTACTTTTTGGTCCTAATGAAAGTGTCGCATTTTGGGCAAAGATGATTATGGGTGCACATATCTTAATAGCAACTTGCTTGCCAAAATCAAACCTATAATGATTCTTGCATAAAATAGACTTGAACCCTTGAGAGTAAAGGGTCAATTTTGGATACACATATTTCTTTTTTTAAAACTTCGTAAATCATTCATGCACAACATTAATAGATAATGCATGCCAAAAGGTTATGACATCTCTTGTGGACATTTGAAAATTTTAGGTTGTTTGATCATAGAAACTATGTTCATATGTTTATTTTGACAACTTTTTGGTGCAATTACCATAATATCTCAAACTATTAATTTAGATTGATGTACATTGATAGAGCCAAAAGTATAATTAGAGCTTATTTTTACCTATAGGAAAGCAAATATCATAGCTTTCCAAAATAACTTATGATGTATTTCTTTTGAATTTTTTTATAATAAATAATGTGAAAATTTTCAAAGTTACAATTTGAATGAACCTGAAACTATCATATAGATGCATACCTAAATCGTCTTCAATAAGACTCAAAATCACTCACTAAAGGCTAAATTACTTGAGAACCACGTTCTACCATATATAATGTTTTAGGCATTCAGCAATAGTTGTTTTAGAAAGATATGGTCAACACTTCAAAAGGCCTCTATGTGACAAGATTGTGGTGTGAACAATTTTGAATAGTTCTACTTTAATTCCTAAAGGACCATTGTCCCCTAGGGAGACAAAATGGATTTCAAACAAGTTCCTCTAGTCTCAAATTTTCATCATGATTTTTGATCTTTTTTAAAATAAAAAAACTCATTAGCTTTGGAGGAATATAAGTTTTATTTCAATCGCAATGGTTTTAGTATGTGAGCCCAAGAATGCGAGCTTGTGAGCATTGAGCCTACATTATAGGTACCTATAATATAGATACCATACACTATAGAAGGTGTATGTATTATAAACACCTATAATATGGATATTTGTAACATATATACCCTATAATCATAGATAGTTCCTATAGTATATACACCTATAACATAAATGTGTAGTATTATAGGCTCATGGGCTCACACTCCTTTGCTCACATAATAGCAATCCTCGAACTTGGGACATGGTGTGAAGTGTCCCTAAATAATTCATTTCACACTCATTAAATATTAATAGTTGTAAACCTCTAGATGGATTTTGGGTTTGTTAACCTTTAAATGTATAGGAAGCCCAAATTTGGGATCCAATATGGTTTGTTTTTTGTTTATTTGATATAAAAGGTGCATAAATTAAAGTAAACAATTGTAAAATGGATTATGTTAATGCTAAGCCAAATCCTAAGACACATAGACCTCCTACATTTCTTAGAAGTTTTAAAATGGTCATTTATTCTATGAGTATAGTGCCGTATTTGAGCACGATAAAGCTTAGACTGATGTTGAAGTGCTATGCAAATGAAATATTATATTTATTGAATTATCATTCTAATAGTGTATGTCTTGCCATATTTTTGTACATAATTTGTATCCTTAGAGCCAAGGCAATATTGTATAAATATGGTTCCCAATAGATCTTTAATGGCCTTAAATTCTCTCACTTCCACATTTTGGATGATGAACAAAGTACTTCATTCCAATGTTTTGTCTAAGTTTGTTTTCATTCATCCCAAAAAATTATTGAATCTACATATGATGACCTATCTTTTTGACTAATTTGATGAAATTGAGGTAAATAATATATATGTCTACAAAGATATAAGCAAAGATGTCCATATAAACAAAAATAGGATTTAGATGTTAAAAGGATTAAGGGTTAAAGTAAAAATGTAATGTAAAGTGGCAACTTCAAATAACAATCAATCTAGACATTTCAATGAAAGTTATTTACTATGAATAATTATATAAATTTGTAAGGTTGTATCATCTAGTGCTTAAATAAATGCTTACTAGTAATTTTCAAATCAAGTATGGAATTTATCCTCTTAATGATGAAGTAGTCTAAATTCCTAAAATATTCAAAAGGTTGTATAAATTGTAGTTTAGAATAATAATTGAATGATGACATCTAAACAAAATTGGTAAACTATGACCATAGATCAAATATTTGTGAATGAATGAACAATTTCACTAAACAATATTTGCAAATATAATAAAAAACTAGAAACTCCTAAAATTGATTATGAAATGAATGATAGTGAATAGAATTCATCTAAAAAACATATTTTAAACCTTCAATTCTCACAATAGTGTTATAAGTGTATGTATTCCTAGAATAATTGCAAACTAACAACTTCAAATTTTCAATCGAATCAATCATCAATGTCCCATAACGAGAGAAATAGAGTTTTAAAGGTGGAAATTAAATAAGGCACAAGTACATTTTGTTTTTGTCACCTTCAAAGTACAAATACTATTGACAATTCAATTGAGTGAATTCTATCCCACTAAGATATATGACCTATTTTCAACAATGTTAAGTGTTTTTGTATGTGTGTGATTCAGCAATGGAGGTAGGGGGGTAATTTTTTATTTGTCAAGGAATAGAAGTAATCTAGATTGCACAATTTCTTGCTTATTTTCCATCAAGTTTGGAATTAATAGAAATTAAGAAAGTGTAGATTACAATTTGACTTGATTTTGATTTGGAGGCTAATCTATTTTCAAGAAGCACAAAACTAAAAACTGGTCTTAGCAACTTCATTAGGTGTTGATGTGTAAATTGTCACATAATAATGAAGGCGCTGGTCAACATCATATTCCTCTACTTTATGAAATTAGGTCACACTATCACTATCTTGTGGAAATGGTCGGAAGCATGTTGTGTACCTTAGATCAATTGTGCCACTACAAATTCAAATTTTCAATCATATGACTACACTTGTTTGATGTAAGATTTAGATGCAAAGTTCTATTCATGGATATCTTTTAAATTTACATATTTATAATATATTTATTAAATTCATTTCTGCAGGGGACAATATTTGATTTGAAACATTAGAGGAGAATTGAGGGCTTCAAGAGCCCGTTTCAAGGTTGCTCCTTGCATTGTTCCCTGTGCTGCCAACAAAATTGGGAACCAACCCATGATGGACTGAATTTCCGAATTTTTGGGAAAAAAAATTAAAAATTCTTTTTTTTCCAAAATTTCTAAAATGTACTGATAAACCTAAAACTGAATTTAAAAAATATTTTAATTTTTTTTCATGACATGACGGTGATTGTGCCATGTCATATTGATGATGTGGTGACTTTCCACACATTGGGAACTCAAAATAACTTACAGACTCTTCATGCCCTCAAATCTCTTCTAATGAAACTCAAGTCTTGAGGTGAACTATATTTGTAAACTTTTGAATTATGTAATAATTGTAGAATGTAGTTTTGAAAATCCACATAGTACAAAATGTTAGATTTTCTTAGCCCCAAGACAAAGTGTGAGCATCAATTGTCAAAAACAATTGAATTTTTTGGTAATGAAAAAAAATATTAAAAAAAATTTAATTGTACAAATTTGTGTTAGAATACTGTAGGAATGTATAAAATATTATGAATATTTGTTGATACAGATTGGAAGATTATAATGTTTGAAGTTAGAAGAATTTTTTTTTCTAACCTTAGCCATTTGGATTAGCAAACTTTAACTCCTCTTAGATTAATTTTTTGCATTGCCTTGGTTATTTCTTTTGACATTTGCATCCTATACACAATAATATTAGTTATATACTTGCTAAATTTGAAAATTGGAGAAAAAATATCACACATATTGTTTGAAAAGTTTAGGACAATATAACTTTTGACCCAAGTGTCCAATCAAAGAAAAATTGTATTCCACTAAGGGAGTACATACTCATGCCTTGTGTCAAAATTTGGTGGACATCCAATGACAATTGACTTCATGTACAACTTTGTAAGCTTTCCTAGATACACTTTGTTCTTTAGGGGTTACAAGGTATTGTTACTATAAATTTAAAATGTTAAGATTTAATCTTGGACTTTTTTTCTTACAATGTTTGACTTCTAAAATATTGCTCTATACGAATTGAAAGAGTCTATATTGTAAGACTACTAACATTGTACGGACAACTACTTAACCCATAAACGAGTGGCAAACATTTTTTGTCCAATGAATGACAAGGAATTCTCTTATATAGGACATAATTGCAACTATTCATCCTCAGAATTAGGGGTGGAAAGGGGAGATGTTCTACAATAGTTTGACTCCCAATGAGCAATTTTAGTTTTTCTAAAGGAAAGGATGTCACACACTTCCAATAAGCATGATTTCCAATCACCAGTCTTGCGTTTAAGGGTTAAGCACTTAATATGTAAATTAGAGGCATTCAAATCTTTCATACTGGCCCAGTTGAGGTTTCAGCTTTGCTCTCAAAATTGAAGAAATCTTAGGTGATCCTCATACAATTCTAATTCGATGTCAATTTTTCCTGAAAAATTGAAATTAACACTTTCTTTTGTTCATACAATCCAACATCAATTTGTATTCAAGGAGCGAAAACTCCACGACAAGCACACAAATAAGTGGTTCCCGGCTACCTCAGTGCTTTCTTTCACGCCCAAGTCCCGGGTCTTCATTCCAGGTCCAGATCAATGAATCTTATATTCAGTCCCAGTCATGATTGAGGACCCTCCCTCCCACACTGACTGTATTATTGTCCAGCTTGTCCACAACGTCCGTTTGATGGCCAGCTCCCAGACAGCTCTCATTCAAAAAGAGGATTCCATCAATTTAATCTAGAGTGTGGACTCCCAGCTTTAATTAACTTAGTCTAGACACCCCAAACTCATGCATCCCAGCAATAACTTACCATTCAGTCAGACTGACGGCAGATTTTCGAAACAAGCAGAAGAAAAGGACACGAGAATGATGAAGCAAGCTTTCCAACGAACCGACTCATTTGGAGGGGCTACCTTCTAAACATCACAAGTTACATCAACAATAACATCGATACATGCGATATCTTTATAAATCGTCTCCTTGTCCAAGGTGGACAGAAGCAGTCCAAGGAAGACACTAAAGAACAACCTAAATTGAAATGAGCTACTTATCTAAAGAATGAAAACGTTGAGGTCAAACCAACAACAAGAAAGCGCAAATCTCTAAAACAATGGCTAAAAAGTATGAGGGAGGGACATCTCCCATCCTGTTCAAACATCAACCCATTTGCAATTTTATACACGTCGCGTTCACCTTGCGATAAATGCTGGTCCACGTTTATAAATTCCTGAAATCAGTGGAATGTTATCCTTTGGAGTGGTAGAGTTGTCATAATTGATACACGAGCAGCTCCTCAGCGGCAGCCTGTAAACAGCGATCAGTGGCGCGATGAGAAGCAGACCTTCATTCAGATGAATCTCTACTCCATAAATAGTATGATGTAATATCAGGAAAGGCATGAAGATATGATTATGATACCTTACTTAGTAACAATACGAGGCTGCTGCCATCTGCAAGCCCACAGGAGACATCTCGGAGCAGTCGCTACAGCTCCGAGAAGTTCCTTCCCCTTGAGTATCCATAGCTGTGCTCAACTTCACCTGCTGTAATTCTGAAAAGCCATGGCCCTAGCCAGTAGGGTAGCCATAGCAATGAACTAAATTTACAACCACAATCACTGGAACTCCAGGAAAGAGGTTCCAACTCTTCAAAAACTAAACGAATCTGCCTCAATGTGGCACGTCAAACCCAGGCATTTCAAACGCAGTTGCGAACTCCTCCACTTTTCCCCTCAACTCCAGAATCTCACCATTGCTGTAAACCTCACCCTTCATCTGCATCTGTATATTCCCTTTGTGTATATTTGCAGTAATTTGGACGGCCCTGTAGAGGAACTCTGCAATCATGTCAAAGTCTCCTTCATTGCAGCCACGAGTTGTCATAGCCGGGGTTCCAATGCGCACACCACCAGGCTGCCAAGAGCTGCCGTCTCCGAAGACGGCAGTCTTGTTCACTGTGATGTGACATGCTTCACAGACGTCTTCGAAAGAGTTCCCGGTGATGCCGAAAGGCCGGAGGTCCCAAAGTATTAGGTGATTATCGGTTCCATCTGTGACCAGCTTGCACCCTCTCCTCTTCAAAGCATCTGCAAGACTTTGAGCATTCTTTTTCACTTGTTGAATGTACTCTTTGAACTCATTCGAGCACACTTGTTTGAGTGATACTGCCAAAGCTGCAATATGGTTGTTGTGAGGACCTCCTTGCAATGTAGGATGAATTGCAAAATTGATGTCCCTCTCGAGGGTGTAAACGCCGTCGCCTAATCTGCCGAGAGGCTTCACACCTTTTCGAAAGAAGACCATGCCACCCCGAGGCCCACGAAGAGATTTGTGCGTGGTTGTCGTAACCACGTCACAGTAATCAAATGGGCTGTCACATTCTTGTGCAGCCACAAGCCCACTTATGTGAGCCATGTCACACATAAGAACAGCATTGATTTTGTCGGCCACTTCGCGGAAACGAGCGTAATTCCATTCTCGGGGGTAGGAGCTCCCGCCACAAATCAATAACTTGGGGCGGTAGAGAAGCGCCACTTCCTCCATTTTGTCATAATCGATAAGACCCGTCTCCGGCTGAACCTTAAATGGTAACGTCTGAAAATAGATGGAAGCTGCCGAGATCTTCTTGCCCCCCTGCGTCTGATATCCATGACTGAGGTGACCTCCAGATAAAACGTCCAATCCCATGATGCGATCATTCGGTTGCAAAAGTGCAGTAAAAACAGCAAAATTTGCTGAAGAGCATGAATAAGGTTGCACATTGACACCCCATTTTCCTGAATTGAGATGAAACGCTACTAATGCCCTCGAGCAGCAGAGACTTTCGATCTGATCAATGTATTCATTCCCCTTATAGTATCTACTGCCGGGCAAGCCTTCCGAATACTTGTTTGTGAGGTGACTGCCAAGTGCTTCAAAGACCGCGAGCGACGTGAAATTCTCTGAAGCAATTAGTTCAATGCCTCTCCATTGTCTGTGCTTCTCTCTCTCCATTACTTCCCATAAATCAGGATCCACCTCGGAAAGAGATCTGTTGCCCCAATCCCGGACTCCTCGGTTCCGTGCTTTGCGGTCTTGGTACTGATATGGGCTATGGTTACGGCCCCCTCTCTGTCCTAGCGTCGACGGGTGATTTGGCATCGGCCTCGAAACGCCATTCTGAAGATGATCTGATACAACCACAGCACGAAAGGCGCCAAGAGACGGACCCTGCATCAAAGTTTGGGAATTCCGAGCCGAATTCTGATACATGACAGGCGACTGCTGGCCGCAGGATTGAGAAGAAGGGCTTCGTCCTCCGATAACCTGAGTCGCTGGCGATGAAGGAGCTCTGAACTGACGACCTTGAAGAGAAGACGCCTTCCTTTTCACTCGCTGAGAATTGTTCACTGGAGAAAATCCCAGCGTCCCGCCCGTGCTCTGAAGGAGATGCTGAGAACTATCCCTAGTTGTAACTTGCATGACCGTCTCTCCCTGTCAAATTCCGTCATATCACACATCAGAATAAACACAAAACTAGGATTCCGCAGGAGCAAACCTCACCCTAAAATTGCTGATGACCATAATACTGCAACTAAAGTCTAGACCCTTCGCTTCCACTAACTCCAAATGCTTCCCAAACTCAGTAGCGGTGCACGTCCGCTACGCTCACTGGGGCATTCATTCAAAGATGACAACATGAAGCCAGCTCTCAGCATTCCGAATGGCCAGAAAAACAAGTCTTAAAGTGTATACTTTTCCAGTGTTACTAGGAATTCACAAAGGTGGATGATCTATTTGGGACAAATGAAATTGTCGAGATTCCCCTTAAGATATTTTCGTACACATCTCTTACACTTACCAGGAAGAGTTTTAACAACATAGGAGGGACCTACATTCCAAGCTCTGTGCATAAGCTTTTTACTTCCTTCACATCAAATAGCCCCTAAAAGACCAATTTCTCATTGGTTTAAAATGACCAATTTGATTGGTTATACTGTGCAATATATACTTCAAATTGAGCTAAATTCTAAATCAAAGGAGGCCAATACATGCGTTGTTCAAAAACATGTAACATCGAACTAAAGAAAGTGCTAAAAGTGCTAAAAGACGCATTCAAAGAGCCAAACACACGCGAGACTTAGTTTGGGCGTCCTGATCATTTAGGAAATTGTATTGCAGAGAGCAATGAGATTTCCCCCTGTACAGCTCCCGAAGTCATTCTGTCTTCTCACTAGGCCCTACTTCCGTCGCGGTAACCACTAAAGGCCTAATTAGAACAATTCCACAAAACATTTATCCATACCTGAAGATCGCAGGTAACATTCCCACTCGACAAAGTAGGTTGCACGTTACTGACTTGCTCCAACGAAGAATTCATCTGCTGCTGCTGCTGCTGCTGAATCATTTGCACCAATCCCAGCGACAAGCTCGGCTTAATTTCTCCCACATCCATCTTCCTCTTCGAAATAAAAAAACCCACTCCAACAATCACCTCAGCGGTTCCAAACTCTCAGTCCCGCCAAGGCCTTTCAACATGGACAAGAACTCACTCCTGACAGTAACACCTCCACCGAGAAACCTGACAGTTTCGCAAACACTCCAATGATTTCAATTCCTACAGCAAGCTGTCCCCGACGACAACGACAACAACATTCCACCTCCCATGAGAGTGCTCTCTCTGTCTCGACCAGAAGCTCCAACCAAGCATACGTGACCAAACTCGAATTTCCAAAGCTCCCGCTATTGCCTGTGCCACAGATTGGAATTCAAAGACGAAACCCTAACCACCAAGCTGAAGGGTTTATGAAGCAACAGGAAGGAACGACAAGGAACAGGGGTCGTTCCGAAAATGCGACCAGGTTCAGAGACCGGAGGTGAGTGGAGCGACTTTTGCTGTAGGTTTTGCCACTTGGGTTTTGCAAGTAGAAACCTATTCGGATACTACCGGTACTGTAGTGAGTAGTGACTGACTCGTAACTTACTAAAGCTAGTTACTAGTAAGCTTTGTGGGTAGGGGGGGATGAAGGTATGTATTCAAATTTCAAAGCAACACAAGTGTGGGCCAGCTGGCCACTCAGTGCTGCAAAACACGGGCGGCCTAGGTGCATGCATCTGCGAAAGGTAACTACTATAACTACTGTACAAGAAGGTTCTGATTGAGAACCTGGTTTGATTGATACCCGTTTGGGTTGCGGGCGAACGTGGGGGTAGCTCGATGACTGTTGCGCGGCATACATTCGGTATACATTCGGTACAGTAAGCTTAGTTAGAGGGCAGGATCGGTGGAAAGTTCCATACCTTAAGTTAGGCTGACTGGTTGTTTGTTATGTTGAAATCTCTGAGACTCTGCATTCTCCGGTGGTGTTCTTGGTACTGTTGGAAAGCTCTGTGCGAGCAGGGGCGCATAGGCTTTGTTTTGTGGCATTTGGACCTATGGTGTGAAAGTTATTGAATTTCAAACTTTTTTCCAATCAAAAAATTAGAAAATCATTTTCATTGTACTTTGGGTTGTGGCAATGGCACAAGGCACACTAATAATTTTGAAAATTGATCACAAATTTTTAGGGAAAATATAGGTTCTACATATATGGTTGAATAGGTAGAAAGAGAATCTTGTACAATATTCATTATATCAACATATGTGATTCCAAAAACAAAAAAGAATAGTTTGGATGTCTTTCACTTACAATAATTTATTTTCTAGGAGAGTTGGCATATTGTTGGTGAATAATAAGTGTTTTTCAAGAGCTTATTGTTGAAGATATACAAATAAGATGAAATGCATCAAAGTATGCTAGAAAAGAAAAATTTCTATGATGTGACTAGCTTGGTCACTCAATAGTTCACAATTTTAGTACAAGTTTGTAAATCAATTTCATGCTGAACTGTATAAAATAACTTGATTATTCACCAAGGTAAAAAAAATTCAACTCCAACTTTTTTACATTTATAAGATTGTTGCCCATGAAATAAACTAAAATTTTTAACCTTTGAAACATGATTGTCCATGTATCCAACAAATTGGATGTTCTTTGATTAAATTCAATTGGAGATTTTAAAATACCAATTTCTTAATACAATATTAATTAAAAAAATGAAGTTGACAAGATGAATTTCTACCCCTATTTAATACATGAAAAGAACACCAAAATTTCAAAAAATCACCATGTAAAGAGACCTTCCCTTCAAATCCATTCCAATAAATTTTACAGAAAAAAATGATAATATTTTGCTTGTAATTGAATTTTGAAGGAATTTTGGAATTTCTCTTTCAAAATTTATAAAAAAAAGATTGGTGATAGCATTGGTGAATCTAACTATATAGATGGAATCTAAAAAATAAAATATACAACTTTTATTTGTATATCAATTCCAAAATATGCTTTCGCATTTGGAGAGATTTGAGGCTTTTATGAGACTGTGAGTTCCCAACAATGGTTTTTTTCTCGCAATTTATCGCCAGATCTATCAGAATCTGACCACTATGAATTTGTCCTTCTAAAATTTGGCTTGTGCAGTGAAGCCAACGTAGGTGACACTAGTCCAAAAAAATAGTGGTTCCCAGGCTATAGGGAACGCAGGAACTGTGCCACTATTGTAGTCTTATGTGGTGGTGACACTGCCACATAAAAAAAATGAAATTTTTTTTCAACTTCTTTTTACATTTCAGAACTAATATTAATAATTTTTCTGATATTTTTTTTTGACAACGGTCAACCATTCCCGGATTGCACAAGGAATAGGCGAGGGAATAGGCCTGAAACGGCCCTCCTGAGACCTCAAATCCCCTCTAATGAATAGCACTTTATGAAGATTTTTTGCAGATCATCAATTTTAGAGATGAATCTCAACGTTTAGGGTTTAAACCTTACAAAAACTAAAATGATTATGAAGATGAATTTATTGTGCAACCATCATAGGACATTCATACCGAGGTGATTTTTTAATGGATATTTTTATATAAGACTATGAAAGGTTTTATAACTATTATTAAACAAAGTAGTTTAATTTTCGTGGAAATGGTTGGGATTGGTAGATAGAGATGGGTGAAATATTGAAGTGGTTTTTACCCTTGTATAACTTTTGAGGTCTTAAATTCAAATGCATATCATAATAGAACAAATAAGGTAGGAGGTCCATAAAGCGCCCATTTAAGAGCTGCAACTAAAATTGGGGAGGCGAAATTTTTTAAAATAGTTTTTAGTTCATTTTCCTAGAAAGACAAATTATGGAATTGGCATCTACCTAAGTTGTTTCATATTTTTTGGAGCTTTGTAGAATTAAATATGAATTTTTGAAGTTGAAATGCAAAGGGCTCTAAAATTGCCCACCTCTTCAAATGTACATGATTTGTAAATTGCTAGTACAATGAAAAATCAACATGTACAAATAGTGTATATTTCAAGAGGTGGGCAATTTTAGAGGTTGAGCACTTTATGGACCTCCTACTTTATAAAAGAGAGCCTACATGTGAAGAATGTCAAGCATCCTTATGAATAGTTTCGTAAACCCACAATGTCAATCTAACACCAAATTGATTTCAAAACCATTTTGTGAACTTGGTCTCTTTTATCTATTATGTAGCTAATACAAATTCCATTGTTGTCCCTACTCTAAAATATTGCACTACAATTATATGCACTACCTATCCATGAACTAAATTTATGTTTTTTGTGTGATGTATCAATTAGATTTCAAATATATTATTTTTGAAGAAGATTGTGTAAGCCTTGCATTTCAATTTGAGAAAGTTCAGTGTTCTTGTATCCAATCAAGTGGGCATTCACACCAAAGACAAAATTTATATAAAACTTTGGAGGTCATGATTTCAAACTAAAGTAAACTATTAGCAACAAGTGAAAAAATTTCACCCTAATACAAGATGGCACATGAGTTTTCTATTAATTTCTTTGAGGTTATATTTTGTACAAATATGATTATAATCTTCAAGCAACTAGTTTTGGAAGGAAAAGTATAGATATTTAAAAAAATGAAAAAATGTCTTTTTGTTCCTTAATCTTTCCTTGAAGGTTATATGTCATTTTTTGTGTGAACAAAAAATGAAATTTGGGTTTTTTCTTACTCATTTTGGTGGGTGCCCACTTGTTTTCTTGTTAACAATAATGTCAAACATATCATCAAGATTAATAAGACCTCTTTGAAATAATATACTTTGTAAGGTAATAACCTCTCTATGGTAATGTTGATTGTTCAATCCCGGCTTAGGCCATTTAAAAAATCTAATAAGTAACACCCATTCTTCTACAATAAATAATAGCTTCTCAACAACCAAAAATATGAAAAAAATATAACATGTTGGACTTAGACTTGACTAAAATAAACTAAAATTGGTTTCTAAACAACCTTCTTGGTCTTGATGATATTCTTCATTTGTTGAAGATTGAGAAAAAAGTCAAGGTTTGTATTGTTGGAGATAGCATGGAAGATGTTATGTGACTCACATTGCCGTGTATGTAATGTATGTGTGTGCAAGATGTCCAATGTCCTTTATTTGTACAATATAATATAATGCAATGACACTTTAGTCCTAATGTAAGAATCCCTCAAATGTAATATGGTCAACCTAGACTTGCCTATATTACTTTAGAGCGGCTCTACTATAATATTAAGATGTAAAATTTGATATTATTATTAATACGAAAACAAATGGACGTCCACATGAATGTGCCAAAAAACCCATGGGTTTCCTATAGAATATTCTCAACTATAATTGGAATATTTATCTTTGACATAGGGGTTAAATTTTAAATTATTTTTTAAAACACATAAGAGTATAACTTGTACCTCACCTTGTATTAACCTTTGGATACATTTATACATTTAGATGAAGGAAAGGTGGGATAAAAAACTCGTGGAATTATGAGAAATTCAAAATACAACAAAGGTCAAGATAGATGTCCCTTCCTAGATTGATAATTCATAGAAAAGAGAATAATATAATCTCTAAAGGACAAGCAAAGAACAAATAGACTCCACCCTCACTATCTCCTTCCAACATGGAGTTTTATCAAAGATTATAATACTAGAGGGAAAATTATAACCTCCATAAAGTTAAAAACATGATCTATGCACCATGTTGGTGCCACACTGGATTAGGTGAAAATTTTCCCCATTGATGTAAACGCTTATTTGAATATGAAATTTTAACTTCTTAAGATTTATATTCTTTTACTTACTTTACATTCAAGAATTCAATTGTTGTCTCTAATTCAGTACTACCAAAAGCAATCAATAAGATTCCATAAATTCTTGAATTAGATCATTATTTAAGTCAAGGTTAATTTTAAGAGCTAATCTAAATTGTCTTTTCATGACATGGATGCTTTCGTGGTGCTCATGTCACAAATTTTTAGCACCCAAATATTGGCCCCGAATGAAAAAATAGGTCTCAATTTAATTTTAAGATTGAAATTCATTTTGAGATGGCTCAATGGATTCCTAATTTGGGACCCTTCTACTAGGACCAAGGAATCATAATATCCATAATGACACATGCAGGTTCAAAGAAACCTTATCCATCTCTAAGTGCAAATTTAAGATTCTTTAACAATCAAAGGGATTGATTCACTCATCTCCTTCCGCATGCATTTCTTCAACTAGGAGATAAGGTCTCCCACTAGTTACTTCTTTTAATATAAAATTAACAAAAAATCCCATATTATGCAAGCATCCTATGTAGTTATAGGTAATTATCATGTTGTCTATTTTGAGTACATAGTGACAAATTTCTACAAAAGCTCACTTCACTCATTAAATAAGTAAATGAATATTTTGATAAGTACATTTTTTTTTTATAGATTATTTAATTTTTTGATCCTCTTTGATTGCAATCAATATGGGATAACCACTATACATGTACCCATATATGTATGCATACCTATATAATGCATAGTAGAATTTTGTATTTCATATTTTGTAACCTACATTGAAATCTATACCCATATATCTTATCTTATTGGTATCCTATAATAGAAATCTATATTCCATATGTATTCCATGAAAATTCTGCATGCCAAATCCACATGAGAGATTTTTTAGGGCTTCTTTTAGGGATTGGGGTGGGGTGGGGGTCAAGGCAGTGACTGCCTCTTTTAAGTGCATGTATCCTATGCATACGCCTCTCTTATACCCATGCATGCATTTACGTACCTTATGCACGCACCTCAGTTAAATCCCCATGCATGCATCTGAAGACGGGATGTGGTCGACTAGCGCGATTGAGATCCTGAACCTACAGTAATGATATCCGATCCTGTGGGTATGTACCAGACATCAACTTCTCATCCCCTGTCAGCCCTAAGGAGAATTACGTCCCGAGCGTCGGTGGTGCTGGCAGAGACGAGCGGTAGGCAGGCAGGCGTGCGTTTCATCGTCGAGAGAGAGACTAGGGTTGGCGGACGTCGCGGCGAACCCATCGGTCGGCGGAGAAACAGAAACGACGACGGCCCCAATCCAATCCAGCCGCCTCTGCGGAATTGGATGTCTCGCAGTGTAGAAACTGATAGATAAGGTTTATTCCCTCGATCTTTGGTTCCTCCTTCTTCCGGCCCTGGATTGCGGAGCCCGTGAAGGTCGGGAATAAGCAGCAGCTGCAGCAGCAATGGGCGGTCCCGTCCTGCCTCCCAAGGAGGCGAATCTCTTCAAGCTCATTGTGGTATGTGGTCGCAGAAATGGTCGATTTTGAATGTTTTCGATTTTTGATGATTTCTGAGTTTTTTTTTGCTTTTTCTCCACTTTCTGTTTCTGTAGAGGATGTGTTGTGGAAGAGATTTTGGTTATGGAGGACATTCGGGATTTCTTTTTCTTAGAGGAGTGTAGTGCAGTATGGGGTTTCAGGTTGACTGGTTCTTGTAGTAGGTTTGGAATTTTGTCAATTGTCGCAGGTAATGAATTTCACCAGCTGTAAGGGACATTGTTACTGTTTTGAAGCTTAATTGGATTGTAACGACTGTGATTTATGTTCTAGCAATTAGTGAAGGAGGGAAGTGTGAAGGCTGTCGGGTTGCAGTTAGGATGGAAATGCCATGTTCTGACATTGGATTGCACATTCAGAACACGCTCTTGAGTTTTGGAAGGTTTGGATAGGGTTCCTGGTCTGACATCGTGATACCAATAATTTGACCTAATTTACGTTTTATCGATAGAGCAGGGATTCCTGTGAGCCGACTACCACGTTTTTTAATTTTGGAAATGAGCTCTGTTACCAAGGATACCTCTGTATGCACTCTGCTGGGTCAAATCTCAAGATAATGTACTGCCAGGTCGAGTGATAATAGTTTCCTGAGCCTTTAAGCACTGATCTAATCTTGGCATTTTTTATAATTTCGAGTCGAAACTTGAAATGGTAGCGGACGCCCTTTGTTGGTCCGAGTTTCTCAACGCCTTCGCATATTTTTTCTCAATCTCGGGTATTTGGAGAAGCTGTGAAGTTCTATTGTTTGCCCCCAAACGCTGGTGTGGAAGAATTAGGGTTTAAGGATTCATTTTGGCTGTTAATAATGGGTAGATGGTTTATCACTTTGCGAGAACATTTTGGAGATAAGGAAGTGTATTTCGACGCATTACCGCTGTGGTAGTCTTTTTGGAATACCTGTAGTCACGTTTGAAGCACTGCATCATTGTGCAATTGATGAGGTATTTCTCTTTTGTGCGATGTGCTCAGAAATCGTATGAAACAAAGCAGTACAAGAAAGGGCTGAAGGCCTCTGATCAAATTCTTCGAAAATTTCCTGAGCATGGAGGTAACCTTGTATGATCTAAAAATATCTTAGAAATTCGAGAAGCTCGTATTTGTATTCTCAGGTTGTGCTTGAGATTTTAGTTTTTTTACTGCTTCAGCTATATTCTCAAGTTTGAGTGCTCATAATTTGAGCGTGTGATGTATGCAGAAACACTTGCGATGAAGGGTTTGACTCTCAACTGCATGGACAGGAAAACAGAAGCTTATGAGCTTGTCCGGAAAGGTTTAAAGGTAGGTATCTGAGGTTTTTGTGATCTGAAGTTTGGATAGCTTTCCTCTTAAATTTCATATGGATTCTTGACGTTGAGCTCAATTCCGTTCTTCCAATCATTTCATTCACTCAACTGAATGTTTATTTCACGGCTTTGTGTTCATGCAGAATGATCTGAAGAGTCATGTGTGTTGGCATGTCTATGGACTTTTGTATCGGTCTGACCGGGATTACCGGGAGGCCATCAAATGTTATCGAAATGCTCTCCGAATCGATTCTGAGAATATTCAGATCCTTAGGGATCTGTCACTGCTTCAGGTATGTTGTATTACGCTGTCTCATTGGCTTTTGAATTTCCTCATACTGGGCAAATATAAATTGAGCTCGAGTGTAATCTTCTTGTTCTCTACATAGTTGTTGACCTTGATGTGTAAGGAATGGGATCATGCAATTTACAGGCGCAAATGCGGGAGCTACTTGGGTTTGTTGAGACTAGGAGACAGCTGCTAACATTGAAGCCCAGCCATCGCAACAATTGGATCGGCTTTGCTATTGCTCATCACATAAATAATGAGTAATGCCTCTACAATTATTAATGTGTTCATATATGTAAATTCATTAGTCATTTATGGTATCTGAATTTTTGTGACGAGTTATTTTGTTGTATGAAGTAACGCCAGGCAAAATTAAGTTTATAAATTGTAACAATCAATTGCTTTGTGTTATACATTAGGCCTGGGATGGCCGCAAACATTTTGGATGCTTATGAAGGGACCCTGGAAGAGGATTTTCCCCCTGAAAGTGAGCGCTATGAGCACAGTGAAATGCTACTGTATAAGGTAATGGACTTCTCTTCTGGCGAACTGGGATTTTTGATCATCTAATACAGCGGGACTGTATTAACGTGTCATGTATGTCCCAGCTAATCGACTTAAAACATTCCTGATTTTGTTCATGCTCATTACGTCTGTTTATTTGTGACATGTGGAAGGAGACTACTATGCTTTTGGTTTGCAGGTTGTTTTGTGATTAAGTGACCTTAGTGTTGACTCTTTTATGTGCCTCTTTTCTCTCTTTGTTTGTAATCTTGCAAAGAGAGGAAGAGATGTAATAAGCTTGATATAGTTCTCATAATAATTTTCCGTATTTACTGTGCAAATTTTGCTTGAAGTTAGGCCACTGTGTTGGAAGAAGCAGGAAAACCGGAGAAGGCATTAGAAGAGCTTGCGAAGAAAGAAGGAAAAATTGTAAGTCAGCTGCTGTCATGCTTTCATCGGAACTTGTCTTTTAAGTACACGGGGAATCACGGAGATTATATGTGTAGAAAACAGTTCTTTTATACTGGTAATCATTGAATTGATTCGTGAAACAGGTGGACAAGCTGGGTCTTCAAGAACACCGTGCATCTCTGTACTTGCAAACTAATCGTGTAGCTGAAGCAGAGGAGATTTATCGGAAACTTCTTGATGTTAATCCTGACAATTACTAGTAAGTTGTATTTCAACTTACGACTTAGCATGTCAGCGTGCTACAAGTGAAGGATTTATATTTATCAACTCTATATGTGGGTGTTTATCACGTCATTAAACCACACAATTGTTGCTTTGAGAATAATATGCTTGTTTAATTTGAACTCTTATCGGTTGTATTAATCACACGAAAGTTTCTCCTGGATGCAGCTACTACGAAGGCCTGCAAAAATGTCTTGGATTGGTGACAGATGGAAGTGTATACACTTCAGAGCAGGTGAAGAAGTTAGTGGAACTTTACGATGACCTTCGCATAAAGTATCCTCGCTCCGCTGCCGCTAAGGTCTGGCTTCAAATCTTATGCAATTCTAGTATTGGGGGACATTCATGCTTCAATATTTCATCTTGGCGATATGGAGATTGTTACCTAGCACCTAATGTTTGCTCATTAAATTTTTTCTTGGTATTGTATGCTTCATCAGTGTGTTTTACTTGTTACTCTATCTTCTATCTTTGGATCATCATTGATTAACAGCACAGCTTTTGCCAGACTTTCTGTACTGTAGGTACTCATGCTCAATATTGAATAACAGGCTTGGGCAGGTAACTTGGCATTTGGTTCGACTTAAATATATGAGTTGGGCTGTGTGCAGCGTATCCCCTTGGATTTTTTGGAAGGTGATGCATTTAAAGAAGCAGTTAGTTTGTATGTTCGCCCGTTTTTGAAAAAGGTTGGGTTCTTCCCTAAGATTTATCTCCTTTTGATTCTTAAGTTATCCGTACATGAAAACTTCTGCGAGTTCATGGTGATTCATGTGATTTGAATGAATGTTTTGTGTCATTTTATTTCATGCTTGCTGCTAAGTTTATGCTGATGTCTATTTCCAGGGCGTACCCTCACTTTTTACGGATCTTCGTTCCCTTTATAGTCATCCCGAAAAGGTACTACGCTCTTTCTTTCTTACTTACAAATTTGAATTAAGTCCGCCAGGATTTTCTGATTACATAACATTCTCTGCCAACACATCGGTTAAGTATACTTATGGATAGATTTATTTTTATTGTTTATAATTATTGAAAGCAATATGTCAGATTGGGACATCCTTGCACCATGGCACTGTGCTTTCTCATCCTTTTAATGTACTATAGTTCTGATCTGACTCAGGGCGCTTTACCTGTTGAAATGTGTGTTGATGTTCATTTCCCACTAATATCTTGACTTCTGTTTGCAGGTAGAAATTTTGGATGAAGTTTTTCTTGAAGTCTTGTCTTCCCTCGAGACTTCAAAAACTTTTCCTGGCAGGTAATTCGTGGATGTTTTTCTTTCTCTAAGCTCGAACTAGTGATTAGTATGACTTGCTGATGCGAGACTGGTATGATGTCATCAAACTAATTGCTTGGTTTGGATAATCCTTCGAGGATGAGGAAAGTTCAGTCTGTTAGAGGATGATAATCGGCTTGGATTTGGAAATCCTTCGCTCTTCTCTATACAATCCCTGTTGTCAGACGAGTGTGCTTGTTTTCAAATTAGTTGCAGCTCTATCAAGTATATGTATGGTATTAAATTTTGAACAAATAAGACTTTGTGACAGTTAATTAACTACTCTGTCGTTTTGCAGCTCTGACGTCGAGTTTCCTTCAACCTACTTGTGGACTCTTTATCTCCTTGCTCAGGTATGCTGTTCACAGGCTTTCAACTTTTGTTCGGATCTTTTGATTTTGATTGACAGCTTCCTCATTTTCAATGAGCGAATCTCACATCTGTTTCTGGTGGTGAAACCTGCTGCAGCACTTTGATCAAAGACGACAATATGAGAAGGCTCGTTCCCATATCAATCAAGCAATTGAGCACACACCAACAGTTATTGACTTATACCTTGTGAAGGTACTTTTATTAATGTTGGAATGACTACTTGAGGGCACTTGGTCATGCTTCTGCTCCATGGCTGGAGTACATCGAAGTGTAAATGCTGTTTACTGACATGTTACTCTCAGCAGATAATCAAAATGAAACTTTTGAAGTTATTTGGGTCTTGGTTGGTTCCTATCCCAGCAGTTTGCCAGGTTCTAGATTGTTCTACCCCTTTTTTTTTTGACATACTAGTGTTGTGCTGGAAGTCTTAAATAGTATCTGCTATATTTTACAGGGAAGAATATTGAAGCATGCTGGGGATCCAGTGGCCGCTGCAGCTTTAGCCGATGAAGCACGAACTATGGATCTTGCTGACAGATTTTTGAACAGCGAATGTGTGAAACGCATGCTTCAAGCTGACGAGGTATTTTGGTTGATTTTTATCATTTGTAGGAACAGTATACCGTACACGGCTATCAGAGTCGGTATTCATGTCGCATATTTAATTGTAGTTCGGAAATCCAATTTGGCAGATGCTTTCATAAGAATATTCCGTTGAAATTCGTGTTTTCTCCATACTTAGTTTAATTTTTGAAAAAATAATTCCCCTAAAATTCCGTCATCTTTTTTCAGAATTATTTTTTGCCGACCCTGATTGCTGGATACGGTAGTAGCTTTCTTTGCATCTTTGCATGAATTCATCTCTGCATATTCATCTTTTATTGGTAAGTAAATATTGAATACTGAACCAGTTACAACGGGGTTTACTATAGGTCGAACTTGCGGAGAAGACTGCTGTATTGTTCACCAAGGATGGTGATCAGCACAATAACTTATTTGACATGCAGTGTATGTGGTAAGTAATTGATACGTTTTGAGAATGTAGGATGAAACTTTTTCAAGCTGGTGTATATTTCAATTCGTTTGATAAAATCTTAAGAGACCATTAATCTGTGTCATGTTTTCCAGGTACGAGCTGGCATCGGGTGACAGTCATTTCCGACAAGGAAACATGGGTAAAGCTTTGAAGAAGTACTTGTCTGTGGAGAAACACTACAATGACATGGTTGAGGATCAATTTGACTTCCACACTTACTGCTTACGCAAAATGACTTTGCGAGCATACATCAGGATGCTGCGCTTCCAGGACCATCTCCATTCTCACCGTTTCTTTTTTAGGGCTGCCACTTCGGCCATCAGGTATTCTCTATGGTTGCCTAGTTGTAACATTGTGGAATCTCTTAGTTCATCTTCTTTTCTACTTCGTTGCTTTGCATGGTATGTAGGATATTAACTTTTGCGAATCTTGGTATTCCTTTTCCTTTGTGTCATTTTGTATGTACTTCGGTTGTGTACTGCCACCGATGGTTCGAGTGGCGTGATATCTTACCTGATCTCAGTGTTTTAAGATTGAGGACACTTATCTTGCCATTCAGGTGTTATATTAAACTCTACGATTCACCCCCGAAGGCAGCTGCAGAAGAGCAAGAAGCAGCTGTAGCGAGTTTGCCTGCCGCAGAACGAAAGAAGATGCGGCAGAAATTACGCAAAGCTGAAGCGAAAGCTAAGAAGGTATGTGACGAACTTTGACCATAAAGTTGGAGCTGTTAAGAATCGTTAGTTTTTTATATTTCAAAACAGCACGATTGGTTCCATTTCTGAGCATTGTGCCTTGGAACATCCGTTTCTTTTTTGCACTATGGCAGGAGGCAGAAGAAAAGGCAAAAGAAGAGGAAATTGCTGCTACTGCGGCAAGCAAAGGAGGGAAGAAGAGTACACAGACAGCTCGGCCTGTAGATACAGATCCAGATGGTGACAAGCTGATGCATGTATGTGCATTCTCTATTCTCTCCTCTTACATGAGATTTTGCAGGAAATTTAAATTTGATGCATAGCCACAACATTTGTTATCTTCTCGCTATATAATGCTGAATTATGAAGTGGTTGCTTGTAATTTTCCATAGACATGGTAATGCGGTGTCAATAAATTGCGGTCATTAAGGTCGTGTCAAATTTGCTCAATTATACAGGTTGAAGATCCTTTGAGTGAAGCACTTAAGTATTTGAGACTTTTGCAAGAGCACTCATCAGACGCTCTGGAAACCCATGTGCTTGCCTTCGAAGTTTACTTTAGGAAAGGCAAAAAACTACTCGCTCTTCAGGTACGCCAGCTATCTTCCATCTCGCAATTATTTACTCCTGAGCAGTTGCAAATCATGGCACCGACCTGAAAATTTTGTCCCATTCTGTATCTTAGCACGCAAATAATTCTCGTAATTGAACCAAGTTGGTGTGGGTTCTCAGGCTGTGAAGAAGCAGTTGGCATTGGATTCAAGCAGCCCTGATGTACACCGGTGTTTGGTGAGTTGATTTCGTCGAAGTTTTTTTCTTAATGCCCTGTAGAAACCTGATTGCACCTGCAGAAGAGAGACGACAAGCGTAGTCACTGCTGAAACCCATCTTGACTACAATGGTTGATTCTGAGATATTTTGCGAGAATTTTATTCCTGCTAGCTCTCTTGTTTTTCCTTGCTGATGGGATACTTTTGTGTTCTGAAATTCAGATACGCTTGTTTGAATCCTTGGACAAGCTACCAAGCCCAGACAATCATGCTGACAATATTATTAATGATGTGATTGTCATGGAGAGAGCATCCCTGAAGTAAGATATCAAGGACTTTTATACGTGTATTTTTTAGATTATGAGACTTTCTTATATCCCAATTGCCAGCATCTCAACACTAGTTGATTTGAAAACCGATTGATCTTAATTCAAGTTCTGGATATATCTTCCTTGAGAGTGTATTGTTTTAACTTTGAACTGAATATGTTCTTCTACAGAGAAATTGGAGAAAAATCTCTGCTGGATGCAAACAGAGAATTTCTTGAAGTTCATAGTGGTCAGTTTCATTGTCTTTACTCATTTTTAATTTGACGGCTTTTCTATGCTTGATTTAGTTTGGCACAAACTTCAAGGTCTGCTTTTGTATTTCTCGATTGTTTCACCTATAATAGTCTTATAATTAGCCTGTTTTGAAAGCCTAAACTATACTGATATGTCTTCCATTCGTGAATGGCAGATTCCCTGAAACACAGGGCTGCCGCAGCAGAGATTCATCTTCTTCTCTGTCCAGATGGGAAGTCTGATGCAATCAAGATTATTGAAGACTCAGTTGATAACGAATGGCTTCTCAAGGATTGTGTAGCTGTTCATCAACTGCTGGAGGTTTCTTTCAAAGATGCTGAAGCTGCATCAAGTAAGCCAACTGAGTCTTTGTTAAGAACTTATGATGGTCATTGTATGAGGAATACTGAGCACTCTAAAATGTTTTCTAGTGTGAAAGAGCATTTTCTATCTACATTGAAGGCTCAGATTCTATTTATTCTCATAAGTTTTATACATGCTCTGCTACCGATTCAAGTGTTAAGTTTCTGACTTCCGACCTCGGTTAGTCATAAGCTTGTCAACTCCGAATGTGCTAGTCCTTTTTCTTTTACAAGATCTCCAAGCTTTGATTTTTCAAAATGTGCGATTCGGTTTTGACTTTTCTTTCTTTGATATTGCAGAGTGGACATCTCGTTGTGCAAAGTTGTTCCCTTATTCAACGTATTTTAAGGGCGCCAAAAGCTCTGTGACATTAGGAGTGGCGAACACTAAGGATTCAAATCATGCAGACAATGGAGAGATTGAATCTTGTAATGTAGGGGAGAAAGTTGATACGCACATGGTGAATGGTGGACTTATAGACTTAGTTTGAACTAGAGCGAAGGTCTTTTAGGTTGTGTGTCAATCTTTCGCCTACTGATGTCGTCTGGCTGCTAACCCTAGTACAGTAGGGAGGAAACCAGTTAGATTCTTTTAGAAAGGTGTTCACACGAGTCACAGTTTTGGTAAGGGAGAAATGCAAGTGGATAACCTGTTCCTGGTTAAAAAGTCACTGTGAGTTAGCACCAAGTCTTCTAGTTAATGTTAAATTGTTGTTTTATGGAGTTGGAGTTGACCGGAGAAGTAGAACAAGGTGTGAGTTCAAGTATAAATTATTGTAGACATATTCTCGAAATCCGAAGAAATCATGTTTTGTTGCGTCTCGCCAGGGTGGAACGTGATGATGGATGCTGAAGGCAAGTGCATCCAACGACATTTCCCGTTAGGCATCACTGTCGATTGATGAGTTTGCCACTGAAAACTTCTCTAATGGATGCGAGAATGATTGCTTAGTATTAGAGGCTCATTGGCACTTAGTTCTTACTAGACATATGTGTGCTCTTTGACCTCTAATTGTGAAGCTTTTTAGTAGCATCCACGGAATCCTTTGAAGCTATTAATGATTTGCTACATAATTGTTGGGGAACTGACTCGTCTACTTGCGGGTAAGGAAGAGTTAGGGGCATGTTGCCCAATGGTTAAGCTTTTAACCCAAGGGCTTGTGATTAGCGCTCTGTCAACTGTGCTGTATTTGCTCCTACTTCCATTATTTGAAGTGAACTGAACACTCATGCAGTTACTTCTTGACATATACTCTGCATACTAAACGACTTCAGTAGGTTTCACAGGTCATATGAAGCTACCCTCAGGATGGAATCTGAGGTCTTGTATTTGCTGTCTCGTGCAGCAGGAGTTGCGGCAGTGATTCTCTCTTATTGTTCATAAGAAATTACGCAGGTTTATTGAATGAGGAGTTACTGTAAATCATACCTTCCTTTCGTAAAGCTGTCCGACTGATTTCTCTTCATTTCATCCTTCGAGATTTCGCAATTGACACACCGATTGGTAATGCACTTCATCATGAAGTTCAGCTTACGAAACTTAAATCCACGTGATCATTTTGGGCCAGTCAAGATGGCCTGAAATCCACCATTAAAAAATTTCATGTCGATTATTGTATCAGTGACCCTTTTTCTAAACAGTTAATTTAATTGGACAATGCAGGAATTGAAACTTTATGTGGTGTTGCTTGCTTATGAAATATATTATCCATGCAGAATTGTGCATATCTCGGAGACGCATCTACGAATTTTTCTTCATTACCGGAAGTGCATCTTGAAGATCATGTTGTTTGAACAAAACGTATTCCGAATGTGGAAAACAGTAAGGTTCTTTAGTGGTGCATTGATTCAGTGAGAGAAAATTTCCACTAATATTGGGAGTTCATGGTTAATTAGAATGTAAGGTGCTCTGCAAAGAATCATTTACATAACAGTCACTTGCAAGTGGTTTTGAGTCAAGATCAGAATATGAGAAACTAAAAGACATGAAGATTTATTGTAACAAGATGGACATTTTATTTGGCTTTGAAATACCACATTGTTTTGATAGACATATGACTTTCTTTTGTGACAAATTCCAAATAATCATTTGTATTCAATTTATCTTCTTGATTCCTCAAAGTTGACCAAAATCAATTTCTTTCTCAAAATCATATTTATTTTATATTGTTTGTCAATTTCTTCATCATGACAATATACCTAAACAAGGTAGACACTTAAGCTTAATAATTATTTTTGAGAATTCTAGAAACCTACACTAAGATTCAATTTAATATACACAATGTGCATACAACTCTTGGCCACATCTAAACTTCAAACTTTGAATCCTATATCTTCAAAGATATTTTGCCATCATTATTTTGAACCACCTAGGGACCATATAGTAGTCACTTAGGCTCTAGAAGGTTAAATGTGCAATGAGGTTATATTCTCATCACTATTTTATTACTAAAATCCTATATCATCTAAAAGACCAAGTAGTTGATGAATGATAATTTGAAATTTTAATTCTGTTCCTATGAAGTTCATGTGGAATGGATCTTTCTAAAATTTTGACACAAGGTTTGGATATGTACCTCCCTATTGAGATTATATTTTTTTTCCAATTGGATGTCTAAATCAAAATTTAGTTGCAAGTTTTTTAAGCATAGCGGGCAACTTCAATAAGCATGTGCAAATACTACATTCAAATTTGGTAGGTATGTAACTAACATAGTATAGGATGCAACTACCACAAAAATATTCATGTCGAGTGCCAAAACTTCACTCTGAGATCAGAATAAAACCCTAAATGCCCTTGAAACCTTTTGGAGTTGAAAATTTTTTTTTTTAAATTATTTTTGTTAACACAAATTAGATAGGATTTTCTTTCTTTTAATATTTAAAATTAAGATTGCTATGATTAAATAAAAATTAATATAAGGAAAATAGGGCAAGGTGTTTAGCTTATTTGCTTGGTGTTTGAAAATTTACTATTTCAAGAAAGTGTTGATATTCTCATTACTAAATCTTGTATGTTTTTTGCAAGTTAATTGAGACTATAATTTTGAAGGATTATACAATTCTTCAAATGCTTGAAATAAAAATCATATTTTTGATGAATGTTGAAGTTAAAACTTCAAAATTCAATTGACCAAAATCTATAAATAGATTTGAAACTTTGATTGTAAGATAATTTCTACTCTTGATGCTTAATATTATCTACTTTGATACAAAACTCAAAAAAGTTATGAGACTTATATTTTACAATGCATTTGTATTTTGCCTATAATCTGTGGGCCTTTAGAGTTTAAAGTCTATCAACCTTGTAGAGTATGTTTATAAATTTTTTTTCTCACCTCAAATATTATAATCTTTCAATCCTCACTACCAAAGTTTCTGAACTTTTTCCAATCAATCATGTAGTAGTCACTACTATAAGTTTATACAATTGAATTTTCAAAGAAAGATTATATTTTTTAAATTTTTTCTCGTGGCCCTAAAACCTATAAGCTTTTGATAATTCATGCCCTAAATGTACTCCAATTCTCCACAGGTTAAAGTACATTTACATTATTGTAGTGATTTTTTCACAATCAACTTTTAAAACCCATGGTTTCAATGGATTTTTTACTATGGATTGTACTAGTGCTATGGTAATAAATGACCTATTATTCAATTGAGCTAATGAAAAAATGACTATTATGTTGTTTTCTTAATCTTGAAATTATACAAACATCACCACCCTTCTTCATATTGACACTCAAATTTTACATCCATATAGGAAAAACCTCTAATTTAAAGTTTTCCACCTTACATGCTCTTTAAGTACTTAATTGACCAATCATGAATAGAAATTAGGATAAAGTTGACTACAATTATATTTGAAAGCTTAGCACAATAGTATAGAGGATTTGGAAGTTATTGAGAATGCTTTGGAGGCATGTATCATTCATAGTCACCATGTGTTAAGCCTTCCCAATGTAAAGGTGCCAATGCTTCTAAAGCGTCCTCTCCATTACATGAAGATTGTTTGATATATAACCAAAGTAGATGAAAAATATTCTTCGCCCCTCCATATATTCCACAAACGGGGGGATTCTTGCAAAACCTTTAAACTTGCAGAGATGACACTTGTGCATGTCTTAGGCAATGTGGAGGACGAGCATCCCTTCTTAGCTCTAAACTATCTCAAATCCAAATTTAGGAACAACCTTGAAGATCCCTTACAATTTGTTGGGGAAATGTTCGCACAACGCATCATTACACTTGAAAACTTCCCATATGACACCTCCTTCACAAATCAATTGAATGGAGGAGAATGATCTCAATATGGCTTCAATTTATAATGTAATGTGTTATGTACAATGTGTATGGTAGCTTTGATGTAGATAAATTTTCACTTAGAGAGCATTACTAACTTGACTGGCTTTGTGGCTTCAATGGTGGGAGTAGCACTATATGTCCTTTTTGTTTCTTCTATTTTTGTTTTTTTATGAGCTTGGAAGTTGCCACAATCAAAGTCACTTTCAATGAAGCAAGTTGTAGAAGTAATAGATTTTCTTGTGGGCTGATGTTTTAATTCTACATTGATGTACATATTTTTCTCATTCATTTGTCAATGCACAACTATGACTTGTTTTTGTCACTACAATTTGGTTAATAGAAGTGTTGAACTATTTTTCCATTTAAACACTAAAATTGAAATTTAGAGGGCCACATTAATTTCCATCTTTTCCCTAACTATAGCCATAATCATTGTTAGGTTTCCATAACTATCACCAAAGCTTAGCCTTGGAAAAAAATAAAAAAGTCAAAGCGACTCCTCTAAAACTACTTGGTTGCCATCCTTATCCTATTCAACAAAATATTTTTTCACCATTTTCACTTTATATATATATACAATGGTTGAAGTAGCACTTTTTTGAATGTGAAAAAAAACATTAATATATTCTATGTGACCTCTATTTTGTCATGTCAAGGATAGACTCACAAAATTTAAGTTTAGTAAGTATTATTCTACATTTTCACTTAAGATTGGTCAATTTACTACTTTAAAGAACATATTTGATTGGTGAGAGCATCACCACTTGTCTACAACATGACCAACAAGACCAATAAAAAAAGTTAGGGGGACAACAATGATTGAGACTGGCATTTTCCCATTTTAGCAAGTTTTTCAGAGTATTGAACCTACTTGCAATCGAACATGCCCTTGTGCTACTCAGAAACGTCCTTCAATAAAGTCAAGTTATTCCTTAAAAGGACATTTTGTGCCCCTCGAGCCTTCTATCTAGATACTAACAAGAATTGTAGGAGTTGCTATGAATGTTTCTTTTCAAAAGTTGTCGAGGTTTTCTCCTCATCCCTATAGGCATCAAGGGTCATTGCAAGAAACACATGCTGTTTTCCGTAGCATTTTGAAAAAACGGTTTGTATTCAATGCTATAACTTTTGATTATAAGCCCAATGCCCAAACCA
Source organism: Straminergon stramineum (assembly GCA_963920665.1). Lineage (NCBI taxonomy): Eukaryota > Viridiplantae > Streptophyta > Bryopsida > Hypnales > Calliergonaceae > Straminergon > Straminergon stramineum. The sequence goes on from OY987263.1 coordinate 16,879,587, forward strand.
AATTTTTTTGTCATAGAATTCTTGATTTCAATTGTACCCCTTATTTTTAAAATCTTTTTTAAAATTATTTTTTATTTAAATGTCAATTTCATTAATATGTCACACTTACAGGTTTAGGGTTTTTTTATATTAAATACCGGTTCAAATTAATGATTTTTTGCTGAAATTTCTGTGGTACATTTCTATAGTAGGTAGACATGTCCCTAAGAAAGGGCATGAAAAAAACATTATTTTATATCCTCCACGTTTGCACAAAGAAGCCTCCCTTATGAGTGCACTTATAAACATTAGAAATCTTTTTTACCTCATTTTTTTAACCAAATCTCATCACCACAAAGTCTTTTCCAATGTCCAATTTTTAGTGTTTTTGAAAACTTATTTTCCTATTTTCTACAAATTAAAATGTCCCAATTGAATTTTCTTCACCAGAATTCTATGTCCAAAAAGTTGTCCTAGTAAATACAATTGGGACATTTTAATTTGTAGAAAATAGGAAAATAAGTTTTCAAAAAAACTAAAAATTGGACATAGGAAAAGACTTCATAGTGATGAGATTTGATTTTAAAAGTGAGGTCAAAACCATTTCTAATGTTTATAAGTGCACTCACAAGAGAGGCCTCTTTGCGCAAACGTGGAGGACATAAAATAATGTTTTTTTATGCCCTTTTGTAGGGACATGTCTACCTACTATAGAAATGTATCACAAAAATTTTAGCAAAAAATCATTAATTTGAACCGGTATTTAGTATAAGAACCCCTAAACCTAAAGTGTGACATATTAATGAAATTGACATTTAAATAAAAAATAATTTTTAATTATATATATATATATATATATATATATATATATAATGACAATCAAGTTAAATCCAGGTTGTTCTGTCGAACGTATTTTGGGGTTTGGGTGTCGAGTTGTTCGTCTAATGTCATGTGTCGTATAAGACGAGTGTCAGATATACTAAACAATTTTGTCGCATAAGGCCTTATCCTAACAACATAGATAATTTGAAATCTCACTTTATTTATGATCCATAATTTAGAATGTAATATATGATTATTAAATTGAGATACTTCAATAAAATGAAACTCAAATATGTCGAGATTGGAAATAGAAAGTGCTTTATTTGAAAGTCAACCTTAAAGTTGACTTTCTTAGACAAACAAGGGGGTCTACTAGATGTGTTGGACGTCGTGTTCGTCGTGTTGTCGAGTTGTTCGAGCGAACAACCATGAGTTAAATAGAAATATATTTTTCATTTTTGACATTGGGTTTTAAATTCATAAGTTATAGTGGATGACAAGGGAGTCACTCTAATTGTGACGAGAAAACAAGCAGGTGTTTCTTGCAATGACCCTCAAATGCAATTATTGTTTTGAGAAGTTCTAATTGCCAGAGGGGATAGTGCTCTTGATTGTAGCTTGGGGAGTTGCTTGTCGAGGGAACCTTAGTGAGGGCCTTTGAGTTCAGAGCAACACCATTCATAAAAAAAATTCTCACTTGCGTACAAATCTGGTACAATTGCTTGCTTGGTTTCAAATTGGTTTCAAATCACTATGTGCTAGATTTCTTGGGTTGCCCTTTGAGGAACAAAAATGTCCTTTAACCCCCATGCATGAAAGCGGATGTTTTTTTGACTTTGAGAAAATAGGATTTGTCGAATACCAAGTTCATCAAATATTAAAATCTTTAAAAATTCAAAATCTGTATGGTGGATTCTCTCATAAATTGCAGATTCGTACTCATCAGTAAGTTGGCTTCAAATTTCAATGGTGAAAACTTCAGTAACCAAGTAGTTCTCAAATTATCATGGATTCTCTAGATCCAACAAAAAAAAACTCCTCACTCATGTAGTTCTCTCTATGAATTATGACTCTTCCTTGTGCTCATTTGACTGAAGAACTTTGATGAGGCTCTAAGAGTGGTAAACAAGAAGTTGATGGGCTTTTTCAAATGTAGCCTAGATGTGAAATGCTGGAAGACACTTGAACCTGCCTTCCATTTCAATTTCAGATCAAATGAATGAATCGGTAATTAAAGTGCAGTTGATGGATTGAGATTGAATTGAATATTAATTGTTTGATGGTTTCACTTATGTTATCGGTACTCTACAGCAGTGTTTTTTTAAGGGCGAAATTTCGTCAAATCTGTCAAAATCTGACCGCTGTGAATCTGTCCTTCCAAAATCTGGCTTGTGCAGTGAAGCCAACACAGGGGACACTAGTCCAAAAAAAACACTACTCTACAGATGTTCATCTGCTTGTGGAGACCAAATTGGATTGTTTAACACTTAACCCAGAAAGGACACCAGAGACGTTTAGTGTCCAATGAATGACAAGGCATTCCCCTGTGTAGGACAGAAATTCAACTATTCATCCTTGGAATTAGTGGTGGGAAGTAGAGATTTTCTACAGTACTTTGACTTCAAATGAGCTCTTTGGGTACAAGCACGCTATAATGAGCACCAGGATACATTAGTCCATCTCCTTAAGTGGTGCTTAGTTGCTTATTTGATAGTGCTTAGGATTTTGAAAATCTTACATAACTTAAACCATGTATATCATAGAAGAGTTGAAAAACAAAATTTGAACTATATCCTATTTTGTTTTAAAGGCAAGGACAATGACAACCTGTAAATCTAATCCATAATGATACAAAACCCATTTAATTTTAAAGCACATAACGGCCAATAAAGATTGGTTACACATTGTATTTTGTCCTTATTCCATTTATAAACATTCTAGAATACTATCATATTTATAAACAATCTCTCTCTCTCTCTCTCTCTCTCTCTCTCTCTCTCTCTCTCTCTCTCTCTCTCTCTCTCTCTCTCTCTCTCTCTCTCTCTCTCTCTCTCTCTCTCTCTCTCTCTCTCTCTCTCTCTCTCTCTCTCTCTCTATATATATATATATTGCTTGAATATAGTGTTGCAATTTTTTTAGAACTTACAATTTTGATACTTCAAATTTCAAATTTCAATCAAAAAAAGCATTGGTTACGTCCAAGTTGGCTCCTATTAGCATGTTTGCACCCCTTTTGATTTTTTTAATACCAATTATTCCCACGATTTTAGAAATGATGATTTTCACATGGACCCCCAAGTCCTTCTAGGGTTAAATGTTGAAGTGGACGTTTTGTGTCCGATGGATGACTTCATTGTTGATTGCAAAAGAACAAAATGTACCTATTGGTTCAATAATCGAAGCAATTTTGTTGACTACCTTGGTCATGGGGGCTTCGTCCTTTAAGTGTTAAAAGGTTAACTAAGTTAAGTTAACCCCTAAAGGACCAAACAGGATTTTTTGGCAACATAGCGATTTCGGGTAGCTCACTACAGATGGAATTTTTATTTATTTTTCTTTGAAATTTTCACACAACATGTGCCCAAGGAGTAGCTTTAAGACCCAAGAATTTTCATAACTTTTGAATACATGGTTAAAAAGTTATTGTATGATACGTTGTTTTCATTGCTCGATGGGCAACCTAGGTAGCAAAAAAAACTTCTTTAAAAATCACTTTTTTTAAAATAAAAATTTGAAATTTATTTTCCTGATTTTTATATACATGAAAAGCTTTTAATCATTCCATTTTGATTTATGAGATGAAAGTTATAAAGAGTTTTAGTTGTGGGCAGTTTGCAGGTAGTAATGGAATCTCTATTCTAAAATAAGCTTTGAATTCCTTTATTTAACTCAATTTTGAATGTTTTTGAAAAAAAATAAAAACTTGAGGTGTAGATTGTTTATTACAATAATTTAACTATTGGGATTGGCATTTTCAATTCCATAAATAAATTATTTACAATTTAGTATTTTGAATCATTCTCTACTTCTTTCAACTTACTATTTTTTTCCTATATGTTGTACAATTCCAAATGATCTAAACTTTTTCAAGCATGTAGCCAACATGACTTGAAGAATGAATCCAAAGAGTTACAACCATTTTGGACATTTTTTCATAATGATCTGACCTTGTGGAGTGCATCAGCCCAGATTTTTGCAAGGCCCAAAAATGACTTTGAGTCACTTCAAATGCTAATATCTTGCAATCCAAACGGTGGAAATTTCTGAAATTTTTTCCACATCTTTCAAACCAGCTTACTACAAGATCCTACGGTTACATTTTCCCCAAAATGTATTTTTTCTAAAATTTTGTACTTGTACTAGAGATGACAATTTTGGAGCTTTTTTGGTGAAAACATAGTCAAATACCTTTAGGGGTTAAATCCTCTCAAAAGAGACATGCTTATAAATAGATGGAGTTCATAGAACAATACTCTACAATAACATGCTTACAAATCGACCATCTAAAGAGAAACATAGAGCTGCTAACGACACCGCTTGTCAAACATTTTTTTTGGTAGACAAAGAAAAGAAAAACAATTGAATGACAGTTTTTTCCATAATTTTTTGACTCTCATTGAATTAAATATGATATTTTGAAGGGGATGGACCATAGGTCACTATACATGCACGTAGACTTTAGTAGTAATCAAATCAAATGAGCCTTTAAATACACCAAGATAGTCCATAGAGTAATTAAGAAGATGATTAAAGTGCCAAAACAATGTTCTAAAATGGAGCAGTATCCAAAGCAGTGATAGGTATCTAATTACTAAGAGTATATCCTTGTTGGCACTCCAATCAAACACCAAATCTTCATATTGTTGATAATTTTCATCTAGCCAATTTAACCCATAAACAATGCGGTGGATGTTTTTTGTCAGATGAATGACAAGGAATTCTCCTATGTAGTACAAAAGTGCAAATATTCATCCTTGGAATTAGGGGTGGAAAGGGGAGACCTTCTACGGTAGTTTGACCTCCAATGAGTATTTTTTTATTTTAACCCCTAAAGGACCAAGGCCATTTTTCTGCCAAAACCACTCAAAACTGCCATTTTTACTGCATTCACCCAAAAAAACCAAAAAAAATACTTTTAAGAAAATTTAACCATAGGATCTTGTACTTTACTTATCTCAGACCATGTGGTAAAAATTTCATGAATTTTGTACCGCAAAGATTGAGAGATATGAGCATTCAAAGTTGGAAAAAGAAGTTTTTTTGAACACCAGCTTGTAATTTCAGATGACTTTGACCACCTTTTGTTGAAATTTTTTGCACTACGTACTTTGAATTTTTTTTTTAAATTGTTGAAGAATTGAGTTGATATTTTAGGAAAAAAATTTCAAAATAAATACTCTTGATTTTCATTCTCTAAAATATTGTTAAGTAGAAGTAGGTCCAAGATTACATAAAAAAACTAAATCATTAATAGCTCTAAGATGGGATTGAAACACAATCATCCCAACATTGAGATATTTCTAGCAAACAAACTTAACCTTGTCAAACAATTTTTTTTGAAAAATTGTGAAAATTGCATTCAGAAATGAATCCTATAAGTTATTTTTTTAAGAAGATGCTCATATTGCCCGAAAAATAAGATTGTTCATAATAGTTTCACATCACTTATCCAAATGGAATGAATCAAAGCTTCAAATGTAGATAAAAATATAATCTATGAGAACAAAAGATCCAAAAAAAATTCTAAGTTTTTGTGGATTTATTTTTCTACCCGGTGATGTGTAAATTATGTTAGAAAGGGCATAACTTTTTCTCCTAGGCACCGATTGAAATAAAAATTATATTCTTACGAAGCTAATTAGTTTTTCTATCTTGTAGGAAAGTTTCAAAAAAATTCACTAAAAATTGAGGTCATAGGAACTTGCCCGAAATCCATTTTGTCCCACTAGGGGACAATGGTCCTTTAGGGGTTAAAGTAGATGATGTCACATTGTTCCAAATGGGATGATTTGTATGGTCACAAGTCAATCCTTTAAGGATTAAACAACTATTCATGAGTGAGAAACTACACAATTTGTGATTCCCTATATTGAGTGCTCAATGTCTTCAAATGGTGCCCTTGGATTTACATTAACCCTCATCGCCGAAGGGGGCAAAAAGCGTCCTCATGTCAAATTCAAAGTGCTGTAACTTTTGCACCTAATATGTGAATTCAATAAAACTTGTGGGAATTTTTTTTCTCTCTTCTAGTTTTTGTGGTAAAATTTTCAGATCAATCCAAGACATACTGAATTTTTGGAAGCCAATTGAAGTTCACAAGTTAAATTTGGGTTCACCAAATTGCATTTGATGGCTGCAACTTGGGGTTTTTTTTAATTACTTTCATCCAAAGTTTTTTTTCAATAAAATTTATTATGTTATGTTCCCCTTGAAGTCTAGTTATTGTGGTAGGATTTCTATATCAATCTAGGTTGTTTAGAATGTCTGGGAGCAATTCGAAGTTCAAAATCCCAACATTTTTGGATTACAATGAACTTCGGCAGCTTGTTTCTTCTTCATATAATGTTCATTTCTAATAATATTTTTTGGGAAAGTTGTGCATACTAGTCTAGTTTGTGTGTTTAAAATTTCATATCAACCCCAAAAGTTATGAGTGACTGAGAAGCATTTTAGTAGAAGGAAGTTCAGTTTTTGATATGTTTTATGCAACTTGCTATTTTTTGACATCTCAAAGCCATTTTGCAAACACAATGAGTCAATTGAATGATAATATTTTTCATCAATGTGTTTGTATGCTGATTTTGAATCACTTCGTAGTTTAAAGTTTCTTCATTTTAGTAAAATTAGAGACCAACTTTCTCTTCCAAATGTGTTTTTAGGGAAATTTCAACATCCTTTTTCAACACTAAAACATTATAAACTTGCAATCTATGCAGTCAAATGATACCAAATTTGATGCACGTCATCTACAACAAATGCACTACAAGATTGTACGGTTGAGACCTCTATAACTCAGTGCAAATAATATCTACAACACTTTAAAAGGACTGTTGTTTTTTAACCCCTTCAAGCCTCAAGCAATGAGGGCTTAAGGTAGGAACATCCATAACCGTCATTTTAAGCAATTCAGCATAGTTGGGGTCAAATTTTTCTTCATAAAATATTTTTTCAATATTAGCAATTGAAAATCATTAATTTTCAAAAAAAAAAATAGAATGTTTGGATAAGGCATCTAATTTCTATGAATTTCCAAAGTAGAACTCCCTAGGGCACCCATAGCCACACTCTACTAAATCTGCCTTGATTCTAGCACCAAAATCTGAAAAAATCAGAGCCCACCAACCACAATTAAGTATGGAGATGGTTTCAAGGTATTTTGAAGACGGTTGCAAGGTATATTAGGGAACACTTTGAGGGAATTCTACTATCAACTGTGGGTACACTCATGGTTATGGGTGTTCCTACCTTAAGTCACCTCACAATAACTTACCCATTTACAAGTACACTTCTGCATTGTTTCACTGCATCTCTAGGGGCCATTGCCTCCTCAATTTAAGAGTATGTTACCTGAATTAAGGTACTCTTGAAAAGGATAAAATTAAGAATTGACAAACAAAGTGTGTAAGGAAAAATCATTCACACCAAACCGAAATTTACCTTACCTCCAACGAACTAGGCCACTCGGATATGCTTACCAATGTCAAATAATTTATAATAGCCATTGTGAGTTGTGTTGGGAATTTTTTTCTTTGCCACATTTTTTTCAAGTTATAAGCATAACATTGATTGCCAATGACGGAGGGGTTACTTTTGCATCCATGGAAAAGGGACTCCCATAGTGCACAAAATTGTTTTACATAGCTCCTCAGTTACCCCCATCCTTGAATTAATTGATAAGTTCCTCTCAAGCATTTAGTAAGGCATAATACCTTTGCAATATGGAAAGGACTATTGCCTAGTTACACTATCATGCTATGAAGTGGACATCCCCAAAATTGATGATGTAAAAGTCCACTTATCCGGATATGTTTGAAGATCGATTAAGGTAGCAACACCAAAATATGTCTGATTAAGGTTTTGAACATAGTTTCTGTTACTGAGCTATAAAAATTATTGGGTCTTGTTAATAGTAAGAAGGAAATTCTAGATACTCTTAGAATGCATTTTTGGGATTCCATATGGATAATCTATGGATTTTCGAAGTAAAAGTTTGGAGCATAGGTGTAACTAAAATTGATCTTAGGCTCTCATATATGTATACTATACATTTTAGGCAAGAATCTAGATGGGACATTTTCACAAATAGATCACAATTAGGTGCTTGTACCTTATGAGGATCCCATCTAAAAACCCATAGCATTTAAAAATCTATATGAATACTTAAGTGGGTGTCTAGGTTGAGAATGTAAAGTGGAAGATAAAATTCCAATTGTCAGACATGGCATGTGAAGAGTGACACTAAAAAAAGAATTTTGACTCTTCTTTGTTGAGTGAAAAAAAAAGAATGGAACATGAAAGCCACAAGGAGAGCACAACAATAAGAAACTCTAAATTCTTGAAGATTCTCAAAATGTAACACCTATCTTTGCATTTTGAGAAAAAAACAAAAGTTCACAATTTGTGATGACTTGGATGGCTAACCTCAAATGTAGGTTAAGAACACAAGACAAAAAATTGCTCCAAGTTTATCCCCCTATTGTTATTAAATAAGTTGTTGTAGAATATTCTTTTCCATTACAATTTGGTTTTAGGGGGGTGTAGAATGCCAATTAGGATTTAAATTTGTAAATTTTGGGGTTTTTTTTATGTGTCTTTTATTGTTTTTGACCTGTTGTTTCTGATTTGTTTGTCTTAATTTTGTGTTTTAATGGGTTAATTGAATTCTATTTGGTGTGTTTTTAAATGTTGAATGAATGTTGAGTATGTATGTGCTGATTTGGATGGGTAGTTTCCTAATTGGAATGGTGCGGCTATCCAGCCAAGTTCCAAGTTTCCTAATCTGTATGCCGAATTGGGTGGTAGTTCTATCCAAGTTGGATTGTATGAGGGGTGAGTATTTAGTCCAGTTGGCTATTTTGAAAGTGAATTCCAACTTGGGATTTGGTTTGTGTGTGGCAGTTGTCTTTGCAGTTCCAATTAGGTAGTTAGACGGTAGTTCCATTGTCTCTTCCCAAATTGGTAACCGCCAAGTTTGGAATTCCTACTTGGTCTGATTTTGATGTCATTTTTCAGGACCCACTGATGAGAGTTCCAGTTGGAGTCCCAGCCAAGTAGTGCTGTGTATTTCTTTGTTTTGGAAGTGTTTCCAAGTTGGTTGTGTGCGTTATTTGATTGGATGTGTGATGTTTGAGTGTTTTGGAACTATGTGTTTATGTCTTAGTTGGATGTTTGCAATTGGAAGAAGTTTGTAATGAAGTGTGCTGAGAAGAATGAGAAAGTGAGTGGAAAATAAAGAGAAAAATATTGATTGTAATGGTGATTTTATCACCAATTTAGAAATAAAAATAAAAGAGTATTTAAGCTGAATTGGTGTGTTGGATGGAATGTGACTTGTGCTAATTTAAGTCAACATCCAAATTGGGTTGGCAGTGTCATTGTACTTATGTTTTTGGGTATGGAATTCCAAGTTGGGTTATTGAATAAGTCAAGATATTTGATTTTAGATATAGAACCTATTAGCATAGAGTTATCCTACTTGACAATCTCCCTTGGAACGAACTTATTATACTAATAGGATAGTTTCCAATTCGGTCATTATCCTTCTTCAACAGGGGGTTGTATGTTTATTGTGTTTGATTGATCATGGTGATGGCATCCTCATTTCAAGATTAATGCATGCACTTCTTTGGCTGTTTCAAGTCAAAAACTAACCCAAACCACCCTTTCAGTTTAAACCAATACTAAATTCCTTTGTCTTCATTACTTCTTTTGTAGATTACTATTTGGAGTCTATAAGTTAGTTCCTCGATGTGTATCCTCTAAATCTTTCAAAGGAAAAAACTTATATTACTTATCAATTGTAAGATAATAACACTTGAGTTTCAAATATAAATATTTTTCAATACATTGTGGAGGTGAAGTTTCCTCTTTCTGAACTTTTATAAAAAGAATAACTACTCTTGAAGCTTTAGGGGAAGAGATCATATTGAAGATATAAGTTGAAAATAAATGATGAAAAATTTAACAATAAATTCTTCCATGAAGCTAGGAAGAAAGCCTTGGAGAAAAGGAGAGCAAGCATACACATTTCTTTGATAGAAAAATTTGACATTCTTTCAAAAAAATTCAAATCTTGAGCAAATACCAAAAATAAAGAATTTTTCATTTTTAATACACCATTAGAAAAAATGGGGGTTGAAGAAGGCCTCAAAATCTAGACCAATCATGCAAATAAATAAAAAATTGAAAAGAAAATTGAAAAGAAAATATGAATTAAAAAATCACAATCTAGCATAGCACCTTAGTCTATGCCATGTCATACTAAATTTTTTTATTAACCCCTAAAGGACCGACCTTGTAGTTTTGGCAACATAATTTTTTGGGGCAGGTACTTGTGAGTGGAGATTTGACTCATTTAGGCTGAAATTTTTTGACAAGGTGTGGATGAGGAATATCTTTGATGCATGCTAAATTTTATTTCATTTGAGTACACAAGTAAAAAGTTATGATGCAAAAAGTTGTTTGTTTCTCAACTCGGGCAGCTTGGGCAGATCTGAAAAAATCACTTTTTTCAAAAATAAAAATTTGAAATTGTTTTTCTATATTTACATATATGGGGAAAGCTTTGAATTAGTCCATTTTAATCAATGTGATGAAAGTTATGAGGAAGTTCAGTTTGTGGGCAGTTAAGGAATTTGTACTCTAAAATAAACTTTGAAGTCCTTTATTTAACTCAATTTTTCATATTTTTTGGGAAAAAAAAATTATAGGAAGTAGATTGTTTACTACAACATTACAACCATTGGGATTGGCATTTTTCAATTCCATAATTAAATTTTTGACAATTTAGTATTTTGAATTATTCTCTACTTCTTTCTACATTCTATTCTTTTCCTATATGTTGTAGAATTCCAAATGATTCGAAAATCTTCAAGAACATAGCCAACTTGCCTTGAAAAATGAATCCAAAGATGCACCACCATTTTGGAAATTTTTTCATACAAATGTGACCTTTTGAAGTGCTGCTGCCCGGTTTTTTGCAGGGCAAAAAACCTGATTTTTGTCACTTCAATTGTTAATATCTTCCAATCCACACGGTGGAAATTTTTGAAATTTTTTCCACATACTTTCAAAACAACTTAATACAAGATCCTACGGTTACATGTGTTCAAAAATGTTTTTTTTTCTTAAATTTGGTACTTGTGCTAAAAAGGGCAGTTTTGGAACGTTTTTGGTGAAAACATAGTCAAGGAACTTTAGGGGTTAATTTAATAAACTTTTTAAAATATTTGTATTTGCAATTTTTTTCACTATTGGTCCAAAGTCTTGTGGTCCTATAGTGAAGCCCCATTCTTTTTCAATACATAAGTGCATATAATCGTAGACCTACTATCGTGGTTACTAACTAAAATATTTGTGTAGGCCTACTTTTCATCAAATTGACCTACTTCCATCATTGGAATGACGAATTTCTATATCACGAGTCTATTGTTAATGAGAAAAGATTGTAGCCAACATTTAAATTTTTTCTATCAACACCGGTTTCTATAGCAAAAAAAATTAAATTCCAAATGTACTTGCCTACCTAAGCAAAGTTGATCCAATAAAATTCCAATGTGGAGGATGATTACTTCTTTATATTTTTCTTCTTCTTTGAACCAAACATAAGATCTAAAAGTAATGCACTTTCATATCTTCCAATAAGGGATAAGGGTGTAGGTCACCTCACCTCCTATTTTTGACTACATCATTATTATTCATCCAATGAGACTAAAAGGTTTGCTACTTCTATTGCAGTGATATACTTGCTAGTATTCACAATCTTATCTATATGTATGTGCGCACTTTTTGATTACTTGACAATATGTAGTCCTAAACCCTAAAAAGGTTTTTATAAAAAAAACATTCCTTAACCAATGGTACTAGGCCCTAAACCCACTTTGTTTCCAAATAAATAATGGGGCCTCATGTGCTCACTTTAAGGCAACTTTGATCAATTTTCCATGGTCTCAAAAGCATAATATTGCTTATCTTAACAAGAAGCACTCGATTTCTAATCTAATTAGTGAGAATGTAATGGTAAACTTTCAACATTCAATGCTTTTGTTATTTTCTAAAATTGCTGAACATTGGGTTTACAAAATAGCACTCCATGTTATTTATACGATGAGATGCCATGATTGATTGTGAAATACAAGCTCATAATTTTAATTTCATCAATCAAATAAAATGATTAAAAGATTTCTACCAAAAATCCTTTTGAAAATTTACAATACTTACTGAAATTGTAAATACTAAAGTTTTATATAAAGAAGTTGTTGATGAGGAGCTACAATGACCCAATAGAAAAATAAATTAAACCTCAATCCAAAAATCAATAGTGAGTTGGTCCCTAAAAGCCAAAATTCACTTCAGTCTACATAACTTCTTTAGGGTTAATTATTGTAAATTTCATGTATTTTGACTTGTAAAACATAGAAAATTCTCATTTGGGGATTACAGTTAAGTTACAATAATATCAATTTTATGTTATATAATCAACATTTTTAACTTTTCATTTTTTTAATTATTTAGATTAAAATTTTAAATGGATACTCTATCACTTCATAGGGAGGTCAACAATATTTTGAATTACATAAATAATCAACTTAATTCAAATGGTACTTTTAATTAGTTTTTTTAGTAGATCAAATTCAGTATTAAAAAACATAGACTTCAAATGAGGAATATATATGATTTTATTTTTCATTTAATAATTAAATAATAGTATTAAATTATCTTTCACATATGACTGTAAAAAAATTGAAAGTAATCTATTACAATAGAGAGACAAAATTTTATACAAACCTCAAGATGGTGATGGTCACTCCCTTGGCTCTCTATTTTTTCTATTTCCTTCCATCTCCAAGTACTTGAAATGAGTGTTCATTTGGAGTGTTGTGATTTTGGTTATTTGAAAAACTTGAAGAGATAAGTTCTTTAATGACATTTAGTTGAAGAAATAATTGGTCTTTTAAAAGATTTGGATTAGGCATTTGCAATATATTCATATTGCATTGAACATGATTCACATTAGGAATGGCAATAATCCCCAATGTAGTGAAGAGATGTTGTAGCATTCTACTAGTAGTAAGAGTAGATTGCGGATTAGGGAAATTTCACTACTTTGACACTTCACATGAAATATCTATATTAATATCATGATATCAAGATCTATATCAATCCTAGTTTTATATTGCAATTGAGTAACTCTACCATTAGGGGAAATTTGAGGCCTCTACATGCTTGTGAGTTCCTAGGTTGCGGGGAACGCAAGAACTACGTCACTGCTATAGTCTAATGTGGCCAAGACTATGCCATGTCAAAAAATAAATTAAAGTTATTTATTTATTTTTTCAACTTATTTTGGCATTTCAGAACTGATCATTTTTTAATGTCTTTTGAAATTTATTTAGTGATAGCAGTCGGCTGTTTCCAAATAGCATAGAGAATAGGCAGGGGAACAACCCGAAAACACGCATATAAAGGCTTCAAATTTCCCCTAATGCAATTTCACTTTCTCTTTTACAAATTGTTCATAAGATTTAGCAATGAAGGAATTATCTTTCGCTTTTGAACATTTGGAGATTTATGATTGGTTGGTTGGCAAAATAGCGTAATGCATCAATGTGGCAAACAATTAAACTATTCTATAAAAAAAATTCCCTTGGATCACTAGCCATGCACACAACAATAATGTGGAGGACCTTGACAATACAATTGAGAGAAGGTCAAAATTTTCTTAGCCCAAGCCATTGTCCTGCCATGTATCTCACGAATTCACCCTATAAGGACGTTGTGGCCCAGAGTGGTCCAATGGATGACAAAGAATGCTTCTAAGTAAGAAAGAGGTGACACATATGTTAATCTTTGGAATTTTGTGTGAAAAGGGGAGGGCTTGCAAAGTAGTTTGATCTCCAATGAGTTTTTTTAAGTAGATGGTTTGTGCTAGCTATATCAAAATGATGATTTCCACTATGACCAACCCATCTTTATAGAGTTAGAGCGTCCTCATTCCTAGACCAACAAAAGAGCACTTCAACGACTCATCATAGGCATGTTCATGTGGACGCATTTATGACGAAGTAGATCCCAATTGTTGCGACCGAACCCTCTTCACATTACTAGGAACTCTAAATACTATTCATGTTGCTAGTGTTAAAGATGAAGATGGACAATTGGTTAGAAGAGCTACATGTAAGGTAGTTGACATTATGATTCCCTTTGACTGCTTGCCACGCTCTACATAGATGAAAAAAATACCATTCGAGAGCCAAATTCTTAGGTGCCCTTGAAAGTAATGAACTTGATAGAGGTTACATTGAAAGTGAGAGCCTGATAGAGGTCTGCATCTGTCCTTACTGTTACTGCGTTTAGATATAGTTTCCATTGAGGATGCTCTTAAGCTAAGCGGTAGACCATGTATACCAGTTTGGAATCCTGTATAGTACAAAGCCTGGTACAAAACCCTGGTAATTAGTTTCTAAGTTTGTTTGCAAGATGGATCAAAGACAAGCGAAGAAACTTCAAGGGCTGATGTTAAGCCGCCTTGGACAAGTCATCCGCCGTTTTGCAAGACGGGTGGGGATGCTCTAATAAGCTTAAGTTACGTCCCTCCAGCATCCCTGAAACTGCAAGTTCGGTCCGGTCAGTTGCTTCCGTTTATTTCCGCTGTCCTCGTCACTTATCTTGCAGTTGTCTTTCCATTTATAACTTCTGGAAGCGTAGCTTAACTCATGATGAACACCGCGTGGAATTTCAAAGTGACAACAATCACCAGCAGTCCAGCACGGCTGCGTTTACTTGCTCACAAAACACCAAGTGGAGCACCAGCCTGCGGTTCCGCCCTTTCTATCTATAAGCTTACTACATTGAATAGGGGTATTAAGGGGACCAAAAAATTAAAGGGACTTACTGTGGAAAACTGTAGATGTTTGAAGCATGATGTACATCCCCTGGACACTTCAATAACTACTGATGTACAATAAAGATAGATATTTATATAGTGTGGAATGTCGATTAATTAGTATGGTCCATTCAGTGTAGAAGTTATGGCCACTCAGTGGTTTGCACACTCATCACAACTTCCGACTGCAGCCACGGAGTCAGTGAGTCACCCACACTACCAAGCAGCGGAATTTTGTTGGAATTTTTAAAGATCGTTCACGTGACAAGACGGATGAAGACGCTCTTTATGCTTTAGTACTATTTCAAACCATGCTTATTCGTTTGTGTTTACATAGGCTGCTATAATAATAAGGTTTTGACAAAACATTGCTTTGGGTTGGACGGAATTGGCAGTTGCTAGCTGGCCCAAATGAAATCAAAACCCTACATTCTTGTCATTGACATCCGATCCAGGTGGTGGGGTTTTGTGATAAATTGCACCCCCCCCCCAAAAAAAATAAGAAAAGAGAAAATCCTTTGAAGTTAAATAAAACCTAACCAATATGCTATTTTTAGTAGTTTGAATTTTTGAAAGATTCTTTATGAAGTCCAATTTCAGCATCAAAAATCCAATTTTGAAAATGATTGATTGTGATTTTTCTATTCAAGGTTTTGTGCAAGGGTGTCCATTGCAATCTTGATTTTCCGTAGTGTTGAGGGTTCTTGGAAATGAGCCTCCAATGCACGAGATCTTGGAGAAAATAACACATTAGAAATTCATTTAAAAAAATTGTAGAGTAGATTTTGCCAAGCCATAAATTGGTTGGGGTTATGCATGTATGGCCCTCTAACCCTATATTTTTTTGGTGACCAACCTTTTAGATTTGACATGTAAAAAGAGGATTGAAAGACTTCAAATCACTTTTGGAGTTTTCATACCCTCATGATCAAACATTATAATCTTTCAATCCATAAATGATGTTGAGGTGTTTTCTTTTCCAATGTGATCTCCATCATATCTAGATTGAATTTGTGTGGTTACAATTCGAGAAATATCAATATAACTTATCAAAATGTTGTTGTTTTGTTCAATTTATAAAAGAATTCTTAAAAGCTCAAAAATGGCCTTGGACATTCAGGGGTTAATTTCAAGGGTTAAACCCTAAATACTTCAACATTCAATCTTGCATTTTGAGTAGACAAAGGCAATTTTATACACTAAATCTTAAATATTTCAAAACAGTTTGGTGAAAATTTGAATAATTACACTATGTTTTTTGAAGAGATTGTGAAGAAAACTCATATCAAATACAAAATGTACTAAGAAATCCGATTTTCTTACAATAGATTTACTTTTATAGAAAAGATCGTCAATCATCATTGTGAATGTAAATTGTCCATTTTGCCCAAACTAGTAAAAATCACTACTTCATGGTAATAAGTGTTGAACTTGTAATTAATTACAAAATAACACTCATTTAATTGTAGGAAGTCTCGGTGGATAATTGAATGAGGTAACAAACTAAGACACTTGGTACCCCAATCTGAATAGAAATCATTCCACACTTTGAACATACATTGACACATACAGACTGATTGCCTCCACTCCGGACGGACCCCTGCGGCGTTCCGGAAAGTGCTTGCGGCGTCGATTGCCAGGCAGTTCTTCGTGCTTCCCATTTCGCTTCACTCTACCCATGTTCGTATTCCGGGATTCCAGGACGAAGAAGAGAAGACCATTGGCAGCGGGAACTGATCAATTGATGAATGCTCTTGGCTGGGCTGGGCTGAGCTGGGAGTTTTGAACTTCAGCAGTAACTACACTAAATAGTGAAATTAAGTTGCTGCATTCTAATTTCTCGACATTTGACACTATACAAATATTTACTATTATTCTACAAGAATGTGCTACTTTTGAAGTAGGTAATGTTGTGATTGAGACTCACAAATCTTCATGTGAACAAATGAATACATATACATAGAAAGAGAGAAGTTTTGGTTGACTTTGATGGCTTATAAAGTAACTTTCTTGTGGTAAGGCAACCTAATTGTTAAGGCAACCTAATTTCACTATTTAGTGTAGTGTGCCCTTAAGTTTTGATTCATAAAAACTTTGAAATTCAATAACTTTCACATGGTAGGTCCAAACATCACGGAACAAAACCCTTGCACCCCTCCTCGCCGAGGGCTTTCCAACGGTACCAAGCAGTTAGCTAGGGGATACATGGTTTGGGAGATCTCAACATAACAAACAAAATAAAACAAACAACCTAACTCAAGGTATGGACTCTTATTTTTCATTTCTCACATTTGTATTAACCCCTAAAGGACCAAGGCCTTTTCTCCATCAAAACACACTCAAAATTGCCATTTCTATTGCAAAGACAAACAATCCTTTCGGGGTTAACTCTTAAAAGATGGACTGGTGATCATGGAAATCATTGCTTTTGTAACCGTGTGACATCAACTACTTTTTAAAAACCAAAAGTATTCATTGGAAGTCAATAAACTATGCAAGGTCTCTCTCTTTTTGCACAAGATTTCAAGGATGAATAGTTGCACTTTTGTCCTACATAGGCCAAGATTCTTTGTCATCCATCGAACACAAAACATATGTGTTGATGTTTAAGGGTTAAGTTTATCTAGCAAAACAAGATGTTCCTAGGTTTTTACATCAAACAAATAGAGATAAGTTAAATGTGGATGTAGATTTTGAATGTTTTTGGCAAAATAAATTACAATATGAGTAGAATCTAAATATCATATCTTCAATGTTGCAAGTTTTTATTTCCTTCCCTTTCTTGCATGAATACATACACAACCTTGCACAATAACCATGAAGTACCAAGTGACCATGCTAGTCACATTGTTGAAAAATAGATGATAAGTACTTCTTCAACACACTTGAATTTACTTCATCCATTTCCTATAGCTTTGGTAGTAAGCTCTTGGAACTTTTGTAATCCAAATTACAATGAATACCAATTCTCTTAGGACTTAAAGGATATGACTAATGGAGGGGTATTTTGAAAATCAAACCTCAATTCTCACACACTAGTTCTTGACTTTAAATGCTTTAAAGCCTCTTTTAGAAATTGTAGCTCCAATAATCTATTTTGTACTCTATTTTCATTTTTTTCAAAATTTTTGAAACTATAATTCTTGTGATACTTTAAAGTAGCATTTTGAAAGCTTAAAATGCATCACTTCAAATTTTTTTTATTGTATTTTTCTTGGTATGAGCTCAAAAAATATAAATATTACACCATCTTTTTTTATTATCATTATTATCTTCAATTTTCCTAAAATTTTCATACTATTTTGAATTTTTTTGTAATTACTATGATTTTTAGAAATAAATTAGTACTTCAAAAAAACATATTATATTCTTTCAAACCCTTCATGGGTCATTGGAAGAAACACCAACCTTTTTCTATAGCATTTTGAAGAACCGGTTTGTATCCAATGCTATATCTTTTGATTTTTTATGAACCCAATGCCCAAACTCAAAACTACAATCTTAGAATTTTTTATTGCAATTGTACCCCTTATTTTTCAAAAATAAAAAATAATAATTTTATATTTGAAAATCAATTTTGTGAAGTAGTCATGCTTTTAGATTTAGGGATTTTTATACAAAATACCAAGTCAAATCAATGATTTTTGGTTGAAATTTTTGTGGTATAATCCTATAGTAGGTAGACATGTCCCTACTAGAGGGCATCTAAAAAATCATTATTTAATGTCCTCCACGTTTGTGCAAAGAGGCCTCCCTTGCACGTGCACTTGTAAACATTAAAAATGGTTTTGACCTCATTTTTTAATCAAATCTCATCACTATGAAGTCTTTTCTAATGTACAATTTGAAGTTTTATTGAAAATTGATTTTCCTATTTTCTACAAATTGAAATGACCAACTATATATTCTCTTCACTAGAATTCTATGTCCAAGAAGCTATCCTACTAAATACAATTTGGACATTTTAATTTGTAGAAAATAGGAAAATCAATAATCAAGAAAATTAAAAATTGGACATTTGAAAAGACTTCATGGTGATGAGATTTGATTAAAAAAATGAGGTCAAAACCATTTCTAATGTTTATAAGTACACATACAAGGGAGGCCTCTTTGCACAAACATGGAAGACCTAAAATAATGCTTTTTTAGATGCCTTTTGTAGAAACATGTCTACCTAGCATAGGAATATGATACAAAAATTTCAAACAAAAATCATTAGTTATAACTGGTATTTTGTTTAAAAAAACCCTAAACCTGGAAGTGTAACATATTAATGAAATTGACATTTAAATATAAAATGATTTTTTTAAATTTCTAAAAAATAAGAAATATGATGACAATTAAGTTAACTAGATATCGATTTTTAATTTTTGGCATTGGGTTTAAGATTCATAAGTTATACCAAGTGACAAGAGAGTCACTCTAATTGTGATGAAAAAATAGGTCCGTGTTTCTTGCAATGACTTGAATACTATATTTTTCATAATGTATGAGAGATTTCAATACCCTTCAAAATTTCTTATACTACCATACTTCCTCATAATTATGATGATATTCACTTATATTGTCCTACACTTAGAAGGGCTACCTAGTAAAATGCTTTGTACATTCTATAGAAAAATATGATTCTTTCATAAAAAGATGGTTGACATTTATGCTTTTGTTTGGCTAAGTAGTACTCGTACAATTGAGCTCATGAATCTTGCAAAGTTCATGTACTTTAGTACTTGATATTTTTTGCATATGTTCTTGTAATGAAACTTTTTTAGAAGCTTCTTAGTGGTATCGTTAGAAGTTGCAATGTGATCTATTATGATCTAAGGGTTTGATTCTATATAAATAGACAAATTTAGATTATTGCATATTCTAAAGTGTGTTCTAGAAAATGCACTTCATTTTTACCTTT
This sequence comes from Straminergon stramineum, assembly GCA_963920665.1. NCBI lineage: Eukaryota > Viridiplantae > Streptophyta > Bryopsida > Hypnales > Calliergonaceae > Straminergon > Straminergon stramineum. Next base: position 16,899,398 of record OY987263.1, read on the forward strand.
ATTTTATGGTTATGTTTAAAAAAAATTTGTTTGTTGTGACTTAATTTTTACTTCTATTTTAAAAAAAATTCCAGTATTTTTGCTATTTTCATATGCCAAAAAAATTTTAAAAGAAAAAATTTAATACAAAAATTGATAAAACAAATGATATGAAATGTGACTACTACTAATGATTTACCTTATTCAAAGGATTGAATAATGGGTATGAAATGAGATTAAGGAGGGATTAAACAGGTGTTACTTTTGTGGCAATTATAAATGACATTTTAATAGTTGTGGCAACGACACACATCATAATAGCTTGTATTTGAATCTTCAAATTGCGAATACCAAAGGGAGTCACAGGACCTACCATTGAGTTTCTTTCTGGAACCTCTTGTCAATGAACTCGGTGAAAGTTCGTTGAAGAGTCTCCAGCGTATTGTGGTACCCCTACAGTAAGTTATGCAAATTATGGATTGCAACTTTGGTTATCACTGTGATGCTGGCACGGACAGAGGAGCTCCGAGCCTGTTCGAGGGAGAAAAGGCCGCTCGGGCCCGGATGAGAGACGTTCCTGAATGCGGGACGGATGCAACGCCCGCGTTAGCTTACTAAGCTAGTAGCTCCCGCACAACAGTAACATCCTACGCAATGTGCGTGAGTGCGTGAGTGCGTGACGACTTTGGAGCGCGCGCGGACAGCTGCGAACAGTGCGAAGGCGAAGCTTTTGCCTGGATCCTTCAATGCCTCCGATTCCCATTCGCCAACCTTGCTTGCTCTAATTATTTTAAGTCTCGTTTTCAAAAACAAGAGCCACTCATCACTCCGGAGTCCGTCGCTTCTTTGCATTGCAGGGCTCCATTTGGCTGCTGTCCTGCATGCCGGGAAGGGAAAATTAAAAGACTTCCATCATTGGTATTCCTCTCGTGCACACTCCTTCGCCATGAACCCGCCCGCCCGGGCTGGCTGGCTCGGCGTTGACTTGAATGGATCACATGATGGTGACGCTTTTGCTCGGCTGTGTTCCGAAGGACAGGGCGGCAAAAACGTCGCATTTCATTCACGCCGGCATCTATTGGGGGTGGGGGTGGGTTATTTACGTTACGTCCTGAGTAGGTAGCGTAACAGATCTCTTGGGAAGGAATCAATTTTGAAAAGAGCCGGATAATGAAGTACGGAGGCCCTCTTTGGCTCTGGCTCTTTATAGACTACACAAAATACTAAAATTAATTTGCCCCATACTAATTTCTCGACATTTGACACTATATAAATATTTACTATTATTCCATAAGAATGAACTACTTTTGAATCAGTTATTGTTGTAATTGGGACTCATGAACCTTCATGTGTACAAATATAAATATACAAAAAAGTTTTTGTTGACTTTGATGGCTTAAAAAGTAACTTTCTTAAGGTATGGTAACCTAATTGTTAAGGCAACCTAATTTCACTATTTAGTGTAGAGAAGAGAAGCGGTGAGGAGGCAATGGGATTTTCAAAAATTGAGAATGGGACTTTGTAATTGACATTAGTCAATTGGAGGGAGACTAAGAGTGATGTGAGCAATATATTTATTTTCTTTGGCTGAAAAGGGCCAAAAAATTTGAGTCTCTTAGCATACATCTAATGGTCTCTATAATTTGGTCGTCCCAAATTGGAATATGAATATTCTTGAATCTACTTAAAGACTAACTGTTATTTTGTAATTTCAATCATAGAAATCTCAAGTTCTATTTCCACCCCATTTTAAAGATGGTAATATATTTTCAGAGTTGCTTCCAATGGCCCATTGATGATGTACTCAAAGCTCCAAAACTATTACTCCATTGAACTGCACATAGAGGTTACAAAAGTAAGAATTGAATGAATACATGATTCTAGATGGGTGCATTGAAGAAGTGCCACTCTCTTGAAATAACACCATTTTGACCTTCTGAATTACCAAATTTCGGGATGAATAAGTGAGATTATTAATTTCCACAATTTCCCTTAACCTCTAAACGTCTAGATTCATCTCCAAAATTGACAATTTGAGAAAAATCATTATAAGGTGCTATTTGGGAGCATATTTTGGAATTGAAATGCAAATAAAAGTTGTAGATTTTGATTTGTAGATTCCATCTGTACAGTTAGATTCACCAATGCTATCACCAATCTTTTTTTTTATGAATTTTGAAAGAGAAATTCGAGAAGTCCTTCAAAATTCGATTGCAAGTAAAATATTATCATTTTTTGAGTAAATTTTTTTGGAATGGATTTGAAATGAGGTTCTCTTCACATGGTGATTTTTTGAAATTTTTGTGTTCTTCCTATCTATGACCTCATTTTGGCTAATCCAGTTTTGAACTAAAGTCAATGCAATTTGACCCCTTGACATACTTGCACATTTTTAATTTTAGAAAAATATGAACTCTATTAACAACAAATCCAACCCTTAGATAGGACAAAAACTTGATAATGTATCTTCACAAATTAAAATTATTTTCATCAAAATAGTTAGGAGGATGAAATTGGAATTTCCATCCGTTTATCGTCTAGAAAATGGATCTCGACACATTTAGGGGTTAAAGTCATTCATCTAGTCACTTTGTGGCTGCGCATGCAATCCAGATTTAACGAGTATGATGATACCAAACAAATGAGTTAGAGCATCACCATCATTTCCACTTCAATGGACCACGACACCAAAAAGTCGTGAGGTGCTTACTGTCTCTTGAGATGTAGTTGTGTCGTGGCCACCTAATGCTACCCACCAACAACTCGCTAAAATTGGATTGGCCCTCATTATTCAAATACCACCAAGGGTGCCAAGTCATGGGAAATGCCACTATAGTGCTTTCTGAAGGCAACAACATTATTAAGGGATTAAAAATAAAAGCTTTATCTTTTTACATTATACATATCAATTATATGATTGTACATGTCTTTATCGATATCCATAAGATTTTTAATTTTAATTTTATATAAATATCTTGTATATTATATATCTATTACATATACATGTACATATATATTAATGTTTATAGGATCTTTATTTTTATTTTTATATAAATTCTTATATAATCTTATATTCTTATGTATATTTCTTTCATTATTTTTTGTATACAATTTTCTCCTCCCTTCAAGAATATAAGGTGTGTGCATTGAGAACAATTGGTTCCAAAGTGTCTCCACAAACTTGAAGGTTATGCTTTAGAATAAAGTTGATAACTTGAGTTTTTATTTTTATTTTTATTATTCTTTCTTGTAAAAATTCATAGTGATTACAAAATTCCTCCAAAATTATGGATTGTTTTACTTGTAATAGACATTTGATTTCATCCCTAAAAAATGAAAATAAAAAGTGTCTTTCATTTGTAGTTGCTTAATCAATGTTATGAATAGAATAATACACCTACTAAAAAGAACAATATAATTGTTTCTCCCTAGCCTCACAAAAGTTCTTTCCCTTCTTTACGTGCCCCCCACTACCCTCCATCACATCCACATCCTCATCCACTGTTTCCATAGTCCACATTGAGTCATTGACCAAGTTAGAGTGAGTGTAAACCTACCCTCTACAAAGGCCCTCCATTGTCAAGCAAATGTGAAAGTGACTGGAGGAACGGCAAACTGAATAGTACAGTAACGGGGTGCTGGTGTGGAGCCATTTGACGCTAGAGCGGCAAGCACTGAGTGCCGTTGCCGAGGGCTTTGGAAAGAACTGGTGGCGATGCTCTTACTGCTTTGAAGAAGAAGTCCCCTTCAGTAGTCACCTCCTGGAACCACCCACCTCCACCCCTGCCTACCCCCTTCAATTTGAAGGCATGCAATGCTGAAAGCTCCTTCCAAGTATGCCAATTCCCAAGATCATGTACAAACATTTAATAATGCAAGCGGGATAAATTCCAAAGGTACCTCCGAAAGCCTGACAAATCCACGGATTGTCTCAAGTGCAGTGCGCTATTTACCCCCGTACAGCTCACATACACTTCAGATAGCTAAACAGAACTGTAGAAGAGGCTCTCAAGTCAGTCACTATTGATAAGGTGTCGAAGCCAGGGAGCATGCAATCGGGATCCAACGCCAAGTTCAAAATTATAGCGATATCCTCGGGGATAAAAAAGGTCTAAAATTAAGAATTCACCCACTACGATTCCCCAGGGAGAGCTCGAAAAAGAAGCCCTCCCCAGAGAAGAGAGCCGTTTACCACCGTAAAATAGCTGTCTGAGCGCTCTACTCTGCTGAGTATGAGTTGGATCAGCGAAAGTCAACAGGTCGATACCCGCGTTATTACTGTTACTCGAACCAAGTTTAGCGGTGCCACCCGATCCTTCCGCTAATCTAGTGAACGGGACGCTCAAATTTTTGGCTCTTCTGCTAACACAGCTACCAACGTAGGAGTACTTAATTCACTTCTGTGATGGCAGCCTGTATTCCACTCTCGGCTACCGTCTGCTTCTCAGACGGCGTTTGGGTGCGGTACTTCCCGTTATCATTCTGCTCAAACTTTATCGACAAGCAATTGTCGATTAGCCTAACAATTGTTGTTTCAAGTCTGGTGTTAAGTACTATTCCATTGCTTTGTTTGTGTACGTACTAACTTCTGCAGGCTTCACTACTTCTTGTACTCTTTTCAATCTGTTCAAATATTTTTACCCGCTTTCGTGGAGTTCGGAGTGCATTGCTCGAGTTCCAGACTCATACTATCCAGTAAGGGAGCTTGATAAAACAGCGATTCTGGGAGTCTGGTAGTACTGCGAAGGAATCGACAATGGGGTCGATGAATGCAGCTCTCCTGGTTGCGGTGGTGCTGCAATGCTTGACGCTGGCAGCTGGGCAGGGAAGTTGGCAAATTATTCAGAAGAATGCGGGCATTAGCACCATGCACGCCGCGATCACGCACTACGACACGGCTATCTTGTTGGACCGGACCAACATTGGTCCATCTCAGATCAAGCTCCCGAATGGGCGTTGCCGCATCCAGCCCTTGGAGCGAGTCTCCAAGGTAGACTGCTACGCGCACTCCGTGATGATGAATCCCGCTAACGGTGCCGTGCGCGCGCTCTTCGTTTTCACAGACACCTGGTGCTCCTCCGGTCAGTTCTTCGACAACGGAAGGCTGGTGCAGACCGGCGGGGACTTCGAGGGGAACAAGAAGATACGAACACTGACGCCCTGCCCCGTCAATGGCTTGTGCGACTGGGTGGAGCTGGTTGAGAATTTGAACTTGGGTCGCTGGTACTCTTCCAATCAGCTGTTGCCGACTGGGATTCGACAGATTATCATGGGCGGTCGCGGGACTGCGACTTATGAGTTTTACCCGAAACGGAGGGCTGGTGAAGGCTCCTTCAATCTGGGCATGCTGGGCGGGTCAAACAACCTCTACCCCTTTGTGTTTTTGCTTCCCAACGGTGACTTGTTCGTGTTCGCGAACATGGATTCTGTGCAATTTAATTGGAACACGGGGAGAATCGTCCGGAAGTACCCCAGGCTGTATCCCAATCCTAGAAACTACCCGTCGGCTGGGTCCGCCGTGATGCTTACCTTGAACTGGAACCAGAACTTCGGCGTGGCTGAGATCTTGGTCTGCGGAGGCGCGGGTGCGGGCGTATCGGCGTCCGGGAACATATACGCCCCGGCGTCGGCGAGCTGCGGACGCATTGTGGCCACGGCCGGAGCCCCTGTGTGGGCGACGTTCAACATGCCGATCCGGCGTACCATGGGCGATATGATCAATCTGCCGACGGGAGATGTGCTCATCATCAATGGAGCCCAGAACGGGTACAATGGGTGGGGGCTAGCAACGAATGCAGCGCTGAACCCCGTCCTGTACTCTCCGGGAACCGGACGGTTCACCACGCTGGCGAAGACGGGCATTCCTCGTGTGTATCACTCCACCGCGAGCTTGCTCTCAGATGGCAGGATTCTCGTAGCGGGTAGCAACACGCACCAGTTCTACACTTACACTGGAGTGTTCCCCACGGAGTTGCGTGTGGAGGCCTTCTCACCACCCTACCTGCAAGCTGGGTATGTTCAAATGCATCCCAAATTTCCTCAAATGCATCAAAGTACAATTTGTTGTGTATGTGTACTTCACAACCGTTATACACATGCATTCACGCTTGGATCGAGATCCGACAAAATAGCGTTCCCCTTTTTGTCAGGAATGTATACTCGTCCATTACTAAAGATTTTGCAGGAAGTGAAGTTCTTTCAATTGAGATCGTTGTTGTTGACAGTCATGTGCTTGGATTGACTCCTGGATGTTTAGGTTAATAAGCTATTCGAAGTGTTACGTCCGATTTTTTTCTAACGAGTCTCCTTGCGAATGGCGAATGCAGAAATAGGCCCGTCATCACAAATTATCCGAGGGCTCTCACGTACAAGCTGGTGTTCACTATAACCTTCAATGTCGGAGCCAGGATTGGCGGTGTCGATGTATTCCAAAGGAGCGCTCCCTTCACCACGCATGCGTTCTCGCAGGGCCAGAGGCTAATGAAGCTGAAGACGAGTGTGCCTGTGAGGGTTGGCGGCGGGTATTCCGTGACTTGCACCGCTGTCTCCGGGAACACTATCGCCCCTCCCGCCTACTACATGCTGTTCTTGGTTCAAAACGGTGTACCTTCTAAGGGTGTCTGGACCAAGCAGAACAACTGAGCTCAGTCTTTCTTGATGTGCTTAGTTTTTAATTTCAAGGTTGAGTTGTGAAATAATTTATGCAGGTGGTGATCCATCTGCTAAGAGAATTGCGAGCGAACTTTGGTTAGCCCTTTAGTGTTTCCAACTTCTGCCAAGTCTTTTGACACTTCGAAGGTTCTTGAGATCTCCGAAGTGTCTTTTGACTTGGCAGATGTTTTGCGTGGTCCCTGTACTGTACATTGAGTGCGTTCGAAGTTGCTCTCACCTGGTAGGAGTGGATGCAGCTGAGAGGAAGTCAGAATAATTTAGTGGTGCATGTAGACGATTGATGAAATTCTTTGGTGGTCATGATTTTGTGGCCACGGTAGCCGATTTATTTAGGTACCCTGTTCCCATGTAATTTTTTTCGATGTCCCAACCGTAGAGCAGTGCCAAGCAGAGTAGGATTGAGTCACGAGTGAATAAGTATGCAGCAGCCAGCAAGAGGCAGTGCCCTGTAACAAGTCGAATGGGAGGCAATTTGTTTTAAGTTTTATTCTTAAAGTCTGAAGATTCCGGTGATGAGCGATACTCTGCATAATCTGGATGAATGGGTGTGGGAATTCTGTGAGCGTGGTTTGAGTGTCACTGGTTGCACAGCTTTCGATTCGGCAGCCGTTGTCCAGAGGGCACAGTACATCCGTCGACGTCGGTTACCGATGAATGATCTGGAGTGATAGAAACCGGAATCCGAACTATTGGGTTTTCGGAAACGCTTCTTAGGCGCCATTTATTCTGGCAAATTGGGTTGCATTCTCTGCAACAATAAAGATGTCCACATGCGAAACACAAGTTTTATGTCCATCTCATGGTTGGGAACGACTGATTTTATGCAGGGCTCATATCTCGCCTATTTTTATTTTGTATGTTCACTCGTGCAAATTGTTTTTCAAATTGGTATGATTGATGTTGGTGTTGAGCTAGAAATGAAATTCTGCGTGACTGCTTTTCGCCGAGGAGAAACGCAGTCCATCAAATCTGAAATTCGAATGGAATGTGAAATGCAATATAAATAAAAGAGTGATATTCAATGACTTTTCGAACAATCATGCGTTTCTACGTTTCACGACGAATTCAAACTATTCACATCCGTTCCTGTCTCTAAATTCTAATCCAATTCACGTCCTTTGCGGCAAATTTATTTGGAACTAAAGTATGTCAATGATGTTATTCCACTTCGAATGTCTGGAATCCGGTAATATGGTTCTAGTTGGCCTCCATGTCATGTTTGTCATCTCCATATAATCTCAGGGTTGTGGAACTCACTGCTTGATTCGTTTATTTTAAACAGACACCCGTAATTCCAGGACATGACTTACTTTCATCCTCTTTGTAATCCTTTGAATCTAGAAAATTTGTATAAATATGCGCGATTATTTGCCCTGACTTTTAAGTAAGTAGACCTAGGTCAAGCCTATTTGACGTAAATTTACATGGTATCATCGTCTTTGCGAATGGACTTGTGAAACACTTTGAAACATTCAGAATGCGAAAATTGTGACATTCAATTGAGCAAGGCCCTAAAAATTGTGACGGATGTAGATCTGAAGTTCCATGTCAAACTAGCGTTCGAAACAGTGCCATTTTTACCATTTTGGCGATATGGACATATGCTGAATTAATTTGGTATCGAGAGATAGAGAACGCAAGTGGGCTCAAGCGCTCTCATGAGCACACAATGGTGAATTAGGATAGACTCCACTGCTCTGAGCCTTGCAGAGCTTGAATGTCAAAGAGTGTCACATACTCATGTACAAACTTGGTTGAAAACGATAGGTAGATTCGATATGAAGATGGAGTTTTGGACCCCATCAAGAACTGGATCCAGACCGAACGAATATCCCATGTGAGCTATTTTGAAAGTGCTAACTTCAGCACTCGAACGAATCATTTTAGCGCTCCGAAATTTGCCGACATGAGTCAAGGATTTCACCTGCAGGCACGGCCTTCAATTTCTTGTATGGGCAGATTCGCAGATGCATGGAATCATGGATGTAAAGGCTTGCTTCAGCTTAGCATGAATACGGAACTGGAGTTTATGCTAACTACCGATGCACTGGAGTTTGAACAACAGAAAACCACCTTCAACTCTTCTTTTTTAAAACCACCTTTTGCAATTGTACGCGTCATGGAGGAATTTCGAGTTTTTGACTTCAGCAAGAGTTTTCTGAGGTCTGTTATGGCGACGTCCGTCCATTTGCATCATACATATTTGATTCTAGAATATTCAAAATTTCTGTCTTCCAATGCACTTCCAATGCACTCTGCATTTGATTGCAAAAATCTAGAGCTTTCGTGACAATCGATTGAAACTGATGCTCAGATTTGGTGACATTTGGGGCAGAATTAGGTGTGGATCAACTAAATGAGAGGATTACCCAAACGGTAACTAAGGTAAACCCTTACAGCAATTTGAATGCCAGAATTTGAATGGCAACTGAAGTTTAGGATGAGAGTGTCATCTCTTTTCAATTTCACCATTTTAACCCCTAAACGACGGACTGGTAACCACGGGGGAAAGGCGGGCTGTACACCGTGAGTGCCCAGTGTTGCAGAAGCTTGCATTTCCAGTTGCCCTCATCAAAATTGCAAGGACAGCTTATGGCCTAACACCGTGCACTTGTATTTTCGTGTCAATTTCTCTATGTCTATGCACTCTAAAAATATGAATGCATCCAAATGATGCTACTTCTGGCCCTCCATGATGCAACACGTCTCCACGATTGTGTTAAAAAACACCGGATAAAAAAATGCATTCTTACATCCTACAGATTACCTTCTTGTTATTCATCAGATGAAAAATGTCCACATCAGTGTTTATGGGTTAAACAAACTTGATGTTTAATTAATAGGATTTTCAATAAAACCTTTTCTAGCTCTAGGGCGCAATTGAAGAGGACTTATTATTATGATATGTCAATGAACATAAGTCATGAATGTTTTGAACAGGATGAAGGTTGTGTCTCCGTACATCAGAAAAAAGACCCCCAATTCCATTGATACTATTGCAATACTGTTGCAATGGTTGAACAGTCTAATATTGAAATTGGATTGTCGCAATCATGCAAATAGTACTGCAACAATACATTTTCAATTCTCCTATTAAAAATGTACTAAAATGTATTGTTGCAATATTGAAATGTATTGTTTGTAGTATTGTGATAGTTCAATTTTAATACTAGACTGTTCAACCATTGCAACAGTACTGATGCAATGGGGAGTTAGTTTCTTGTGTATTGTGCATGAGTTGATGAATTTTGGGGGGAATTTTCTTTTCAAAAATCTTGTTTTGATTACTGCCACAAAGGCATATACTCGAACCATTTTTTATGACACCCAATGAACAAATTTTATTCAAGAAGCACTCATGTGTTCTAATATCATAAGAAATTCATATCCAAAGGGAATGGACAAAGTTCTCTGTTTCTATGTTCCAATTAATTTGCAAGACACAATAACCAATATATTACACAACACACCAGCAAGAAAATACCAAACAGTGCTATTAGAAAATTCAATTTTTTTGTTGATGGTCATTGCAAGAAATACCAGTCCTATTCTCTGTCACAATGACTATGATCTTTTGTCATCTGCTATAACTTTTGAAGCACAAGTCCAATGAAGATGAAATTTTGATTGAAGATTTCTAACTTGTTAATTAGATCTCTAATTTCTGAGAAATTAAAAAAAGTCATTTTATATTTTAAAATCATTTTTGTTAATTCGTCATAAAGTTCCATTTAGGGGATTTCACTATGTTAGGAGTCTCCAAATTTCGTGATCTAGAGTTGAAACTTTCATGGTCTGTTTGCATAGTAGGAAAGCATATATCTATCAGAGGAAATTTGAAAATATATTATTTTATGTCCTCCACATGAGTGCAAACAACACTTCCGTTACACACAAATTTTGAACATTGAAGATAGTTATAAGATCATTCTTTTGGTGAAATCACATTAACGTCAACTCTTCCCAAACTTCCAATTTTTATTTTATTTTAAAATTGATTTTCTTATTTTGTACAAATTAACCCCTAAAGGACCAAGTGTCCATTCAACATATGCAAGAAATCTTGGGTAGGCTCCTACGAAGTCATTTTTAGTTGGATGTTCATGAAAGTTGGAAATAATGTATAACTATGTATCCCCTTCATGAAAATATAATTTCTTTTTTCTGATTAGGTGCCCGGATAAAAAGTTATGCTACCTTGAACTTTGCGGGCAGCTCGAGCAGCTTCGAATAGCATGTGCAAAACTCTTCCTATGATTTTGAAATTTGGCAGGTGTGTAGCTTACATGATCCTAGATGCAATTGTCAAAAAAATAACCATGTTTAGTGTAAGAATCTCATTCTAGAAGGAGTTCAAGTTTGCAGGCCATGTTGAGCAAGGTTGGAAAAAAACTTTTTAACCTAACTTCAAATGTTATAATCTTTCAATCCCGTGCGGTCAAAGTTTCTAAAATTTTATCCACATGTTCCCACAGAAGTCTAGAACAAATTATTTTGTATGGTTGAATTTTGGAAAAAAACTTTTTTTTCCCACTCTTTTCTTGTTGCCCTAAAAAGTGGCAGTTTTTGACAATTTTTGCCCAAAATGTGCCTCGGTCTTTTAAGGCCTCAAATGTGAAAGTAGCAATTTTCATGAGATTTTGAGCTTTTTTAGTTTTCCTATTTAGAGATTTTTTTTCTATGCTTTTCCTTCCCAGGGTACCTTCTTTTTAAAGGTTTATACATTAAACATATTTTTTCCATTCCATTTTTTTTTTGGAATTATAAAGTACTACCGAAAAAAGTAGTGTATTATGGAAAACACTACAAAAATTGGACGGTGTTTCTTGCAATGACCCTTGATTTAGTCATGTTGATTTCGTTCACTTTTCTATTGATTTTTATTCAAATCAACAGATTATTGTCTAAAATAACAAAAAAATAAACCAAATTACCAAGACTAATTCAACTAAAAAATGAAATTTTCTAGTAGTGAGTAGTCACCACGATTAGAAATCTTCTTACCACTAATTATTAGTGGACATTGGACAACCTTTTTTCATGACACACATGCATGCACCAAACATTGCCACACTTGCCTAATCTTGACTACCAATTTCCAGCACCAAGGAAGGCTTTGAACTCCATCATATACCTCGTCTCACTCCTTTCATGAATTTGGGTTTGGACATTATTGGACCAATTAACCCTTGAATGTCGGGTTGGTGACTGTGGAAATCAAGCATTTTGAAACTATGTGACCTCATCTACTTTAAAAAAATCAAAAATACTCATTGGGAGTCAAACTATTATTGAAGATCTTCCCTTTTCACCCCTAATTCCAAGGATGAATAATTTCATTTCTGTCCTATATACGAGAATTCCTTGTCATTCATTGGACGAAAAACGTCCACCTCGACATTTAGGGGTTAAGCATGTATTTTGCACAAAATCACAATATATTCTCACAACTATAGATTATATCCTAAAATGGATGGAAGCAAAGGCATTACGAACCAATACAACATTAGTAACAAAATATTTCATCTATGACAACATCATAACTTGATTTTGGATGCTCACTCAAAATGATCTCAATCCAATCAAGGCACACATTTTAAAACCTTTTCATTGAAGTTCTAATGACTGAACATTTTGTCAAACATTACATGTCAATGGTTTACTATCCACAAGAAAATGGCCAAATATAATTGATAAACAAGACATTCATCAATATGATCAAACAATTCATACATAAATGATAATAAATGTGATTGGAATGAATGCATATTTGATGTGCTTTGGATTACCACATTGCCTTCAAACCAACTACCAAATTCAAGTCCTTTAAAATTGTTTATAAAATTCAATCACTTATGAAGTTATGAAAGATATAACCCTTCTATGATTTTGGCAACTTGTCTTGACAATTTGCATAAACTCAAGGAAATTCAACATATTGCATTTGATAACATCAAAAACAAATAGGCATTATTCAAATACTACCAATCCACAACTCCAAATACGAAATTTGATAAGGGCAACATCATTCTTTGATTCCTCCATGACGCTAGAATTAGCAAGCCCAAATTCAAGCCAATTTGGTTAAGATCTTATTGTGTCCAATTAAATGAGTTAACCAAACCAAACAATTGTGTCTTTTTGGTGGACAAAACCTATTACAATGCATACCATACAAAATATTGTATGAATAAACCTAAGTGATATTTTTTGCAAACATCACATTTCCACCACATCTTACCCTCTCACAATTAATCAATGAGTTCAATGGACAACCTTTACAAATGATAGACAAGGCACTATCCGAAACATCAATGATCCACAAGGTGTACCAATCACAAAACCAAACAACTAAGATACAACATAACACAAAAATCACATTGCTAATACAAAGTGTAGTAATTGCTTTCATAGAAATAGAACACAAAAACAATTTTGTGCTCCCCCAAAATCATAAGTTATTTTCTACAAGCAATATAGCATTACCAATTCTTGGTGCCATCAACTTCATCACTATTATATATATATATATATATATATATATATATATATATATATATATATATACTCCCTTGAAATTCATATGGACAATTATATGTAAAACACATATTTTTGGACACTACTCCCGTTACAAAGTTGTTGCACTAAAAAATTCCACTACCTAAATCACATTTTTCCATCATTACATCCTTGTCATGAATATAGAGCCTCATATATGTAATAGGAAGCCTCTTGAGAAGCCTCCTATTTAGAAGAAGTTTCTTGAGAGGCTTCTCATATCTTTGAAGGAATTTGTTAGTAGCAAGGAGCCTCTCAAGAGGCTTCTTAGATCTAAAAAGGACTGATAAATAACTTGAAACCTCTTGAGGAGCTTCCTAGATAGAAAAATCTTTTTGAGAGGCTTCCCAATTAGTAGTATATAAGGATGTTGAGGCTAAGGTGATTCTTAATCTCAACAACACATTTCTTGAACTTCTTGCTCTAGTCATTTTCTTGTATTCTCTCTCTTTTGTGATTCTAGTCATTTTCTTGTATTCTCTCTCTTTTGTGATCTAACGCCTCACTTTGTTTTGAAAAACCTATGGATATCTTGTGTTTATAGTGTTTATAACAATTCCCACCTTATCCATTTTAGCCAAAATACTCGATTGAACATTGTTGTGAGCGTTTTGACTCCACCCTTGAGATAACACTACAAGAGAAAGGGGTGTTTTAAATGTAGTCCTAGTGGTGTAGTCCTATACGTACTAACATGAAAGGGGTGTTTATAGTAAAATTTTACTAAAACCGCATGTATTTGTAGGAAAATTTTACTAAAAACACCCCTTTCAACTCACTACTTATAGGACTATACTACTAGGACTATATTTAAAACACCCCTTTCTCTTGTAGTGTAAAATGAGCATAATTAGGTTCTTCATATTTTAGGCTTTACATCTTAGTCTGAGGTATTTTCATAATGTCTTATTGGCCTTTCAAGCAATGGAAAATGATTTTCCATTGACTACCTCTATGTTGTTCAAATCTTGTCGAAGCAAATGCAAATCACGAAAGTTAGATATTTTTCTTGGGTTTGGACCAAACTATGTCGAAATTCTAGACTTCAAAATAAAAATTGATAAAAATTCATTATTGTACTTCTAACTTGTATAGTGATTTAGACTCATTCTAAAATAATAATAAAACTTTAAAATTAGACACTACTAGCAAAAATTATGGGCAAATGAAGTTTTTCTATTAATTCATCCCTTAAAGCTTCATCCAACATTTTCTCCTAATCTATAACTTGAAATTAACTTTACTTCAAATTTTGGATTCTAAATTCTATCTAGATTCTAAAGGTTCTTTTTGATTTAGATTGGATGAATTTTGACACTTTTCATCCAAAACTAACCTTCTCAACTATAAAACTTCATCATACTCTATCTTTGTCATTTCTTTTCTATTTTTTAATGTAATGTAGCTTTGGAATCCTCTAAATATTATCTATGTAATTTTGAAATTGAAATTGAATTTGAATTTCAGGCCAACTTTGAGAGTCTAATTTGAACATCTATCCAATTACAGTTAATTTGGACTTTTAGTTATGACTTGCTAATTTGGGTTCTAAATAATTTTAAACTACAAATCATGAAATTGAATTTCTAAAAAGATAAGATACTATAGATTTAGAGTTTTCTATAAAAAATTATAGACATATGAAGTTTGAAGTCTATTGTATTCTAAATCTTTGTCCATTGTTTTCTCAAATCCAAATCAATTTTTACTTCAAGTGTTGGATTCTAAATTTCACCAAGAGTTTCAAATTTTTTTTACTTCAGTAGGATGAATGATGATATTTTTCATCCAAAAGTAATCCTTTGAACTACTAAACTTCATATTAACCTATCTTCTTCAATTTTTATCTATTCTTTGTAGTATATTATATTTTTTGAAACCTACAAAATTGACCTAAGTGATTATATCTTTTAAGTTGGACTTGACAAATACTTAAAGGTTTGACTTAAATATTTAACACCTAATGTAACTATGGTTTTCTAAGAAAATAAATCACAAAGTATCAAGTTTCAAGCAAGTACTTCCAACTCTATGTACCCTATGCTTCCATCCTCTTCTATGAAAAGAATTATTGTGTATTATGGTCCATCATATTGTTGCATTGCAAATGTATGCATTATATAAAATTATTTATTTATATATTATTTTAATGGATTTGGATTATAATAATGTAGGAAAAAAATAACATCACTTGAAATGGCTTTAAGCTTTCTTATTGATATGATAGGCAAACCATAAAGAGGAGGGAACCACTTAAGAGCTTCATCAATTTGATATAGCTTTCTTTTTTTTACTTTGAATTTTGATATGTTGAATTTGAGAGGGTTTTTTTTTCTAAGTTTCGATATGAAGAGCCTATATTATAATTTTCTTTGTTGCAACTATTGAGTCAATTGTTTCTTCTCCTAGACCCAGCACCATGACACAAGTGTCCTCAAAAAATAGTTGGGCTTTCTTGGCCACTAAAGTAACCTTGAGTTGAGCTATAATGGTATGTAAACTTTTGTCATGATGTTCAAGCATTGGTGATTTTATTGCACGTTGGATGTATTGAGTTCAACAACTGAGAAATGACATTTGAAGGGTATTTTGAGGATCTTAATTAATGATAAAAAAATATTATTGCATGTTTAGGTCTATCAAAAAAAGTCTTAGCCATCAAGGTTGGTTAGAAGATCTAGTCAATCTTTTGACTAAAGCAAACTATGTATATTATTTTTCTACTACTATTTGATGCATCTTTAAATTCTTGCAAATGGAGTGATGTTCATCTTAGACCTCTATTTTTTATTTCTATTAGACTATATCAGCCCATGTGGCCAACATATGGGCTAATGTAGCCTCATTGAGGTCTCTTGCTTGAAGTAGGATAAGAAGTTGGGGTCTTCTTCTTTCATATTAAGTTTTAGAAGGTCATGTACTTAGAGTATCATAGCGTGTTGTATATCATGAATTTTTGAGAATCTTTTTCTTGTAAATCCAGAAATTTATAACTTGCTCTATTTGGAATTTGTATGTGAAAGTTATGCTTGATGAAGTAAAAGATGATTAATTGTCATTGAATGTGAAGGCATATTTTTGAGCACCTATAATTGTTTGGTGAGGAAGTATTTAGTTTTGAAATTTGATTTGTATATGTATTAAATTTTTATCTTTTCAAAAAACTATCACACTTACAATTTGAAATTAGAAAGTGAAAGTTAAATGCTAAGAATTGAAGTAATGTAAAGCTACCTTTGAATTGAAGAGAGGGAAATTTTGGCGAGTTATAAAAGTTGAACAATATGAATTTTTGACATGAAATTTATATGAGATTTGAAGATATACTTAAATTTGGGTTAGTTTTTCAAAAAGCTATCACAATCTTAATTTGGAGTATGGAAGTGAAAGATTTAGACTTGGAAGTGGAAGTGGAAAAAAGCTACCTTTGAATTAACGCAAGGAAATTTTGACCAACTATAAAAGTTGAACTATATGAACTTTTGATTTGAACTTTTGATGCTTTATGAATTTTGTGTTAGCTTTCCAAAAAGATATTACACTCTTAATTTGGAGTTTTTCTTGACTTTGCCACTCAATTGAGTATTGGATGTTATTTCAAAGGACTTTATGTGATTTACACACAACTTATATTATCTCTATGCAAACTGGTGATATTTTATTTGATTATTTTTTGAAGTTTTATGTGTATATATATATATATATATGATTATTATTTATAATGGTTATTCACTAGACTTCCCGGGGAAGACACTCTTCGTATTTTATGGGTACCACGTGCGGCGCTGGGGTATTTTTAGGGGGGGTATTTATTTATTTTTTTGAATTTTCAGGCCCCTATAATTACTTATAAACCCCCCTAGAGCCCATATTATCATGCCTATCTTTACTTATAATACGTACATAGGCTGAATTTATTGGAGGCTATTTTCTTTATAAAGAACAAAACTAATTTAACAAGTAATGAGAATTAAAGTGACAAGATATGCCCTGTACACCCACAAGATTCAACTTTAAGGCAAAAAATGGATGTGTTTACATTAGAATGCATACTTGAAGACAAATACATGCACAAATGCTAAATAAAAGCAAGACATTACAAATGACAAAGTAATGAAAGAGTTTAATGTACTAAAGGTGTTAAAAAACACAAACATTACAAATCATTTACAAGAACTATGGCAACAAGCTGCAGTTCTAAGCCATCCAACACATGTGAAAAAAAATTTAGAGTCTATGACACAAATGTCTACTTGTACATGAGACTCATAGTCACCCCAAACCAATTGGAGAAGTGATCAGCTCCTTCACTCCTACAACCATGTTCTGCAAATCCACCAATCATCACATTCCAAGTGATTACACTGCACCCCATAAATCACAAGTCACAAGTCTGATTGACAAAACCAGCAGCCTCTCAGAAAACAGTCATGCATCAAAAAAGATGCCACACTTCCAATACATGTGAACAAGTGCATCCCTCACACACAAATGTGACTGAAGTCCTCCTTTCAGCTCTACTTTCAGCTCTACAAGGCCCCAAGATGTGCACATGCATTCAAAAAAATTGCATAAGGAATAGCATTTGGTTTAGGGCCAACCGGTTGCACTTGAAGCACTTCAACTGGTTTGTGCCCACAGCCATGTTCAGCGACTCCACCAATCCTCACGGTCCATGCAATTCATGCGATCCTCCACAACTCCTCCTTCACTTGTGCATCATCCACACTGCCACATTTACCACACATGTGAACAAGCGCATTGTGCATCATCCACACTGCCACATTTTCCACACATGTGAACAAGCGCATTGTGCATCATCCACACTGCCACATTTACCAAACATGTGAACAAGCGCATTGTGCATCATCCACACTGCCACATTTACAATGCATGTGAACAAGCGCATTGCCCCCCGTACATCCCATTGTAGCCCACAATATCACCACCACATGAACTTTGCACCACCACCTTGCTGTACAGAGTTGCAACACCGAAGTCTTCCTCCATCGTCCATAGCTTGATACAAGTCGCCATCTCGTTCAACAAGTACCGCTGCAAACAACCCTAAACCCAAACAACCCCTCCACAAGCAAGAGCAAACACCTTCGTCACGCTGCCGTGCCGTGAACACGAGTCCAGAACAAATCGCAGGCATACAGAACCCCCGCCCGAAGATTCCCCAGCACCGTCGTGAACACACTAGCAGAAAACACACCCGCACAAACAAACACACCCGCACAAACGAACACACGAACAACACCCGCACTCCGTGACGCCGCTGACCTGAACACACCACCACAATTGATCGCGCACAAACAAGCAAGCTAAAACAATCCCGAACACCATCCTCCACGCTGGTGAACCTTGCACACCCCAGCAGAACTGATCGCGCACCCCGCAAAAGCAAACCCCGCACCAGACAGAACTGATCGCGCACACCGCAAGAGCAAACCCCGCACCAGGCAGAACTGATCGCGCACACCGCAAAAGCAAAACCCCGCACCAGGAATCGGTGATCGCGCACCCCTCAAAAGCAAACCCCGCACCAGGAATCGGGAACACCTTTGTCACGCCGCTGACCCCAAAACAGAATTCCACAACTGATTGCGCACAAACAACTGGTCGCGCACAAACAACTGATCGGGCACAAACAACTGATCGCGCACACACAAGCAAGCGCCCCCGCACAAGGAATCGCCGACCCCTTCGTTCACCTCCTCACCCTAAGCCCACCACCAATCTGATCGCGCACCCACAACCAAGCGCATGCCATCCCCAAGAGCAGCCTCCACGGTTCAGCCGAAGAACTGATCGCGCGAATCGGAAACACCATCTCCACGCTGCCGTCCCTCAACAAGCAGCAGAACTCATCGCGCGATTAACCCTAAACCGCACCCAGATTGCAAACAAATTCGTGAACACACGCTGCCGTCCCTCAACAAGCTGCCCCCCTGATCGCGCGATTAACCCTCAACCGCACCCAGATTGCAAACAAATTCGTGAACACACGCTGCCGTCACTCAAGAAGCTGGAGAACTCATCGCGTGATTAACCCTCAACCGCACCCAGATTTGCAAACAAATTCGTGAACACACGCTGCCGCGCCTCCCTCCCAACCTCGAAATTATCGTTCGCGCCTAAACCCTAGCAGTAGTCGTTAAACTTAACAGACAGAACAGATGGAAACTACCCCATTCATCGACTGACTACAAGATATGTTGTAGTTATACTTCAGATTTGTATAGTACCTGTATCTTACTAGTACTGTAGCATAACCATAACTGAACCTAGTAAATAGAATTCCTTGGATCCTATTCTTTGGCCCCTATTTTACATTTAAAAAATAATTAATGGACCATAATTTTCGGGTATCTATTTTACTTATAAAAGACATGTCACTTTTTAAGTCCCCTTCTTTAAATGTAAAATCTTTATAAATTTTACCTATGATGAATTAAATCCACCCTATTTTTCGCCGCAGGTCACTTTGTAAAGTGCGGGGAGTGTCCTCCCCTAGCTAGACTTTTATTTTTTATTTTATTTTGGGTTCTTTCGTATTTCGGGCCAATTCTAGTTGCAATTAGAAATCCAAAGCTTTATCTAGGCAAACCTTTTCTATCCAACAACATGAAGACTTCATTTAACATCACTTACAAGCATATAAAGATTTGCTGACTTGGTGTTGACTCGGGGAAGCTTAGAACGTCAAGGAGATTATGCAAAAAGTAGTGTACATAATCTTGAAATCTTTCAATGGAATCTTGTTCAAGATAAGTTAGTGATAGTGCTTTGGCACTCATAGAGTCATTGCTATATCATTATTGTCATTTACTCATGAATGCTTGTCAAATGTTAGCACAATATGATCTTGGCACAATGTGTGTTTGTACACAACAATGAACTCAAAATTCACACTATTTTGAAGTGACAAGCCTTGCTTTTGATTATAATGTTTGGATGATACAATTGTCCTTCTCCTTAATCCTACAACAAGAAGGAGCCTACTTTGGGGGTTTTGAGAACTTCAATAGACTCTTTTGACTCCATAATTTGATATTTATGAACACAACTTTTAAAATGAATGCTAATCATCCTAATTAATCTATACAAGAAGGCTTGATTCATGTCATGTCCAATAAATATTGCAAAAGTTAGAAGGGTTCTTTTGATTTAAATGTCAAACTAGGCAAAAACTAAACTCTAATAAAGATCAAGAAATTTGGTTGTCTTGTGAATAATGAAGTGAAAATTATGGGGAGTTTTAGTTGGTAGGCAAGTGAAGGTAGAAAAAACATATGAAGTTGTCAATTGCACTTAATTTTGAAAATTTCAAATAAACTAAAATAAATGATACCTACTTTATATTAAAACATTCTCACCATTGAGATCGACAATTCTTGATTCCTTATAAAAGTTATTAGAGGTTTAGTTTTTTCTTTCATTCAATATGATGTTCTACTTTATAATTTTTAAAAAATATGAAAGTCTTCAGGTTAAAGTTTTTTACATATATTCTCAACCAATATTAGGAGAGATTTGAGGCCTTTGGGAGATTGCGAGTTCCCAGGCTGCGGGGAACACAAGAATGGTGCCACTATGACAGATTGCCGTGGCCGTGACACTACCACGTCATGAAAAAAAATGAATTTTTTTTACTTCTTTTTGCATTTTAGAACTAAATTTTATTTTATTTTTTTGATATTTTTTTCCTAATAGCAGTCAGCCATTCCCGGACCGCAAAGAGAATAGGTAGGGGAATAGGCTTGAAATGGCCCTCCCGAGGCCTCAAATCCCTTCTAATGTTTTCCAACATGATGACAAAACACATGTGTTTCTAGTAAATTTTTACTCAAAATCTCCTTAAAGGCTATCACTTAAAATCTAATGTTTAGGACAATACTTAAAAACTCACTTAAAACACCCCTTTTTCTTGTAGTGCATTTCTTATACGAAAGCTACTAACTATAGAAGTCTAGAAGTCAATTGAGAGTGTTGTCCAATCTCCAATTCTGGATGACAACTCACATATGCAAGACTCTTAATATTCAAGGTAAAACATCCCATTGTGGTCAAAATTAAAAGTTTGCCTTCATACTATTTTTGAATTTTTTTGGAAATTCCCATATAAAAGACAAGTGTGAAAAATGGCAAGAGCAATTGAAATCATGTAATTTTTTGACAAAGTATGAATTTGTATGAATATCTTATGTACGTTGCCCCCAAAAGTCTCTAAATTAACAAAAATTGTATCTATAATGCTCATCTTATTGTACTCACCAAAGGTAATTACACTATTTCCTATCATGGAAGACCTAAGAAAATCACATCTTACAATGAATTTATACTAAAGAGTTGGAGGTTATTATTGAATTCACGAATCACTCTAAGAAATCGATTGTTGCTCAACTTTCATTTCTTCTACCACCCCCACCCCCTCCTAATGAAGGTATTTTCTAGGTGTTTGACATGAGTCTTTTGACATTATTGAAGAACCACCTAGAGTTGATTACTTAAGCCATTATGCAACAAGACATGAGTAGTATGAGGTGTTGTAAATTTTTCCCATGTAGAAAGATAGAAAATATGGGGATTGCAATTTTTTTGTAATTCTATTCTCCAAATTGAAATTATTATGAATTTTGGGAGCCAAAAAGTGATCCAAGCCCATAGCCAATGTCTACACTCTTCCAATTCCACTCACTTAAGAAACTTTCTACTCACTTTGGCATACCTTTGGAATTGAAAAGCAAGGACATGTGTGATGACATTGTAGGACCAAAAATTCCACAATTCCCAAAAGGCAGAAACAAAAAACTTAACCCCTAAACGACACAGTAGACATTTTTTGTTCCGATGAATGACAAGGAATTCTCCTCAGTTGGATAGAAGTACAACTATTCATCCTTGGAATTAGAGGTAGAAAAGGGAAATCTTCTACAATTAGTAGTTTGATTACCAATGAGTATTTTTTATTTTTTTAAAGTAGATGATGTCACGCGGTTCCAAAATGGCTGAATTTCATAGTCACTAGTCCAATATTCAAGGGTTAAGGCATTCCAGAAAATCACCCTTGCCTTGTCCGAAATACCAACACCCACCTCCACGCACCATGAGAGAAATTTTGGACTCTTTGGAGGGCTGCTAGGGTTTGACAAGCTAGTCTATTTCTAGAGCCTTTCGAAGCTACTTAGAAGAGGGAATTTTTTTGATAAAACAAAGATTCACCTTGTGTGAATATCAGGGGTTCCAAAAGTATATTTTAGTTTTCTATTTCACAATTGTTAAAGGGAGGTGCCTCAAGGGTGCTTTCAAATATCAAATCAATACTTGTCACAATCCTAACTAATAGTACTTGAGAGTGAATGCTTTGAAATTTGGAAGTGATGAAGTGCAATAATAGGGGAAAAGTTTTTCAAGCAAAATAAATGTAATGTACTAAGGGACCCTCTCGACACTTCCTGGTAGTCCTCTGGAGAGTCCAAAATTTCTCAATGCATGACTCCCTTGTCTAGAATGGATATTTCTTCCTTAATCCTTAAATGTCGACATAGACGTTTTGTGTCCAATGGATGACAAAGAATCTCTTTGTGTAGGACAGAACTACTACTATTCATCCTCGGAATTTTGTGAGAAAAGTGTAGGTCTCCTATAGTAGTATGACTTCCAATGAATATTTTTGGATTTTATAAAGTAGATGATGTCACATGGTTCCAAAAGGAAGTATTTCCATGGTCACCATGTCGCGGCCCTAGTAACACCTTACAGCTCCAACCAGACTTCAAAAGCCCTTTACAGCTTTTAGGGCTCACCATGCTCCAATACCGGTATCACTTAAGCTCCACTAACTAACACTGCACATGCACCACACTCATAGCGTTAGTTCCCATTACTAACTCACATTGCTAAGTCTTGGTGCCGGGGACTTCTAGCACACACCCTACTTGTAGCACTTAGTATGTCACTTGGTGACATGGGGCGGAACTTCCATCTTACTGTGCTAGGACTCATGGTGGCACTACTCACTACGGTTTTAATTGCCCTTGGTTGTCACCCCACTTCATACTAGGCTCATTGTGCATTTGTTACTCTTATACCAACACTAATCGAGACTCACAACTCGAGACACATGACTAAAGGCCTAGCAAGGGGTGGGACTCTAACCAACCAATACCCCAGGACATACACACAAGTGTCCCAAGGAGCCTTGAAGCCGGTGGTGAAGTTATATCACCACCCATGAGTCATCGGGACTCACCAAGGCTCCAAGAGGGAGTGAGGAGGGAAACCAACTCCTCCTATAGTACTCTCTATAGTCTTCGATAGCCCCTCCCCCTTGTGGGTCAAAGGGACTTCCTAAACCCCCTTGAATTTTGGAAGACCACCCGTTTCCAACCAAAATCCCCAAGTTCCCCCTTTGTCACGACCCTCATCACAAGGCGTGCCCGTGCCACCTTGGTGAGCAAGGGGGACATTGGGGGTGACTCCCCAAGCCTTGCAAGAGATGAGGTGAGGGGGACTAGGAGTCCCGAGCGATTAGAACGATGTAGCGCTCTGATCCGGACGAATTTGGGGACATGTGATACGTGCTTGGAAAGGTCTTGAGAAAACGCTTCTAGCCGTTCAAAGAACGCGTGATTTGGACTTGCGAGTCAAAAGTTATGGGCGTTCAAAGTTGGGGGTGTCCCGGTCGCGCCGGGAGTGTCCCGAATCTTTGGAGGGCGATATCTTTGCGAGTACTTGTCCGAATGGAGCAAGTGAGTAATCCATCGGCATCTACGCGTCGCGTAGATGTCGAAAATGGGGTCGCATGTGCGATTTGGATCCCGGACTGCAAAGTTATGCCGGGTGGAAGTTCGGGAGTCCCAAAGTAGTGCGAATCGGGAGAAATGGGTGGTCTTCCAAGATGGGGTGCATCTTGGGGGTTCCCGGTGACCTCTAGTATGGGGGGGGGCTGCCGAATCCCGCAGAGAGTACTGTGAGGAGGGGTGGTCTCCCTCCTCACTCCCGGATGGTGCCATGGTGAGCCTAAGTGGCTTGGGTGATGAGGCTAGTGTTGGAGCCTCACCACCATTTGTGTGTTACCATGGAGTGCTTGTGCACTCCTTGATACCAGTTGGGTGGTGTCCCACTCCACACTAGGCCATGGTATGAGTCCCGTTTGGTGAGTCCCGATTAGTAAGTCCCGAAATGAGTTGGGTTGGGCCTAGTGGGGAGTTGGGTCCCATTCACGGGCGGTTAGCACCGGTGGGAGTAGTGCCTCACCGAGTGCTTGGACATCAATGGAAGTTTCACCCCATGTCATCAAATGACATGTCCGGTGTCTTGTGGGAGTTAAGTATTGGAAGGAAAGGATTGGGAGTCACGGAGGAATGGGGAACCTCGTAACTTGAGTTGGAACCTAACATTGTGGGTGCGTGGCATGTGCAGTGTTAGGAGAGCGTAAACCTTGGTGACATTGAGGTGTTAAGTGTTTGGAAAGTGAGCTTAAGGTGGTAAGTGTCACTAAGGGGCGCGACACCCTCCGTTTGGACTCCCGAATTTCCAAATGGTGTACCTTTGTCGTTAGGGTTTTAAATCCCATATGCGAGTTCATTTTGGATATTTACGCAACGAATAGATGCCAATGGACTGTTCACTTGTCCCATTTGAATAAGTTCTCACAAGTTATGACCCTCCAAAGATTCGGATCCACCAAGAGTGGCATTACGCCTTTACCATGGCTCTTCTCTTGGCCATAACTTTTGTCTCATGACTTAGAACCTCGTAATGCTTGGCATTTTAGATTCCTTGTTTTTGTAGCTTTCCAATGATATGCTACATGCCATGCTTGGTTGAGTGATTCTTTAAGAATCCCTCACACCTAGGCTTTGAGTGTCCCAGCGCCACTGGGATACCCCCAACTTTGAACGGCCATAACTTCTAGCCTACTAGTCTAAATCACGCGTTCTTTGGATGGTTAGAAGTGTATTCTCAAGAGTTTTCCAAGCATGTATAACATGCTCCTATGTCCTTCATAACTAAGGCGCTATTGCGCCTTGTTTGCTCGCAAGTCTCTCATTTCTCCCTTTTTAGCCTATTGCAAGGCTTGGGAAGTCACCCCCAAGGTCCCCCTTGCTCACCTAGGCACTTCGGGCACCCCAAGGAGATAGGGGCGTGACACACCAATATGTTATTTAAGGGTAATCCCTTAAACGTTGATACGGACGTTTTGTGTCTGATGGATGACTTCGCTATTGGCTGTAGAAAAACAAAATGCACCTATTGGTCCAATAATCAGAGCAATTTTGTTGACTACCTTGGTCATGGGGGCTGCGTCCTTTAAGGGTTAACCCTTGAACGATGCGACAAATGATTATTGTATGATGAATGACAAGGAATTTTCCTATTTAGGATAGAATTGCAACTATTCGTCCTTGGAATTAGAGGTGGAAAGGGAAGATCTTCTACAGTAGTTTGACTCCCAATGAGTATTTCTGTTTTTTCTAAAGTGGATGATGTCACACGGTTCCAAAATGGCTGATTTTCGGGGTCACCAACTTGGCGTTCAAGGGTTAACCCAATAAGGACGCTGCGGACCAGAGTGGTCAGATGGATGACAGAGAACTCTTGCATGTGTGACAGAAGTGCCATTGTTCCTCGGAATTTTGTGCAAAAAGGGGAGGTCTTGTACAGTAGTATGACCTCCAATGATTACTTTTGAGTTTTTTAAAGTAGATGATTCATACGGTTCCAGAAGGCATGATTTCCACGGTGACCAGCCCGTCCTTACAGTGTTAATGGACTTACAGTAGGAGTACTGTTCTACCCAATTCAGTCTGAGAAGCGAGAAGTTTAGGGTGCATCTTCTTGATTGTGGAAAGGAGTGCAAGAAGCCCTACAACTAATGCCACTTGCTCGAACTTGATTAGAATAAGTGCATGCATGGGGACCATGACTTTAGCTCCAACACTGCTGACCACGCCTGCGGGAAAACGCAAAAAGAGATTCCGTATTTCATCATGCCGTCGTCACGTACCTTTGAGCGCGCGTGCTACTCAGGACAGAGGGATCGGAGATCTTCCTAAAGGCTCAAAAGAAGTGGACTGGAGCGATTGAAAAGCTGGAACTTGATCACTGAGGCCGGCCGGCCGGCCGGACTGACTGACGGAGGTCCAATACTATATTTCCAAAAGCATTGAGTCTTCATGACCCTGTTTTGAATTATCAGTGCTCCCGTCGATATACACCTGTTGCGAAAGTCTGCAACAACACTGTCAATGCATAACTTAGTATGTTTGCAAGAGACATGGAATGTGTGCATGCTGAATCGCAGGAATGCTGGTCGTGCTCACCGTCTTCATCGTGAACGTCGGATGAAATAATATTTCTGAAGTCGGGATAAATGTTTCGGGATAAATATTTCGTCAAGTTGAAAACGTGACAGGAGTCGTGGCTCTACGTCCTTGAAATAATAGATTTGGAAACCTTGCAATTTGTCAGGCTGCGTTGCTAGCACACGTCTCTTCCGGCCGTCCATGGTGTGTCCAGGAATTGCCCAGCTCCGTGGATTCGTCTCTCCATTGATCACAAACCAGCAGCTCAGTTAGTAAATTCCAACCTGTATGTACCTAGATTTTTGCAGGCTAGGCGACTGAAAAGCTCACTTGGAGCGCCTGATGTGCAACTATAGGTCCGATTCGACTGAGGTTGCTGCTGGTATGTGCTTATCGTTACAATCACTTAGACTGTGTGAGAATTTGAGTTCGAATACCAAATTTGCTGTAATTCTGTCAAGTGAAAGCGCGGCCTTTGATGACATCTGGTGACTGAATTATGA
Organism: Straminergon stramineum; assembly: GCA_963920665.1. Taxonomy (NCBI): domain Eukaryota; kingdom Viridiplantae; phylum Streptophyta; class Bryopsida; order Hypnales; family Calliergonaceae; genus Straminergon; species Straminergon stramineum. The sequence goes on from OY987263.1 coordinate 16,926,426, forward strand.
AGCACACAATGTGTTGTGAACAGGACTTAGTGTGCAGGAGTGAGGGATCTAATGTAGGTTCGGCAGCTGGGCAGCAAGCATCAGGGTTCCTATGGTCATCAAGCTGTAAAAGTTTTTTTCTGCTTGGGTACTATACTGGGCTAAGTGAGCTTAATTTGTTGCTTGGCGCGCGTAGGGTTTTAACAGGTGGTACTTGAGCACTGACGGCAGTTGCTCCTGGCACGTTGTCAGGTGGGTAGATGGATAAGGTTCAGTACTTGTTATCTTGTTCAATGAGTACTTTTACACCAGAAAGTTCGATCTTTCTTTGCAGCTAGTTTGTTCAGAATTAGTTTGGGGGCCGGGGTGTAAAACTTGTGAGCTCGCACCTCGTCTGTGGTAGAAGTTCGTGAACTCGCTGTAAGCCTGAGTGCATTAGTTGAATGCATTGTAGGGGGAATTAGTTTGTTTTGGTAGAAAAGCTTACTTGGGAAGTGTTGATCGATTGAGTCTGAGCTGATCGGAATTTTGGGGGTTGATCGAGGCTGCACATAGATTGAGAGAGCAGAGATGGGACTTCCATCGTCGGTAAGGCCGGTGCCCAGGCCACTCGTGTTTGCTTTGAATGGGCAGCGCGTGGTGCTTTCTTCAGTGGACCCTGCCACCACTCTCCTCTCCTACATTCGCAGCGAGACTCGGTTCAAAGGCCCCAAACGTGGCTGTGGCGAAGGTATAATCTCAAATCCAAGTCATGGTGGAGTGCAGGCCGCTCAGGAGGCACCCAATGTACATTAGAACGTATATTCATGGAGAGAATTCCCCAGAGTTTCATGTTCAGGGACTGTTGTCACCTGAGCTAGCATCAAACATCCCCAAGTTCACTGTAATGGACAAATTCTACGAGATTTACAATTTTAACAGTCCCGCCTGTCGATGTGCGTTTCAGGTGGCTGTGGAGCATGCTTGGTGATGTTAGCAAAGTACAACCCTGAAACGAAAGAAGTGAAAGAAAGCTCCGTGAACTCCTGCTTGGTGATGCTCTGCTCGATCGATGGCTGCGCAATCACCACCACGGAAGGCTTGGGCAATCAGCGAGACGGTTTCCACGCCATCCAGAAACGCCTGTCTGCATTCCACGGCTCCCAGTGCGGCTTCTGCACCCCAGGCATGACAGTCGCCATCTATGGCCGTCTCAAGCACGAACAGCACCAGAACCAACATTCATCATCAACCAATGGCCACAGCAACAGCAACCCGACATCAGGCCCTACCGTGGAAACCATGGAGAGAGCCATCCAAGGCAACATTTGCCGCTGCACGGGCTACCGCCCCATCCTCGACGTGTGCAAGTCCTTCGCCTCCGACGTCGACCTTGAAGATCTAGGTCTCAACACCTGCTGGACTGAAAAAGCGCAAGCCAAGCCAGAGAATCTCCCAGCATACGATTCCACCGCTGACCCCACATTCCCGCAGTTTCTCATTGACGAGATCGAGTCCCGGAAGCAAGTGCTCGGTGGAATTGCAGGTCCAGACGGCGAAGCTGAATTAGACGCGCGCTTCACGTGTGTGGATCGTGGCGAGCACGAGCGGTCGTGGGTGAGCATCGCCGGCCTCGAGGAGTTACGCACTGGATTGAAATTCTTGAACTCGAAGCGCGACCGGGTGAAGCTCGTCGTTGGCAACACGAGCTCCGGGCTTCTGAAAGAGATGGCCACCATCGACGTCTTCGTGGACATCAGCCAGATCCCTGAGCTTCTGACTGTCCACAAAAGCAGTCACAGCCTAGAAATCGGTGCTGCAACTCGAATCTCTGAGCTCATGGATCACTTGCAAAATTTTCGAAGTGAGGACGGAAGCAAGCACCCTGTTGCGGAAGGTCTCGTGGACCACTTGAAGAAATTAGCCGGGGGTCACGTCCGCAACTGGGGAAGCGTGGGAGGAAATTTGGTTATGGCACAGCAATTTGCCTTCGAATCCGACATAGCTACTATTCTTTTAGGCGCAGGGGCGTCAGTCAAGGTTATCACATTGCGAGGGTCGGAGTTTGCAGTCACTGACATGCCTTTGGAGGACTTTCTCGCTATGGGGAGCCTCGGTGAGGATCGTCTTCTCCAGTCGGTGTACATTCCATTGGCCGGAGATTCCAAAACCACGGTTTTTAAGTCGTTTCGGGGAGCCCCCAGGCCGTATGGCAATGCGGTCTCATATGCGAACTCTGCATTTTTGGCCCGAGTTTCAACGGAGGGAGGTGTAATTGAGAGTGTCAGGTTGGCATTTGGGGCGTTTGGGACCAAGCATGCCGTCAGGGCTGGGCATGTCGAGAAGCTTTTGACGGGGAAGGCGTTAAGCTTGAGCTTAGTGAAGGAAGCTGTGGAGGTTTTGAAGAAGGATGTGGTCCCCAGTCAAGGCTCCAGTATGAAGGAGTACCGAGTCAGCCTGGCTGTGGGGTTTCTGTTCGAATTTCTCACGTCTCTGCTTTCAAATGAGCCAGTTTTGACGCCCACACACCTTGTGAGTGATCCTGGAAACCGCTAGGCTTAATAATGCTAGTAAGAGTATGTGACCGAGTGTTTTGGTAGGATCAGTTTGTGTATGCGGGCTGGCATAGTTGTTTTTGCCTTTGCTTGGGATCATCTATTGCTTCACTTATTGAAATGTGCTGAATTGTGCAGTTCCCGCATATTGGAAAGCAAAATATCACTGTCTCTGATGAGCATTACCCTCTGTCTCAACCTGCAGCAAAGTTCCTATCCCAGCAACAAGCATCTGGTATGTTAATGTCTGAGCTCTTTCAGGTCGTATCTAGAGATTATATCAATCCGTGGGCAAACTGCATAAGATTCTTTACCAAGCTTGAAATGTCCCTTGCTGACAGTAATGAAGTTAGTAGTGAATAAATGTATCTGCGTGCACTTATCCTTAGATTTGTAGCTTTACTTTGAAAGGGAAGGAATCAGGCACTAGAAATGTACTGTATTTGGAAGGGATTTTAAAAGACAGCTTGACATACAGTCATGTATTAATTTTCTCATTTATTGACGTGTACATCTCTTCAAGATTTCGAAAGGGATCCTGGGCAGAATTTTATGCATGAGATGAGATGAATAAACAGTCTATAATTCATCAATTTAATGACGAATTGGTTGTGCAGGAGAGGCAATATATTGTGACGACATTCCCTCACCTCCTCATTGCCTTTACGCGGCATTTGTGCTCAGTACAGAGCCTTTGGCAAAAATTAAAACTGTTGATGCTGCGCCAGCACTCGAGTCTGTTGGTGCAGTGGATTTTATCTCCACCAGTGACATTCCTAAAACGGGTCGGAACGTTGGAATTTTTAATCCTTACAATCATAGAGTCGAACCCTTATTTGCCGAAGAGCTTGTTGGATTTGTGGGTCAGCCATTGGGAATAGTGGTAAACTCTTCATTTCACCGCTCGAGACACGTTTTATATTTTATTTGTCACACACATGCTCTCTGCATCAATTGCTTTGAAGTCATACCTTTACAATGCCAGAGAACTAAAAAAGATTTTCAGGAGAATTTGATTATTACAAGAACTTCTTGACAACGTTCGTCATAAAGAAAATCCTCTTTACGATTCATTGAGAGGCTTGTGTAGACATATATGTATGATCACTATGAACATAGTGATTGAGACTTCTTTATGAATCGAAGAGAAGATTCTTTTTAATGATGTTTCGAGAAAGTTCTCGAAGAATTTCAAATGAATATCCTTTTATCAGTTTTCTACTGCCAGTGATTCTGATTTTTTTATCAACGGCTTGGGTGCTTCTATTTCAAATAGGTTGCAGACACATACGATCATGCGAGGTTGGCAGCGGGAAAAGTGAGAGTGGAATATGACACCCAAACTGTTGGAAAGCCAATAATGAACTGCCAGGAGGCCATTGCTCAAAATTCGATCTATGCTTTGCCTCCACTTGAGGCTCTCAAAGTCAAGCATCCGATCGGTGATGTCGACAAGGCTCTTGCTGAGGCAGAACTCAAGTTTGAAGGGAAGGTACGGGCTCATATGATCGCACTCGTTTTGTACATGCTAATTCATTGCTTTACTCTCCATTTCATTTAGTGTGGACCACAGTATTTTGATAGTTTCACACTTTCTTACAGTTGTGGTGGTCCTCCCAAATTCTGTTGCTTACATTGGTTCTGATAGTTTAATTATGGAAACTTTTGTTTAGAACTTCAAAAATAAAGAATGAGGAGTGTAGTTAACTCCTAAATGCCCACTGCATCACATTTTGGTGTTGACAAAACTTTGAAGTTAAACAAAAGTGGATCAAATTACTATTTTTAGTATTTTCTTTTTGATGACGAATACCTTTGAAAGTCTTTTTTTAGCATTTAAAATCTAATTTTGAAAGTAAATGTTAATGATTTTTCTATCCAAGATTTTGTGATAGGGTGTTCATTGCAAATCTCGATTTTCTAGTATTAAGGACGTACTCTTGGAAATGAGCCCCAAATGCACTAGATCTTGGAAAAAAAATCTCATTTGAAATTCATTTATAAACATGGTAGAGTAGATTTTGAAAAGTTGTAAATTGATAGTGGTTATACATGACTACTGCAGGTGTCAACGAAATCACAACAACACTTTTACATGGAAACACAGACAACTTTGGCGGTCCCTGACGAGGATGGCTGCTTCACTATTTACACTTCCTGCCAGGGAGTAGATCCTGTCCAACAGACCATTGCTCGTTGCCTAAACATTCCTCTAAACAACGTCCGCGTCATTACTCGACGAATTGGAGGTGCATTTGGTGGCAAAGTCTTACGGAACATGCAAGTAAGATCTCAGCCTATTTTGGTTGGTTTTACCACCCTGCTTCAAATCTCAACAGCATAATAATTTCATCAGCTATCAAGCCTTAGCTAATTGATTAATTTAAGTTCATCCCTACTTTTCACCTGGTGTTTTCACCGAAATTGAACTCTCATAGATGAGTGTAGCAGGGTTTATCTGATTCCCCAGTAGTCTATTTGCACCGCAAAAATGTACTATCTTCAATCAAATCAAGTATTGGAAGTGCAGAACCAGAGATACGAAGTTCAGAAATTAAATGAATATATCACTTCACCCTTCTTTTGTTCTGCTTTTCCACGTGCACCTCCAAGAAGTGAGTGTGTTTGATGATTCAATGTCAATGTAGTACTATGTATACTAGTTACACCTCTGCAAACTTATATAAATTTGACATTGCAACATGATGTAAGAACTTTGGAAACGAAACTCAACTTTGAAACACTTCCTTTTTTTGAAGGCCAATGCTTGAAGAAGTACAATAAAAGTCGCGGTGACTTTGTTGCAGATATCATCAGCGGTGGCAGTGGCGGCATACAAGCTGCAAAGACCTGTGCGAATGTCCCTGGACCGCAACACAGACATGCAGATGATCGGGGGCCGGTTACCAACAGAGACCACATTTAAGGTAGGCTTCACCAAGACGGGCAAAGTCACGGCCTTGAAAGTGGACATGCTGATGGAAGGAGGATGGTACCCAGACGGGACCGACCTTGTGTCAGGGCTAATCATCACCACGTTGAAGAAGTACAACTATGGCACCTTCGACGTGAAACTCACTCTGTGCCGCACCAACAACGTTCCCAAGACGGCGATCCGAGCGCCGGGTGATGCCGAAGGCTCTGCGGTGGCCGACGCCATTCTGAATCAGGTACACACAAATTCCCCCAATTGCAAAACATGTATGTGATGCACAAGTGGCTCTTCTTCTAGGATCTGGGCGAAACTTCCTTCGATTTAAGCTCTGTGCACTTGCATAAATCTTTGCCACATCTGTACAGAGAATCTCCGAAGGCAGTTATAATTATGCTGTCTTAGTGTCACTTTTCCTGTCTTCAATATGCGACCTAAAGTGAACAGGCTCGTAACTCCACACCACCGACCTGAACTTCAAAAAGATGTTGCAGTCAATATTCTCTCAGATTGCCTGCTCCCATTCTTCCCCCAAGAGTCCAATTGTTTAACGGATGTTCCCTTCAGGTGGCCTCCTACGTGGGCGTGAGCGTCAACAAAGTGCGAGACGAGAATTTGCACACTCTGGAGAGCATCAATTTGTTCCACGGGGCAGACAGCGTGGGCGGGGAGGAAGGGTTCACTTTGCCTGCCATTTGGGAGCGGGTGAAGTCGCGTTCCAATCTGGAGGCCCGTGAGAAAGAGATCGAGAGGTTCAATGCGGAGAGCAAGTGGCTCAAGCGAGGAATCTCCATTGTTTCCTCAGTGTACCATGTGACTGTGATTCCCTGTGCGGCCACTGTGAGCATTTTCCAAGATGGATCGATCGTGGCGGAAGTGGGAGGGGTGGAGATGGGGCAGGGGTTGTACACCAAAGTGAGACAGGCTATAGCGTACTCGCTGAGTCCTCTTTGGAACCAGGTCAGGTGGAAAAAAGGGGGGAACAGTATTGGGATGTGGCCTTGTTTATTTTCTATTCATGTGTGGTTTGAATCACGAAGCGTTCCGAAGTCCATGTTCTGGATGATGAACGAGGAGAATGAGAAGCTGAAAACGAAAAATGCCGCTTTTTAAAGACCTGGAACAAAAAAGACCAGTCGACTCCATGCTCTTAAACAATTAAGCCAGAATGCACAACTTTTGAAAAACTTTGGGGAGATATTTCGCGAGTAGACCAAGCTTCTTCAAGATCCACACTTGGTCTAACTCGTCATGTTATGACAAATTAGACGAGGCGTGGGCCTTTGTGCTTGGTCTACTCGGAAGTATTTTGAACAAAACTTTGTTCAAAGAGCTTAGACTCATTCATCCTAACTAAGGCTCGATTCTTCAAGAACCTTGCTTTTTGATCCTTGCTTTATGACCAATCTGATGATACTGCGAAATGTGTAAGGTAAGTGCGAAATGTATACAAAGATATAAGAAAAAAGTCTAAATATTCAGAAGAGGATCTGAGCACTAAAATGTCAGCTATGTTGCATATGGTTGCAGAAGAAAGATGTGGACATAGTCTCAAAGATCCGGGTCCTTCAACAAGATTCGTTTAGTTTACCAAATACATTTGTTGATGGCGGGAGCACAACGTCGGAGGGGTCATGTGCAGCAGCTCGAGATGCATGCGCAGTTTTAGTTGAACGTTTGCTACCTGTCAAAGAGATGCTTGCAAAGAATCAACCCGATGGAGAAGTTTCCTGGGAGACACTCTGTTTCACGGCACATTCTTAATCCCACAATTCTTTCTCGAGCACAAAACAGAATAATCTTCACATGTTTCTCTTTTCTGTTTAGTGTCCTTGATGCCAATTGCTAAAATGAATATTTAAATTTAAGATGGAA